>CM060405.1:125895333-127095333 GCA_030545235.1 Helianthus tuberosus
GGTGGTTCTCGCATGAGCCCCTCCCTATATATATATATATAGGGAGGGGCTCATACGAGAACCACCCTTATTGTGAGAACCGCGAGAACCAATGTGAACACAAACTAAAATAGCTAAAAAAAACCTAAAAAAACCTAACCCCCACCCCCCCCCCCCCCCAAAAAAAAACCTAACCCCCCCCCCCAAGCTAAATGCTAAAAACTAAAACCTAAAAAAAACCTAACCCCCCAAAAAACCTATACCCCCTTCCCCCCCCCCCCCCAAGCTAAAATGCTAAAAACTAAACCCCAAAAAACCTAAAAAAATAAAAAAAAAAAAAATCTAAATTTTTTTTTTGAATTTTTATGTTAAAATCGCTACTTTTCGAAGCCAAAAAAAAAAAAAACCAAAAAAAAATTTTTTTTTTGGCTTCGAAAAGTAGCGATTTTTTTATAAAAAAATTCAAAAATTTTTTTTGTGTGATTTTTAGCTATTTTTAGGCATTTTTGGTTGTGTTCACATTGGTTCTCGCGGTTCTCGTAATAAGAGGTGGTTCTCGCATGATCTTCTCCCTATATATATATATATGTGTGTGTGTGTGTGTGTGTAATTTTGTACTTTGATAAATATATATATATATATATATATAATATAATATAATATAATATAATATAATCAACTAAAATAGATAGACTAAAATACCTATCGATGCATAATTACTAGTGTGATTGATTTTTAGTTGTAATTTGTAATCGATGCATATATATAGATATATATATATAAATAAGCAAGTTGCAATGCTTGACATTTTTGATCAATCTGTTTACGCATTTGTTTGTATTAAATCTTATTCTGTGATGATTGAAGTTCAGTCACAACATAATCAGATTCAATCGTGGCATATCAGTCCCTAGTTCTTTCGGCTCTAGGGTTTCGGCTGGTGGTGTCTTGAGTTCTATTGTGACTGTTGTTATGGATGATTCAGCAGACAACTCCAAGGTGTTTGCTTCTAGAATTAAGAATATTGATGGAAAACCATTTGAGCCAAGACAAACCTCACTTATGGCGGCTAGGGTTTCTGAAATGCCGAGTAAGAAGGTATGTTTTATGATGCCGCTTAACGATTCTGAACATTTTATTGGTTGTTCTGATTCTCCCAATCAGAATTATGCGAAGGTCTTTGACAAGAGAAAGGTAGCATTTGTGTTACCGGTGAATGATGTTGGTCCTACTCGGGTTCAAAATCAAAATCAGGATGATAATGCTCATGTCCAATCTTATGCGGATGTGGTCCTAAATGAACAGGTCGAGCAGGGTGATCTTAAGCGGGGTGGTGATTCAATTCAGAATCAGAATGAAGATGAAAACACTAGGAAGGCCAATGATGCGGCTGATCAAATTCCTAAAGTCTATTTTCGACCTCTTAATTCAGATGTCTCATTGGAGGGAGTGGATGTAGTGCTTCCGATTGATTCGGTTCGCCAGGTTAACAACAGGTTAGCTAACACTCTTTATGGTTATTTCCTGGGGGATAGGATTGCATATCCAGTAGTTGAATATTTTGTCAGAACAAATTGGAAGAAATATGGTCTTCAGAAAACTATGATGAATTCAAATGGTTTCTTTTTCTTCAAGTTTGAAGACATGAAGGGTATGGATACTGTTCTTGAAGGGGGACCTTGGATGATCCGTAACAAACCTATGTTTCTTAACATTTGGTCTCCTACAAACACCCTTAAAAAAGAAGAGTTTAAAAAGGTTGCAGTTTGGGTTAAAATGCATGATGTTCCTCTAGTGGCTTATTCTGATGATGGTTTAAGCTTGTTGGCTTCAAAAATTGGGTCCCCTGTGCGCCTGGATTCGTATACTAGTGGTATGTGTAATGAGGCTTGGGGAAGGAGCAGCTATGCTAGGGCTCTCATTGAAATATCAGCTGATCATGAGTTGAAAGAGGCTCTAACCATGGCTATTCCTGAGTTGGATGGGAACAAATATGTTACTGAGACTATTCGGGTGGAGTATGAATGGGAACCTCCGAGATGTGCCCACTGCTGTGTATTTGGGCATGATTCTGATGAGTGTCCAAAATGCATTCGATTGACAGTAAAACCTCCTACAAACAGTCTGAAAGTAGACGAGGATGGTTATACGGAAGTCAAGACAAAGAAGAATGTAAAGAAGAACGGTTTTCAAGTTAACAATCAAAAGCCCAAGTTTGAATATAGACCTGTGGATAAAAAGAAAAAGTCAGTGAGTTCGTCCTACGTGAGTGCGCGGTGCACTAGTTCGTCCAAGGTTCAAACTCATAATTCGTTTAGTGCTCTTGGGTTTGTTGGGGGGAACGGGGATTCCTTCAAGGGGAGATATAAAGGGGGACGTGAGCTAAATGAGGAGTCTGATGATGACGAGGTAGAGGTTGTATATGATGAAACGAATGAGTTTATGACATCGGGTACACATCCTACGTCGTCCAGTACAGGGGCAAGTACCTCTCACATAAAGTTGTCCAATGGATAGGTGGCTTCTGTTTCATGCTAAGGGGCTGCCGGTTGGTAGCAATTTCATTTTTGATGATGGCGGTTGACGTCGTTTGTTTGATTTTTTTTTCGTTTGTCTACTAGTTAGTCATTATCATGATTGTAGTAGGCTAGATTGAGGTGGTAACTTGGTTTGTTTGTTTTTTTTTGCTTACATATATGGGGCATGTCCTGTATATGAACTAGTGGGGAACTCATCGTCACTACTTGTACTTATTTGGCGGTTGTCTATAATAGAATCACCGGGGTAACCCTTTACCCAAAAAAAAATCTTATTCTGTGATATTAATACCTGATAAATGTTTACAATTCAGATGGACAACGAAGTAAATCAGGAAAACCAGAATAATGATAATAACGGGAACCAAGTGAATAAAAGTGTCATCGAACATGTAGTAGCACAAGGAATTATAGATGCTATGCCATATATTATCATGACTATTAAAGAAGCAGAAAATAATAATTCTGTAATTGGAAGTAAACGTCAAATCACTGAACCAAGTAACATCGTGAATGGAAATCACGAACCCCTGATCCAAGTTCCAATTCTAAAAAGAAGAAGAACCATATCATATGGTTGTTCTTATAAAGAATTCTTGGCTTGCAAACCAATAGAATTCTCAGGCAATGTGTGACACCTGTGCCTCCACGGCCATCAAACAAATACCGAACCAATGGAATATTGTATTTCATACTTGGGATTTGTATAAATATGTGTATCATTTGCACATATCAATTCTTGTTCGATTTCGGACTCTAAATCGCTTTCTGGAAGGTTATACGCACACTGATGCGTAAATATAACCAATTTAATGCAACAAATACTCCGTAACATCAACATATGCTTAACATGCCTTAAATAACCTTTACATAACTTAGAAATAAGTTTTGAAGGCTTTGGTATGGCAAAATCAAGTTAATTCACTTACAAGGACTAAATTTGACAAACTGCGAAAGTATGCCAATTTGAACTGTAACTAACATTCCGGAACATGACCATAAGTTAAACGTACCATAAATATCCTTTACATATCTTAGAAATAGGCTTTGAGGGGTTCGGTGTGCTAAAATAAACTTTTGGGTCATTCAGGGACTAAAAGCGTCAAAAAGTGCACAAGTTTGCACTTTCGCGCATAACTTACGTTCTGAATACATCCGGACATCCAAAAATTTATGTAAGCATTATAATATTATGCTTTAGTGATTGGATTGTCAAAAACCCATTCGTCGCGCAATTTGGATCGTTTTTCGCGCATATGCGCATTCCGTTGTGATTAAGCGAACAACGTGATCGTACGACCAAACGAACCGACATCTGGCATATTTTTGAGCATGTTTCATGTCCACAATGTTTAGTCGTTATTTAGGGCCTTAAAGTTGGCTTAACGGGCCTTAAACATGACGAAATAAGCTTTAAGCACCAACAGGGACCAAAACTGTCAATTCAGCAAAGTTGCTGGCTTACGGACCGTAAGCCCTCAACCTTACGGTCCGTAAGGGACTCCCAGCTCATCAAAAACTTCTAAAACAGCTGTTAAGCACTCCCAAACCCAATGCCACATGTTAATCCCTGATGTTGGGGGCCAATTTGATGTACCAAGGTATTGCAACAAGTGTATGGATGAGATGGAATCACGGTTTTCGATAAACGATCCTCACGGTTCTACCACATCTATAAATACCCCTTTGATTCACAACTCAAAACCCATTTGATTTCTGAAAACTTCTCTAAGTTGAGGTGTAGAAACGCTTCATACCTGAGAAATATTTGGAAATCAAAGCTTGCGGGGCCCCGTTGTAATTGTTCCTTCGTTCTTTTTATTCATTTTAGCGTTTTCTGCGTTGACCAGTTTATGGTCAACACGAAGTTTGGTTGAACTTCATAACGTGAGCATAATCACGATGGTTATAGTCCCTAGTGACTATACCTACTGATTACCACGTTATCTAGGCTCAGTGACGAGTCGTAGTTTCGGCCAAAATGCGTGTTATTGCGTATTTTGTAACCAAACTACTCTTAGGTATCAAAACCGTTTGTTTTGATACCAAACCTATTTTCTAAACTTATTTAAGCATGTTTAAACATGCTTAGCTCGTCACTTTTAGTTTAGTGCTTATATAGGGTCGTAAGGTAAGCGATCTAAACAATCGCTTATACTTTCGAACCCGACCTGTTTGGTCGATCATTAGGATCCGACCAAATACATTAGGTGACCATAGTTGTATAGGGAATAACCTTCCGAGGTTATACCTTTTGGTCACGATGTTTAGTTAGTTGTATGATAGGTAGTTTATATGCCTTAGGTAAATTACCAAAATGCCATTTTTACACCAAAATTCATTTTAAGCATATGTAACATAACTTTTGATGTCTAAACTGATTTGGCCACAATATTAGACATGTTAAGGCATATTTTACTTATCATAGGGCTAGTTAGGCATTCCGAATGCGTTTTACGCGAACGACGCGTTAAAGTAGCACAAGCTACCTAAACGGGTCGTAACGGGTCAAAAGCACTTAGGTTAGGTTTCATTTTAGTATGTAGGCTTAGTTAAACCATATTACATGAGTTTCCATACTCATTTGGTTTATGAACCCTCATTCTATCCGATCCTCCGATTTAGGTCCGGTTTATTAACATAGTTACCCATATTAGGTGTCGTTTGATTTCCGTGATCTCTAGCAATGTTTGGTCGTTACTCAAGGACTCCTAGGCAATCTCAAGTGAGTACATAGACCCCTCTTTTACTATTTTTCAAACTGTTTTGGGGTGAAACACATGTGCCTACTTGTTACTTTCATGCTTTCCATGTTTTCATATCATATGCTTATTATGTTCATTAGTACACTTACAGTACATGATTTCATTGTGTTTTTGCTACGTATGTCCTTTGTTGCATACTTAGTACATTGTTTTACATTACATTTCACGCTATGTATGTTCATTTGATTACATACTTAGTGCATTGTTTTCACATGCTTACATTTTGGTATGACATTTGGGTTGTTTAAATGGGACAAAAATACATTCATTAACATTAGCTACGCCATTCGTTAGTAGGTAGTGGTACCATAGGAATTGACAACTCCCGTTCCTGACATCCTAGGTATGTTTGGATGGAAGGAATGACCGAATTCGATAGACATAACACAGATAAACCTTTAATTTGTTTAAAGGTCTATCACCACAGTCACACGGCTTGAATGTATGCATTATAACAATACCGCATAGATGTTTATATCAGTATAGCATGCATTTGTTCCACAAAACATAACTTTGATTTAAACCATGTTTTACTTCAATACCTTGTTTTTGTGCATTTTTACATATGGTTTAGTTGATATACTTCACTTACCATACATTATATTTTGGATACACATTACATGATTTGCATTAGACATAAACATTTTGACATTGATATACAAAATTCATGATTTACATTAGACATAGACATTAGACATGGTTTTCACACAAACATTTTAACGTTTGATTATACATAAACATTTTACTTTGGTGGTTTGGTTTGAGTAAGTGATTTAAGTAACGAGGCGTGTGTAATATGATACAAGCATGGTGGATACGCCGCCGGTACTTCCTATATATAAGTGCTTGTATGGTATTACATATCGTAGCGTTATTTGAATCATTTCAATTTAGACATATCGCATTTTATACAAATAACATACTTTTCACAATACATTGTTTTATAAACAACTTATCTAATACAAACTCATTTTACTTGGTTATTTACTTAACTATGTATTATTCTTTTATACATATATATATCATTTGGTTTATTCATCACTTTTCAAATGATTCACAAGACAAAGCAAATTACAAGGTTCATGACTAAACATTTTCTTAAACATAAGTCATGAATTCTATTTTCACAAAACCTATGTATCTCATAGGGATTTTTATGCTGACGTACCTATTTTCACATGTGTTTCGGGATATGATGCATAGGATTTATCAAGATACACTTAGGCGGACTTGGGCCTTAGCGACAATAAAAGATGCAAGACTAGTTATTTATGTTATGTTTCTTTGATTGTCAGGACATTGTAACTCTTTTAATCAATAAAACAATATTTCAATTTCCATGTGTTATGAAACAATGATTCTGTTACAACACTCCCCGACGTTCCGCCACATTTTGTTGTTTTACGTGGTCGGGGTGTGACAGAAAAGTTGGTATCAGAGCTCATGGTTATAGGGAATTAGGTTATTAGTAATGCTTTGACCTAGTCTATAACCTTCCTAGGACCCTAACGCGAGTTTACTTGCGTTTAGTCATAAAACAATACCGTCACCTATCCTTAAGTGACAACCACAACAAGAACACAAATTTCAAAACCGCCTTGAAAACCAATCATCTGTTCTATGATGATTGATTACTAGGTTTTGAACCCTCTAAGTTTTCAAATCTCGTCAAAGTTTGGGTCTTTTGATGTGAATATGTGCTAACTGGAAGGGTGAATGCCTGTACTCTGAGTTTTCTGTCTAAGGCTAGAGTGTTCGTACAAATCCGCAGTATCGGACCAGTCACTCTTACCTGGGAACTCTTGGGGTGAGTGTTCACTTATAGGCTAAAGCATGTCTTTGCGATACATTAATATGACCCACTTACTTTGATTAGTCACCGCCTCATTTGTTTACCTTAAGTAACAAACAAATGATCGCAATTTTTATGCATTGCCATTCTGTTTTGATTATCCGATAACCTTTCACCTGTTTCTTCCTATGTCTTTCATTTCCTTCTAGAATGTCTCTTCCTCTCAGCAACGGTCAAATGTCCGAGCGAACAGCCAAAGTTGCCCAGCGAATAGGCGAGGTGATTCTGAAGACTGTGGATTTAGGCATTGCCATGTATCGTCTCCAGGATGAAGCCACTCAAGAGTCACCAAAGGAGACAGAGGCCAAGCCTTCACCTAAACCAAAGAAACGTAAAGCTTCAAAGAATCCTGTAGCGGTCGCACCAAAACAGGCAAGACCTACCCAATTGACAGCACCACCAACCAAGAAACCAATCGAGGAATCAAAGACCATGGATGAACAGACTGGATCCCCTAAGAAGTCAAAGAAGCGAAAGGCTTCTCAGAACTTCGCCGTGGTCGCTCACAATGATCAAGCCGTCCCCAACCAACCAGCTCAACCCTCTGCTAGGAAGCCATACAATGGAACCGCACCCTTGTGCAACCAATGTAACCTTCATCATCATGCTAGTGTGAAGTGCCACAAATGCCAGATTTGTGGACTTATAGGTCATACAGCAAGGGTTTGCTCAACTGCAGCTGTACCAAATCAAGCAGGACCCATCCGGGTGGCAACACCACCTGCTAAGAAGCAATATAAGGGAACGGAACCAATATGTGACAAATGTAATGGGCATCACCAAGCTCACTTACAGTGTCGTCTGTGTGTATCATGTGGGCGAGTTGGTCACCTGGCAAGTGCTTGTTGATGTAACCCGAACCAAGGTGGTCCAAATCAACCACAAGCCAATCCTGCTCAAGCTCGTTTCCTGCCTGGATCGTGCTACAACTGTGGCAAGATGGGTCATTTCGTGAATAAATGCCCGAAGCTTGCTAAGGCAAATCCAACCCACGGATGAGCAGTTGGCTGATTAGAAGATGTTGTTGTCTTATGCTTTTGTTTCTTCTATTTTCTTGTAATGTGAAACAATCTGTTTTGTTTATAAATAAATTGTTGTTCACAATTCTGATATACAAGTGTAGTTACATGAGTGTATGGCATTTCCCTATGATACCTACGACGAGGAACTACATTCTTACAAACTACTCTTACAAATTTCCCATTCTTGTGTTTGCTCATGATTCCCTTGGAAAATTCTAAGTACTCGTTTCACTCTAAGAAACAAAGTACAGAAAATAAAGTAACATTACGAGTGATCGTGCTTTTGCACATCTGTGCCTTTGAAATCCTTGGTTAGATAACTAAGGATATTTTCAAATCTCATACCCATTACGTTCTGATTTTTCAACATGCATAACATAAGTTTTCAAAACAACCTTCATGATTTCAAAATGTTATTAATACCGTATAATTACTTATATCAAGTGCATAACTTCAAAAGCATCATTCATGTTTTCCAAAAACCTTATACATACTTTCAAAATTCAACTCATGATTTTAAAACATTTTATAAATATACCTACCTAGTACACCTACTTTATGATTTCAAAAGTATTATACATAAGGTTTCAGAAACATTGAACACATTTTTCTTTTAGAACCCCATGCATAGTTTTCAAAAATATTTTCCTCATACATTGACTTAACTTTCAAATTCCGCTTCATATGTCGCCTTAGCATAGCGAGCATCTCAACCTCATAAGCATTTTACTTCATGTTTTGACTTAAGCACGTCCAGTGCAAGGTTTCAAAACATCTTCAACTTCTAAAATCCTTATGGGATCTTTTTATCTCCACAATTAGACCTTTGTGGATGATTAACATACAAATCAGAATCCTTAATTTGGATTCCTTGTGTACCTAAATTCGAACATTTCAGTTCCTTAAAATTGAAATCGAATTTTCTTCTTTCTATCTTTATAGTTAGATTCTTGGAAATATTTAAAGCACCAATAAAAAAAATCCACTGATTGGATACCTGGTGTACTTTAAATACACATGCACAGTAGCAGAACAAATTAACAAAACAATAACAAGTTTAAAATCAAGTTAAACGATTTTGTGACTATGTGTTTATGCATCTTGTGTTTTCTTTTATGCATTTTGTGTTTTTGTATACTCTGGATATTCATTATCCAAATCCTCGTAGAATCTTTCATATCTTCATATGAGGGATTCGTAGTAGGATATTCAAAAAGGTACTACCTTAAAATCCTCATTGGGCTTCTACATGATAGTTAAAACCCTTGGATTATATAGTACCATTCCATCTTTCATAAGAGACCCTTTGAGTAGTCTAGTCAAAAAGACTGATACAGAAACTGGTTAAGAACGACATCTAGTGATGTAGCTGAACAGACTCCTTGATAGTCTATTTAGATCATTTATTGATTTAATTAAAAGGACTCTAAGGTGGTCTAGTCACATTCATCACAGGGTTTGTTCATTTGGTTTTCCCCTACACATTATAAAATAGACTGTGTGAACTATGCAGGGAATTGTGTAATTATGGACACGTACGTAATTATGAAATTCAGTGCACAGAAACCCAGTAAAATTTATTATGTGTAAGAACCGATAGTGACCACAATAACAAAATGTGAACGATGTAATGGAGGTACGGTGGACGCACCAATAACGCTTAATAGACTTATATATAAGTGTCCCTCCTACATTATAAGCATGATGTTATTTAAAGTTACTAGAAGTTCAAGAACTCTAACCAGTGTTGTTCGATCTTTTCAACTTCATGTTTCAAGCCCTCACAAGTTTCCTCTAAATAAAATTTCGGGACGAATTTTCCTAAAGTAGGGGAGACTGTGACACCTATGCCTCCACGACCATCAAACAAATACCAAACCAATGGAATATTGTATTTCATACTTGAGATTTGTATAAATATGTGTATCATTTGCACATATCAATTCTTGTTTGATTTCGGACTCTAAATCGCTTTCTGGAAGGTTATACGCACACTGCTGCGTAAATATAACCAATTTAATGCAACAAATACTCCGGAACATCAACATATGCTTAAAATGCCTTAAATAACCTTTAAATAAGTTTTGAAGGCTTTGGAATGGCAAAATCAAGTTAATTCACTTACAGGGACTAAATTTGACAAACTGCGAAAGTATGCCAATTTGAACTGTAACGAACATTCCGGAACATGAACATAAGTTAAACATACCATAAATATCCTTTACATAGCTTAGAAATAGGCTTTGAGGGGTTCGGTGTGATAAAATAAACTTTTGGGTCATTCAGGGACTAAAAGCGTCAAAAAGTGCACAAGTTTGCACTTTCGCGCATAACTTACGTTCTGAATACATCCGGACATCCAAAAATTTATGTAAGCATTATAATATTATGCTTTAGTGATTGGATTGTCAAAAACCCATTCGTCGCGCAATTTGGATCGTTTTTCGCACATATGCGCATTCCGTCGTAATTAAGCGAACAACTCAATCGTACGACCAAACGAACCGACATCCGGCATATTTTTTAGCATGTTTCATGTCCAAAATGTTTAGGCATCATTTTAGGGCGTTAAAGTTGGCTTAACGGGCCTTAAACATGATGAAATAAGCTTTAAACACCAATAGGGACCAAAACTGCCAACTCAGCAAAGTTGCTGGCTTACGGACCGTAAGCCCTCAACCTTACGGTCCGTAAGGGACTCCCAGCTCATCAGAAACTTCTAAAACAGCTGTTAACAGTTGTTAAGCACTCCCAAACCCAATGCCACATGTTAATCCCTGATGTTGGGGGGCCAATTTGATGTACCAAGGTATTGCAACAAGTGTATGGATGAGATGGAATCACGGTTTTCGATAAACCATCCTAACGGTTCTACCACATCTATAAATACCCCTTTGATTCACAACTCAAAACCCACTTGATTTCTGAAAACTTCTCTAAGTTGAGGTGTAGAAACGTTTCATACCTGAGAAATATTTGGAAATCAAAGCTTGCGGGGACCCGTTGTAAGTGTTCCTTCATTCTTTTTATTCATTTTTGCGTTTTCTGCGTTGACCAGTTTATGGTCAACATGAAGTTTGGTTGAACTTCATAACATGAGCGTAATCATGATGGTTATAGTCCCTAGTGACTATACCTACTGATTACCACGTTATCTAGGCTCAGTGACGAGTCGTAGTTTCGGCAAAAATGCGTGTTATTGCGTATTTTGTAACCAAACTACTCTTAGGTATCAAAACCGTTTGTTTTGATACCAAACCTGTTTTCTAAACTTAGTTAAGCATGTTTTAACATGTTTAGCTCGTCACTTTTAGTTTAGTGATTATATAGGGTCGTAAGGTAAGCGATCTAAACAATCGCTTATACTTTCGAACCCGACCCGTTTGGTCGATCACTAGGATCCGACCAAATACATTAGGTGACCATAGTTGTATAGGGAATAACCTTCCGAGGTTATACCTTATGGTCACGACGTTTAGTTAATTCTATGATAGGTAGTTTATATGCCTTAGGTAAATTACCAAAATGCCCTTTTTACGCCAAAATTCATTTTAAGCATATGTAACATAACTTTTGATGTCTAAACTGATTTGGCAACAATATTAGACAGGTTAAGGCATATTTTACTTATCATAGGGCTAGTTAGGCATTCCGAACACGTTTTACGCGAACGACGCGTTAAAGTAGCATTAGCTACCTAAACGGGTCGTAACGGGTCAAAAGCACTTAGGTTAGGTTTCATTTTAGTATGTAGGATTTGTTAAACCATATTACATGAGTTTCCATACTCATTTGGTTTACGAACCCTCTTTCTATCCGATCCTCCGATTTAGGTCCGGCGCCCATATTAGGTGTCGTTTGATTTCCGTGATCTCTAGCATTGTTTGGTTGTTACTCAAGGACTCCTAGGCAATCTCAAGTGAGTATAGACCCCTCTTTTAGTGTTTTTCAAACTATTTTGGGTGAAACACATGTGCCTACTTGTTACTTTCATGCGTTCCATGTTTTCATATCATATGCTTATTATGTTCATTAGTACACTTACAGTACATGATTTCATTGTGTTTTTGCTACGTATGTCCTTTGTTGCATACCTAGTACATTGTTTTACATTACATTTCATGCTATGTATGTTCATTTGATTACATACTTAGTGCATTGTTTTCACATGCTTACATTTTGGTATGACATTTTGGTTGTTTAAATGGGACAAAAATACATTCATTAACATTAGCTACGCCATTCGTTAGTAGGTAGTGGTACCATAGGAATTGACAACTCCCGTTCCTGACATCCTAGGTATGTTTGGATGGAAGGAATGACCGAATTCGATAGACATAACACAGATAAACCTTTATTTTGTTTAAAGGTCTATCACCACAATCACAAGGCTTGAATGTATGCATTATAACAATACCGCATAGATGTTTATATCAGTATAGCATGCATTTGTTCCACAAAACATAACTTTGATTTAAACTATGTTTTACTTCAATACCTTGTTTTTGTGTATTTTTACATATGGTTTAGTTGATATACTTCACTTACCATACATGATGTTTTGGATACACATTACATGATTTGCATTAGACATAAACATTTTGACATTGATATACACAATTCATGATTTACATTAGACATAGACATTAGACATGGTTTTCACACAAACATTTTAACGTTTGATTATACATAAACATTTTACTTTGGTGGTTTGGTTTGAGTAAGTGATTTAAGTAACGAGGCGTGTGTAATATGATACAAGCATGGTGGATACGCCGCCAGTACTTCCTATATATAAGTGCTTGTATGGTATTACATATCGTAGCGTTATTTGAATCATTTTAATTTAGACATATCGCATTTTATACAAATAACATACTTTTCACAATACATTGTTTTACAAACAACTTATCTAATACAAACTCATTTTACTTGGTTATTTACTTAACCATGTATTATTCTTTTATACATATATATATCATTTGGTTTATTCATCACTTTTCAAATGATTCACAAGACAAGACAAAGCAAATTACAAGGTTCATGACTAAACATTTTCTTAAACATAAGTCATGAATTCTATTTTCACAAAACCTATGTATCACACAGGCATTTTTATGCTGGCGTACCTATTTTCACATGTGTTTCAGGATATGATGCATAGGATTTATCAAGATACACTTAGGCGGACTTGGGCCTTAGCGACAATAAAAGATGCAAGACTAGTTATTTATGTTATGTTTCTTTTATTGTCAAGACATTGTAACTCTTTTAATCAATAAAACAATATTTCAATTTCCATGTGTTATGAAACAATGATTCTGTTACAACACTCCCCGACGTTCCGCCACGTTTTGTTGTTTTACGTGGTCGGGGTGTGACACAATGAAGGAGCTATTTCAACCTTGCGTTGGATAGAAAAGACAGAAGCAGTCATAAAAATAAGTAAATGTGCAGATGAAGATAAAATCTTGTTTAATTCTAATCTTTTTAAGAATGCAGCCTTAGTATGGTGGAATACTATTCTCCAATCTAGGGGAAGTGACAGAGTTTATAATATGGAATGGACTAACTTTAAGGAGATAGTTGAAAGAAAATTTTGTCCTCCTCATGAAAAGGAACAAATTGCTAATAAGTTCGTAAATCATAAAATGATTGGAATAGACTGCAGGGAGTACACCACCATATTCTTTGAAGATGCTAGGATAGTACCAACCTTAGCATCACCCGAGCCAGTATTAATCTCCCGTTATATCTGGGGATTAATTAGTAAAATCAGACACGTAGTCAAGGCAGCTAGACCACAAACCATAGAAGAAGCAGTAGAACTAGCCAACACCTTGACTGGTGAACTAGTACGTATGCAAGAGGAAAACCAGAGAAAGCACCTAGCTCAAAAGCTTACCCAAGAATTTCATTACGGTAATTCCTACCATGGGAAAGGTACAGGTTCTTCCTCTTCACCCAACTGCAAGTATTGCAAAAGGAAGCACTTAGGAAGGTGCTCAATATACTGCAACTTCTGTAAGATGTCTGGCATAAGGAAGAAGGCTATAGGAAGAAAGCTAACAATAGGCTATGCTTCAATTGTGGAGAAGCTGCTCATATTAAACCGAACTGTCTGAAACTAGCTCTAGCGACAACCCAGCAAAGCTAAGGCAACCGAATGACCCAAGAAGAATGCCAGAGCATTCCTTCTGAGTGCCAAAGAAGCCAAGATGATTCCGGATGTGATTGCCGATACGTTTTTAGTTAATGATGTTTTTGCTAAAGTATTATTTGACTTTGGTGCAAACCAAAGTTTTATCAATACTTCTTTCTACAAACTTCTCAATTAACCATTAACTAAACTTCAACAAGACTATCTGGTAGAGATAGCAAATGGAGATTCTATTAAGATAAGTGAAATCCTACAGGGAGCAAGGATAGAAATTCTAAACCATAATTTTACTGCTAATCTCTTTCCAATGAATCTAGCTGGATTCTGTCGCAACCCTCGTTCCCTAATAATCCGGGAACGGGCGGTCGCGGCCAGTTTGGGTGGTATCTGTATTTTATCCATTTTGGTAGCGGAAATTACATCAGGACCGTAGTTAGGAAATAATTTATCAGAGTAAAATACCACGCTTTTAATATATTAAACATATGGGAAAAACCCAAGTTTCAAGTACACACATTTTCATAGGGATAAACCCTATCTTATTTAATAAAAACATCTCTTTATTTTTAGGTAACTTTATTGCCACTTTTCCAAGCCTTCAGTGCTGTCCAACTGGCTTCTATTTGGCTTTCACATTTGGTTACCTGAAACGCGTTTAAAAACATTTTGTCAGTGGGAAATACTGGCGAGTTAATCCCAGTTTAATCAAGTTTAATATATACCATTGTACAGTATTGAGGGCGGTCGCGCAATTACATTTGTTTCCATCTATTCAATTACCACCCATGGTACTGTCAACCCGACATGTGGTCATGTTACTCCTCGCAAGGTAGTAACAAATTTTTTATACAAAACCCCAACATACCGACAATAATTGTAGAATATAAATACTCAATAACTGTTGAATATAATTTAATTTAGGTGAGGTTTTGTAAAAACAAATTGCAAAAAGGAGATTACTTACATTGTTGTCTTAGGTTTTCTTTAAGGGTTTCCTGGTGATTATCTATAATTTACACAAATGCACGCGCGTTAGTATAATAACCCAATATTTATATTAACGATACCCTCCCCGAGACGACATTCCAATGACTACGTCGGGCAGAACGACGACAGCCGTTATGGAACCCTGGATCAATCGGGCAGCGTATCTAATACGTAACTGGAGTTATGATACTTACAACGGAGCAGAACTTCGTTATTTAGGGGTGTGACAACTGTGTTCCGTAATCATCGTATAATGTAAAACAATGTGATTATCAATAAAACAATGTGCTTTGGTGTTATTATATGTGTTATTGTGTTTGATGATTTTACAATTTGATTCGATTCCGATTTTGAGCTTTAAATCACTTTCTGGAAGGTTATACGTAAACTGGTGCATAAACGCAATCAGTTTAACGCGACGTACACTCCGGAACTGTGACGTAAGCCAAACATACCCTAAATATCCTTTACATAACTTAGAAATAAGGTTCGAAGTATTCGGTATGGCAAAAACATGTTTATTCGAACTTTAGAGCTATTTATGACAAAACTGCGAAACGAACGTTGGTGACCGTCGGATAATATTTAAATCCTAAAAACATTCTGTTATGATTAAAATTTTATTTTTAATCAGGCCCGTGTTGAAAAATAAATTAAAACGCTTAAAAACGTTATTTTTCAAGTTTAAGCGCGTACCGCATGTTTCTGCGCAACAC
Source organism: Helianthus tuberosus (assembly GCA_030545235.1). Taxonomy (NCBI): domain Eukaryota; kingdom Viridiplantae; phylum Streptophyta; class Magnoliopsida; order Asterales; family Asteraceae; genus Helianthus; species Helianthus tuberosus. The sequence goes on from CM060405.1 coordinate 125,911,352, forward strand.
AGTGCTTTTACGGCAAAACGCAGACAACGCAGCTAGTCTTGGCAACTGAAATTTATTTCAGTAATATTTTGGCGAGTTTATTTTTATAGAATAATAAAAATAATTTAGAACGCCATAAACCGGGATTTAAACGCTAGATAAAATACCCGGTATCCAGTTAAATACCCGTTTTAGCCTACATATAGCATATTTATATAAAAAATTACACATGGACCCCCTCCCCCATATGTATTTACGGTCACCATTATGTGACCCCACCAAAATTTGCTAAGATCTTGCATGAGTTTAGTTTCCCAAGTGTCTTTGCATGCTTTCCTATAAATCTTTCATGAATTTTTCCAATATCTATACATATCACAAACAATCTTCACAAGATCATCACTTAACTCAACCTCCTTCTCTCCTCTCTCCCAAAACCATCCACCCTCTCTCTCTCACGATATTCAAACCTTCAAGCTTTGTTCTTCAAGATTCAACACCATTTCTAGCAAACTTCAAGTTAGTGTGAAGATCTAAAGGTGTTTCCAAGGTGCTTTCAAGTGATTTCAAGCTTCCTATCCGCAAAATCTCATCCCCCAACCTACTTGAATCTTGAAGGTATAACATTTATGTTTAAATCATACTTTTGATTCTTGGTTGTTCTTGATGATTTGAAGTTTCTCTTGAATCTTGGAATTTTCACTAAACTTGAAACCTAAAATGAAATGGGTCTTGATACAAGTAATAAAAATGGTGGTGTATATGTATGTATATAACCGTACATATATATGTGGGTGTATGAGTTTTGAGCCTTATTTTTTATAAGTACTTGTTTAAGTTGTTACATGTTCTTGAATAATAGTTAAAATGCAAGTGTTTAATGATTTGTGTATGTTATGTTAAATGACCAAGTACATCAGCAAATAAACCTGAATATATCACATATTTGATGCATATAGATTAACATAAAATGATGACGTTATGATAGTATGCTTTAGGCACTTGTACATGAAGATACATGTTGATTTAAAGCTCAAGAAATGGTAAAAAAGGGTTGTATGATAAAAATGTTTTTGAACAGGTTATAAACACTAAAAATAATATTATTTGATGTATTACAATGGCATGAAACTTTGACATAGGATTGATAGCTTTGCATGTTGTACATATAGCTTAAAAAGTGGTAAATTATGTGAAATTTGCATGATTTATGTGCTTTATTTAAGACCTGCACTATCATGAGTATAACCATTATTTTATTCAGTAAATAACATGGGTTATCTTAAAATTTCAAGTCGTTTCGATTTGGGATGGTTCGGGTAACGTTCGATGCAAAAATATGCGGTAAAACGGTTAAAAATCGCCTTTTCGGAGGATTTTTACAAAACTGTTTTAGATCAGTAACCAAACTAATATTTTTGATATAAAAATAAGTATTTTAACTTATATTAAGTTTACTTGGTGTTTGGTTAGTCATACGTGACTTCCGACGCCCAAAAATGTCACCGAATCGCTAAAATAAGCATTTTTCGACATACACTAGAATGGGTTGTTCATGAGTAAATTTTATGTGTTACAATGTGCTATGTGTTTTGCAACATGTGTATGATTATGTGCTAGTGTTGACAAGATTATGTGTATTACGCTTGAGTATATATATACGAATACACCAAAATAATCAAAAATAATAACTTTTCGAGAAAACTCAAAGTTATGTGAAAATTCCAAGTATCGGAGAAACTTATGTATTTTGTGGGTTTTTGATTATTAAATCATTCTTATTTAATTTAGGACGAATAAACAATTTGAGGGATTGTGTTAACATATAAAAATGCACCCAAAGGTGAGTACATAGATCCCCTCTTTTTACTGTTTTCGATTGTTTTGGGGTGATTCATATGTATCAAAACGATTTCAATATTCTAACGATGGTTTCAAAACGATTAAGATGGTTTATACAAAACTAATAATGATTTTGATAATGTGAACGAACTTGTTGGTGGTAGTTACATAACGAATGACATTTATTAGCATTGATCAAGCCGACCAGTATTAGGTTATGGTACAATAGGATCCGACAAATCCCGTTATCTGACTGCACCCATGGTTATGTGTGGGTTATGTGGGTAACGACTGAATCTGATGATTGTTAACTTACCCTTTGGTGGTTTGTTAATACAAGTTGAACGAGTTGAACGATGAACGAGTCACAAAGGTTTGAATGTTATTAGCAAGACGACCAAAAAATAGTTTTCACAATTAAAACGAGAAGGATTTGTACGAGAACAATTTTGAACGATTGAACGATTATGAACGATTTAAACAAGTGAACGATGATCTATAATGAGAACGAGTTAAACAATGTTACACAACGAGGTTTACTAAACGATATAAACCATACGAGTTTTATTACGAGGACGATTTACGATTTGGTTTACGAAAACAAATGTTTTGGTTTAAGATTCATGGCATCGAGGTTTATAAATTATAACCAATCTGTTTTGACTTTGTTATTCATTTTACAATACAAACATTTTACGAAACAAGGTTTCAAATATCGATTTACGAAGTTGTACGAGATATTTCAACGAGCCATGAATCTGACACTCACACAAAAACTATGTGCTCGCCAGCATTTCTTTGCTGACTTTGTTTTTACATATGTTTCAGGTGATGTTGCTTAATGTTGATTGCAAATAGGATGCATGCTCACTTAGGACTGGACGAGGCCTTAGTGATTTAATAACGATGATAGACTATGTTTGACTTGCTTGTTTAACTTTAAGACAATTTTTAATATTTAATAAAACGAAACTCTTTGTATCCATGGTTTGAAACAATAATTCAGTTACAACACTCCCCGACGTTTCCGCCACGATTTGTTGTTTTACGTGGTCGGGGTGTGACTTTGATTAGTCGCTGCGTGTCGTTTGTTTGTTCGAGGTAACGAACAAGTAATCGCCTTCCTTAAGTTTCGTCGATATTTTCATTACCTCTTTTGTTTTTCCTAACTATCGACCTCACTCGTTTCTCATATTTCCTTGTTAGACAATGCCTCCTCGACGTGATGCACAAACTTTCACTGCTGAAGAAGTCGCAACCCTTGTCTCTCAGCAAATGGCTGCTGTGCTTCCAGGCGTTGTGACCCAAATCCACGAGCTGTACAACAATAACAATAACAATGCACAATGTAATTTCAAGAGTTTCAACTCTGCTAAGCCGCTAAAGTTTTCTGGGTCGCAAGGAGCAACTGCACTCCTTCAATGGTTTGAAAGTATCGAGAACACATTCAGACATGTGCAATGTCCGAATGGGCGTAAGGTTGAATTTGCATCAAGTGTGTTTGAGAAGCGTGCTCTTACATGGTGGAACGGAGTGATGCGCGATAGGGGTACCAAAGTTGTGTTGGCACAAACATGGGAAGAGCTTCGAGCTCTCATGATGAGAGAGTTTTGTCCCCGTCATGAAATTCGAGCCTTAGAACGAGAGTTTGACGATCTAAAACAAGATGGGGGAGAACACCGTGCGTACACGGATCGATTTGAGGAGCTCAGTCTTTTGTGTCCTATTATGGTTACCCCGTTGGAGAAAGCGATAGAGAGGTATATCGATGGTTTACCCGATTCTATACAGGATATTGTGACTGGCGTTAATCCTACTACTGTTCATCAAGCAATCGAGTGATATGCTACCCTGACTGAGTCACAAGTCAGGAAGGGTAAACTTACCTGCAAGGGTGATAAGAAGAAGTCGAACGAATCTGTCAAGGAAAAGGGTAAGGGTAAGAAAGGTGAGTCGTCGAGGAAGTCGAGAAAGCGAAAGGGTGCTCAAAATTTTGCAGTAACTGCACAAAATGCTCAGAACCCACCAGCTCAACCGCCTGTGAAGAAAGCATATGCTGGTACCGCACCTCTTTGTGCTAGCTGCAACGATCATCATGTTGCACAACAAGCTTGTAGGCAATGTACAACATGTGGTAAGTTTGGGCATCTGGCCAACAACTGTCATTTGGGTCAGAATCAAATTGTTCAGAATCAAGCTCCAGTTTAGGGAATGCTGCTAGATTCCCACCGGGTTCATGTTTCAATTGTGGAGAGTTTGGACACTTTCGCAACAACTGTCCGAGGTTGGTGAATGCAAACGCGAATGCTAATGCGAACCCGAATGCGAATATCAACGCAAATGTGAATCCCGCTCGTGGGCGAGCGTACAATCTGAATGCTAACAAAGCAAGGGCTAACCACGAGGTGGTTAATGGTACGTTTCTTATTAACAATCGACCTGCATCTATTCTTTTTGATTCTGGTTGTCACACCCCCAAAACCCACCATGCGGAGTATCACCGCTTGGAGGCGTGACATGACCAGGATCGAGCCACCAATCATATTGAACAACACAATTAAGTAAATAAAACCAACCACAATACAATTGGTGACCATAAGACAGTAACCAGTTTTAAGTTAACAGCGGAAGCATAAAACGTAAGTTCAAAACATAAGTTCATAGTTCATAAGTTTTAAAACCCAAAACATAAGTTCCATAAATTTATAAAGTTTAATTAATAAGCATGGGACATAACAGTCCGCATCCCACAACAACCTCCTCCTCGTGCAAGCTCCATAAGCATCTAGCGACCTGTAAGGCATGTAACAATGAGACAACAACAAAGTTGAGTGAGTTCACGTTTGGTTGTTTAGTTTTAAGTTGTTTCTGAAAAACGTGGTTTGACTTTCGTTGGCTTATTTGCCATGGGGGTCACCCCATAGTTGAAAGTATGTTTAACCAGTTCCTTTTATTACCCAAACCATAACCATAATCAGTGGGGGGGCTTCCCCATGTGAACTACTAGACCATACATATCGACAACTGACGAACAATAGTTGTGCCCTACACCAGTGTCTATCATCACTGACAGTTTGCCGTAGTCCATTAGTACACGCCTGTTCGAATAACACGGTGTGAGGTTTGTTAAACCTAATAGCGCTATTAACTAATGACCCGCTCGCCATTGGCCTTGGCGATTAAGTCGATATAAATTGAGGGACTTCATGATAGAGTTTTGTCTAGTAAGTTTTAAGGTTGTTGTCCTACCCAAGGAGGACGAACGTACGTATTCTACCTAAGGAGAATACACAGGATTAATATTGGCATCCTACCTATGGAGGATGGCCGTATATATCCTACCCAAGGAGGATATGTAGTATCCGTTTTAAAATTTTTTAACCCATTCCCAACCACCGGGAATCCCATGCCTTAGAAAGTGTGTGAACTCACCTTGGTTTGCTCGGTTAGATTCTCAAATATAGCTAACAGTCAAGGTCGTTCAATCACGTCCTAATAAGGTACGGATAACAATTAGTTTCTCATGCATAACACGTGTCCTACGTACGGTTTATTTACTCATTACTTCTATCACATAACAGGTACACACTTTAATAGTTCACGCTCATATAAACATTCCACCTATAGCTACTCAAGAACAAGCATACGATATTACACATATTACTTTCATTGACATATAACATGTTAGATCATCCTCAGATAACATACTCGACATTTAGACACGCAAATTACTACTTATGTTATTTCAACTAAAATATCCAAAACTGGGCTGTTTTCGGGCATTTTAATAAAATAGTTAACTTATTCCAAAAATTCCCAAATTTTTACGGAATGTATTAAACAATCCAAATATTATTGTGTAAAAATATCGGGATCCAGTTCATTACCAATATTTTATAAAAAAAATCATTTTCCGGACTGAAATCAGATTTATCTTTTTCTGACTGCAGTCCACGGAATAATTTATTTAAAATTCATCGAGAGTCCAATTTACAAAATTCCAGTGAGAGAATTACAAATACATCGGTGGTCATCTATAGTACAAATTTCATTATCTAACTCTACACAGAATTCAAGTTATGACTGAAAATAGAACGCATATGTTCAGCAGTAAAAATGCAGCTCTAGCTGCTGTTACAAAACGACACTTTAAAAATAGTAAACGAAGTCCAAAAATTATGATTCCAGTGCCATTAGAACCGTATTTCATAATACATAAATCTAGACTTCAGAAAATACATTTTCCTTTTATTAAGGTCCTGTTACAGCCAACTGAAGTTGGCTGTAATAACCAATCAGACTCCAGTTTTCAGCTTTTAGCTTTCTAACTCGCGTTCGATTGATTCCGTTAACATGGTTTGTGATCACAACAACATCAAACATCAATATTAACAAGAAAATCATCAGATAATCAACAAGAATCAAAACAACTTCATATTAACATTATTTCTTCATGTTTAAAGCTTATGTTTAAGTTTTAACTTCATGTTCTTTAGTGTTCTTGAAGTTCTTCACATATACCATCATGTTTCATACTTTAACCACCTCCATAGAATGTGAAATGAGTAGATCTAAGAGACTTACCACTAGCTTAAAGCTAGGAGAGTTCAAGTGAGGAAATGTGGTGGTTAATAGCGAATGGAGAAGGTCCTTCAACTTCCGAACACACCGAGCTTCGTTGTATGCCTTCTAACACCTATGGATGCTTGTGGAATGAATGGAAAATGAGTTGAAGGTTGTGGTATGGTGATGGTGGTTGGCTGCCGAAACAAAGGAAGGGAGGAAGAGGGTATGATGGTGTTGATGAGTGAATCATGAATGAGAATGAAGGACTTGTGGATTAAATAAGAAAACTCCCAACACTCATTTGTCCAATGTATAAAATGCTCCTCACTCACCAACATGATCTAATAAAATAATGAAAGAAATCCATGGGTGAGTTACCCATGGTAACCGTCCCAAGTGGGGGGGGGGGGGTATAGGGTTGGGTTTCAATGGTAAGGTTACTAGTTTAGTTAGAATCAAATGTTCTAGTTAGTGTGTTATGGTGTGTGATGAAATATATAGTGTGTTAGGGTGTTCGGGGACCCTAACTAGCTCAGAAAAAAGGAACAATGCTTCTAGCATTATTTTAGTGTTCCGGGTAAAGTCCGGTTGTTCGGTTCGGTGTTGTTCCGTTAAAGTGCTTAATTAATCCGTAAAGTGTCATATATATATATATTTTTTGTAACATTTAAATTCTCAATACTCAGGAAAGCATACCGGACTATTTAGTGACTTTTCTATACACTACTAGTATGTTACAAGCACATGTAAGTATAACACAGAAATCAGAAAGCAGTTAAATGATTCAGCACAGTCATCAAGCACTTTATTTATCATTAATAAATTGTACGGATACAAGGAATTATGAGGGTTGTCACATTCTCCCCCTGTTAAGAAAATTTCGTCCCGAAATTTAGCTCGCGGTTACTGAGGAAGCTAGTTATGTTGCGTTGGTTTCCTGGTTTTCCTGGGGTGTCACATCATCCCCCCGTTGATTTGGAATTTCGTCCCGAAATTCCGCAGTAGCTTCAGCCTTAGTAGTGGTTGCACTTTTCTTAAACAGCTGGGGATACTTGAGTTTCATTTGGTCTTCTCGTTCCCAGGTATACTCTGGGCCACGACGGGAATCCCAATGAACTCGGACGAGAGGTATCCTGGTACGCTTGAGAATCTTAACATCTCGATCAGTAATCTCTACTGGTTCCTCGACGAATCGCAGCTGGTCGTCGATAATGAGCTCCTTTAGAGGAACTATGAGAGTCTCATCTGACAGACACTTCTTCAGATTCGACACATGGAATACATTGTGAACTCCGCTGAGTTCTGCCGGTAGATTCAGCCTGTAAGCGACTTTGCCAATTTTCTCAATGATTTCGAATGGTCCGACATAGCGCGGATTGAGCTTGCCTTGTTTGCCAAAACGAACAACACCTTTCCAAGGCGAGACTTTGAGTAGCACTCGATCCCCAACCTGGAACTCGAGTGGTTTTCTTCGCTTATCAGCATAGCTATTCTGACGGTCACGAGCTGCCGCCATTCGTTGCCGTATCTGAGCAATTCTCTCGGTTGTATCTACTACAAGTTCTGGGCCTGTGATTTCACTGTCACCAACTTCTTCCCAACAGAGAGCTGATCGGCACTTCCGTCCGTATAATGCCTCAAACGGAGCGGCCTGGATACTGGTGTGGTAACTGTTGTTATACGAAAACTCCACTAACGGGAGATGCTTTTCCCAGCCAATATCGAAGTCGATTACACATGCCCTAAGCATGTCTTTAAGGGTTTGGATGGTGCGTTCAGATTGCCCATCCGTCTGTGGATGATATGCCGTGCTCATGTCTAGTCGAGAGCCAAAGGACTTGTGCATAGCTTGCCACAATTCAGATGTAAAACGTGAGTCACGATCAGAAATGATGGAGGTTGGCACTCCGTTCCTTAATACTACTTCCTTTAGGTAGATATCTGCTAGAGTAGAAAACCTATCCGTTTCCTTGATAGCTAGAAAATGTGCAGACTTGGTCAGTCGATCCACGATCACCCAAATGGTATCATTTTCGCGTTGAGATCTAGGCAGGCCAGTAACGAAATCCATGGAAATTTGCTCCCACATCCATTTCAGGATCTCTGGTTGTTGAAGTAGGCCTGATGGTTTCTGGTACTCTACCTTGACCCTAGCACAAGTCAAGCATTTACTCACGTAGGTTGCTATGTGGGCTTTCATACTAGGCCACCAGTATGTAGTCTTTAGGTCGTGGTACATCTTGTTCGAACCAGGATGTACTGAATAACGAGACTTATGTGCTTCATCCATCACAAGCTCGCGTAAGTTTCCATAAAGTGGAACCCAGATGCGCCCGTTTACATAGTAGGCGTCGTCTTCCTTTTGTTCTAGCCGTTGTCTCGATCCTCGTAAGGACCCAGCCCTGATGTTCTCTGCTTTCAATGCTTCACCCTGAGCATCGTGAATCTGAGCGGGAAGGTTCGATTGGATGGTAAGCTGTAAAGCACGTACACGCTTAGGTATAGTATCCTTTCGACTGAGGGCGTCGGCCACAACATTGGCCTTGCCCGGATGGTATTTGATAGCGCATTCATAATCGTTCAAGAGCTCAACCCATCGACGTTGTCGCATGTTTAACTCCTTTTGCTTGAAGATATGCTCGAGACTCCTGTGATCGGTGTAAATGGTGCACTTGGTACCGTACAGGTAATGTCTCCATATCTTAAGTGCGAAAACAACTGCTCCTAATTCCAAGTCGTGTGTAGTGTAGTTCCTTTCATGAACCTTAAGTTGGCGCGATGCGTAGGCAATGACCTTATCACGTTGCATTAACACGCAACCAAGTCCTTGGATGGAAGCGTCGCAATAAACCACAAAATCATATGTGCCTTCAGGCAATGAGAGGATAGGCGCGCTACAAAGTCTGTCTTTCAAGTGCTGAAATGCGGACTCCTGCGCATCACCCCAACGGTAGGTAACACCCTTCTGAGTCAGTGAAGTGAGAGGTTGCGCAATCTTTGAGAAAGCCTTGATAAACCTTCTGTAATATCCTGCCAAGCCCAAGAATTGGCGGATTTCTGTTGGTGTACGGGGTGCAGGCCAGTCCTTGATCGAGTCTACCTTGGATGGATCAACGTGAATCCCATCCTTGTTCACCACGTGGCCTAGAAAGTGGACTTCGCGAAGCCAGAAGTCACATTTCGAAAACTTGGCATACAACTGCTCTTTTCGAAGAAGTTCCAGCATAAGTTGTAGATGCTGCTCGTGTTCCTCCTGACTCTTAGAATAGATCAGGATGTCGTCGATGAAGACAATAACAAACTTATCCAGGTAAGGTTTGCATACTCAGTTCATGAGATCCATGAAGACCGCAGATGCGTTTTTCAACCCGAAAGGCATGACCAGAAACTCGTAATGGCCGTAACGAGTTCTGAATGTTGTTTTGGAGACGTCCTCATCTCGGACTCTCAGCTGATGGTATCCCGATCTCAAATCAATCTTAGAGTAAAAGCTCGACCCTTGCAGCTGGTGAAACAAGTCGTCAATACGTGGAAGAGGATAACGATTCTTCACGGTCACCTTGTTGAGTTCGTGGTAGTCAATACACATTCTGAAGGTACCGTCTTTCTTCTTCACGAATAGTACTGGAGCTCTCCAGGGCGAAGAACTAGGACGTATGAAACCCTTTTCCAAGAGTTCTTGTAGTTGCGTGGACAGTTCTTCAAGTTCTGATGGAGCTAGTCGATAAGGTGCTCGGGCTATTGGTGCTGCTCTAGGAGCTAGCTCGATTTGAAACTCGACTTGTCGATGAGGCAGAAGACCAGGTAATTCCTCAGGAAATACCTCAGGAAAATCGCGCACAATATGAATGTCTTCAATTCTCTTCTCTTCCACCGATGTGTCAGTAACGATTGCTAGAATGGCAGTGTGGCCCTTTCGCAAACACTTCTGGGCCTTAAGGAAAGAGATAATTCCTACGACAGCACCACTCTTGTCGCCATGAATCACGAGGGGTTCTTTACTGTGACAACTCGTACTTTAGAGCGTATCTTTGTGTAACATTATGTGACTATGTGAACTTTATTAATCGATTGAATGTTATGTTGATTTGATTATGTGAATTTATGAAGCAAATGTACATTTATAAACAAACCGATCGCACAACACTACTTGATCACACAAGCCCTGTTGGGCCGCACAACTTGCACTCGGATCTAAAGGGCAGCCCAAGTTGGGTTCGGCCCACTCTTCATGCGCATACACACACACCTTAGAGAGTTGGTTCTCATTTGTTGCAAAAACATTCACACACACAAAACCCTAGCTTTCTCTCATCCTCTCTCTAACTCGACGGCACACACTCTCTCTCTCAATCGAAGATCACCCCTTGAATCAGATCACTCTCTCCTTTAATCGGTTAGTGGTATTTATTGATTATGTGTTACATGATATGATGATTAGATAATTCTGTGAATGATATTAGTTTGTGATGAGATTCGGCTCACATGTAAAGTATGATGATCGATATAGGGTTAATAGTTATTTGATGTTGTTAAGAATTGAGAACCGAATGATGATTAAATCGGCTGTTATGTTTGATGATGTTTTGATGTGTGTGCTAATATAGTTGCATGATGATCTAGGGTTTCGGTTAACATGATAGATTATGATAAGTGCTCTTGTTAATCGGCTCACATGTATGTTGATTTTGATGAGATTTGATGATTATATAATAATGTATTGTTATGTTAATATGAATGTATGCAATCGGCCATGTCTATGTTTGGATCCGAATGGTTTAGTGTTGTGTTATATGAATTGGAATTTAAGATGATGAATAGGAACCGAATACTCGTTTAAACCAGCTGTGATGTTTCTATACTTTGGATTGATGATATTAATCGATTATCATGTCTTATTCTAGGATTTGGTTGCATGATGATGTTTATAATCTATTGTATGATCATGTAAATCTGATTGAATGTGATGATGTGATAAATTATTGTTCATGTAATGGTCATGTATTATTTAGGGTTCATATAAATTAAATGCTAAATAACCTTGTTTGATCGAATAGTAGTTATATAAAAACTGCTTAAGTTGTTGATTGGTAAAATAAAAGGAAACTTGTAATTGGTTGCAAGATATTAGCTGGATAACTGATTTCCATAATATCCGATTAATAGAACTAATCGCACAAGACATATTGGTCGTACAAGAGGTTTAATCGCACAAGTCTTGTCAGTCTCACAAGTCTTGTCTATCGCACAAGATATATCCAGTCGCACAAGGGTACCTGAGTCGCACAAGATAGTTGTTCTTTGTTGTTAATGGACCGTAGGTTTATATGTGTTGGATCGGGCCTACTTGTTGGGCTGGACTAGCTTCAATCGTACAAGCTCATTCGGATCGCACAAGATTGTTTGTTGTTGTTATTTGGACCGTATCTATGTATATGTTGGGCCGGTTATTTAATATCGGGCCGGGTATTAGTGGGCTTTGACGGACGACTCGCACAAGGCCACTAAGCTTGTGCGAGCCCAATCTTGATTATGTTATATCTGTTAAACATGACGATGCGTGTTACCATGACCCGTATGTGCTTCTTATGTGCTATCTATGTGATGTTTGTATGCACTACGTGAAACCAAAAACCTGACTTGTATTGATAACCATGTTAGGACGTGGTTGACCACTAGCTGCTAGGCTTGACCTATCTGTGTAATCTGCCGAGCAAACCAAGGTGAGTTCACACTCTACAAAGCATGGGATTCCCAGGGGTTGGGAATGGGGTTAAGGAATATGAATTCCTCGTCCTTTCTTGGGTAGGACAGTAATGGTTCAGGAATGTAATTCCTCGTCCTCACGGACATATAACTATACTAGACCAAAACTCTCTATCATGAAGTCCCTCCTTTTTATATCGACTTAATCGCCGGGCCAATGGCGAGCGGGTCATTAGTTAGATAGCGCTATTTAGGTCTGACAAGCCTCACACCGTGCCGCAGAGGACGGGCGTGAACTAATGGATCTGGGGCACGTCAATGCTGATAGACATTGACAGTTTCAGGGCACTTAAACATGACTTCAGTCAGTAGTCGATATGGTAACGAGTCTAGTGTATACAAGGGGTAGCCCCCACGGCCGAAATGCCAGATAACTATCATGGGGTAGCCCCCACGGCTGGATTGCCAGGGTAAATGGGTTAAACAAAGGGTTAAGCAAATCACGTTTTCAACTATGGGGTAACCCCCACGGCAGGGATGCCAGCTAAAGGAACTGTTTTCGAAACAACCTAAAATGAACACCCAACCGTGAACTCACTCAACTTGTTGTTGACTCGTTACTACATGCTTTGCAGGTTTATAGGTTCTTAGCTGGAGCTTGCACAAGGAAGAGTCGTTGTGGGACATGGACAACTGTGTGCCATGTTAAACATTTGGATATTTGAACTTTTGATTTGGTTTTAAACATTATGCTTCCGCTTATAACTTAACTATGTTTGTTTTGGACACTAATCGTGTTGGTTGAACTTTTACATTATATTATTTACTTGTTCAATATGATTAGTGGTTTGATCCTGGTCAGTCACGCCTCCAAGCGGTGATACTCCGCATGTGGATTTTGGGGGTGTGACAGATTGGTATCAGAGCCATTGGTTATAGAGAACTTGGTTTTAATAAAGGAAAACATTTTTGTTAAAACCAGACTATAACCTGTACAGTGCTCTACGATCCACAACGACGCTTCACTCCACGTGCAAGGCTCGACATTCTAGGTGATATGGTTTATGTTTTATTGCCTACTTGCTAGATCATGTAGAACTTTGTAGAACTTTGCTCATGATATGCTTAGCTAGTATAGCTACTCTTGCTTGAACACGTGTGTGCTTACTTTCTTCTGTCATCGCACTTTCGCGAACCCTTCTCACTCATGCTTCCTTTGATATGAAGATCATGTCTGGACGCATTAACATGACTCAAGCCCAGTTGACGGCTCTGATCAACGAACAGGTTGCTGCGGCACTTGCAGCCGCACAGGCAGGAGGTATACCCTGCAGTTATAACTCATTCTAGGATCTTTAGATCCTACCCTTGTGAACCTATCCTTGTGTTAAACTTTGTCCTTCTTATACCCACAACAGGTCAGCATGCTCAACCACCTGTGTGCACCTTCAAAACCTTTATGGACTGCCGACCAACTACTTTTAGCGGCACTGAAGGAGCAGTAGGCCTCCTCCACTGGTTTGAGAAACTAGAATCTGTGTTCGAAATGTGTGAATGCCCTGAGGCGCGCAGGGTGAAGTATGCTACTGGTACTCTTGAGGGTTTAGCTCTCACATGGTGGAACGCTCAAGTCCAAATGCTGGGGTTGGTTGCTGCTAACGCCACCCCATGGAACAATTTTAAAGAGATGATCAAGGAGGAATACTGCAGCCGTGACGACATTCATAAGCTGGAAGTCGAATTTTTCAACCTCAAGATGACGGGGTCAGAAATTGAGGCGTATACTAAGAGATCGAATGAGCTTGCACTACTGTGTCCTACTATGGTTGACCCTCCAATTAAACGTATCGAACTTTATCTCAAGGGTCTGAAGCCAGAGATCCAAAGTCATGTGACTTCAGCAAACCTCGCCACTTACCAGCAGGTTGTTCAGTTGGCTCACCGTCTCACTGATCAGGCGGTGGAGCAGAACAGGTTACCAAAGCGTATAAGCGCTGCAGCTACCTCTGACGCTCCCGGTGACAACAAGAGAAAATGGGATGGGGCTTCAAGCAAATGTTCAACATCTGTGCAGTCACAGTCTCAACAAAGAAGGACTGACGACTATAGGAGTCCTAGTCAGCAATCATCTGGCAGCCAAAGCCGCGGGGTGTACAAGGGGAATCACCCTAAGTGTAATCGCTGTAACCTACATCACAGTAGGCCATGCACCAGGGGTAACTGTCATCGGTGCAACAAGCCAGGCCACGCAGCCAAGGATTGCAGAAGTTTATACCCAGCAAACCAGAATCGTCAGCAACAGCAAGATCAACAGAATCAACGCCAGCAACAGCAGCCGCAGGGTAATAACAAAGGGTGCTTTAAGTGTGGAGCTGAAGGCCACTTCAAGAGGGATTGCCCCCAGCTGAACAGGAACTAGAATAACAATAACAACAACAATCAGGGGAATGGGAACAACGGGGGTAACAATGGCAATGGAGCAAGGGGTCGTGCGTTCGTTATTGGCAATGGAGAAGCAAGGAATGATCCCAATGTGGTGACGGGTAAGTTCCTTCTCGACGACTTTTACGTTACTGTCTTATTTGATTCGGGTGCTGATACTAGTTACGTGTCCCAAACAGTTAATCAACTGCTTAAGCGTACCCCAACACCTTTAAACCCCAAACATGCTGTAGAGTTAGCTAATGGTAAAAGTATAGAGGTCACACACGTAGTCAAGGGTTGTAACCTAGTACTTGCTGATCACACTTTCTCGATCGACCTTCTTCCTATTACTCTGGGTAGTTTCGACGTTGTCATTGGGATGGACTGGTTATCCCAACATCAAGCTGAGATCCTTTGCAACGAAAAGATTGTCCGTATTCCTCGCCCAGGTGAGGAACCTCTTATGATTCGTGGCGACAAAACTGGTGCTGTTATGAGCATCATTTCTTCACTTAAGGCCCAAAAGTGTTTGCGTAAGGGCCACACTGCCTTTCTGGCTCTTGTTACTGACACCTCGAAGAAAGAGAAAAATATAGAAGACTTTCCAATTGTACGCGACTATCCTGAGGAACTACCTAGCCTCCCGCCTCATCGCCAGGTCGAGTTTCAAATCGAGCTAGCTCCTGGAGCAGCGCCTATAGCTCGTGCACCGTATCGTTTAGCTCCATCAGAGTTGAAAGAGCTATCTACGCAATTACAAGAACTCTTAGATAAGGGTTTTATTCGTCCTAGTTCTTCGCCCTGGGGAGCTCCAGTGCTGTTTGTGAAGAAGAAAGACGGTACGTTCAGAATGTGCATCACCTACCGTGAACTGAACAAGGTGACTGTGAAGAATCGCTACCCTCTTCCACGCATTGACGACCTGTTCGACCAGCTGCAAGGGTCGAGCTACTATTCAAAGATTGATTTGAGATCAGGATATCACCAGCTGAGAGTCCGAGAAGAGGACGTCTCTAAAACAGCCTTTAGAACTCGATATGGCCACTATGAGTTCTTGGTCATGCCTTTTGGGATGACAAACGCACCAGCAGTCTTCATGGACTTGATGAATCGAGTGTGCAAGCCTTACTTAGACAAATTCGTTATTGTCTTCATTGATGACATCCTGATCTATTCGAAGAGCCAGGAGGAACACGAGCAACATTTACGACTTATTTTGGAACTCCTTCGAAAGGAACAGTTGTACGCCAAGTTTTCAAAATGTGACTTCTGGCTTCGTGAAGTCCATTTCTTAGGCCATGTAGTGAACAAGGATGGGATTCACGTTGATCCATCCAAGGTAGAGTCAATCAAGAGCTGGCCTGCACCTCGTACGCCAACGGAAATTCGCCAATTTTTAGGATTGGCAGGTTACTACAGGAGATTTATCAAGGATTTTTCTAAGATTGCTCAGCCTCTTACTACACTAACGAAGAAGGGCGTTGTTTATCGTTGGGGAAACGCACAGGAGTTAGCGTTTCAGCACTTAAAGGATAGACTTTGCAGTGCACCTATCCTTTCATTGCCAGAGGGCACTGATGTGTGCTAAACAGACTATAAAAACTAACTAAATTAGACTCTCTATTCTAGACACTATAAAGATTTAAATTTATAGACTAGGACTCTCTAAAACCTAAACCACACAACCGGCAAGTGTACCGGTCAATGTAGTATAACCTAAGCAAGTCCGAGTATCGAACCCAAAGACTCTATGTATTACGTAAACTAGACTCTAACAGACTCTGACAGACGCGACTTAAACTTGTTTGATTTGTTTTGGGGGGGGGGGGGGGTTACTGAAAATCTAGGAAATCTATATTAACTACTAAATTAACTAGAACTAGACTAAAGACGAACGAAGACTGTGAACTTTTCTTATATGAGAACTGGACCACCTAGACAAGAATCCTGGATTGTTTTTAAGAGATTACCAATTAAGTTAAATGCACGAGTTATGGAACCGGGATCGTATGATACTAAACCTATTAAGAACCATCGAGGCCCCTCGACCCTTCTCAAGGAGAAACCTGTGGACCTACCTAGGCCGTTAATCCTACCGGTTATTAGATTTCTTCCCAGTCCTCTAATTATTGTGTAAGTACCCTAATGTTGACCTATTTCTTCCCAGTCCTAGGTCTAGGGTAGTTTGAAGTAATAGATTTGACTTGATAGACTAATAAGACCGACAGGTAAACCAAGACATAACCTTTCCCAAGGCCTATCTAAAGCAATTCGCCGGGTAAGACCTACCAATAGCCCCTCACTTCCCAGGTATTAGAACTAGCAGAACACTAAGATCTAGCAAATTATTACCACTTACTTCTAGAGGTTATCGGCCGATTCTCCCTAAAGAGTGAAGGTTTTCTTATGTGATATAGACACTCACCGAAACCCTAAACCCTAATATGACCCTATGTTGTGATATAGACCGTCACTAAGAATCATATGAAGCAGGTAACAATAACAAACCAAATCAAAGCACGCATATACATCAAATCATTAAATCAAACCTTTTACAAATCACAATCAATCCATAAACAATGTGCAAATAACAAAACCGGTAAAAACTTTATTCAATCCATTCAACTAGTCTAGGTGGTTTATGAAATTAGCCAAGCATGTCTATAAACGAAAACAAATCAAAGATAATCAAACTAGAATTCATGGTAACAAGTTTCAAGAAAGGGAATCAACCAAACAAGGGATTGAAAAACCTGAGAAATCTTCGATTCTTTGTCTTGAACTTGATCCAATGATTCCGCGCCTTCAAGATCTCCGATTATGCTCCAAGACGGCTCCGAGTTCGCCTCCAATCTCAATAATTTCGTAATTAGGGTTACCTCCTCTCTTAATAATGATTATTATGATATTATAACCTAAAAAACCCTAAATCCCATGCTGTTACACGATCTGTGCCCGTAAACACATGTCTCGCGGCCCGCTTTCACTTATGCTAACATCCACGCGGGCCGCGCGCGTCTTCCATATCTGCGCTTTTTGTTTGTTTTTGTCGCGTAGCGCGACTGCCTTGCCATTTATCGCTCGCGCTACGCGAGTGACTGTTTTTTCACAGAATGTTGTCTCCGTTTTTCAGCTCTAACATCCCAAAACTCTTCAAAATAATTCTAACTCTTTGTGACTCATTCCAGGATGCAATGTTTCAGGACTTTAGCTCGTTTCCACTCAATTTTTAGCCAATTAACGTATCAAGACCTGGAAAAACGAACTTTTATCAATAGTACGCAATTCTAAACAAAACTAAACTAAACATAACTATAAAATATACAAAATATACATGATATAAGTATGTATTTTGCAATACATCAGGCACAGACGACTTCGTGGTTTACTGCGACGCATCTATTCTGGGTCTTGGTTGTGTATTGATGCAGCGGGATAAAGTTATAGCCTATGCCTCACGCCAACTCAAAGTTCATGAAAAGAACTACACTACACACGACTTAGAGCTGGGAGCGGTTGTTTTTGCACTTAAGATATGGAGACACTACCTGTATGGTACCAAGTGCGCTATCTACACTGACCACAGGAGCCTCGAGCATATCTTTAAACAGAAGGAACTCAATATGCGACAAAGACGATGGGTCGAACTGCTGAACGACTACGAATGCTCGATCAAGTACCACCCGGGCAAAGCCAATGTTGTGGCCGACGCCCTCGGTCGAAAGGACACTGCGCCTAAGCGCGTACGAGCTTTACAACTCACTATACAGTCTAGTCTTCCTTCCCAAATACGAAATGCTCAGGTAGAAGCATTGAAACCAGAAAACGTCAGGGCTGAAGCCCTATGCGGCTCGAGGCAACGCTTAGAACAGAAGGAAGACGGTGCTTACTACGTCACAGGACGCATTTGGGTCCCACTGTATGGCAACCTATGAGAACTTGTGATGGATGAGGCCCACAAGTCTCGCTACTCGGTACATCCTGGTT
Organism: Helianthus tuberosus; assembly: GCA_030545235.1. Taxonomy (NCBI): domain Eukaryota; kingdom Viridiplantae; phylum Streptophyta; class Magnoliopsida; order Asterales; family Asteraceae; genus Helianthus; species Helianthus tuberosus. The sequence goes on from CM060405.1 coordinate 125,929,856, forward strand.
CGGATAAAATGTACCACGATATCAAAACCACATATTGGTGGCCTAGCATGAAGGCACACATAGCAACGTATGTTGGCAAGTGCTTGACTTGTGCGAGAGTCAAGGCGGAATACCAGAAACCTTCAGGCCCACTTCAACAACCAGAGATACCACAATGGAAATGGGAGCAAATTTCCATGGATTTTGTCACTGGCCTGCCTAGATCTCAGCGTGGTAACGATACTATTTGGGTGATCGTGGATCGACTCACAAAGTCTGCTCACTTCTTGGCTATCAAAGAAACGGATAAGTTCTCCACCCTAGCAGAAGTATATCTCAAGGAAGTTGTCTCGAGGCACGGGGTGCCCATCTCTATCATCTCAGATCGAGATGCACGTTTTACATCAGAACTGTGGCAAGCAATGCACAAGTCCTTTGGCTCAAGATTAGATATGAGCACAGCTTATCACCCACAAACGGATGGGCAGTCGGAACGTACCATCCAGACCCTCGAAGACATGCTTAGGGCATGTGTGATTGATTTTGGCAATGGTTGGGAAAAGCATCTGCCACTTGTGGAATTTTCGTACAACAATAGCTACCACACCAGCATTAAAGCTGCTCCGTTTGAGGCATTGTACGGGCGTAAATGCCGGTCACCTCTTTGTTGGGCAGAGGTGGGGGATAGTCAGATTACTGGTCCAGAACATGTGGTTGACACAACAGAGAAAATTGCTCAGATACGACAACGAATGGCGGCGGCTCGTGACCGTCAGAAAGTCTACGCCGATAAGGGCAGAAAACCACTAGAGCTCCAGGTTGGGGAGCGTGTATTACTCAAAGTTTCACCCTGGAAGGGTGTGGTTCGTTTTGGTAAACGGGGCAAACTTAACCCACGATACGTTGGACCCTTCGAAGTCATTGAGAAAATAGGCAAGGTGGCCTACAGACTGAACTTACCAGCAGAACTCAGTGCAGTTCACGATGTTTTCCACGTGTCGAATATGAAGAAATGTCTGTCGGATGAGACCCACGTAGTTCCTTTGAAGGAGCTCACGATCGACGAGCAATTACGATTTGTCGAGGAACCTGTTGAAATCACGGACCGGGATGTTAAGGTCCTCAAGCATACTAGGATACCCTGTCGTTCGAGTTCGTTGGAACTCACGTCACGGCCCAGAGTTCACCTGGGAACGCGAAGATCAGATTAAACAAAAGTATCCCCAACTATTCGCAAACGGTACAACCACTACTGAGACTGAAGCTACGGAATTTCGGGATGAAATTCCAGATCAACGGGGGGAGGATGTGACACCCCAGGAAAACCAGGAAAACCATGCAACTTAACTAGCTTCCTCAGTGAGTACGTGCTAAATTTCGGGACGAAATTTCTTTCAACTTGGGGATAATGTGACAACTCGTACTTTAGAGCGTATCTTTGTGTAACATTATGTGACTATGTGAACTTTATTAATCGATTGAATGTTATGTTGATTTGATTATGTGAATTTATGAAGCGAATGTACATTTATAAACAAACCGATCGCACAACACTACTTGATCACACAAGCCCTGTTGGGCCGCACAACTTGCACTCGGATCTAAAGGGCAGCCCAAGTTGGGTTCGGCCCACTCTTCATGCGCATACACACACACCTTAGAGAGTTGGTTCTCATTTGTTGCAAAAACATTCACACACACAAAACCCTAGCTTTCTCTCATCCTCTCTCTAACTCGACGGCACACACTCTCTCTCTCAATCGAAGATCACCCCTTGAATCAGATCACTCTCTCCTTTAATCGGTTAGTGGTATTTATTGATTATGTGTTACATGATATGATGATTAGATAATTCTGTGAATGATATTAGTTTGTGATGAGATTCGGCTCACATGTAAAGTATGATGATCGATATAGGGTTAATAGTTATTTGATGTTGTTAAGAATTGAGAACCGAATGATGATTAAATCGGCTGTTATGTTTGATGATGTTTTGATGTGTGTGCTAATATAGTTGCATGATGATCTAGGGTTTCGGTTAACATGATAGATTATGATAAGTGCTCTTGTTAATCGGCTCACATGTATGTTGATTTTGATGAGATTTGATGATTATATAATAATGTATTGTTATGTTAATATGAATGTATGCAATCGGCCATGTCTATGTTTGGATCCGAATGGTTTAGTGTTGTGTTATATGAATTGGAATTTAAGATGATGAATAGGAACCGAATACTCGTTTAAACCGGCTGTGATGTTTCTATACTTTGGATTGATGATATTAATCGATTATCATGTCTTATTCTAGGATTTGGTTGCATGATGATGTTTATAATCTATTGTATAATCATGTAAATCTGATTGAATGTGATGATGTGATAAATTATTGTTCATGTAATGGTCATGTATTATTTAGGGTTCATATAAATTAAATGCTAAATAACCTTGTTTGATCGAATAGTAGTTATATAAAAATTGCTTAAGTTGTTGATTGGTAAAATAAAAGGAAACTTGTAATTGGTTGCAAGATATTAGCTGGATAACTGATTTCCATAATATCCGATTAATAGAACTAATCGCACAAGACATATTGGTCGTACAAGAGGTTTAATCGCACAAGTCTTGTCAGTCTCACAAGTCTTGTCTATCGCACAAGATATATCCAGTCGCACAAGGGTACCTGAGTCGCACAAGATAGTTGTTCTTTGTTGTTAATGGACCGTAGGTTTATATGTGTTGGATCGGGCCTACTTGTTGGGCTGGACTAGCTTCAATCGTACAAGCTCATTCGGATCGCACAAGATTGTTAGTTGTTGTTATTTGGACCGTATCTATGTATATGTTGGGCCGGTTATTTAATATCGGGCCGGGTATTAGTGGGTTTTGACGGACGACTCGCACAAGGCTACTAAGCTTGTGCGAGCCCAATCTTGATTATGTTATATCTGTTAAACATGACGATGCGTGTTACCATGATCCGTATGTGCTTCTTATGTGCTATCTATGTGATGTTTGTATGCACTACGTGAAACCAAAAACCTGACTTGTATTGATAACCATGTTAGGACGTGGTTGACCACTAGCTGCTAGGCTTGACCTATCTGTGTAATCTGCCGAGCAAACCAAGGTGAGTTCACACTCTACAAAGCATGGGATTCCCAGGGGTTGGGAATGGGGTTAAGGAATATGAATTCCTCGTCCTTTCTTGGGTAGGACAGTAATGGTTCAGGAATGTAATTCCTCGTCCTCACGGACAGATAACTATACTAGACCAAAACTCTCAATCACGAAGTCCCTCCTTTTTATATCGACTTAATCGCCGGGCCAATGGCGAGCGGGTCATTAGTTAGATAGCGCTATTTAGGTCTGACAAGCCTCACACCGTGCCGCAGAGGACGGGCGTGAACTAATGGATCTGGGGCACGTCAATGCTGATAGAAATTGACAGTTTCAGGGCACTTAAACATGACTTCAGTCAGTAGTCGATATGGTAACGAGTCTAGTGTATACAAGGGGTAGCCCCCACGGCCGAAATGCCAGATAACTATCATGGGGTAGCCCCCACGGCTGGATTGCCAGAGTAAATGGGTTAAACAAAGGGTTAAGCAAATCACGTTTTCAACTATGGGGTAACCCCCACGGCAGGGATGCCAGCTAAAGGAATTGTTTTCGAAACAACCTAAAATGAACACCCAACCGTGAACTCACTCAACTTGTTGTTGACTCGTTACTACATGCTTTGCAGGTTTATAGGTTCTTAGCTGGAGCTTGCACAAGGAAGAGTCGTTGTGGGACATGGACAGCTGTGTGCCATGTTAAACATTTGGATATTTGAACTTTTGATTTGGTTTTAAACATTATGCTTCCGCTTATAACTTAACTATGTTTGTTTTGGACACTAATCGTGTTGGTTGAACTTTTACATTATATTATTTACTTGTTCAATATGATTAGTGGTTTGATCCTGGTCAGTCACGCCTCCAAGCGGTGATACTCCGCATGTGGATTTTGGGGGTGTGACATTTACCAGAACGAGGGATGCGGACAATCTTCTCGTTGCAAAGAATTTCCGCTTGCTAATGAGATAACCAATCCATCCCACTAACAACGTCAAAACTACCCAGAACGATAGGAATAAGATCGATAGAGAAGGTCTGACCAGCTAAGACGAGGTAACAACCCTTAACTATGTGCGTGGCCTCGAGACTTTTACCGTTTGCTAGCTCTACCGTGTGTTTGGTGGTCAAAAGTGTTGGGGTGCGCTTAAGCATTTGGCTAACTTTTAAGGACACATAACTAGTATCGGCACCCGAATCGAATAAAACAGTAACAAAGAAATCATCCAGAAGAAACTTACCCATCACCACGTTGGGATCGTTCCTTGCATCACCCTAGCCTAGCACGAAAACACGTCCCCTGGCACCATTGCCATTATTGTTACCCCCGTTGTTGCCTCCATTGTTGCCTCCATTGTTGTTCCCGTTTCCTTGGTTGTTGTTGTTCTGATTCTGGTTCAGCTGAGGACAGTTCCTCTTAAAGTGGCCTTCAACGCCACACTGAAAGCATCCTTTTTTGTCCTGCTGTTGCTGCTGCTGGTGGTTCTGTGGAGCTTGTTGTTGTTGTTGGCGATTCTGACAACAACCTTTGTTGTACTGCCCGCTGTGATGCTTGTTGCACCGGTTGCACTTGGGGTGGTTCCCTCGGTATCCCCCCTGTCCTTGGTTACCAGAAGGTTGCTGACCAGGACTCTGGTGGTCATCAGTCTTTCGCTGCTGAGATTGAACTGAAGTTGAACCCTTACTGGAATTCCCATCCCATTTTCGCTTGTTATCATTGGGAGCGTCAGTAGTTGTTGCACTAACACGCTTGGGCAGTTTGTTTTATTCAACTTCTTGATCGGTGAGACGATGGGCTAACTTAATGATTTGCTGAATGGTACCCATGTTAGCTGAAGTCACGTGACTCTGAATCTCTGGTACAAGGCCCTTGAGGTATAACTCAATACGTTTGATGGGAGGGTCTACCATAGTAGGACACAAGATGGCCAGTTCGTTTGACCTCTTCGTATACGCCTCAATCTCAGACCCCGTCATCTTCAGATTGAAAAATTCCACCTCTAGCTTGTGGATGTCATCCCGACTACAGTACTCTTCTTTGATCAGTTCTTTGAAACCATTCCATGGGGTGGCACTAGCAACCGCCAGCCCTAGTAGTTAAACCTGTGCTTTCCACCAGGTTAACGCAGCACCTTCAAGCGTTCCAGTAGCATATTTCACTCTACGATCTTCAGGGCATTCGCACATCTCGAAAATAGACTCAAGCTTCTCGAACCAGTGAAGAAGGCCTACAGCTCCTTATGTGCCACTGAAAGTAGTAGGTCGGCAGTCCATGAACGTTTTGAACGTACATATGGGAGGCTGAGCATGTTGACCTGTGACGCGAGAATAAAAGACAAGGTTAAGCACGAGGGTTGGTTTGCGTACGTAGGATCTAAACATCCTAAGATGGGTTGATATGGCAGGTTATACCTCCTGCTGGATTTGCTGCGAGTGCCTCAGCAACTCGTTCGTTGATCAAAGCCGTCAACTGGGCTTGAGTGAGGTTGATACGTCCTCCGCGTCCGCTCATGATCTTCACAACGAAGCAACGTAAGTGAGAAAAGTGTCGCGAAAGTGCGTAAGTGTGGGACGATAGTAGAGAGTAAGCACACAAGGTTCAAATAGCAATTATTACGTTAATTAACGCACAGTGTGAACTATCTAATCGACAATGTAACATAAATCATACCACCTATTGTGTCGAGTCTTGCACGTGGAGCGAAGCGTCAGTGTGGATCGTTGAGCACTGTACAGGTTATAGTCTGGTTTTATCAAAAAGCCTTTCCCTTTTTAAAACCAAGTTCACTATAACCAATGACTCTGATACAAATCTGTCACACCCCCAAAACCCACCATGCGGAGTATCACCGCTTGGAGGCGTGACATGACCAAGATCGAGCCACCAATCATATTGAACAACACAATTAACTAAATAAAACCAACCACAATACAATTGGTGACCATAAGACAGTAACCAGTTTTAAGTTAACAGCGGAAGCATAAAACGTAGTTCAAAACATAAGTTCATAGTTCATAAGTTTTAAAACCCAAAACATAAGTTCCATAAGTTTATAAAGTTTAATTAATAAGCATGGGACATAACAGTCTGCATTCGACAACAACCTCCTCCTCGTGCAAGCTCCATAAGCATCTAGCGACCTATAAGGCATGTAACAACGAGTCAACAACAAAGTTGAGTGAGTTCATGTTTGGTTGTTTAGTTTTAAGTTGTTTCTGAAAAACGTGGTTTGACTTTCGTTGGCTTATTTGCCGTGGGGGTTACCCCATAGTTGAAAGTATGTTTAACCAGTTCCTTTTATTACCCAAACCATAACCATAATCAGTGGGGGGGGGGGGCTTCCCCATGTGAACTACTAGACCATACATATCGACAACTGACGAACAATAGTTGTGCCCTACATCAGTGTCTATCATCACTGACAGTTTGCCGTAGTCCATTAGTACACGCCTGTTTGAACGACACGGTGTGAGGTTTGTTAAACCTAAAAGTGCTATTAACTAATGACCCGCTCGCCATTGACCTCGGCGATTAAGTCGATATAAATTGAGGGACTTCATGATAGAGTTTTGTCTAGTAAGTTTTAAGGTTGTTGTCCTACCCAAGGAGGACGAACGTACGTATTCTACCCAAGGAGAATACGCAAGATTAATATTGGCATCCTACCTATGGAGGATGGCCGTACATATCCTACCCAAGGAGGATATGTAGGTTCCGTTTTAAAATTCTTTAACCCATTCCCAACCACTAGGAATCCCATGCCTTAGAAAGTGTGTGAACTCACCTTGGTTTGCTCGGTTAGATTCTCAAATATAGCTAACAGTCAAGGTCGGTCAATCACGCCCTAATAAGGTATGGATAACAATTAGTTTCTCATGCATAACACGTGTCCTACGTACGGTTTATTTACTCATTACTTCTATCACATAACAGGTACACACTTTAATAGTTCACGCTCATATAAACATTCCACCTATAGCTACTCAAGAACAAGCATACGATATTGCACATATTACTTTCATTGACATATAACATGTTAGATCATCCTCAGATAACATACTCGACATTTAGACACGCAAATTACTACTTATGTTATTTCAACTTAAATATCCAAAACTGGGCTGTTTTCGGGAATTTTAATAAAATAGTTAACTTATTCCAAAAATTCCCAAATTTTTTACGGAATGTCTTAAACGATCCAAATATTATTGTGTAAAAATATCGGGGTCCAGTTCATTACCAATATTTTATAAAAATATCATTTTCCAGACTGAAATCAGATTTATCTTTTTCTGACTGTAGTCCACGGAATAATTTATTTAAAATTCATCGAGAGTCCGATTTACAAAACTCCAGTGAGAGAATTACAAATACATCGGTGGTCATCTACAGTACAAATTTCATGATCTAACTCTACACAGAATTCAAGTTATGACTGAAAACAAAACGCATATGTTCAGCAGTAAAAATGCAGCTCTAGCTGCTGTTACAAAACGACACTTTAAAAATAGTACACGAAGTCCAAAAATTATGATTCCAGTGCCATTAGAACCGTATTTCATAATACATAAATCTAGACTTCAGAAAATACATTTTTCATTTTTTATTAAGGTCCTGTTACAGCCAACTGAAGTTGGCTGTAATAACCAATCAGACTCTAGTTTTCAGCTTTTAGCTTTCTAACTCGCGTTCGATTGATTCCGTTAACATGTTTTGTGATCACAACAACATCAAACATCAATATTAACAATAAAATCATCAGATAATCTACAAGAATCAAAACAACTTCATATTAACATTATTTCTTCATGTTTAAAGCTTATGTTTAAGTTTTAACATCATGTTCTTTAGTGTTCTTGAAGTTCTTCACATATACCATCATGTTTCATACTTTAACCACCTCCATAGAATGTGAAATGAGTAGATCTAAGAGACTTACCACTAGCTTAAAGCTAGGAGAGTTCAAGTGAGGAAATGTGGTGGTTAATAGCGAATGGAGAAGGTCCTTCAACTTCCGAACGCACCGAGCTTTGTTGTATGCCTTCTAACACCTATGGATGCTTGTGGAATGAATGGAAAATGAGTTGAAGGTAGTGGTATGGTGATGGTGGTTGGCTGCCGATACAAAGGAAGGGAGGAAGATGGTATGATGGTGTTGATGAGTGAATGATGAATGAGAATGAAGGACTTGTGGATTAAATAAGAAAACTCCCAACACTCATTTGTCCAATGTATAAAATGCTCCTCACTCACCAACATGATCTAATAAAATAATGAAAGAAATCCATGGGTGAGTTACCCATGGTAACCGTCCCAAGTGGGGGGGGGGGTATAGGGTTGGGTTTCAATGGTAAGGTTACTTGTTTAGTTAGAATCAAATGTTCTAGTTAGTGTGTTATGGTGTGTGATGAAATATATAGTGTGTTAGGGTGTTCGGGGACCCTAACTAGCTCAGAAAAATAGGAACAATGCTTCTAGCATTATTTTAGTGTTCCGGGTAAAGTCCGGTTGTTCGGTTCGGTGTTGTTCCGTTAAAGTGCTTAATTAATCCGTAAAGTGTCATATATATATATATATATATATATATTGTAACATTTAAATTCTCAATACTCAAGAAAGCATACCGGACTATTTAGTAACTTTTCTGTACACTACTAGTATGTTACAAGCACATGTAAGTATAACACAGAAATCAGAAAGCAGTTAAATGATTCAGCATAGTCATCAAGCACTTTATTTATCATTAATAAATTGTACGGATACAAGGAATTATGAGGGTTGTCACACTGGTGCTGATAGAAGTTTTGTTTCATTATCTTTTGAACCTTTGCTTGCGATACCTAGAACTAAACTGAGGAAACCCTTATCTGTCAAAGTTGCTACTGGTAAACCTCTTGTTCTCGATTCTGTTATTCGTTATCGTCAGTTAAACCTTGATAACCATCTTTTTCCCATTGACCTCACGCCGATGCAACTTGGGAGTTTCGATATTATCATGGGGATGGATTGGTTAGCCAAACATCATGCTGAGGTGATTTGTTTCGATAAGATTGTTCGTATTCCTCTTCCGTCTGGCGATGTTCTGGAAGTTCGTGGCGAAAAGCCATCTAGTGGTTTGAAGCTTATGTCGTGTACAAAGGCCCAAAGTTATTTGCGAAAAGGATATGTTGTTTTCCTGGCACATATCACCGAGGAGAAAAGCAAGAGCTAGAGTATTCAGGATATTCCGATTGTTCGGGATTATCCAAAGGTGTTTCCCGATGAACTGCCTGGTTTGCCTCCAGTTCGTCAAGTCGAGTTTCATATTGACCTTGTACCCAATGCCAACCCGATTGCGAAGGCACCTTATCGTCTTGCACCGTCGGAGATGCAAGAGTTATCGAAACAGCTTCAAGAGTTGTCTGATAAAGGATTCATCCATCCAAGCTTTTCACCTTGGGGAGCTCCTGTCCTCTTTGTGAAAAAGAAAGATGGATCTTTTCGAATGTGTATCGATTATCGTGAGCTTAATAAGCTTACCATCAAGAATCGATATCCCCTACCTGCAAGGTGCTTCATGTTTCTCCAAGATCGATCTGCGTTCTGGGTATCATCAACTTCGTGTTCTCGAAGAAGATATTCCCAAAACTGCTTTCCGTACAAGATATGGGCATTACGAGTTCACTGTCATGCCTTTTGGTTTGACGAATGCCCCAGCTATCTTCATGGACTTAATGAGTAGGGTCTGTAAACCTTATTTAGATAAGTTCATGATTGTGTTTATCGATGATATTCTCATTTATTCAAAGTCTCAAGCAGAGCACGAGCAACACCTTCGTTTGACATTGGAACTCCTAAAGAAGGAACAACTTTTTGCTAAATTCTCCAAGTGTGAATTCTGGCTTAAAGAAGTTCAGTTCTTGGGTCATATTGTCAATGAGCAGGGTATTCATGTAGATCCATCCAATATTGTTGCAATTAGGGATTGGAATACACCGACGACACCTACAGAGATTCGATCATTTCTTGGTCTTGCTGGTTATTATCGTCGATTCATTTCTAATTTCTCAAAGATCGCGGCTCCACTCACTTCTTTGACTCAGAAGAATAAACCTTTTGAGTGGGGACCTAAGCAAGAAGAAGCATTCCAAACGCTGAAACAGAAGCTCTGTGATGCTCCTGTTTTATCTCTACCTGAGGGAAACGATGATTTTGTTGTCTATTGTGACGCGTCGAACCTAGGACTTGGTTGCGTTCTTATGCAACGAGGTAAAGTCATAGCTTATGCGTCTAGACAGCTGAAAATTCACGAGAAGAACTATACGACTCATGATCTTGAATTAGGAGCTGTGGTTTTCGCACTTAAAATATGGAGACACCATCTCTATGGGACGAAGTGTGTAGTTTTCACAGACCACAAAAGTCTCCAGCATATTCTCAATCAGAAGGAGCTGAACATGAGGCAACGACGTTGGGTTGAACTCTTAAACGATTAAGATTGCGAGATCCGCTACCATCCTGGTAAGGCGAATGTCGTAGCCGATGCGCTTAGTCGAAAGGAACGAGTCAAGCTTCATTCTGTTCGAACTCTATCTGATATTCAATCTCGTGTCCTTCAAGCTCAACGATCTTGTGTGATCAAAGGCTTATTGAAATATGAGCTACCGATTCAACTCGAACTTAAACTTGAAACGAAGGACGATGGGTTGCTATATTTCAAGGATCGTTTGTGGATTCCGAAACAAGACGATCTTCGCACCTTGGTAATGGACGAATCTCACAAGTCTCGATATTCTATCCATCCTGGTGCTGATAAAATGTACAAGGATCTTCGTACTCAGTTCTGGTGGCCTGGTATGAAGAAGGATGTTGCCTTGTATGTATCGAAATGCCTAACTTGTCTCAAAGTCAAGGCTGAACAACAACGACCTTCTGGTTTGCTTGTACAACCAGAGATACCGGTTTGGAAGTGGGAGAACATTGCAATGGATCTCCTCACTAAGTTACCGCGTACATCTAAAGGTCACGATGCTATTTGGGTTGTTATCGATCGGTTAACGAAATCAGCTCATTTTATGTTGGGTTTTTCACATGTTTATCAAAGCAATTTCATCCATATGAAATAAAAACGCAGCGGAAATAATGTTTAAAACATGTTACTTTTATAAGATATAAAACCATTTATATGCAAAATCCCAAAACCCGGATCCATATATGAAAATGCATACTATCAAACACAACCATAGGATGTTTAGAAAACTACCTTCTTGGAGTACAAGGATGATGAAACGGATGATGCTTCTTGAAATGGTTGTCCTCAAGAGTAGAAGACCTCAAGCTTGTATACCCCAAGTTTCCAACAAACACCACAAGTTTAGCTAGGATTTTAACACCAAAGATAAAAAACCGAGCACTTGAAAAACACCCCTTATGACCGATTTTTAGTGAGCAAGAACACAAGTCTTCTCTAGTTCTTGCAAGTTCATCTCTTACATTTTTGTCATACAAGTATTTATAGAGCCATGAGAGAGAATTGCCACCCACCATGGCCAATCATGTGCCAACTTACACATGCAAGTGCATGAAACCCCATTGGACGAAAAGTCTTGGTTAGACCACCCAATCACATCCTCTCTAACACATGCAAAAGCATGAATTGTGATTGGATCAAGATCTCATCTTGGTAAGACAAAAGGGGGGGGGGCGGCCCACTTATTTAAAAAAAAAATATTTCTTTTATAAAATTCAACTCTTGGTTTATATATTTATAACTTTTATAAATATAACACTACATAAATGCAAGACTTTATACAACCTTTTAAAATGTTATTTAACCCATTAAATAACAAAATAAAATATTCTCTCAAAATAAATTATCCATATAATTTATTAGTTTCTCAAGTGTAATTATTAAGAACACCAATTTCAAAATATTGTAAGTGTTAATATTTATTTGTTTGATCATATCACAATTAAATAATATAAGTGTTTGTCTAGCTTGTTATTGGGTATGACTCGACTTGGATCATAACGTACTAGCCACGTCAATTTAATATGTGTCTTGGGCATATAGAGTCCAACAATCTCCCACTTGCACAAGATACATAGAAGATTGATGCAAGCAGTAAATGACGCCTAACTACGGTTTACTACCCCCAATACGTATGACTATATTTGCCATTCAATAACATCATCCCTTTCAAGTCCCTTACTTGAACATGATTTAGGTGAATCTATCATTTATCATTTCGTTACAGATGTCATGTTAAATCCAGAGACATAGAGTGATCACTCTCTGTTGATTTAACTTTAGCAGGCCTTAGACATCTTACTCTCAACGAATAAGAGGAACAAATCCCATCTTGACTACATACGTCTCTCACAATCACCTTGTACCACACCTGAGCTTAGCCTTATGTACTCTCATATTACTAACAGCGAAGAAATATGTCAAGGCATAATATTTGGTGAATATCAAGACCCAATGTGTATCTCAGGTCTGAGGATACTATGATATTCTCCTTTACTCAAATTTACATATGATCAATCACAAATGATTCCATGCAGTAATATTCGAGAGCGAGTCAGTCCAATATTTGTATCCCACAAATATCTATGAACTTTGGCAGCAACACTTTGCTCTATATTCATACTTCATGAATATCCACCAATCCAAGTTCATAATAGTCTTACATTCATATTTGTTCCCATAAGTATGATCGACTACGGACATTTAGAATAAGTAACTTATTCACAGATTTAAACATGCTAATATGAAGCATAACTCAAAATACCATAAAAGAGTTAAAATAACAATTGTTTCAATATCCAAATACAAAATTGATCAAATCCAATCACTAGAATATCGAAGTCCTAAGGCACATGTATGACCCTCATGTTTTGCCCTGTCAAGGAGCTTCGTGAGTGGATCTACAATGTTTTGATCGGTGTGAACTTGGCGGATACATATCTTTCCTTTTTCAACTTCATCCCTTATGTAGTTGAATCTCCGCTCAATATGTCTAGTCTTTTGGTGTGCACGAGGTTCCTTGATTTGAGCAATCGCACCCTCGTTATCACAAAAGATCTCTAGGGGGTCTTGAATGGTAGGGACTACCCCTAGGTCGGCAATGAATTTCTTCAACCATGCAACTTCTTGGGCTGCCAATGAAGCGGTGATGTATTCTGATTCTGTAGTGGACAATGCTACCACGTCTTGTTTTGAGCTCTTCCAAGAGACTGCTCCTTCATTTAAAATGAAGACATACCCCGATTGTGATCGAGAATCACTTCGATCGTTTTGGAAACTCGCGTCCGTGTAACCCTTTACAACGAGTTCCTCCTCACCAGATCCATATATTAAGAACATATCCTTAGTCCTCCTAAGATATTTCAATATGCTTTTAACAGCCATCCAATGACTGTTACCTGGATTCTGCTGGTATCTACTCGTCATGCTCAAGGCACATGAGACATCCGGTTTGGTGCATATCATTGCATACATGATGGATCCTATAGCTGACGCATATGGGATTATTTTCATTTTCTCTTGCTCATCCTTTGAGCTTGGACATTGCGATGTATTCAATATTGTCCCCTTTTGAATAGGTACAAAACCTCTCTTAGAGTTCTCCATTTGGAACCTATTCAAGACTTTGTCAATGTATGCACTTTGGTTTAAACCTATCAAGCGCCTTGATCTATCCCTATAGACCTTTATTCCCAGAATGTAGGCTACTTCACCAAGATCCTTAATGGAAAAACAACATCCAAGCCAAGCTTTTACACCTTCCATGGTTGGAATGTCATTCCCAAATAGTAGAATGTCATCGACATACAGTACTAAGAAAGTGATGATGCTCCCACTAGCTTTCTTATACACACATGCTTCATCGCCGTCTTGATGAATCCAAAATTCTTAATTTCTTCATCAAAACGGTGATTCCAACTTCTAGATGCTTGTTTCAATCCATAGATTGATTTCTTTAACTTGCATACTTTGTTAGGATGTTTTGGATCGACAAAACCTTCAGGCTGAACCATATAGACGTCTTCATCAAGATATCCATTAAGAAAAGCCGTTTTGACATCCAATTGCCAGATCTCATAGTCATAATATGCAGCTATGGCAAATAATATCCTGATTGACTTTAGCATCGCCACAGGCGAGAATGTCTCATCATAATCAATCCCTTGAGTTTGAGTGAAACCTTTTGCTACAAGTCTTGCTTTGTAAGTATCCAAGTTACCATTCATATCTGTTTTTTTCTTGAAAACCCACTTACTTCCAACTACTTTGGAGTTGAGTGGTGGTACAACCAATTCCCAAACTTGGTTGTCATACATGGATTGCATCTCTATGTTCATGGCTTCAAGCCATTTGTCACAATCGGATTTTGACATTGCATCATGGTATGTGGTTGGTTCATCTGAATCTACCACGTAGCATCCAACCATGAAAAATCCATATCTTTCAGGTGGATTACTAATTCTACCAGATCTGCGAACATTTTGTGTGTTCTGATCAACCTCTTGATCATTTTCAACAACCTCTTGTTGAGTGCTAGTATCAACCAAACGTGTATCATCTTGTGGTTCTTGATCCTCCTCAAGTTCCACTGTTCTGTCACTAGTTTCTTCCATAAGGAACTTAGCTTCTAAGAACTTACCCTTTCGAGCAACAAATACCTTTTGCTCGGTTCGGTCGTAGAAATAGTATCCTATATCATCTTTAGGATATCCTACAAAGATACACTTAGTAGATCGGACTTCCAATTTATTTGGAGTGTATTGCTTAACATAAGCTTCACAACCCCAAACCCTTAAGAATGATAATGATGGAGGGTTTCCATGCCATATTTCAAAAGGTGTCTTTTCCACTTTCTTGGTTGGAGCCATATTTAGTATGCGAACTGCGGAGAGCAAAGCGTAACCCCAAAATGATAGAGGTAATGTGCTTCTAGCCATCATTGATCGAACCATATCTAATAGAGTTCAATTTCTCCTTTCGGACACACCATTGTGTTGTGGTGTTCCTGGCGGAGTAAGTTGTGAGATAATCCCACAACTCCTAAGATGATCTTGAAAAGCACCACTAAGGTATTCACCTCCTCTATCGGTGCGAAGGACTTTGATTGTTTTCTTGAGTTGATTTTCAACTTCATTTTTGAAGTCTTTGAACATTTCAAATGCTTCATCCTTGTGTTTTAGTAAGTACACATAACCATAACGACTATAGTCGTCGATAAAGGTAATGAAGTATCTTTCACCATTCCTAGTCATCGGCTTAAAAGGACCACATACATCTGAATGTATGATACCTAGTAAGTCTTTAGACCTTTCAAATGTTCCACTAAAGGGTGTCTTGGTCATTTTGCCTTGTAAACAAGATTCGCATACATCAAATGAATTATCTTCATTTGTATTCAGAAGACCATTTCTTTGAAGTGTGTGCATGCGATTCTTGCTTATATGTCCAAGGCGACAATGCCAAAGGTAGGAATCACTCAAATCCATTTTAAGTTTCTTGTTGGTTACTTGGCACATTGAGCTATCATATGATGCGTTATCATGATCTAATTCATAAATACCATTTAAAGACATAGCTTTAAAATAAAACACATCATTCATAGAAACATAAATGTCTTGGTTAACAAATTCGAAATTAAAACCAAATTGTCTTAAAAGGGAAACAGAAATTATGTTCCTAGTTAAACTAGGAGCATACAAAACGTTCTTCAAAATAACTTCCAAACCACTTGGAAGCTCTAAAACGTAGTCTCCTTGAGCTTCGACATCAACCTTTGCTCCGTTGCCCATGAAGAGACTAGCGTCTCCCTTCTTGTAATGTCTATTTCTTTTGAACCCCTGCAACGAATTTCAAATATGAGTTCCACATCCGGTATCTAGTACCCATGTGTTAGAAGAAATAACATTAAGCTCAACATGTATCATAAAGATAGTACCTGAGGTTTGTCCTGCATCCCTCTTGTTTTTCAACTCCTTGAGATAGGTTGGACAATTTCTCTTCCAATGTCCTATCTCACCACATTCAAAACATGGGTCATTCGTAGAAACCTTTTGCTTCTTCTCCTTCGGTTTGGTGGGTTCTGCTTTAGCTTTTCCCTTTCCTTTTCCCTTGACGTGTCCCTTTCTTTTAGCATAGGTTGCTTTAGATTCGGGGTAGGGCCTCTTCTTGTTGCCTCCTTCAGTGATCGCTAGGACGGGTAAAGCCTTTTTGCCCATTCCTGCTTCGGCCGTTTTGAGCATTGCATGAAGCTCACCAATGCTCTTGTCCCATCCATTCATGTTGTAATTCATTACAAAGCTCTCAAATTTCTTTGTTAAAGAGTTGAGGATCAAATCCGTAGCCAACTCTTTAGAGACAGGACAATTTAGCCTTTCGAGGCGATCAATGTGGCTTTTCATATTAAGGACATAAGATGATACCGATTGGGTTTCCTCCATTCGACATGCATGAAGCGCCCGAACAGTTTCAAAGCGTTCTACCCTTGCTTGTTGTAGGAACATTTCCTTTAACTGGGTAATCATGTCGTATGCCCCGTGGTGTTCAAAATCCTTTTGAATTTCGGGAATCATAGTTCCCAACATGAGGCATGAGGCTTGCATGGAGTCCTCGGTATACTTAACCCAATCGTTGTAGGCTTCCACATCTTCCACGTTAGGTTCATCGGGAATAGGATCGTCCAACACATAGGATATCTTCTCCTGCTTGAGAACGATTCTCAAGTTTCGAAACCAATCCATGAAGTTGTTATGGTTGAGACGATCCTTTTCAAGGATGGTTCTTAATGATAGGTTTCAGACGATTTGGTTAGTCGGGTTTGCATTGTTAGCGGCCATCTACAAAATTTAACAAGTTCAATTTTAGTATTTTCGATATTATTATATTTTAATCATTAATACCCTTTTGTGTCTTAAAGACAATTAATAATTAAAATCTAGAATCCAACGTTAGATTTAAATATTGGTTA
This sequence comes from Helianthus tuberosus, assembly GCA_030545235.1. Taxonomy (NCBI): domain Eukaryota; kingdom Viridiplantae; phylum Streptophyta; class Magnoliopsida; order Asterales; family Asteraceae; genus Helianthus; species Helianthus tuberosus. The sequence goes on from CM060405.1 coordinate 125,946,928, forward strand.
GGTGACCTTTATCCCTCTATTTAAATTAACAAGGTAGTCAACGTTTGACAATTGCAACTCTTTGCAACTTCTAGCCATATGGGATCGGTTAAACATCTTTATGTTTAGTTGGCATGTTTAATCCCATCAACACCTTTGTTCCCCATGCTTCGGTGACCCGAAGTTCATGGTTTCCAAATCAAGTCGTCCAACTTACACACACGTGTGAGTTTATTCACATAAGTGGTTAGGTGACCTTTATCCCACAAACATGGTAAACCCACCTCGAATATACAAGTTCCCTCAAATGTGGTTAGGTGACCTTTATCCCACAAAAGAGTTCCCAAGTGTTTCGAGTGTTGTATAAAAGGATGGTGTTTGACTTGTTTTATAAAAGGGTTTTTAATATTTTAAAATTCTAGTTTAGAAAATATTATGTACCATACATTTGCATGCATTCAAATCAATGGTACTTTAGTGAAAACTAATTTTCAAGGTTCTTTTTAATAAAACCCATTTTATTATAAAAAATCATTAATTTTTAATAAAACCTTTATTAAACATTTTAATGATTTTGTCAACAACCAATTTTACGCTTGTTGTTGATTATTAGTTTGTTAAGTCATGCATATCTTCATATCATCTAAACAACAAAATAAACAACCACACAAGCATAACAATAGGTGCATAACCATAGCCAACTATTTTGACAACACTTGTTAGCCGAAACAAGTGTGCCAAAAGGTGCTTCCTAAAGGGTGAAAAATGACACAAGTAATGTGTCGATGAACTCCCACTTGATCCCGCATCCAAATGCTTCAAGTCTCCTTCTTGTGTTGTGATTTCTCCACCTTATTTGAGCTTCCAAAAGTCTTTTATTTTCAGCTCCAAAGTCCTTTGGACTTCAAAAAATGTGTTTTGGTTATCAGGTTAAAATCCCGTTGAGAACGATGAAGTTCTTTGGACCGAATATTATGGTCCAAACCAAAACCACATTTTTGTGTGCATCTTCTTTTACAAAATATATCCTAATACATTTTTTCTAGTAAAATAAAATGCACCTAATCTATTTATTTTACATACCAAATAAAAATAAATAAATTACATATCTTCTAATGGAAGAACAAAATAATAATTATTACAACCCATTGAAATAATAAATAACAACACAATCATTCAACACAAGGTCATGGCTAGGTCATATGCACCAAAATATATATCCAAATATATATATATATATATATATATATATATATATATATATTAATTTCAAGAAGCATAAAAAATTGTCACACCCCCAAAATCTACACGCGGAGTACCACCGCTTGGAGGCGTGACATGACCAGGATCAAGCCACCAATCATATTGAACATAAGTATATAGTAAAAGTCATTCATCAATACGATAGGTGTTTTCAAACCTGTAACGCCTGTGCCTCCACGGCCATCAAACAAATACCGAACCAATGAAGTATTATATTTCATACTTGGGATTTGTAAAAATATGTGTATCATTTGCACATATCAATTCTTGTTCAATTTCAAACTCTAAATCGCTTTCTGGAAGGTTATACGCGCACCGATGCGTAAATATAACCAGTTTAATGCAACAAACACTCCGGAATAGTGGCATAGGCTTAACATACCTTAAATAACCTTTACATAACTTAGAAATAAGTTTTAAAGGCTTTGGTATGGCAAAATCAAGTTAAATCGCTTACAGGGACTAAATTTGACAAACTGCGAAAGTATGCCAATTTGAACTGTAACAGACATTCCGGAGCATGACCATAAGTTAAACATACCATAAAAATCCTTCACATAGCTTAGAAATAGGCTTTGAGGTGTTCGGTATGCTAAAATAAACTTTTGTGTCATTCAGGGACTAAAAGTGTCAAAAAGTGCACAAGTTTGCATTTTCGCGCATAACTTACGTTCTGAATACATCCGGACATCCAAAAATTTATTTAAGCATGACTATATTATACTTTAGTGTTTGGCTTGCCAAAAATCCATTCGTTGCGTCATTTGGATCGTTTTTCGCGCTTATGCGCATTCCGTCGTAATTAAGCGAACATCGCGTTCGTACGACCAAACGAACCAACACCCGGCATATTTTTGAGCATGTTTCATGTCCTCAATGTTTAGGCAACATTTTAGGGCCTTAAAGTTGGCTTTACGGGCCTTAGAAGTGTCGGAAATGGCCTTAAACACGTGCAGGGACTGAAACTGACATTTCTGAAACTTTGTTCTGATCTGTGACTCCTAGGCGGCCCGCCTCAGGATCTTAACATCCTTAGGCGGCCCGCGTCAGACCTTCTGACCAGGTTAAATGTTTCTAACAGCAGATTGCAGCTGTTTGATCCACCACCACACATTCTCATTTGTCTAGTCATCTGATAAGGATCACATTTTAGTCACCATAAGGTCCCGACACTTGTACGGGTGGGATTAAGGCACGTTTTCCATGAAACGATCTTAACGGTGGACCTTTTACTATAAATACCCCACCCCCCATGCTTCAAAATTACAAGAATTCTGATTTGAGAACCTCTAAGTTGAAACCATTGTTTCATACCTGAGATTCTTGAATCGGGATTAGCATTCGGGGACCCTTCGTAAGTATTCTTTCGTTCTTTTCCTTATTTTATTGCTTTTCGAGTCAGAAAGTCAAACTTTGTTTGACTTTCAGCGTTGACCAGTAATGGTCAATGCGAAGTTCGTTTGAACTTCGCAACGTGAGTGTAATCACGTTGGTCATAGTCCCTTGGGACTATGCCCACTGATTACCACGTTGTCTAGGGTCGTAGGGTAGGCGATCTAATAAATCGCCTATACCCTCGAACCCGACCCAGTTTGGTCGATCATTAGGATCCGACCAAATACATTAGGTGACCATAGTAGGTAGGGAATAACCTTCCGAGGTTATACCCTATGGTCACATCGTTTAAGTAGTTATATGATAGGTAGTTTATATGCCTTAGGTAAATTACCAGAATACCCTTTTCATGTATAATTGGTAATTAAGCATATGTAACCTAAACTTTTGTCACATAACTGATTATGTAACATGTTTGGGCATATAACACTTGTCGTAGAACTAGTTAGGCGGTCCGAACGCGTTTCACGCGAACGACGCGTTAAAGTAGCATAAGCTACCTAAACGGGTCGTAATGGGTCGTAAGCTTTTAGGTTAGGTTTCATTTAGTATGTAGGCTTTGTTAAACCATATGACACGAGTCTCTATACTTGTTTGGTTTACGAACCCTCATTCTATCAGATCTTCCGATTTAGGTCCGGTTTATTAACATAGTTACCTATATTAGGTGCCGTTTGATATCCGCGATCTCTAGCATTGTTTGGTTGTTACTCAAGGACTACTGAGCAATCTCAAGTGAGTACATAGACCCCTCTTTTACTGTTTTTCAAACTGTTTTGGGGTGGAACACATGTGCCTACTTGTTACTTTCATGCTTTCCTGTTTTCTCATCATATACATGCTATGTTCAATAGTACACTTATAGTACATTGTTTTACATTTACATTTTATGCTATGTATGTCCATTGCGTGCATACTTAGTACATTGTTTTATATTTACATTTTATGCTATGTATGTCCATTGCGTGCATACATAGTACATTGTTTTATATTTACATTTTATGCTATGTATGTCCATTGCGTGCATACTTAGTACATCGTTTTCATCACATGCATACATTTTGTTATGACATTTGGGTTGTTTACAATGGAACAATACATTCATTAACATTAGCTACGCCGTTCGTTAGTAGGTAGTGGTACCATAGGAATTGACAACTCCCGTTCCGGACATCCCAGGGAAAGGGGATGAAAGGAATGACCGAATTCGATATACATAAGCACAGATAATCCTTTAAGTCGTTTAAGGGTTTATCGCCACAGTCTCAAGGCTTGGATGTATGCATTATAACAATACCGTATAGATGTTCGTATCAGTATAGCATGCATTTACACAAAACATAGCTTTGATTTAAACCAAGTTTTACTTCAATACTATGTTCTTGTGCATATGGTTTAGTGATATTTATCACTAGCCATACAGATCAGTTTGGTTACACATTACATGATTTACATTGATCATGCATTTACACATTACATGATTTACATTGATCATGCATTTACACAAAACATAGCTTTGATTTAAACCAAGTTTTACTTCAATACTTTGTTTTTGTGCATTTCACCTATGGTTTAGTTGATGCGTTTTCACTAGCCATACATATCATTTAGGTTACACATTACATGATTTACATTGAACATGCATTTTGACATATTACTCAATACATTTGACAAATTCATTTATACATGGGCAATTTACATTGGTGGTTTGTTTGGGTAAGTGATTTAAGTAACGAGGCGTGTGTAATATGATACAAGCATGGTGGATACGCCGTTGGTACTTCCTATATATAAGTGTTTGTATGATATTACATATTGTAGCGTTATTTAAATCATTTCAATTTGAGACATAGAACATTTTATACAAATAACATATTTTTCACAAGACATTGATTTACAAACAACTTAACTTATACAAACTCATTTTTACATGGTTATTCATTTAACCATGCATTATTTCTCTTATTTATACGTATCATCTGAACTTATTGTTTTTCAAATGATTTACAAAGACAAAGCAAATTACAAGGTTCATGACTAAACATTTTCTTAAACAGAGGTCATGAATCTTATTTTCACAAAACCTATGTACTCGCCGGCATTTTTATGCTGACGTACCTATTTTCACATGTGTTTCAGGATATGAAGCATAGGATTGATCAAGACATACTTAGGCGGACTTGTGCCTTAGTGACTTAAAACGAGACAAGAACTAGTTAATTTTGTTGTATACTCTTTACTTCTTGTTTAAAGACAATGTAACTCGCTTGTTTGATGAATAAAACGAAACTTCAATATCCATGGTTGTGAAACATTAATTCTGTTACAACACTCCCTGATGTTTCCGCCACGTTTTGAATGTTCTACGTGGTCGGGGTGTGACAAAACCAAACATAAAACAACTGTGTAGCGGAAGCAATAATGTAAAACCCAACATAAGTATAAGTACAAAATGTCATAATGATTAACGACACATTCACGATCCATGTCCACAACGATCGTGCCTCCCGTGCAAGCTCCAAAAGTACCTAAGGTCCTGCAAGGCATGTAACAGAGAGTCAACAACTAGTTGAGCGAGTTCACAGTTGGTTATTTAGTTATAATGTTCGTATCATAAATCGTATGTTCGTTTAGTAATCACGTATCGTATGTAATGGTATCGCGGCCCTCTAGGCATGTTTGCGAAGTTTAGTGGGGGTTTCCCATATGTTCTCTAGACTAGGTATATTTGTATCGCGGCCCTCCAGGCATGTTTGCGAAGATTAAAGTATAGTTCGCGGCCCTTCCAGGCATGTTTGCGAAGATTATTCTAGTATCGCGGCCGATCCCGGCATGTGTGCGAAGAGAAGTATATGTATCACTAGTCTAGTAGTATCTACCATTAACCTTCCTCTCCCGAGGCCTATGGTATGTAATTCCGATAACTCTTAAGCATAAATAATCAATCAACCCATTCCCAACCCCGGGAATCCCATGCCTTGGTAAGAGTGTGTTAGGATCGGAGGCCCTCATGATAGTGTTAGTTTGTTTGAAATGAATGATCAATGAAGATGAAAACATGTTAGGCGCAGCGGAAATGAAAACAAACTTTGTAAACACAATCAAAGGAGAAAATAGTTTGATAAACAATTGCTTCACATAGAGTCAAAAGATTACAAATCAAAGCAAAAGATTACAGTCATGCTTACAAACTATACTCCCCCTCAGCCTGATGCCCCAAGGTTGGTTGCACACAAGATGAAAGGATTAGACATGAGGAGAAGATCCCACTCAGTCAATCAAATGTAACAGTACAGGGTACTGTTACATTTATAGGCAAACCAAACCACTGAGGTATCTCAGCTGACGTCACCATGAAAGCGACGTCTAACAGCCTAACAACCTGTATCTACTGACCTTACACAAACACTGCTAACCTAACCACTGACTATACATAAGACAAACAATTTACTAAACAACTGCTCTCCCTTTATGTCAGTGCTTTCCTCAAGGTTGATCAGTCCTTGACTGGGCAGTGCTTTAACATCAGTAGATAGGACCAGCAGTGTTGAATACTTCAGGGTTTTCATTAGCAGTAGAAAGGACAGCAGCAGTTGAATATGAGCAGCAGATAGAGACCATCAGTTGTTATAAATCACTTTCAAGGGGAGAGCAAAGTGTAAACCGCTGCTTATTGTGAATCCACTGTTGTGACCTGGTTTTGGCTTTACATTATCTGTTCCTCTGGTAGGGTTCGATCCCAACAATCTCCCCCTGGAACAGATAATGCCAAAACCTTTCATTATTCAGGACCTTTATTACTCATCAAGAGTGCCTTAGTTTGTTCTTTGAATTCAGCTTCAAATTCCTTTGCACTCTGGTCATCCTCATCCCTACACAGTGAAAGCCCAAGGAGATCCTGCAAATCTTGAACACTAAGGCCTAGTGCTTCTTTCCTTGATATGTGCTTCACATCGCCATTGGCTCTGACCAAGGTCAATACGTGAGTCTTTTGATTAGACATCCACTTTAGTATTTTTAAGCCAAGTGGGTTTCTTGGGAGAGACTTATTTGAAGATGAGTTGAGGGATAATGGCCTTGAAAACAATTGCAGACTTTCAGACATTCTTTTGAAAGCTTCTTCAAAGACTTTGTCAGCTGCAGCTATATCTTCTGCAGCTTCTTGTTCAATAAGTTCTTGTCTTTCAGCTTCTGTCTTGTCTTTAGCAGTGTTTGGAGATGCAGGTTTGTTTAATGCCTTAAAAAGGCTTTGAAGCTTTGTTGAGGTTTCTTCTTTTAGACCCATTTTCGTGATGGTATCTTTGAAGTACTCTGCTTCTTTTTCTATTACCTCTTCTTCAGTCAACTGTTCTCCCTCTTCTTGATTTGTTACAAAAGTAGACCGGAACAGTGTGTCGAGGTTTCCCATCTTCTGTTCAAGCTTCATCATTTGTTCTTTCTTCTTAGAAGTGCCTGAAACAGTTATCTTTCTTTTCTTTAGCCTTTCATAGGCTTCATCGGTCTGCTGTTTAGACCATTTTGATATGGCTTCAGCAGTATCCATTTTTGCATCCACCAGCTCCCTTTTCTTTCTCTTATATTCAGCAGTTAAGTCAGCAATGAGCTTTTCATATTTTCTCCAGTTAGGAGCATTCTTCTTCTTCGTAGGATCATTCTTAATCTTTTCAATCCTTTCTGCCTCACGCTTAAGAGCTACTACTGGCCATTCTCTGAACTGTTGTTCTTCAGCAGGATAGAACTTTTCTTTCATGATGTAGGCTAGATATTGTTTTCTTAATTCTTTCTTTTGATCAGCCTTTTCTTTGTTTAGGTCTTGTGCAAATCCTTCTATCTGCTTTACTTTTGTGAAGTAGAACTCCAGTCTTTTAGCTATGCCATCTTCACTTAACTTTTCTTTTTCGCTATCAACCTTAGCTTTTACTTTAGCCTGCCTTGCCTTGAGTTTGAGGTAATCATCCATATCCTCTGGTGGCATGTAGCCTATGAGTGAGGAGAATCTTCTTTTTGAAGGATCTTCTTCTGTATAAAATTGCCTCATCTCATTTTTGATAGCTTCAAGTTCCAGTGGATATTGTGCAGCATTAGGATCATGTATACCCTCATCGGCATGTATTGGCTTTCTTATTCTGTTGAAGAGCTTTGGCTGTGAAGTAGAAAAGGAGAGAGCAGTGATGGATGCCTGACTAACAGCTGTTGAAACAACTGGTGTCTCAACATCTGTTGTCATTATAACTGCTGATATGTCAGCAGTTGTCTTCTGCTTTTGAGCAGGGGATGGAAGTGGTGATGTTGGTGGTGATGATGGTGAATCATCATCTGATATGAGATTTCTTCTCCTTTTTAATGAAGAAGAAGCAGATGATGTTTTGGGTGGATCAGTGGTGGTAGATTGTATAGCAGTGGATTGTGGTTGACTGACAGTGGTTGAAACAACTGGTGCTTCAACCGCTGCTGTCATTACAACAGATGTTGTAACATCTGTTGTCTTCTGCTTTATGGCAGGAGGCAGTGGTGGTGATATGATTGTAGATGGTGATGATGGTGGAACAGTAGTTGTAGTGATGTGTGGTAGAGTGGTGTGTGTTGATGACATGGCAGCTGTTTGGCTACAGACAGCAGTTTTTGTAACTACTGCTGTATCAGCTGTTTGGCTAACAGGTTTTGAGACCTGTTTTTCTTTTTCTTTTTCAGTTTCAATGAAGACACCATCCTCTAATCCCTTTTTCTTCAACTTGATTTTCTCCCCCTTTTTGGCATTATCTGCCAGGGGTGTATCCATGAAGAGGATAGAAGATGGAACTTTTCCACCATGGGCAGTCTGTTGTATGCTAGCCTTTATAGCCTTTATATCTGCTTGAGTGTCTTTGAATCTTGATTCCACCATGTTGGTCAGCATTTGTACTTGAATAGCATGCTTTTTATCAGCCATTTGTTGCTGTGCTTCAAGCATGGGTTGAAATATATTCCATAGCTCATTTGCAGCAAATGCATGTTGTGCAGGTGCTTGAGCAGGAATAGCAGTGGCTTGTGCTTTCTGAGCCTTTAAAATCTCTTGCACCATCTCCTTTATTTCAGCAACTGATTCTTCAAGTTTGTCAACTCTGCCCGTCAATTCCTGATATCTTGAATCATCACCTACTTTAGTAGGATCATCTGAATCCCCACCAGCAGTGGTTATATCAATGTTTGACTTAGGAACAGAGTCCCAAAAATCACCCATTGATGCCCCTTGTTCTTGGTACTGGGGACTTCTTTCTTCAGCACTTGATAAACCTTTGATGTTACTAGTGGTCAAAATAGGCTCACTAGTGGTTAACATTGGTGCTATTGAAGAAATTGCCTTCAAGGGAGTCTGATTTATGAAACAACTGGCCAACTGGAGACCTGTTGATCCACCAGTTGTAGTTGCTGCTCCACTTGAACTACCGCCAAGAGTTATATGTAACTCAGGGGGTGTAACCTCCTCAATTGTTGCTGGGATAGCAGAAGTAGTAGCATCAGACCCAGTCACTTGTGGAAGTATGCTCTCAGTGATAGGTGTTAGAGAGGAACTGGTTTGTGTCTGAGCTATATCAGCTGCATGCAACAAAGGTAGCATGGTTTGTGGTATTATGATTGGTGAGGGGATGGGAGTTGAAAGAGACATGTCCTTGGGATCAGGACTGAGGAAGATGGATCCAAGTGGATTCAGAGCTTCATAGTGTGGTGTCCCTGTGCTTACAACCTGATCCTTTTGTGAGGATGCAGGAGGAGTTTTAGGCATGGGTTGAGATCTTTCAACCAACTGCTGTGAGGAAGTAGCAGCAGTGGTTTGTGGTGACTTTTGTGTTGTCACAGGCATTTCCTCTGGGATCTCATCTTCCAGAGTTGCCTTTGTTTTGGGTATGGTGGGTTTTCTGGATGTTTTTCTTTTGGTCTTTTTGGTTATGTCAGGTGTGGGTTTCAAAGCAGTGGTTGTGCTGCTATGATCACCTGGAGCAGTGGGCTCAGCAGCTGATACCTGAGGAGCAGTTGTAACCGCTAAAGTCTGCTCAGGTACCCCTGCTTTTGTTTTTATTGGTGCCATCATCCTTGAAAATGTTTCTTTTGTTATGCTTTTTATTTGACAATGAACACCTTGTTTGAGCAAATTTACATTTTTCTTTTCAAATTTTTGTTCAAAATAATAACTCAAAAATCTTGGAAAAAGTAAAAATGCTTTACTTTCAACGTTTTTCACCATGTCATTGAAAATCTCCTGGGAGTAGTTATAGTCTTTATTATTCAAAATAGCGTAACCCAGGCTTTGAATTTTCAATGGTATTTCGTTGAAAGATGTTGTTTTATTTGAAGCACACATCAAGAGTGTGTGAAATAAAAACCTAGGTGCAGATGGAAAATAACCCTTTTGTAGGGTATCTACCTTTGGTTCTTCTGCATAACCCCTTTTCAGAAAATCAGCTTTTAACTCGTTTTTGTCAAAAGAGGTTTTACCGTTCTGATCGTCGAGTATGAAGACTTCTGATATCGATTTTGGTGTGATTTTGATCGCTTTTCCCTGTATCGAGGAGTTAATGGCTATGACTTTTCCGTCTTGTTTTTCAAGCGACGCCTTTTTCCAAAACTCTCTCTGGGTTTGCAGATAGATGGGAGCATTTGCTGTCAACAAAGTTTTGTACTTTGATGCAGATAATGCATCAATGATGGTGTCAAAGGTGTGATTATCAGTAGGTTTTGTGAATAAACCCAGATAGTTGTGAGATTGTTTGAATGGTATTTCGATGGGTTCTTCGGCCGTTTGAGCGACCTCTTTGGAAGGTGATGGTGATTTAGGTTTTGATTTTGATTTTGATTTTGTCATTTTTGCGGAGAAGAACGAAGGAGGATTTTGGAAATTTTGAGAGGAAGGGTTGGAAACTGCTATGAGAAGAGAATTTTGGAATTCAATTCGACAGTGTAAAACCCTGTTTGGGGTTTAGGGCAGGTTTTATTTTAAAAAATGATCGCTGATGTGGCAGCGGTTATTAAGATCTGAGGGCTAAAAACTGACCACGTGTCAAACACTGATGAAACGGATGAAGTTTGGAGAACAGTTGTTTTAAGAGCCACTGACGTATCAAGCATCAGTGATTACAACGGTAAAAATCTTGGGCAGTGGATGATTTTTACTATCAGTAGATAGCATATCAGTGGATAAGACACTGATTTTGAGCATCAGTGCTTACAAGAAAATGAGGGATCAGTGATTAACTTTCATGTAACAACTGTGCTTGTAATCACTATGAACAGTTCTATTATCAATAAAACAAGGTTATTTGATCACAATGTTTGTTTGATTGTGTTTTACATTTTTCATGTTTTGACTTTTGTTCAAATTCAAACTCTACATCGCTTTCTGGAGAGTTATACGCAAACTAGTGCGTAAACGTACTCAGTTTAATGCGAGAAATACTCTGGAACATCAACATATACTCAACATACCTTAAATAACCTTTACATAACTTAGAAATAAGTTTAGAAGGCTTTGGTATGTCAAAAACAAGTTAATTCGCTTACAGGGACTAAATATGACAAACTGCGAAAGTATGTCAATTTGAACTGTAACGAACATTCCGGAACATAACCATAAGTTAAACACACCTTAAATATCCTTTACATAGCTTAGAAATAGGCTTTGAGGGGTTCGGTGTGTTAAAATAAACTTTTGGATCATTCAGGGACTAAAAGTGTCAAAAAGTGCACAAGTTTGCATTTTCGCGCATAACTTACGTTCTGAATACATTCGGACATCCAAAAATTTATATAAGCATGACTATATTATATTTTAGTGTTCGCCTTAAGAAAAATCCATTCGTCGCGTCATTTGGATCGTTTTTTGCCCTTATGCGCATTCCGTCGTAATTAAGCGAACATCGCGATCGTACGGCCAAACGAACCGACATCCTAGATATTTTTGAGCATGTTTTGAGTTCCCTATACTTTAACTTCATTTTAGAGCCTTGAAATGAGGTTAACGGGGTTCAAACGCATCGAAAAAGGCCTTAAACACGTGCAGGGACCATTGCTGCCAAGTTTGAAACTTTCTGATTCAGATGGGGTGCTAGCGTAGCGCGAGGCCTATGGCCTTACCCGTCGCGCTACGCGACTGACTTACTGATCAGATTCAATGTTTCTAATCACAAGTTGCAGCCATTTGACCCTTAACCACATGTTTTAAGTTGCTTAGTCACTAAGATAAGGATGGAATTTAGCTTCCATAACCTTTCAACAAGTGTACGGATGTGATCGAATCACGGTTTCCATGAAACGATCTCAACGGTTCACCGAAAACTATATATACCCCATGCCTTTCATTGTTTTAAAGCACAAGAATTCTGAATTGAGAGCTCTAAGTTGAAACCATTGTTTCATACCTGAGTTCTTGGATCGGGATTAGCATTCGGGGACCCTTCGTAAGTATTCTTTCGTTCTTTTCCTTATTTTTACTGCTTTTCGATTCAGAAAGTCAAACTTTGTTAGACTTTCAGCGTTGACCAGCTTATGGTCAATGCGAAGTTCGTTTGAACTTCGCAACGTGATTGTAATCACGATGGTCATAGTCCCTTGGGACTATGCCTACTGATTACCACGTTGTCTAGGGTCGTAGGGTAGGCGATCTAATAAATCGCCTATACCTTCGAACCCGACCCATTTGGTCGATCATTAGGATCCGACCAAACATATTAGGTGACCATAGTAGGTAGGGACTAACCTTCCGAGGTTATACCCTATGGTCACATCGTTTAAGTAGTTGTATGATAGGTAGTTTATATGCCTTAGGTAAATTACCAGAATACCCTTTTCATGTATAATTGGTAATTAAGCATATGTAACCTAAACTTTTGTCACATAACTGATTATGTAACATGTTTAGGCATATAACACTTGTCGTAGGACTAGTTAGGCGGTCCGAACGCGTTTCACGCGCACGACGCGTTAAAGTAGCATAAGCTTCCTAAACGGGTCGTAATGGGTCATAAACAATTATGATAGGTTTCATTTAGTATGTAGGCTTTGTTAAACCAAATGACACGAGTCTCTACACTCGTTTGGTTTACGAAACCTCATTCTATCCGATCTTCCGATTTAGGTCCGGTTTATTAACATAGTTACCTATATTAGGTGCCGTTTGATTCCGTGATCTATATCATTGCTTGGTGGTTATCTTTAGACATCTGAGCAAATCTCAGGTGAGTACATAGACCCCTCTTTTACTGTTTTCCAAACTGTTTTGGGGTGGAACACATGTGCCTACTTGTTACTTTCATGCTTTCCTGTTTTCACATCATATACATGCTATGTTCGTTAGTACATTATAGTACATGATTTCATTACATCTTATGCTAGGTGTGCCCATTGTGTGCATTACTTGGTACATTGTTTTACATTACATTTTATGCTAGGTGTGCCCATTGTGTGCATTACTTAGTACATTGTTTTACATTACATTTTATGCTAGGTGTGCCCATTGTGTGCATTACTTAGTACATTGTTTTACATTACATTTCATGCTAGGTGTGCCCATTGTGTGCATTACTTAGTACATCGTTTTACATGACATTTCACGCTATGTATGTTCATTTGATTACATACTTAGTGCATTATTTTCACATGCTTACATTTTGGTATGACATTTGGTTTGTTTACATGGGACAATACATTCATTAACACCGATCATGCCGTTCGTTAGTAGGTAGTGGTACCATAGGAATTGACAACTCCCGTTCCGGACATCCCAGGGAAAGGGGACAGAAAGGAATGACCGAATTCGTTGATATAAGACAGATAGACCTTTAATTTGTTTAAAGGGTTTATCACCACAGTCGCCAGGCTTGGATGTATGCATTTTCACAATACCGCATAAATGTTCATATTAAATATCTGCATGCATTTACACAAAACATAACTTTGATTTAAACCAAGTTTTACTTCAATACTTTGTTTTTGTGCATATGGTTTAGTTGAGACATATCACTTGCCATACATGACATTTTGACATAGACATTTGACCTGGATATTTGACATAGACATTTGACATGGATATTTGACATGGACATTTGACCTGGATATTTGACATAGACATTTGACATGGATATTTGACGTAGACATTTTGACATGATTTACATTTGACACAAACACTTTTGACAATTGATTTAAACATAGACTTCTTACATTGGTTGGTTTGGTTTGATTAAGTGATTGAGTAACGATGCGTGTGTAATATGATACAAGCATGGTGGATACGCCGCTGGTACTTCCTATATATAAGTGTTTGTATGGTATTACATGTCGTAACGTTATTTGAATCATTTCAGTTTGAGACATAGAACATTTTATACAAATAATATACTTTTCACAAGACATTGATTTACAAACAACTTATCTTATACAAACACATTTTTACATGGTTATTTATTTAACCTGACATTTATTTATACATATCATCTGATCTTATTGTTATTCAAAGGATTTACAAGACAAAGCAAATTACAAGGTTCATGACTAAACATTTTCTCAAATACAAGTCATGAATCCTATTTTCACAAACCTATGTATCTCACAGGCATTTTTATGCTGACGTACCTATTTTCACATGTGTTTTCAGGAGCTTTTCCGTAGGATGTTGATCATGACACTAAGGCGGACCTGTGCCTTAGAGACTTAAAATAAAGCTAGACTATGTTTAATTATGTTCTGAACTCTTTAAATTCCTGTTTGAAACAATGTAACATCCTTGTTTAATAAATAAAATACAACTTTGTATGCCATGGTTATGAAACAATTTATTCTGTTGCAACACGCCCCGATGTTTCCGCCGCGATTTGTTGTTTTACGCGGTCGGGGTGTGACAGAAGAGTTGGTATCAGAGCCAATGGTTATAGGGAATTAGGTTATTAGTAATGCTTTGACCTAGACTATAACTTTTCTAGGAACCTAACACAAGTTATCTTGTGTTTAGATCTTAAAACATGTACATCACCTATCCTTAGGTGATTAACAAAACAAGGAACCAAAATTTTTCCGAAACGATTTTTTTTGAAAAACAATCATCTGTTTTTGAATGATTTATTACAAGGTTTTGAACCCTCAATTGTAAGGTTTTGAACCCTCTGTTATATGGTTTTGAACCCTTTTCAGTTTGGTTTTTGGCCTTGTGCCTTCAAATTTTCAAAATCCCGTCAAACGTTTTGGGCTTTAAATAATGTGAACATGTGCAAACTGGAAGGGTGAATGCCTGTATTCTGGGTTTTCTGTCTAGGCAAGCACTTCGTATACATCTCAACCAGACGCGAGACCAGTTGTGCTTACCTGGGAATTCTTGGAGTGAGTGTTCACTTATAGGCGAGCATGTCTTCGATAATACATTATTTTTGACCCATTTACTTTGATTAGTCACTGTGAGTCGTTTGTTTGCTTTGTGATACGGAAGAATGACCACCATCTATGCTGTTTGCAATTCTTGTTTTTATCATCTCATTCTTTTCATCCAATCGTCTCACTCGTTCCTTTTCATGTTTTTCCTCTTTTAGAATGCCTCCTCGACGCGAGAACCAGATAGCTACTGCCGAACTGGCAGAAATTATTGCGCAGCAGATGGCTGCTCAATTCCCAAATCTCTTTGCTCAATGGCAACAAGCCAACAACAACAACAATGGTCCGTGCAAATACAAGGATTTTAATCAGGCTAAACCACTCAAGTTTAGTGGTTCTGAAGGAGCGACTGGGCTTCTTCAGTGGTTTGAGAGCATAGAGAATACTTTTCGCCACGTGCAGTGTCTCGAAAATCGCAAAGTCGAGTTTGCTTCGAGCGTATTTCAGAAGAGGGCTTTGACATGGTGGAACGGGGTTATGAGGGATAGGGGTGCAGAAGTTGCTCTCGCACAGACATGGGCCGAACTGAGAGCCCTTATGATGAGGGAATTCTGTCCTCGTCATGAGCAACGAGCGTTGGAGAAAGAGTTTGATGTTTTGAAGCAAGATAGTGGTGAGCACAGGGCTTATACTGATCGGTTTGAAGAGCTGAGTTTGCTTTGCCCGACTATGGTTACCCCACTTGACAAGGCTATCGAAAGATATATCGACGGCCTACCTGACTCGGTACAAGACATTCTTACTGGTAGTGAACCTGCCACACTCCGTCAGGCGATCGAGTTATCTGCGACATTGACTGAGTCGCAGATCCGGAAGAACAAGTTACACCGGAAGGGTGACAAGGGCAAGGAACAATCGGCTGACAAGGTGATAGCAAGAAAGGTCAAAACTTGAATGGAAAGAACTCTGGTTCTTCGAAGAGGTCAAGGAAGCGTAAGGCTTCCCAAAATTTTGCTATCACTGCCCAAGCTAATCAAGCAGCTCCCAACCAACCCGCACAGCTTCCAGCAAAGAAACCTTATACAGGGAATGCACCTTTGTGCAATAGATGCAACAGTCACCATCAGCCACAACATCAGTGCCGTTTCTGTACTAGCTGTGGGAAGTCAGGTCATCTTGCCGATGTTTGTCGGTTTGCTCAAAATCGCGCAGTTCAAAACCCGGCTCAACAAGTTGCACAGCCTCCTGCTCCGCCACAGGGTCAAGCTGCACGACCACAATACCCACCTGGTGCTTGTTACAATTGTGGGGATCTGACCCACTATAGGAATCGGTGCCCAAGACTGGCAAACCAGAACCAGAACCAGAATCAGGCTCCGGCTCGAGGCCGAGTCTTTAACATGAATGCCCAAGAGGCACAGGCTGACGATAATGTGGTGAACGGTACGTTCTTTATTAATAATCAGCCTGCATCTGTTCTTTTCGATTCTGGTGCCGATAAGAGTTTCGTGTCGTTGTCTTTTGAGCAAATGCTTCGCGTGTCTAGAACGAAACTAGGCAAATCTTTGACAGTAGAAGTTGCTAGTGGTGAACCCATTGTTCTTAATTCTGTTCTACGCAACTGCCAATTGAACCTTAACGACCATCTTTTTCCTATTGACCTCGCGCCTATGCAACTCGGAAGCTTCGACGTTATTGTGGGAATGGATTGGTTATCCAAACATCACGCAGAGATAGTTTGTTCTGAGAAGATTGTTCGTGTGCCGCTTTCGACAGGCGAGATCCTGCAGGTTCAAGGTGAGAAGCCTACCGGTGGTCTCAAACTCATGTCTTGTTTTAAAGCTCGGAAGTATCTGCAGAAGAACTATGTGGCTTTCTTAGCACATGTTACAGAAGATAAAGGCAAGGGTAAGTCTATTTCAGATATTCCTGTCGTTCGGGATTATTCTGAAGTATTCCCTGAAGATTTACCTGGTCTACCTCCAGCACGCCAAGTCGAGTTCCGCATTGATCTCGTACCTGGTGCAAATCCCATTGCTAGAGCTCCATATCGTCTTGCACCGTCTGAGATGCAAGAGTTGTCTAAACAGCTTCAGGAGCTCTCTGACAAAGGTTTTATTCGTCCTAGTTTTTCACCTTGGGGTGCTCCCGTTCTTTTTGTAAAGAAGAAGGATGGATCCTTTAGGATGTGTATCGATTATCGTGAGCTTAACAAGCTTACCATCAAGAATCGATATCCCTTACCTCGCATAGACGACCTCTTTGATCAGCTACAGGGCGCTTCTTATTTTTCGAAGATTGATCTACGTTCCGGGTATCATCAACTTCGCGTGCAAGAAGAAGATATTCCGAAGACAGCGTTCCGCACTCGATATGGGCATTATGAATTCACAGTCATGCCATTCGGTTTGACTAATGCTCCTGCTGTTTTCATGGACCTAATGAATAGGGTCTGTAAACCTTATTTGGATCAGTTCGTCATTGTTTTTATTGACGATATCTTGATTTACTCTAAGACGCGAGCTGATCACGAGCAACATCTTCGTCTTACTCTTGAACTCCTAAAGAAAGAGCAACTTTTCGCCAAATTCTCCAAGTGCGAATTTTGGCTTAAAGAAGTTCAATTTTTGGGGCATGTTATCAACGAACGAGGTATTCATGTAGATCCCTCCAAGATCAGTGCGATTAAGGATTGGGATACGCCTACTACTCCTACTGAAGTTCGTTCTTTTCTTGGTCTAGCGGGTTATTATCGCCGCTTCATAGAAAATTTCTCGAAGATTGCAGTTCCTCTAACTGCTCTAACTCAGAAGAAAATGCCCTTTTATTGGGGAATCAAACAAGAGGAAGCTTTTCAACACTTGAAGCAGAAGCTTTGCGATGCGCCTGTTCTATCATTGCCTGAGGGTGATGATGATTTTGTTGTGTATTGTGATGCATCGAAATTGGGTCTTGGCTGTGTTCTTATGCAAAGGAACAAAGTCATAGCCTATGCATCGAGGCAGTTGAAGATACATGAGAAGAACTACACCACTCATGATCTTGAGTTGGGTGCAGTTGTCTTTGCTCTCAAGATCTGGAGACACTATTTGTATGGTACAAAATGTGTGGTTTTCACTGACCACAAAAGTCTTCAGCATATTTTCAACCAGAAAGAACTCAACATGAGACAGCGACGTTGGGTTGAGCTTTTAAACGACTATGACTGCGAAATTCGCTACCATCCTGGTAAGGCGAATGTCGTAGCTGATGCATTGAGTCGTAAGGAACGTACTAAGCTTCATTGTGTACGTGTTCAATCTGTTATTCAAGCTCGATCCGATATTCAAGCACGCATTTCTCAAGCTCAACAATCTTGTGTTTCACAAGGATTGATGGATAAGGAATTTCCCTATCACATAACACCTGCTCTTGAACTGAAGGACAATGGATCATATTACTTCATGGACCGTTTGTGGGTCCCAAGCCAGGATGATCTTCGTACCTTGCTTATGGATGAAGCCCATAAGTCTCGTTATTCTATTCATCCGGGCTCAGATAAAATGTATAAGGATCTTCGTATTCACTATTGGTGGCCTGGTATGAAGAAAGACATTGCCTTATACGTATCAAAATGCCTTACTTGTCTTAAGGTTAAAGCTGAACATTAGCGTCCTTCGGGTTTATTGGAGCAGCCAGAGATCCCAGTTTGGAAATGGGAAAACATTACTATGGATCTTGTTACCAAACTCCCGCGCACAAAGAAAGGTCATGATGCCATCTGGGTAGTCGTTGATCGTCTTACAAAGTCAGCACATTTCTTGCCAATCCGCGAGGATTTTCCTACTGACAGACTTGCTCAAATCTATGTAGATGAAATTGTAGCTCGACATGGTGTTCCGTTGAACATCATTTCTGACAGAGATGCTCGTTTCACTTCTCATTTTTGGAGAACCATGCAATCTGCTATGGGGACCCAACTTAATCTGAGCACAGCTTATCATCCGCAAACGGATGGTCAATCTGAGAGAACAATCCAGACTCTGGAGGATATGCTAAGAGCTTGTGTGATCGATTTTGGTGGTAGCTGGGATTCACATCTTAAATTGATTGAATTCTCCTACAACAACAGTTATCACACTAGCATCAAAATGGCTCCTTTCGAGGCTCTCTATGGTCGAAAATGTCGTTCACCAGTCTGCTGGAATGAGATTGGCGAGGCTCAACTTACTGGACCTGCCCTCATTTTAGAGACAACTGACAAGGTTAAGAAAGTTCGTGATAACCTTCAGGCAGCTAGAAGCCGTCAGAAGATTTACGCGGACCCAAAACGCAAAGCCTTGGAATTTCAAGTCGGTGATCGAGTATTACTTAAGGTCTCACCTTGGAAAGGTGTGATCAGATTTGGAAAGAAAGGAAAACTTGCACCTAGATACGTTGGACCATTCAAGATCGTCGAAAGAATCAGAAAGGTAGCCTACAGACTTGAGTTACCTCCTGAACTGGGAAATGTTCATCCAACTTTTCACGTGTCCAATCTCAAGAAGTGTACAGCTGATGAGAACTTCTCCATACCGCTTGACGAAATTCGTGTTGGCAAAACACTGAAATTTGTTGAGAAACCAGTGGAAATCATGGAACGTGAAGTCAAGTGGCTTAAACGCAAGCGCATTCCTTTGGTCAAAGTTCGCTGGGAAGCTAAACGTGGACCCGAGTTTACTTGGGAACGCGAAGATCAAATGAAGGCGAAATATCCACATCTTTTTCCACGAGTTTCCTCTAAATAAATTTCGGGACGAAATTTCCACAAGTAGGGGAGACTGTAACAACTGTGCTTGTAATCACTATGAACAGTTCTATTATCAATAAAACAAGGTTATTTGATCACAATGTTTGTTTGATTGTGTTTTACATTTTTCATGTTTTGACTTTTGTTCAAATTCAAACTCTACATCGCTTTCTGGGGAGTTATACGCAAACTAGTGCGTAAACGTACTCAGTTTAATGTGAGAAATACTCTGGAACATCAACATATACTCAACATACCTTAAATAACCTTTACATAACTTAGAAATAAGTTTAGAAGGCTTTGGTATGTCAAAAACAAGTTAATTCGCTTACAGGGACTAAATATGACAAACTGCGAAAGTATGTCAATTTGAACTGTAACGAACATTCCGGAACATAACCATAAGTTAAACATACCTTAAATATCCTTTACATAGCTTAGAAATAGGCTTTGAGGGGTTCGGTGTGCTAAAATAAACTTTTGGATCATTCAGGGACTAAAAGTGTCAAAAAGTGCACAAGTTTGCATTTTCGCGCATAACTTACGTTCTGAATACATTCGGACATCCAAAAATTTATATAAGCATGACTATATTATATTTTAGTGTTCGCCTTAAGAAAAATCCATTCGTCGCGTCATTTGGATCGTTTTTCGCCCTTATGCGCATTCCGTCGTAATTAAGCGAACATCGCGATCGTACGGCCAAACGAACCGACATCCTAGATATTTTTGAGCATGTTTTGAGTTCCCTATACTTTAACTTCATTTTAGAGCCTTGAAATGAGGTTAACGGGGTTCAAACGCATCGAAAAAGGCCTTAAACACGTGCAGGGACCATTGCTGCCAAGTTTGAAACTTTCTGATTCAGATGGGGTGCTAGCGTAGCGCGAGGCCTATGGCCTTACCCGTCGCGCTACGCGACTGACTTACTGATCAGATTCAATGTTTCTAATCACAAGTTGCAGCCATTTGATCCTTAACCACATGTTTTAAGTTGCTTAGTCACTAAGATAAGGATGGAATTTAGCTTCCATAACCTTTCAACAAGTGTACGGATGTGATCGAATCACGGTTTCCATGAAACGATCTCAACGGTTCACCGAAAACTATATATACCCCATGCCTTTCATTGTTTTAAAGCACAAGAATTCTGAATTGAGAGCTCTAAGTTGAAACCATTGTTTCATACCTGAGTTCTTGGATCGGGATTAGCATTCGGGGACCCTTCGTAAGTATTCTTTCGTTCTTTTCCTTATTTTTACTGCTTATCGATTCAGAAAGTCAAACTTTGTTTGACTTTCAGCGTTGACCAGCTTATGGTCAATGCGAAGGTCGTTTGAACTTCGCAACGTGATTGTAATCACGATGGTCATAGTCCCTTGGGACTATGCCTACTGATTACCACGTTGTCTAGGGTCGTAGGGTAGGCGATCTAATAAATCGCCTATACCTTCGAACCCGACCCATTTGGTCGATCATTAGGATCCGACCAAACATATTAGGTGACCATAGTAGGTAGGGACTAACCTTCCGAGGTTATACCCTATGGTCACATCGTTTAAGTAGTTGTATGATAGGTAGTTTATATGCCTTAGGTAAATTACCAGAATACCCTTTTCATGTATAATTGGTAATTAAGCATATGTAACCTAAACTTTTGTCACATAACTGATTATGTAACATGTTTAGGCATATAACACTTGTCGTAGGACTAGTTAGGCGGTCCGAACGCGTTTCACGCGCACGACGCGTTAAAGTAGCATAAGCTTCCTAAACGGGTCGTAATGGGTCATAAACAATTATGATAGGTTTCATTTAGTATGTAGGCTTTGTTAAACCAAATGACACGAGTCTCTACACTCGTTTGGTTTACGAAACCTCATTCTATCCGATCTTCCGATTTAGGTCCGGTTTATTAACATAGTTACCTATATTAGGTGCCGTTTGATTCCGTGATCTATATCATTGCTTGGTGGTTATCTTTAGACATCTGAGCAAATCTCAGGTGAGTACATAGACCCCTCTTTTACTGTTTTCCAAACTGTTTTGGGGTGGAACACATGTGCCTACTTGTTACTTTCATGCTTTCCTGTTTTCACATCATATACATGCTATGTTCGTTAGTACATTATAGTACATGATTTCATTACATCTTATGCTAGGTGTGCCCATTGTGTGCATTACTTGGTACATTGTTTTACATTACATTTTATGCTAGGTGTGCCCATTGTGTGCATTACTTAGTACATTGTTTTACATTACATTTTATGCTAGGTGTGCCCATTGTGTGCATTACTTAGTACATTGTTTTACATTACATTTCATGCTAGGTGTGCCCATTGTGTGCATTACTTAGTACATCGTTTTACATGACATTTCACGCTATGTATGTTCATTTGATTACATACTTAGTGCATTATTTTCACATGCTTACATTTTGGTATGACATTTGGTTTGTTTACATGGGACAATACATTCATTAACACCGATCATGCCGTTCGTTAGTAGGTAGTGGTACCATAGGAATTGACAACTCCCGTTCCGGACATCCCAGGGAAAGGGGACAGAAAGGAATGACCGAATTCGTTGATATAAGACAGATAGACCTTTAATTTGTTTAAAGGGTTTATCACCACAGTCGCCAGGCTTGGATGTATGCATTTTCACAATACCGCATAAATGTTCATATTAAATATCTGCATGCATTTACACAAAACATAACTTTGATTTAAACCAAGTTTTACTTCAATACTTTGTTTTTGTGCATATGGTTTAGTTGAGACATATCACTTGCCATACATGACATTTTGACATAGACATTTGACCTGGATATTTGACATAGACATTTGACATGGATATTTGACATGGACATTTGACCTGGATATTTGACATAGACATTTGACATGGATATTTGACGTAGACATTTTGACATGATTTACATTTGACACAAACACTTTTGACAATTGATTTAAACATAGACTTCTTACATTGGTTGGTTTGGTTTGATTAAGTGATTGAGTAACGATGCGTGTGTAATATGATACAAGCATGGTGGATACGCCGCTGGTACTTCCTATATATAAGTGTTTGTATGGTATTACATGTCGTAACGTTATTTGAATCATTTCAGTTTGAGACATAGAACATTTTATACAAATAATATACTTTTCACAAGACATTGATTTACAAACAACTTATCTTATACAAACACATTTTTACATGGTTATTTATTTAACCTGACATTTATTTATACATATCATCTGATCTTATTGTTATTCAAAGGATTTACAAGACAAAGCAAATTACAAGGTTCATGACTAAACATTTTCTCAAATACAAGTCATGAATCCTATTTTCACAAACCTATGTATCTCACAGGCATTTTTATGCTGACGTACCTATTTTCACATGTGTTTTCAGGAGCTTTTCCGTAGGATGTTGATCATGACACTAAGGCGGACCTGTGCCTTAGAGACTTAAAATAAAGCTAGACTATGTTTAATTATGTTCTGAACTCTTTAAATTCCTGTTTGAAACAATGTAACATCCTTGTTTAATAAATAAAATACAACTTTGTATGCCATGGTTATGAAACAATTTATTCTGTTGCAACACGCCCCGATGTTTCCGCCGCGATTTGTTGTTTTACGCGGTCGGGGTGTGACAGAAGAGTTGGTATCAGAGCCAATGGTTATAGGGAATTAGGTTATTAGTAATGCTTTGACCTAGACTATAACTTTTCTAGGAACCTAACACAAGTTATCTTGTGTTTAGATCTTAAAACATGTACATCACCTATCCTTAGGTGATTAACAAAACAAGGAACCAAAATTTTTCCGAAACGATTTTTTTTGAAAAACAATCATCTGTTTTTGAATGATTTATTACAAGGTTTTGAACCCTCAATTGTAAGGTTTTGAACCCTCTGTTATATGGTTTTGAACCCTTTTCAGTTTGGTTTTTGGCCTTGTGCCTTCAAATTTTCAAAATCCCGTCAAACGTTTTGGGCTTTAAATAATGTGAACATGTGCAAACTGGAAGGGTGAATGCCTGTATTCTGGGTTTTCTGTCTAGGCAAGCACTTCGTATACATCTCAACCAGACGCGAGACCAGTTGTGCTTACCTGGGAATTCTTGGAGTGAGTGTTCACTTATAGGCGAGCATGTCTTCGATAATACATTATTTTTGACCCATTTACTTTGATTAGTCACTGTGAGTCCTTTGTTTGCTTTGTGATACGGACGAATGACCACCATCTATGCTGTTTGCAATTCTTGTTTTTATCATCTCATTCTTTTCATCCAATCGTCTCACTCGTTCCTTTTCATGTTTTTCCTCTTTTAGAATGCCTCCTCGACGCGAGAACCAGATAGCTACTGCCGAACTGGCAGAAATTATTGCGCAGCAGATGGCTGCTCAATTCCCAAATCTCTTTGCTCAATGGCAACAATCCAACAACAACAACAATGGTCCGTGCAAATACAAGGATTTTAATCAGGCTAAACCACTCAAGTTTAGTGGTTCTGAAGGAGCGACTGGGCTTCTTCAGTGGTTTGAGAGCATAGAGAATACTTTTCGCCACGTGCAGTGTCTCGAAAATCGCAAAGTCGAGTTTGCTTCGAGCGTATTTCAGAAGAGGGCTTTGACATGGTGGAACGGGGTTATGAGGGATAGGGGTGCAGAAGTTGCTCTCGCACAGACATGGGCCGAACTGAGAGCCCTTATGATGAGGGAATTCTGTCCTCGTCATGAGCAACGAGCGTTGGAGAAAGAGTTTGATGTTTTGAAGCAAGATAGTGGTGAGCACAGGGCTTATACTGATCGGTTTGAAGAGCTGAGTTTGCTTTGCCCGACTATGGTTACCCCACTTGACAAGGCTATCGAAAGATATATCGACGGCCTACCTGACTCGGTACAAGACATTCTTACTGGTAGTGAACCTGCCACACTCCGTCAGGCGATCGAGTTATCTGCGACATTGACTGAGTCGCAGATCCGGAAGAACAAGTTACACCGGAAGGGTGACAAGGGCAAGGAACAATCGGCTGACAAGGTGATAGCAAGAAAGGTCAAAACTTGAATGGAAAGAACTCTGATTCTTCGAAGAGGTCAAGGAAGCGTAAGGCTTCCCAAAATTTTGCTATCACTGCCCAAGCTAATCAAGCAGCTCCCAACCAACCCGCACAGCTTCCAGCAAAGAAACCTTATACAGGGAATGCACCTTTGTGCAATAGATGCAACAGTCACCATCAGCCACAACATCAGTGCCGTTTCTGTACTAGCTGTGGGAAGTCAGGTCATCTTGCCGATGTTTGTCGGTTTGCTCAAAATCGCGCAGTTCAAAACCCAGCTCAACAAGTTGCACAGCCTCCTGCTCCGCCACAGGGTCAAGCTGCACGACCACAATACCCACCTGGTGCTTGTTACAATTGTGGGGATCTGACCCACTATAGGAATCGGTGCCCAAGACTGGCAAACCAGAACCAGAACCAGAATCAGGCTCCGGCTCGAGGCCGAGTCTTTAACATGAATGCCCAAGAGGCACAGGCTGACGATAATGTGGTGAACGGTACGTTCTTTATTAATAATCAGCCTGCATCTGTTCTTTTCGATTCTGGTGCCGATAAGAGTTTCGTGTCGTTGTCTTTTGAGCAAATGCTTCGCGTGTCTAGAACGAAACTAGGCAAATCTTTGACAGTAGAAGTTGCTAGTGGTGAACCCATTGTTCTTAATTCTGTTCTACGCAACTGCCAATTGAACCTTAACGACCATCTTTTTCCTATTGACCTCGCGCCTATGCAACTCGGAAGCTTCGACGTTATTGTGGGAATGGATTGGTTATCCAAACATCACGCAGAGATAGTTTGTTCTGAGAAGATTGTTCGTGTGCCGCTTTCGACAGGCGAGATCCTGCAGGTTCAAGGTGAGAAGCCTACCGGTGGTCTCAAACTCATGTCTTGTTTTAAAGCTCGGAAGTATCTGCAGAAGAACTATGTGGCTTTCTTAGCACATGTTACAGAAGATAAAGGCAAGGGTAAGTCTATTTCAGATATTCCTGTCGTTCGGGATTATTCTGAAGTATTCCCTGAAGATTTACCTGGTCTACCTCCAGCACGCCAAGTCGAGTTCCGCATTGATCTCGTACCTGGTGCAAATCCCATTGCTAGAGCTCCATATCGTCTTGCACCGTCTGAGATGCAAGAGTTGTCTAAACAGCTTCAGGAGCTCTCTGACAAAGGTTTTATTCGTCCTAGTTTTTCACCTTGGGGTGCTCCCGTTCTTTTTGTAAAGAAGAAGGATGGATCCTTTAGGATGTGTATCGATTATCGTGAGCTTAACAAGCTTACCATCAAGAATCGATATCCCTTACCTCGCATAGACGACCTCTTTGATCAGCTACAGGGCGCTTCTTATTTTTCGAAGATTGATCTACGTTCCGGGTATCATCAACTTCGCGTGCAAGAAGAAGATATTCCGAAGACAGCGTTCCGCACTCGATATGGGCATTATGAATTCACAGTCATGCCATTCGGTTTGACTAATGCTCCTGCTGTTTTCATGGACCTAATGAATAGGGTCTGTAAACCTTATTTGGATCAGTTCGTCATTGTTTTTATTGACGATATCTTGATTTACTCTAAGACGCGAGCTGATCACGAGCAACATCTTCGTCTTACTCTTGAACTCCTAAAGAAAGAGCAACTTTTCGCCAAATTCTCCAAGTGCGAATTTTGGCTTAAAGAAGTTCAATTTTTGGGGCATGTTATCAACGAACGAGGTATTCATGTAGATCCCTCCAAGATCAGTGCGATTAAGGATTGGGATACGCCTACTACTCCTACTGAAGTTCGTTCTTTTCTTGGTCTAGCGGGTTATTATCGCCGCTTCATAGAAAATTTCTCGAAGATTGCAGTTCCTCTAACTGCTCTAACTCAGAAGAAAATGCCCTTTTATTGGGGAATCAAACAAGAGGAAGCTTTTCAACACTTGAAGCAGAAGCTTTGCGATGCGCCTGTTCTATCATTGCCTGAGGGTGATGATGATTTTGTTGTGTATTGTGATGCATCGAAATTGGGTCTTGGCTGTGTTCTTATGCAAAGGAACAAAGTCATAGCCTATGCATCGAGGCAGTTGAAGATACATGAGAAGAACTACACCACTCATGATCTTGAGTTGGGTGCAGTTGTCTTTGCTCTCAAGATCTGGAGACACTATTTGTATGGTACAAAATGTGTGGTTTTCACTGACCACAAAAGTCTTCAGCATATTTTCAACCAGAAAGAACTCAACATGAGACAGCGACGTTGGGTTGAGCTTTTAAACGACTATGACTGCGAAATTCGCTACCATCCTGGTAAGGCGAATGTCGTAGCTGATGCATTGAGTCGTAAGGAACGTACTAAGCTTCATTGTGTACGTGTTCAATCTGTTATTCAAGCTCGATCCGATATTCAAGCACGCATTTCTCAAGCTCAACAATCTTGTGTTTCACAAGGATTGATGGATAAGGAATTTCCCTATCACATAACACCTGCTCTTGAACTGAAGGACAATGGATCATATTACTTCATGGACCGTTTGTGGGTCCCAAGCCAGGATGATCTTCGTACCTTGCTTATGGATGAAGCCCATAAGTCTCGTTATTCTATTCATCCGGGCTCAGATAAAATGTATAAGGATCTTCGTATTCACTATTGGTGGCCTGGTATGAAGAAAGACATTGCCTTATACGTATCAAAATGCCTTACTTGTCTTAAGGTTAAAGCTGAACATTAGCGTCCTTCGGGTTTATTGGAGCAGCCAGAGATCCCAGTTTGGAAATGGGAAAACATTACTATGGATCTTGTTACCAAACTCCCGCGCACAAAGAAAGGTCATGATGCCATCTGGGTAGTCGTTGATCGTCTTACAAAGTCAGCACATTTCTTGCCAATCCGCGAGGATTTTCCTACTGACAGACTTGCTCAAATCTATGTAGATGAAATTGTAGCTCGACATGGTGTTCCGTTGAACATCATTTCTGACAGAGATGCTCGTTTCACTTCTCATTTTTGGAGAACCATGCAATCTGCTATGGGGACCCAACTTAATCTGAGCACAGCTTATCATCCGCAAACGGATGGTCAATCTGAGAGAACAATCCAGACTCTGGAGGATATGCTAAGAGCTTGTGTGATCGATTTTGGTGGTAGCTGGGATTCACATCTTAAATTGATTGAATTCTCCTACAACAACAGTTATCACACTAGCATCAAAATGGCTCCTTTCGAGGCTCTCTATGGTCGAAAATGTCGTTCACCAGTCTGCTGGAATGAGATTGGCGAGGCTCAACTTACTGGACCTGCCCTCATTTTAGAGACAACTGACAAGGTTAAGAAAGTTCGTGATAACCTTCAGGCAGCTAGAAGCCGTCAGAAGATTTACGCGGACCCAAAACGCAAAGCCTTGGAATTTCAAGTCGGTGATCGAGTATTACTTAAGGTCTCACCTTGGAAAGGTGTGATCAGATTTGGAAAGAAAGGAAAACTTGCACCTAGATACGTTGGACCATTCAAGATCGTCGAAAGAATCGGAAAGGTAGCCTACAGACTTGAGTTACCTCCTGAACTGGGAAATGTTCATCCAACTTTTCACGTGTCCAATCTCAAGAAGTGTACAGCTGATGAGAACTTCTCCATACCGCTTGACGAAATTCGTGTTGGCAAAACACTGAAATTTGTTGAGAAACCAGTGGAAATCATGGAACGTGAAGTCAAGTGGCTTAAACGCAAGCGCATTCCTTTGGTCAAAGTTCGCTGGGAAGCTAAACGTGGACCCGAGTTTACTTGGGAACGCGAAGATCAAATGAAGGCGAAATATCCACATCTTTTTCCACGAGTTTCCTCTAAATAAATTTCGGGACGAAATTTCCACAAGTAGGGGAGACTGTAACAACTGTGCTTGTAATCACTATGAACAGTTCTATTATCAATAAAACAAGGTTATTTGATCACAATGTTTGTTTGATTGTGTTTTACATTTTTCATGTTTTGACTTTTGTTCAAATTCAAACTCTACATCGCTTTCTGGAGAGTTATACGCAAACTAGTGCGTAAACGTACTCAGTTTAATGCGAGAAATACTCGGGAACATCAACATATACTCAACATACCTTAAATAACCTTTACATAACTTAGAAATAAGTTTAGAAGGCTTTGGTATGTCAAAAACAAGTTAATTCGCTTACAGGGACTAAATATGACAAACTGCGAAAGTATGTCAATTTGAACTGTAACGAACATTCCGGAACATAACCATAAGTTAAACACACCTTAAATATCCTTTACATAGCTTAGAAATAGGCTTTGAGGGGTTCGGTGTGCTAAAATAAACTTTTGGATCATTCAGGGACTAAAAGTGTCAAAAAGTGCACAAGTTTGCATTTTCGCGCATAACTTACGTTCTGAATACATTCGGACATCCAAAAATTTATATAAGCATGACTATATTATATTTTAGTGTTCGCCTTAAGAAAAATCCATTCGTCGCGTCATTTGGATCGTTTTTCGCGCTTATGCGCATTCCGTCGTAATTAAGCGAACATCGCGATCGTACGGCCAAACGAACCGACATCCTAGATATTTTTGAGCATGTTTTGAGTTCCCTATACTTTAACTTCATTTTAGAGCCTTGAAATGAGGTTAACGGGGTTCAAACGCATCGAAAAAGGCCTTAAACACGTGCAGGGACCATTGCTGCCAAGTTTGAAACTTTCTGATTCAGATGGGGTGCTAGCGTAGCGCGAGGCCTATGGCCTTACCCGTCGCGCTACACGACTGACTTACTGATCAGATTCAATGTTTCTAATCACAAGTTGCAGCCATTTGATCCTTAACCACATGTTTTAAGTTGCTTAGTCACTAAGATAAGGATGGAATTTAGCTTCCATAACCTTTCAACAAGTGTACGGATGTGATCGAATCACGGTTTCCATGAAACGATCTCAACGGTTCACCGAAAACTATATATACCCCATGCCTTTCATTGTTTTAAAGCACAAGAATTCTGAATTGAGAGCTCTAAGTTGAAACCATTGTTTCATACCTGAGTTCTTGGATCGGGATTAGCATTCGGGGACCCTTCGTAAGTATTCTTTCGTTCTTTTCCTTATTTTTACTGCTTTTCGAGTCAGAAAGTCAAACTTTGTTTGACTTTCAGCGTTGACCAGCTTATGGTCAATGCGAAGTTCGTTTGAACTTCGCAACGTGATTGTAATCACGATGGTCATAGTCCCTTGGGACTATGCCTACTGATTACCACGTTGTCTAGGGTCGTAGGGTAGGCGATCTAATAAATCGCCTATACCTTCAAACCCGACCCATTTGGTCGATCATTAGGATCCGACCAAACATATTAGGTGACCATAGTAGGTAGGGACTAACCTTCCGAGGTTATACCCTATGGTCACATCGTTTAAGTAGTTGTATGATAGGTAGTTTATATGCCTTAGGTAAATTACCAGAATACCCTTTTCATGTATAATTGGTAATTAAGCATATGTAACCTAAACTTTTGTCACATAACTGATTATGTAACATGTTTAGGCATATAACACTTGTCGTAGGACTAGTTAGGCGGTCCGAACGCGTTTCACGCGCACGACGCGTTAAAGTAGCATAAGCTTCCTAAACGGGTCGTAATGGGTCATAAACAATTATGATAGGTTTCATTTAGTATGTAGGCTTTGTTAAACCAAATGACACGAGTCTCTACACTCGTTTGGTTTACGAAACCTCATTCTATCCGATCTTCCGATTTAGGTCCGGTTTATTAACATAGTTACCTATATTAGGTGCCGTTTGATTCCGTGATCTATATCATTGCTTGGTGGTTATCTTTAGACATCTGAGCAAATCTCAGGTGAGTACATAGACCCCTCTTTTACTGTTTTCCAAACTGTTTTGGGGTGGAACACATGTGCCTACTTGTTACTTTCATGCTTTCCTGTTTTCACATCATATACATGCTATGTTCGTTAGTACATTATAGTACATGATTTCATTACATCTTATGCTAGGTGTGCCCATTGTGTGCATTACTTGGTACATTGTTTTACATTACATTTTATGCTAGGTGTGCCCATTGTGTGCATTACTTAGTACATTGTTTTACATTACATTTTATGCTAGGTGTGCCCATTGTGTGCATTACTTAGTACATTGTTTTACATTACATTTCATGCTAGGTGTGCCCATTGTGTGCATTACTTAGTACATCGTTTTACATGACATTTCACGCTATGTATGTTCATTTGATTACATACTTAGTGCATTATTTTCACATGCTTACATTTTGGTATGACATTTGGTTTGTTTACATGGGACAATACATTCATTAACACCGATCATGCCGTTCGTTAGTAGGTAGTGGTACCATAGGAATTGACAACTCCCGTTCCGGACATCCCAGGGAAAGGGGACAGAAAGGAATGACCGAATTCGTTGATATAAGACAGATAGACCTTTAATTTGTTTAAAGGGTTTATCACCACAGTCGCCAGGCTTGGATGTATGCATTTTCACAATACCGCATAAATGTTCATATTAAATATCTGCATGCATTTACACAAAACATAACTTTGATTTAAACCAAGTTTTACTTCAATACTTTGTTTTTGTGCATATGGTTTAGTTGAGACATATCACTTGCCATACATGACATTTTGACATAGACATTTGACCTGGATATTTGACATAGACATTTGACATGGATATTTGACATGGACATTTGACCTGGATATTTGACATAGACATTTGACATGGATATTTGACGTAGACATTTTGACATGATTTACATTTGACACAAACACTTTTGACAATTGATTTAAACATAGACTTCTTACATTGGTTGGTTTGGTTTGATTAAGTGATTGAGTAACGATGCGTGTGTAATATGATACAAGCATGGTGGATACGCCGCTGGTACTTCCTATATATAAGTGTTTGTATGGTATTACATGTCGTAACGTTATTTGAATCATTTCAGTTTGAGACATAGAACATTTTATACAAATAATATACTTTTCACAAGACATTGATTTACAAACAACTTATCTTATACAAACACATTTTTACATGGTTATTTATTTAACCTGACATTTATTTATACATATCATCTGATCTTATTGTTATTCAAAGGATTTACAAGACAAAGCAAATTACAAGGTTCATGACTAAACATTTTCTCAAATACAAGTCATGAATCCTATTTTCACAAACCTATGTATCTCACAGGCATTTTTATGCTGACGTACCTATTTTCACATGTGTTTTCAGGAGCTTTTCCGTAGGATGTTGATCATGACACTAAGGCGGACCTGTGCCTTAGAGACTTAAAATAAAGCTAGACTATGTTTAATTATGTTCTGAACTCTTTAAATTCCTGTTTGAAACAATGTAACATCCTTGTTTAATAAATAAAATACAACTTTGTATGCCATGGTTATGAAACAATTTATTCTGTTGCAACACGCCCCGATGTTTCCGCCGCGATTTGTTGTTTTACGCGGTCGGGGTGTGACATTTTAGCAGTGGACAGTGTTTAGAGATTAGATGTTGGAACAAAACAGTGGTTAAGGTAAATGGTGCAAATCTGAAGAACAGGTGTTTCAGCAACAGTTTTGAGGATTTTCATTCAAGGTTTTGCCACATGTCAATTTTGAAAGACAGTGGTTTAGTACCCCAGATGGTGAAAACTTTTTACTAAGGCAACTCATTTTCGTTTAATATTCAATTAACACATGAGTACCTTAGTAATTTAAGCACAGTTTGCAATCAACCTTTGATAAAAATTTAGGAGCAAACCTGAGTATGACATGATCATGACATATGTACCATTTCCTTTTGACCCATTTAAGAGGACACTAATACCATACAAAAATAAGGTATTACATCCTGACAGGAGCTGAAACTATTGCCAACAAAAACAAGCATAAGTTCCAAATACATTATTCCAAAAAAAACGAATAATATATCCTGGTTATTCGAGAAAATCCTTTGAACACAAAAAAATGGTTAAAGGATTCTCTAAGAATAGTATCAAAAAGATCTGGTATAATTTCAATAAAGAATATAATCACATCACTCACAGGTTTTTGAACAGTGGTAGAAAACTTTTGGAATACATTTTGACCACTGTTTGGTACCATTTTCTTTGTCAGTTGATTGCAAACCTGAGGACACATGGAAATATATTTTTTTTAAACATTTGTCTAGTCCTTTTTGGAGTTCATTCACTGGAATCAAAACCTTTTCCTGAACAGATGAATGCACATAGTTGCTTAATGACCATTATTACCCTAAACTTTGACTCATAAGTGTTTTATGTTTATACTCTTTTCTTTTGATTTCAAAAGTTTTGAGATAGACACACTTCTGAGTTTTTGTGAATTTCCTCAATGTATTTTAACAAGGTTGATTTTGTCCTTTTGAGGAACTCAACCTGTTTTCAACACATGAGATTTGAATGACTAAAGTTTTAATTCCCTCTTTCTGAATTAACAAGACAACAATGTTTATATGAACATAGGTTTTTGTTAATCTGAGGTTCATACTTTAGCATTTTAATAGGATGACATCACAATTTTCACAACAACAATTGAAATCAAGTTTGAAAACATGAAATAATCCCATAGTTTAACAGATATGTTTTCAGATCTGAAAACTATGAGTGACTTGTGCATGAATTCACTTGTAGTGTGAAATTTGTGTGTCATATGACATGTTGGTTGATATACAGAGTTTTTGAATAACCATTTTGAACATGATTTACTCGATACTCTGTTTTTCAACTAAATACAACCAACCTTAGTATCAATGAATTTTGAGCCGAACTGTTATGTCAATTTGACTGTTAAATCGAAATTGACTGTCCAGGCTCTGATACCAATTGTTAGGATCGGAGGCCCTCATGATAGTGTTAGTTTGTTTGAAATGAATGATCAATGAAGATGAAAACATGTTAGGTGCAGCGGAAATGAAAACAAACTTTGTAAACACAATCAAAGGAGAAAATAGTTTGATAAACAATTGCTTCACATAGAGTCAAAAGATTACAAATCAAAGCAAAAGATTACAGTCATGCTTACAAACTATACTCCCCCTCAGCCTGATGCCCCAAGGTTGGTTGCACACAAGATGAAAGGATTAGACATGAGGAGAAGATCCCACTCAGTCAATCAAATGTAACAGTACAGGGTACTGTTACATTTATAGGCAAACCAAACCACTGAGGTATCTCAGCTGACGTCACCATGAAAGCGACGTCTAACAGCCTAACAACCTGTATCTACTGACCTTACACAAACACTGCTAACCTAACCACTGACTATACATAAGACAAACAATTTACTAAACAGCTGCTCTCCCTTTATGTCAGTGCTTTCCTTAAGGTTGATCAGTCCTTGACTGGGCAGTGCTTTAACATCAGTAGATAGGACCAGCAGTGTTGAATACTTCAGGGTTTTCATCAGCAGTAGAAAGGACAGCAGCAGTTGAATATGAGCAGCAGATAGAGACCATCAGTTGTTATAAATCACTTTCAAGGGGAGAGCAAAGTGTAAACCGCTGCTTATTGTGAATCCACTGTTGTGACCTGGTTTTGGCTTTACATTATCTGTTCCTCTGGTAGGGTTCGATCCCAACAGAGTGTGAACTCACCTTGTTGTGCTCGGTATGCTAAGTTAAGTGCTCACAATAAATCAGTCAAGTCCTATAGTGCACGTATATTCAATCAGTTCACGTTCGTAATATTTCACATGTAACTATCATCACAGTAATATCATGGAGTGTTTGACAGTTCATATCATGCCACACAAGCAGTTAATTGCATCCATACATTTAACAGAGTTGGCATCTAGCAGAACTAGCAAGTTAACTGAGTGAATAAAGTTAACAGATTTCATGAAATAACAGAATTAATCCACTTCATTGGAATAATAAATAAACAGAGTAAGTCAGTTAACCCAGTTAACAACTTAACAGAATTTGTCCACTAACAGAGTTACTCAAACAATGAAGTTATCAACTTACATATTTAACATAGTTAAATAAACTAACTGAGTTATTCCAGTGATTAGTTTAATCGATTAACATATTTAATGACATTAATAATTACAGTAAACATGTTGGCGAAATCACTTAAGTGCCGAAAACCCCTTTAGCCGAAATCACCTTAGCCGAAATCCCTTATGGGTCGAAATCCAACTTGGGCCGAAATCACTTATGGCCTAAAACACTTGGGCTTAAAATCTCTTGGGCCAAAAACAACATGTGGGCCGAAATCACCTTATGTGATTTCGTCCAGTTTACATTTTTGTTGGGTGTTGGGTGTTTTCGTCCAGAACATCATCTTCACCAACACTCACTGTAACTTAAACCCAGCAACTATAATCTCATCTAATCGTTACATGATTAATCATTTACAAGTCATTAATCAATCATTGATATGTAATATATAATTTGCCAACATCATGCGATACCAGGATCCCAATTTAATCAGTTTATCATTCATTAACATAGACCCACTGTTGATCAAAACATCAAATATACAGACAGTTCATAGATAATAATTATCTAACAAGCACACAATGATCGATCACATAATCACATATATAAATATATACATACATCATGATTAAACATCCAATAATCATACGATATGCATCTAAAACAACTGAATCATGAAAATCACTAACCGAGAATTAAACAGAGGTTTGGCTTCAAATGAGGAATTCTGTTTGTTGGGTTTCAGAGGTAGAGAGAGAAACAATGTGATAAGGTTTGCCAAGTGAGAAACTTCTCCGTGAAGATTGTGATAAAATAAATATATAATATCTCAATACTGGGCCAAGGCCCATCTCTGTTTTCGTTGGTCCACTAGTGGACGAAAACACACAAGGTGTTTTCACCACTAGGGTGATTTCATTGATGTGTGGGTGAGGGTGTTTGGCCTAACAGATGCCTTGTGTAAATTATACAACACATAAATTAAATTTAAGACATACATCAATACACATTTATAAGGCATACCGTATACAACATATCAATCACATTACGATTAACATACTACAAACGTGCACAGTTGTGAAACAAACAAGTCGTATTAACAAACAACTTAAACATTTAGCGCGCAATAAATGCGAAGATAGAAATCTTGGAAACTCGAGTTGTCACATTATCCCCAACTTGGAAGAAATTTCGTCCCGAAATTTAGCATGCGGTTACTGAGGAAGCTAGGTAAGTTATCGTTTACTGGTTCTCCTGGGGTGTCACATTATCCCCCCGTTGATTTGGAATTTCTTCCCGAAATTCTGTAGTAGCTTCAGCCTCAGTAGTAGTTGCATTGTTTTCGAACAACTGGGGATATTTGAGTTCCATTTGGTCTTCGCGTTCCCAGGTGAACTCTGGGCCACGACGGGAGTTCCAACGAACTCGAACAAGAGGTATTCTGGTGTTCTTGAGGACCTTAACATCCCGGTCCGTGATTTCAACGGGTTCCTCGACGAAATGCAATCGTTCGTCGATAGTGAGCTCCGTCAAAGGAACTATGAGGGTCTCATCTGACAGACACTTCTTCAGATTCGACACATGAAAGACGTTGTGAACTGCACTGAGTTCAGCTGGTAAGTTCAGTCTGTAGGCCACCTTGCCTATTTTCTCAATGACTTCAAATGGTCCAACGTATCGTGGATTGAGTTTGCCCCTTTTGCCAAAACGAACAACACCCTTCCAGGGTGAAACTTTGAGTAGTGCTCGATCCCCAACCTGGAACTCGAGTAGTTTCCTGTCTTTATCGGCGTATGCTTTCTGACGGTCACGAGCTGCCGCCATGCGTTGTCATATTTGAGCAATCTTTTCAGTAGTATCAACTACCATTTCTGGACCTGTGATCTGACTGTCACCCACCTCTGCCCAACAAAGAGGTGATCGGCATTTACGCCCGTACAATGCCTCAAATGGAGCAGCTTTAATGCTGGTGTGGTAACTGTTATTGTATGAAAATTCCACAAGTGGTAGATGTTTTTCCCAGCCATTGCCAAAGTCAATTACGCACGCCCGAAGCATGTCTTCTAGAGTTTCAATAGTGCGCTCAGACTGCCCATCGGTCTGAGGATGATAAGCTGTGCTCATGTCTAAACAAGAGCCAAAAGATTTGTGCATTGCTTGCCACAGTTCTGAAGTAAAACGTGCATCACGATCAGAGATAATAGAGGTGGGCACTCCGTGCCTCGAGACAACTTCTTTAAGGTATACGTCTGCTAGAGTGGAGAACTTATCCGTTTCCTTGATAGCCAAGAAGTGAGCAGACTTTGTGAGTCGATCCACGATCACCCAAATAGTATCATTTCCGCGCTGAGATCTAGGTAGGCCAGTAACAAAATCCATGGAAATTTGTTCCCATTTCCATTGTGGTATCTCAGGTTGCTGGAGTGGGCCTGAAGGTTTCTGATATTCCGCTTTGACTCTCGCACAAGTCAAACACTTGCTAACGTAAGTTGCTATGTGGGCCTTCATGCTAGGCCACCAATATGTAGTTCTGAGGTCGTGGTACATCTTATCCGAACCAGGATGTACTGAGTAGCGAGACTTATGAGCTTCTTCCATTACAAGCTCGCATAGGTTTCCATAGAGTGGGACCCAGATGCATCCGGTTACATAATAGGCGCCATCTGCCTTTTGTTCTAACCGTTGCCTTGAACCGCGTAGAGCTTCAGCCCTGACGTTTTCTGGTTTCAATGCTTCTACCTGAGCATCTCGTATCTGTGAAGGAAGACTAGACTGAATAGTGAGTTGCAACGCTCGTACACGCCTAGGTGTAGTATCCTTTCGACTGAGGGCGTCGGCCACCACATTGGCTTTGCCCGGATGGTACTTTATAGCACATTCGTAATCGTTCAGTAGTTCAACCCATCTACGTTGTCGCATGTTCAATTCTTTCTGCTTGAATATATACTCAAGACTCATGTGATCGGTGTAGATGGTGCATTTAGTGCCATGCAGGTAATGTCGCCATATCTTGAGCGCAAAAACAACGGCTCCCAGCTCTAAATCGTGTGTAGTGTAATTCCGTTCGTGAATCTTAAGTTGGCGCGAAGCATAAGCAATAACTTTATCCCGTTGCATCAACACACATCCAAGACCTTGGATGGATGCGTCACAGTAGACTACAAAATCGTCTGTGCCTTCAGGCAATGAGAGGATAGGTGCGCTACAAAGTCTATCCTTTAAGTGTTGAAACACTGTTTCCTGTGTATCACTCCAACGGTAAGCAACACCTTTCTGTGTCAGTAATGTAAGCGGCTGTGCAATCTTTGAGAAGTCTTTGATGAACCGTTTGTAATAACCCGCCAAACCCAAGAATTGGCGTATTTCGGTTGGTGTGCGAGGTGCAGGCCAGTTCATGATCGAATCTACCTTGGATGGATCGACATGAATCCCATCCTTGTTTACCATGTGGCCTAAGAAGTGGACTTCACGAAGCCAGAAGTCGCATTTTGAAAACTTAGCGTATAGCTGTTCCGTTCGAAGGAGTTCCAGAATAAGTCGTAAATGCTGCTCATGTTCCTCCCGACTCTTCGAGTAGATCAGGATGTCATCAATAAAAACAATAACAAACTTGTCAAGGTAAGGTTTGCACACCCTATTCGTAAGATCCATGAAAACCGCAGGCGCGTTCGTTAGCCCGAATGGCATGACCAAAAACTTGTAATGATCGTAGCGTGTTCTGAATGCTGTTTTGGAGACGTCCTCATCCCGGACTCTCAATTGATGATAGCCTGACCTCAGGTCAATCTTCGAGTAATAGCTCGACCCTTGCAACTGGTCGAATAAGTCATCGATGCGTGGAAGAGGATAGCGATTCTTTACGGTCACCTTGTTTAGTTCGCGGTAATCTAT
Source organism: Helianthus tuberosus (assembly GCA_030545235.1). Classification (NCBI taxonomy): domain Eukaryota; kingdom Viridiplantae; phylum Streptophyta; class Magnoliopsida; order Asterales; family Asteraceae; genus Helianthus; species Helianthus tuberosus. Next base: position 125,985,599 of record CM060405.1, read on the forward strand.
GCACATACGAAAAGTACCGTCTTTCTTCTTCACAAATAATACTGGAGCTCCCCAGGGCGAAGAGCTAGGACGTATGAAACCCTTTTCCAAGAGTTCTTGCAATTGCTTAGACAGTTCTTCCAGTTCAGTTGGAGCTAAGCGGTAAGGCGCTCGAGCTATGGGTGCTGCTCTGGGAGCTAGCTCGATCTGAAATTCGACCTGGCGATGGGGCGGTAGCCCAGGTAACTCTTCAGGAAACACTTGAGGAAAGTCGCGTACTACAGGAATATCCCCAATCTTTTTCTCTGTCGTCGATGTATCAGTAACGAGTGCTAAAATAGCTATGTGGCCCTTTCGCAGACACTTCTGAGCCTTCAAGAAGGAGATGATGCCACTCACGATACCACTCTTGTCGCCTTGAACTTCGAGAGGTTCTTTGCCAGAACGAGGAATGCGAATGATCTTCTCCTTGCATAGGATCTCTGCTTGTTGTTGGGATAACCAATCCATACCAATGACGATATCAAAACTACTCAGAGTTATAGGAATGAGATCGATAGAGAAAGTCTGACCAGCGAGGATAAGATTACAACCCTGAACTATGTGTGTGGCTTCTAGACTTTTACCGTTAGCTAGCTCTACGACATGTTTGGTGTTCAAAAGTGTTGGTGCGCGTTTAAGCATTTGACTAACTTTCAGAGACATATAACTGGTATCCGCACCCGAATCAAATAATACAGTAACATAAAAGTCATCGAGAAGAAACTTACCCATAACCACATGAGGATCGTTCCTTGCATCACCCTGACCAATCACAAATGCACGACCCTTAGCACCATTGTTGTTGTTGTTTCCCCCATTGTTGTTCCCATTGCCCTGATTATTGTTGTTGTTGTTCTGATTCTGATTTAACTGGGGGCAGTTCCGCTTGAAGTGACCTTTAGCCCCACACTGAAAGCATGCCTTATTTCCTTGCTGTTGTTGCTGTGGCTGGTTTCGTGAAACTGGTGGCTGTTGTTGCTGGTTCTGATTCGCAGGCCTTGAGCTCCTGCAATCTTTAGCCTCATGACCTACCCTTAGACATCTCTGACTGCGGCCTTTACGACACTGACCACTGTGGTGTCTGTTGCACCTGTTACACAGTGGATGAATTCCCCGATATCCACTCTGCCCCTGACCACCAGACGATTGCTGACTCGGACTCTGGTAATCACTAGTCTTGCGGTGCTGCTGTGCTTGAGACTGTACGGTAGCTGAACCCCTGCTGGAATCCCCTTCCCATTTCCGCTTGTTATCACTGGGAGTAGCAGGAGTAGCTGAAGTGGTAGCAGTAGTAGTAGCGCTGATACGTTTAGGCAGCTTGTTGTGTTCCACTGCTTGATCGGTGAGGCGATGAGCTAGCTTGACGATCTGTTGAATGGTGCCAAGATTCGCTGAGGTTACGTGACTTTGAATCTCCGGCACCAGACCATTGAGATACAGTTCGATACGCTTAATGGGAGGGTCTACCATAGTAGGACACAGAATAGCCAACTCATTCGATCTTCTGGTGTACGCTTCAATTTCTGACCCCGTCATTTTCAAGTGGTAAAATTCTACCTCCAGCTTATGAATGTCATCACAGCTACAGTATTCCTCTTTGATCAACTCCTTTAAATCATTCCAGGGTGTGGCGTTAGCAACAGCCAACCCTAACATCTGAACTTGCGCATTCCACCAAGTCAGCGCAATGCCTTCTAGAGTACTAGTGGCGTACTTCACCCTGCGAGCCTCAGGGCATTCACACATTTCAAATACGGACTCGAGCTTTTCAAACCAATGGAGGAGTCCAACCGCTCCTTCTGCGCCACTAAAAGTAGTAGGACGACAGTCCATGAAAGGTTTGAAGGTGCAAACAGGTGGCTGAGCGTGCTGACCTGTTGTGTATAAGAACCGGGACAAGATTAAGCACAAGAGTTGTTTTAGGAGTGTAGGATCTAAAGATCCTAGTGTGAGTTACAACTGTAGGGTATACCTCCTTCTTGTGCGGCTGCAAGTGCCGCAGCAACTCGTTCGTTAATAAGAGCCGTCAACTGGGCTTGTGTCATGTTAATGCGTCCAGCCATGATCTTCATAGCAAATGTAACATAGGTGAGAGAGGTTCGCGAGTAGTGCGATGACAGAAGAGAGTAAGCACACAAGTGTTCTCATGCAATAGTGTTACGTTAATCTAAGCATACCCTGAGCAAAGTTCTATGCAATTCTAGCAAGTAGGCAATAAAACATATACCATTTAACCTAGGATATTGAGTCTTGCACGTGGAGCGAGGCGACGTTGTGGATCGTTGAGCACTGTTTCGGTTATAGTCTGGTTTTAATAAAAACGTTTTCCCCTTATTAAAACCGAGTTCTCTATAACCAATGGCTCTGATACCAATCTGTCACACCCCCAAAATCCACACGCGGAGTACCACCGCTTGGAGGCGTGACATGACCAGGATCAAGCCACCAATCATATTGAACATAAGTATATAGTAAAAGTCATTCATCAATACGATAGGTGTTTTCAAACCAAACATAAAACAAGTGTGTAGCGGAAGCAATAATGTAAAACCCAACATAAGTATAAGTACAAAATGTCACAATGATTAACGACACATTCACGATCCATGTCCACAACGACCGTGCCTCTCGTGCAAGCTCCAAAAGTACCTAAGGTCCTGCAAGGCATGTAACAGAGAGTCAACAACTAGTTGAGCGAGTTCACAGTTGGTTATTTAGTTATAATGTTCGTATCGTAAATCGTATGTTCGTTTAGTAATCACGTATCGTATGTAATGGTATCGCGGCCCTCTAGGCATGTTTGTGAAGTTTAGTGGGGGTTTCCCATATGTTCTCTAGACTAGGTATATTTGTATCGCGGCCCTCCAGGCATGTTTGCGAAGATTAAAGTATAGTTCGCGGCCCTTCCAGGCATGTTTGCGAAGATTATTCTAGTATCGCGGCCGATCCCGGCATGTGTGCGAAGAGAAGTATATGTATCACTAGTCTAGTAGTATCTACCATTAACCTTCCTCTCCCGAGGCCTATGGTATGTAATTCCGATAACTCTTAAGCATAAATAATCAATCAACCCATTCCCAACCCTGGGAATCCCATGCCTTGGTAAGAGTGTGAACTCACCTTGTTTTGCTCGGTATGCTAAGTTAAGTGCTCACAATAAATCAGTCAAGTCCTATAGTGCACGTATATTCAATCAGTTCACGTTCGTAATATTTCACATGTAACTATCATCACAGTAATATCATGGAGTGTTTGACAGTTCATATCATGCCACACAAGCAGTTAATTGCATCCATACATTTAACAGAGTTGGCATCTAGCAGAACTAGCAAGTTAACTGAGTGAATAAAGTTAACAGATTTCATGAAATAACAGAATTAATCCACTTCATTGGAATAATAAATAAACAGAGTAAGTCAGTTAACCCAGTTAACAACTTAACAGAATTTGTCCACTAACAGAGTTACTCAAACAATGAAGTTATCAACTTACATATTTAACATAGTTAAATAAACTAACTGAGTTATTCCAGTGATTAGTTTAATCGATTAACATATTTAATGACATTAATAATTACAGTAAACATGTTGCCGAAATCGCTTAAGTGCCGAAAACCCCTTTAGCCGAAATCACCTTATGGCCGAAATCCCTTATGGGTCGAAATCCAACTTGGGCCGAAATCACTTATGGCCTAAAACACTTGGGCTTAAAATCTCTTGGGCCGAAAACAACATGTGGGCCGAAATCACCTTATGTGATTTCGTCCAGTTTACATTTTTGTTGGGTGTTGGGTGTTTTCGTCCAGAACATCATCTTCACCAACACTCACTGTAACTTAAACCCAACAACTATAATCTCATCTAATCGTTACATGATTAATCATTTACAAGTCATTAATCAATCATTGATATGTAATATATAATTTGCCAACATCATGCGATACCAGGATCCCAATTTAATCAGTTTATCATTCATTAACATAGACCCACTGTTGATCAAAACATCAAATATACAGACAGTTCATAGATAATAATTATCTAACAAGCACACAATGATCGATCACATAATCACATATATAAATATATACATACATCATGATTAAACATCCAATAATCATACGATATGCATCTAAAACAACTGAATCATGAAAATCACTAACCGAGAATTAAACAGAGGTTTGGCTTCAAATGAGGAATTCTGTTTGTTGGGTTTCAGAGGTAGAGAGAGAAACAATGTGATAAGGTTTGCCAAGTGAGAAAATTCTCCGTGAAGATTGTGATAAAATAAATATATAATATCTCAATACTGGGCCAAGGCCCATCTCTGTTTTCGTTGGTCCACTAGTGGACGAAAACACACAAGGTGTTTTCACCACTAGGGTGATTTCATTGATGTGTGGGTGAGGGTGTTTGGCCTAACAGATGCCTTGTGTAAATTATGCAACACATAAATTAAATTGAAGACATACATCAATACACACTTATAAGGCATACCGTATACAACATATCAATCACATTACGATTAACATACTACAAACGTGCACAGTTGTGAAACAAACAAGTCGTATTAACAAACAACTTAAACATTTTACGCGCAATAAATGCGAAGATAGAAATCTTGGAAACTCGAGTTGTCACAAAAATGGTTCCCTTTTATAAACATTTTCGGCTATGTTCAAAAAACCGAAAAGGTAAGTTTTGTCCAAACAAACAAATCATCCATATGAAATAAATTTTTCAAGATTCTCTTATGCATGTAAGAAAATAATCTTGAAAAACAAAGGGTTAACCATGTTAAAATTTTCGTCCATAGGGTTTTATTCAAACCCGAAACCCGAAATTTTTAATCTATTGAAGTATGCACTCATATAAGCGGCTCTAGATGCCATTGTTGGGTTTTTCACATGTTTATCAAAGCAATTTCATCCATATGAAATAAAAACGCAGCGGAAATAATGTTTAAAACATGTTACTTTTATAAGATATAAAACCATTTATATGCAAAATCCCAAAACCCGGATCCATATATGAAAATGCATACTATCAAACACAACCATAGGATGTTTAGAAAACTACCTTCTTGGAGTACAAGGATGATGAAATGGATGATGCTTCTTGAAATGGTTGTCCTCAAGATTAGAAGACCTCAAGCTTGTATACCCCAAGTTTCCAACAAACACCACAAGTTTAGCTAGGATTTTAACACCAAAGATAAAAAACAGAGCACTTGAAAAACACCCCTTATGACCGATTTTTAGAGAGCAAGAACACAAGTCTTCTCTAGTTCTTGCAAGTTCATCTCTTGCATTTTTGTCATACAAGTATTTATAGAGCCATGAGAGAGAATTGCCACCCACCATGGCCAATCATGTGCCAACTTACACATGCAAGTGCATGAAACCCCATTGGACCAAAAGTCTTGGTTAGACCACCCAATCACATCCTCTCTAACACATGCAAAAGCATGAATTGTAATTGGATCAAGATCTCATCTTGGTAAGACAAAAGGGGGGGGCGGCCCACTTATTTATAAAAAAAATATTTCTTTTATAAAATTCAAGTCTTGGTTTATATATTTATAACTTTTATAAATATAACACTACATAAATGCAACACTTTATACAACCTTTTAAAATGTTATTTAACCCATTAAATAACAAAATAAAATATTCTCTCAAAATAAATTATCCATATAATTTATTAGTTTCTCAAGTGTAATTATTAAGAACACCAATTTCTAAATATTGTAAGTGTTAATATTTATTTGTTTGATCATATCACAAATAAATAATATAAGTGTTTGTCTAGCTTGTTATTGGGTATGACTCGACTTGGATCATAACGTACTAGCCACATCAATTTAATATGTATCATGGGCATATAGAGTCCAACATTTTATACCGATTCACGAGGATCTATCTGCTGATAAACTTGCAAAGATTTATGTTGATGAGATTGTATCACGGCATGGTGTTCCTTTGGATATCATTTCCGATCGTGATGCTCGGTTTTCATCTCATTTTTGGAAGACCATGCAATCTGCTTTGGGAACCCAACTAAATCTAAGCACTGCTTATCATCCCCAAACAGATGGACAATCTGAGAGAACAATTCAAACTTTGGAGGATATGCTTAGAGCATGCGTGATAGACTTTGGTGGTAATTGGGATTCTTATCTTCCACTGATCGAGTTCACTTACAACAACAGTTATCATGCTAGTATCAATATGGCACCATTCGAAGCTCTCTACGGTCGAAAATGTCGTTCACCTGTTTGTTGGAATGAGATCGGTGAAGCTCAGCTTACTGGACCTGAGCTCATTCTGGAAACAACAGAGAAAATCAAGAAAATCCGTGATAATCTTGTGACAGCTCGTAACCGTCAAAAGAGTTATGCGGATATGCAACGCAAGCCCTTAGAATTTCAAATCGGAGACCGTGTCCTACTCAAGGTGTCACCTTGGAAGGGAGTGGTGAGATTTGGGAAGAAAGGAAAACTTGCACCACGATATGTTGGACCATTTAAGATTGTTGAAAGAATTGGAAAGGTTGCCTATCGACTAGAGCTACCTCCAGAGCTTGGAAATATTCATCCGACTTTTCACATGTCCAATCTGCGAAAGTGTTTAGCTGATGCTGATCTTCACATTCCTCTCGACGAGATTCAAATCGATGAAACAATGCACTTTGTCGAGAAACCTGTGGAGATAGTGGACCGTACATACAAACAGTTGAAGAACAAACGGATTCGATTGGTCAAAGTTCGCTGGGAATCCAAACGTGACCCCGAGTTTACTTGGGAACATGAGGACCAAATGAAGACGAAATATCCGCATTTGTTTTCACAAGTTTCCTCTAAATAAAATTTCGGGACGAAATTTCCTAAAGTAGGGGAGACTTTGACAACTGTTTTCCGTAATCATCGTATAATGTTAAAAAATTTGATTATCAATAATACAATGTGCTTTGGTGTTATTATATGTGTTATTGTGTTTGATGATTTTACAATTGGCAAATTGGAAATAAATAATCCCAACTCATTGTTATTGGCCAATAATAATCCCAACTCATTTAATCACCAATAATAATCTGAACTATTCACTTTTGTTTGTAAAATACTCCCACGTTAAAAAAAGACTAACTAGGTTAAAATATTGTTGATGTGGCTTAACATGTGTGGACTGATGTGGCTGATTAACATCTTACTCGTGTATAAAATGATTATCAGCCTCATTTTCACACACAATCCCACTCTCCTTCAAAACCCTAATTCTACAAATTGGGTAAATTCAGTCGATTGTGTGTACAAATGAGGCTGATAATCATTTTATACACATATAAGATGTTAACCAGCCACGTCGGTCCACACATGTTAAGCCACATCAACAATATTTTAACCTAGTTAGTGTTTTTTTTAACGTGGGAGTATTTTACAAACAAAAGTGAATAGTTCGGATTATTATTGGTGATTAAATGAGTTGGGATTATTATTGGCCAATAACAGTGAGTTGGGATTATTTATTTCCAATTAGCCTTTACAATTTGATTCGATTCCGATTTCAAGCTTTAAATCACTTTCTGGAAGGTTATACGCAAACTGGTGCATAAACGCAATCAGTTTAACATGACGTACACTCTGGAACTGTGGTGTAAGCCAAACATACCCTAAATATCCTTTACATAACTTAGAAATAAGTTTCGAAGGATTCGGTATGGCAAAAACATGTTTATTCGAACTTTAGAGCTATTTATGACAAAACTGCGAAATGAACGTTGGTGACCGCCAGATAATATTTAAATCCCAAAAAAATTCTGTTATGATTAAAATTTTATTTTTAATCAGGTCCGTGTTGAAAAAAAATTAAAACGCTTAAAAACGTTATTTTTCAAGTTTAAGCGCGTACCGCGTGTTTCTGCGCAACACAGTGCTTTTACGGCAAAACGTAGACAACGCAGCCAGTCTTGGCAACTGAAATTTATTTCAGTAATATTTTGGCGAGTTTATTTTTATAGAATAATAAAAATAATTTAGAACGCCATAAACCGGGATTTAAACGCTAGATAAAATACCCGGTATCCAGTTAAACACCCGTTTTAGCCTACATATAGCATATTTATATAAAAAATTACACATGGACCCCCTCCCCCATATGTATTTACGGTCACCATTATGTGACCCCACCAAAATTTTCTAAGATCTTGCATGAGTTTAGTTTGCCAAGTGTCTTTGCATGCTTTCCTATAAATCTTTCATGAATCTTTCCAGTATCTATACATATCACAAACAATCTTCACAAGATCATCACTTCACTGAACCTCCTTCTCTCCTCTCTCCCAAAACCATCCACCCTCTCTCTCTCACCATATTCAAACCTTCAAGCTTTGTTCTTCAAGATTCAACACCATTTCTAGCAAACTTCAAGTTAGTGTGAAGATCTAAAGGTGTTTCCAAGGTGCTTTCAAGTGATTTCAAGCTTCCTATCATCAAAATCTCATCCCCCAACCTACTTGAATCTTGAAGGTATAACATTTATGTTTAAATCATACTTTTGATTCTTGGTTGTTCTTGATGATTTGAAGTTTCTCTTGAATCTTGGAATTTTCACTAAACTTGAAACCTAAAATGAAATGGGTCTTGATACAAGTAATAAAAATGGTGGTGTATATGTATGTATATAACCGTACATATATATGTGGGTGTATGAGTTTTGAGCCTTATTTTTTATAAGTACTTGTTTAAGTTGTTACATGTTCTTGAATAATAGTTAAAATGCAAGTGTTTAATGATTTGTGTATGTTATGTTAAATGACCAAGTACATCAGCATATAAACCTGAATATATCACATATTTAATGCATATAGATTAACATAAAATGATGACGTTATGATAGTATGCTTTAGGCACTTGTACATGAAGATACATGTTGATTTAAAGCTCAAGAAATGGTAAAAAAGGGTTGTATGATAAAAATGTTTTTGAACAGGTTATAAACACTAAAAATAATATTATTTTATGTATTACAATGGCATGAAACTTTGACATAGGATTGATAGCTTTGCATGTTGTACATATAGCTTAAAAAGTGGTAAATTATGTGAAATTTGCATGATTTATGTGCTTTATTTAATACCTGCACTATCATGAGTATAACCATTATTTTATTCAGTAAATAACATGGGTTATCTTAAAATTTCAAGTCGTTTCGATTTGGGATGGTTCGGGTAACGTTCGATGCAAAACTATGCGGTAAAACGGTTAAAAATCGCCTTTTCGGAGGATTTTTACAAAACTGTTTTAGATCAGTAACCAAACTAATATTTTTTATATATAAATAAGTATTTTAACTTATATTAAGTTTACTTGGTGTTTGGTTAGTCATACGTGACTTCCGACGCCCAAAAATGTCATCGAATCGCTAAAATAAGCATTTTTCGACATACACTAGAATGGGTTGTTCATGAGTAAATTTTATGTGTTACAATGTGCTATGTCTTTTGCAACATGTGTATGATTATGTGCAAGTGTTGACAAGATTATGTGTATTACGCTTGAGTATATATATACGAATACACCAAAATAATCAAAAATAATAACTTTTCGAGAAAACTCAAAGTTATGTGAAAATTCCAAGTATCGGAGAAACTTATGTATTTTGTGGGTTTTTGATTATTAAATCATTCTTATTTAATTTAGGACGAATAAACAATTTGAGGGATTGTGTTAACATATAAAAACGCACCCAAAGGTGAGTACATAGATCCCCTCTTTTTACTGTTTTCGATTGTTTTGGGGTGATTCATATGTATCAAAATGATTTCAATATTCTAACGATGGTTTCAAAAAGATTGAGATGGTTTATACAAAACTAATAACGATTTCAATAATGTGAACGAACTTGTTGGTGGTAGTTACATAACGAATGACATTCATTAGCATTGATCAAGCCGACCAGTATTAGGTTATGGTACCATAGGATCGGACAAATCCCGTTATCCGACTGCACCCATGCTTATGTGTGGGTTATGTGGGTAACGACTGAATCTGATGATTGTTAACTTACCCTTTGGTGGTTTGTTAATACAAGTTGAACGAGTTGAACGATGAACGAGTCACAAAGGTTTGAATGTTATTAGCAAGATGACCAAAAAGTAGTTTTCACAATTAAAATGAGAACGATTTGTACGAGAACGATTTTGAACGATTGAACGATTATGAATGATTTAAACAACTGAACGATGATCTATAACGAGAACGAGTTAAACAATGTTACACAACGAGGTTTACTAAACGATATAAACCATACGAGTTTTATTACGAGGACGATTTACGATTTGGTTTATGAAAACAAATGTTTTGGTTTAAGATTCATGGCATCGAGGTTTATAAATTATAACCAATCTTTTTTGACTTGGTTATTCATTTTACAATACAAACATTTTACGAAACAAGGTTTCAAATATCGATTTACGAAGTTGTACGAGATATTTCAACGAGCCATGAATCTGACACTCACACAAAAAGTATGTGATCGCCAGCATTTCTTTGCTGACTTTGTTTTTACATATGTTTCAGGTGATGTTGCTTAATGTTGATTGCGAATAGGATGCATGCTCACTTAGGACTGGACGAGGCCTTAGTGATTTAATAACGATGATAGACTATGTTTGACTTGCTTGTTTAACTTTAAGACAATGTTTAATATTTAATAAAATGAAACTCTTTGTATCCATGGTTTGAAACAATAATTCTGTTACAACACTCCCCGACGTTTCCGCCACGATTTGTTGTTTTACATGGTTGGGGTGTGACAAGGGGGGGGGGGGGGTATTATACCCGAGAATTATGCCTACTATGTAAAATTTTGAGAGAATGAAAACATTGTGAGCGAATTCGACTGATGGCCCGAGCTCCAAATTTATTGGAGCTGATTTTGGTTTTGTTGCGCCCCGCGTAAGATGTAGCCAGGGGCTACGCGGCCCGCGAGGGCTTGTAGACTAGGCCGTAGCCTTGCTGCGTTGACATGTAGCCTTAACACGAGTTTGACATGTGGCGGCTTGGGGACTCGCCTGAGATTGGAGCTGTCGGGGCCCGCGTAGGTCAAGGGGGTGGCTTACGCGCCCCGCGAAAGACCATTAAAATTTTTTTTTATTTAATTTTTAATTATATAAGGGTATTTGGGCTTGGTTTTCACATACGGGGTATATTTTAGGACATATTGGGGTATTTTAAAATATATTAGGGACGTCGGGTTATTTTGGAGGGTTGTTATATCCTCCCCACCTTGTTTTAGAGCTCGTCCTCGAGATCTACTGGAATAAGTGTGGATATTTCCTTTACATTTCTGATTCAAGTTCCCATGTGTACTCTGGTCCTCTTTTGGAGTCCCATTTTACTTTGACCAGAACTAATCTCTTGTGTTTAAGATTCTTGACTTTCATGTCTTCAATTTGTAGAGGCCTCTCTACAAACTTGAGCTTTTCATTTACCTCTATATCCTTAAGAGGCACTAATAGTGATTCATCAGTTAAACATTTGTTGAGATTAGATACATGAAATACATCATGTATTCCTGCCATTTCCTCTGGCAGTTGTAGCTGATAGGCTACAGGTCCTATTCTTCTAATAACCTCAAAAGGTCCAACATACCTGGGGCTTAACTTTCCTCTTTTGATGAATCTGACTACTCCTTTCCAAGGAGAGACTTTCAATAACACTTTATCTCCTTCTTGAAATTCTAGTGGCTTGCGTCTGTTATCAGCATAACTCTTTTGTCGATCAAGTGGTGCTTTCAGTCGTTCCTTGACTTGAATGATCTTGTCGGTTGTCTCTTGTGACATATGTGCCTCCACGACCATCAAACAAATACCAAACCAATGAAATATTGTGTTTCATACTTGGGATTTGTATAAATATGTGTATCCTTTACACATATCAATTCTCGTTCAATTTCGAGCTCTAAATCGCTTTCTGGAAAGTTATACGCGAAATGGTGCGTAAACGTAATCAGTTTAATGCAACAAACACTATGGAACAGTGAAATAGGTTTAACATACCTTAAATAACCTCCACATAACTTAGAAATAAGTTTTGGATGGTTTGGTGTGTTGAAATCAAGTTTGTTCGATCGCAGGGACTATTTGTGTCAAACTGCGAAACTATACGGATTTGTATAGTAACAAACATTCCAAAACTTGATCATAAGTTAAACATACCCTAAATATCCTTTACATAGCTTAGAAATAGGCTTTGAGGGGTTCGGTATGCTAAAATAAACTTATTTGATCAATAGGGACTAAAAGCGTCAAAAAGTGCATATGTTTGCATTTTCGCACATATCTTACGTTCTGAATATATTCGAACACCAAAAAATTCATGTAATCATTAAAATATTTTATTTTAGTAATTGGCATGATAAAATTCCATTCGTCGCTTAATTTGGATCGTTTTTGCGTTCGTTACGACTTCCGTCGTAATTAACCGAACAACGCAATTGTACGACCAAACGAGCCGACATCCGAGATGTTTTTGAGCATATTTTAAGTTCTCTACACTTTAACATCATTTTAAGTTCCCTACACTTTGTCATTTCTGGAAAGAAGACCCAGGCAGGCCGCGTAGCCTGGTGTCTCTGCTTACGCGGGGCGCCTAGTACCTGCAGACAGAAACTTTGAATCTGGTCATCCAGCTGGTTTTTGATGGTTTTGAACATTGTTTTGGAATGATATGGGCTCAAATTTGCTGGTTTTTAACATCCCCATTGTTTTGAAAACCATGAGCCCAAGTGGAGGGCCAAGATTGAAGCACGGAAAGCAATAAACGATCCTAACGGTTTACCAAATCCTATAAATACCCATGCCCTTCATTCATTTCTGCACACCTTGATCTGAATAACTCTAAGTTGAAGTTCTAAAACTTCATACCTGAGTGTTTTGGATCAAGATCTTCCTAGCTTGGACCCTTTGTAAGCATTCTTTCTTCCTTTATGCGTTTTAAGCACGAAAGTCAAACTGTGTTTGACTTTCTGCTTTGACCATGTTATGGTCAACACAAAGTTCATTTGAACTTTGCAACGTGAGCGTAATCACGATGGTTTTAGTCCCGTGTGACTAAACCTACTGATTACCACGTTGATTAGGCGTAGCGACGAGTCGTAGTTTCGCCCAAAATGCGTATTTATGTGTATTTTGTAACCAAACTACTCTTGGGTATCAAAACCCTTTGTTTTGATATCAAAACCTGTTTTATAACTTAACTAAACATGTTTTAACATGTTTAGCTCGTCACTTTTAGTTTAGTGCTTGTGCAGAGTCGTAAGTCAAGCGGTCTTGGCAACCGCTTAGACTTTCGAACTAGACCCGTTTGGTTGATCATTAGGATCCGACCAAGCATGTTTAGTGACCATAGTTGTATAGGGAATAACCTTCCGAGATTATACCTTATGGTCACTTAGTTTAAGTAGTTATATGATTGGTAGTTTATATGCCTTAGGTAAAATGACCAAAACGCCCTTTACATGCATAATTGAACTTTAAGCATATGTAACCTAAAATTTTGTCACATAAATGATTATGCAACATATTTAAACAGGTTTAGGCATATAATACTTGTCATAGGACTAGTTAGACGTCTCGAACGCGCATTTGCACGAACGACGCGTTAAAGTAGCGTAAGCTACCTTAATGGGTCGTAATGGGTCGAAAGCACTTAGGTTAGGTTCTGATTTAGAATTTAGGCTTTGTTAAACCATATCACATGAGCTCCAACACTCATTTGGTTTACAAGACCTCATTCTGTCCGATCTTCCGACTTAGGTGTGGATTATTTATCTAGTGATTCGATTACTAGGTGCTGCTTGATTTCTCTGGTTTGCTTGACTTTGTGGAAGTTCTTTTAATTGATGATACTTTGCACTTCATGTGAGTACATAGTTCCCATATTTTAATGTTTTCAAATGTTTTGGGGTGATTCATATGTGTTAAATGATTTCGATGTTTTAACGATGGTTTCGAAAATGGTTAAAATGGTTTATATGAAATTAATAACGATTTTGATAAAGTGAACAAACTTGTTGGTTGTATTTACATAACGAATAACATTCATTAGTTTTGGCCGAACCGACCAGTATTAGGTTATGGTACCATAGGAGCTGACAAATCCCATTATCAGACTGCACCCATGGTTATGTGTGGGTTAGGTGGGTAACGACTGAATCTGTGATTGTTAATTTACCCTTTGGTGTTTTATTAATGCGAGAAGCGAGATAGTCGAGTCGCGAAGGTTTGGATGTTATTAGCGAGATGACCAAAAGTAGTTTTCACAATTTAAAACGAGAATGATTTAAACGACTGAAGCGATTTTTAACGAGTTAAACGATTTGGGTAAACGATTGGTTTTGGTTAGTGTTTAGATAACGGGACGGGTGTAATGTGATGAAAACATGGTAGATACGCCGCTGGTACTTCTTATATATAAGTGTTTTCATCATATTACATACCGTGGCATTATTTAGTTCACTTGGGTAAACAATTCTGAAACGATGTCACGCAATTATGTTTTCTGAATAATATAAACCATACGAGTTTTATTAACGAGTTTTTACGAGATGTTTCACAATTTGATTTAATTAAATAAATGTTTTGGGTTAAGAATCATGGCTACGAGATTTTATAAATTATAACCAACTTGATTTGAGTTGGTTAATTATGTCGAAATACTATACTTTTCAAAACAAGGTTTTTAATTAAGTATTGCAACATGTAAACTAGCCATGATTCTAACACTCTCATAAACCTATGTGCTCGCCAGCATTTCTTTGCTGACTTTGTTTTTACATATGTTTCAGGTGTTGTTGAATGATGTTGATTGCTAGGATGCATGCTCACATAGGACTGGACGAGACCTTAGTGACTTAATAACAATGATAGACTATGTTTAACTTGTTTGATTAGATTTCAAGATGATGTAAACGTTTAATGTTTAATAAAACGAAACTTCAAATTTCCATGTGTTTTGAAACAATGATTCTGTTACAACACTCCCCGATGATTCCGCTGCGATTTGTTGTTTTACGCGGTCGGGGTGTGACAGAAAAGTTGGTATCAGATGTCACACCCCAACCGATGGCGGAAACATCGGAGTGAGACGATATAGATTGCTCGAGACATCATAACACTAATAATTGTGACAAGTATTTAAATAGTAAATTTCATTCATTTCTAAAGAATCAATTACAAGAATTTGAAATAAATACAACATCATGAATAAAGAAATACAACGCAATACAAATTTAAAGTGTGTATCTAAGCATTCTACTATGTTCCATGTTTTAAAAGCATAGTTCAATACAAAGGTATTGGCATGTGACATATGTGCCTCCACGACCATCAAACAAATACCAAATCAATGAAATGTTGTGTTTCATACTTGGGATTTGTATAAAGATGTGTATCGTTTGCACATATCAACTCTTGTTCGATTCCGAGCTCTAAATCGCTTTCTGGAAGGTTATACGCGCACTGATGCGTAAATATAACCAGTTTAATGCAAAAAACACTCCGGGACAGTGACATAGGCTTAACATACCTTAAATAACCTTTACATAACTTAGAAATAAGTTTTGGAGGTTTGGTGTGGCGAAATCAAGTTTATTCGCTTACAGGGACTAATTTCGACAAACTGCGAAAGTATGCCTATTTGTACTGTAACGAACATTCCGGAACATGACCATAAGTTAAACATACCCTAAATATCCTTAACATAGCTTAGAAATAGGCTTTGAGGGGTTCGGTGTGCTAAAATAAACTTTTTGGTCATTCAGGGACTAAAAGCGTCAAAAGTGCATAAGTTTGCATTTTCGCGCATATCTTACGTTCTGAATACATCCGGACATCCAAAACTTTATGTAATCATTAAAATATTTTATTTTAGTGATTGGCATGATAAAATTCCATTCGTCGCGTAATTTGGCATCATCAAAGTTTGGGTCTTATAATTTGATTGGCATCATCAAAGTTTGGGTCTTATAATGTGAACACGTGCAAACTGGAAGGGTGAATGCCTGTACCCTGAGTTTTCTGTCTAAGGCTAGAGTGTTCGTACAAATCCGCAGCATCGGACCGGTCACTCTTACCTGGGAACTCTTGGGGTGAGTATTCACTTATAGGCGAGCATGTCTTCAGTGATACATTAATATGACCCGTTTACTTTGATTAATCACCGTCTCATTTGTTTGCCTTAGGTAACAAACAAATGATCGCAATTTCTATGCGTTGTTGTTCTGTTTTATTTATCCGATAACATTTCACTTGTTTTCTCCTATGTCTTTCATTCCTCTAGAATGTCTCTTCATCACATTGACACTCAAATGTCCGAGCAAACTGCCAAATTTGCCCAGCGAATAGGCGAAGTAATCCCGAAGACTGTGGATTTAGGTATCGCCATGTCTCGTCTCAATAATGAAGCCACCCAAGAAGCATCGAAAGAAGCAGAAGCCGAGCCTTCGAAAAAGTCAAAGAAGCGTAAAGCTCCAAAGGGTCCCGTAGCCGTTACACCAAATCAAGAAAAACCTAGCCAGGTGGCAGCACCACCAGCCAAGAAGCCGTACTTAGGAACTGCTCCTCTGTGCAATCAGTGTAACCTCCACCACTATGCCAGTATCAAATGTCGGAAATGTTTCGACTGTGGACTCATTGGTCATTTGGCACGAGACTGTCGTTCAGTCACTGTGCTAAACCAAGTTTTTCAGAACCCCGCTCAATTTCAAGCAGATCCAGCACAAGATCATTTTACTCCTGGTATTTGCTACACCTATGGCGAGACAGGTTATGTCAGGGACAGATACCCAAAGATTTTCAATGCAAATCCGACCCACAGATGAGCATTTGGCCGATTAGAAGAACCTGCTGCTTTGAATAATCCGAATCTTATGTTTATGTTTCTAGTGTTTTCCTTTGAACTCGGAAACAATCGATTTTGTTTATAAATAAATCTTTATTTGCAATTATGATGTACAAATATAGTTGCATGTGTGTATGGCATACCCCTACGATACCTACACCAAAGAACCGTATTTGAAGTTCTCTCGTTCATGTGATCGCTTGTGATTTCCTCGAAAATTCTAAATGCTCACTTCATTCTAAGAAACGAAGTGACAATTCGAGTAATCACTTTAATTCCTTGGTTAGATAACTAAGGAAACCCTTATCTGTCGAAGTTTCTCTTGGTAAACCGCTTGTACTCAATTCTGTTATTTGCGACTGTCAATTTAACTTCGATAATCATCTTTTCCCTATTGACCTCACACCGATGCAACTTGGGAGTTTCGACATTTTCATAGGGATGGATTGGTTAACTAAACATCACGCTGAGGTGATTTGTTTCGATAAGATTATTCGCATTCCTCTTTCATCTGGCGATGTTCTGGAAGTTCGTGGCGAGAAACCTTCTGGTGGATTGAAGCTCATGTCATGTACGAAGGCCCAAAGTTATTTACGAAAAGGATATGTTGCTTTTCTGGCACATGTCACCGAGGAGAAAGGCAAGAGCAAGAGTATTCAGGATATTCCGATTGTTTGGGATTATCCAGAGGTGTTTCCTGATGAACTGTCTAGTTTGCCTCCAGTTCGTCAAGTTGAGTTTCATATTGACCTTGTACCCAATGCCAACCCAATTGTGAAAGCACCTTATCGTCTTGCACCGTCTGAGATGCAAGAATTATCGAAATAGCTTCAAGAGTTATCTGATAAAGGATTCATCCGATCAAATTATTAACCCTAGGGGAGCTCCTGTCCTCTTTGTGAAGAAGAAAGATGGATCTTTTCGAATGTGTATCGATTATCGTAAGCTTAATAAGCTTACCATCGAGAATCGATATCCCCTACCTCGAATCGATGATCTCTTTGATCAACTGCAAGGTGCTACCTATTTTTTCCAAGATCGATCTGCGTTCTGGGTATCACCAACTTCGTGTTCTCGAAGGAGATATTCCCAAAACTGCCTTCCGCACAAGATATGGGCATTACGAGTTCACTGTCATACCTTTTGGTTTGACAAATGCCCCAGCTATCTTCATGAACTCAATGAATAGGGTCTGTAAACCCTATTTAGACAAGTTCATCGACGATATTCTCATTTATTCAAAGTCTCGAGCCGATCACGAGCAACACCTTCGTTTGACATTGGAACTCCTGAAGAAGGAACAACTTTTTTCTAAATTCTCCAAGTGTGAATTCTGGCTTAAAGAAGTTCAGTTTTTGGGTCATATAGTCAACAAGCAGGGTATTCATGTGGATCCATCCAAGATTGCTGCAATTAAGGATTGGAATACACCAACGACACCTACAAAAATTCGTTCTTTTCTTGGTCTCGCTGGTTATTATCGTCATTTTATTTCAAACTTCTCAAAGATCGCAGTGCCACTCACTGCTTTGACTCAGAAGAATAAGCCTTTGGAGTGGGTGTTGGACCGATCTACGACCTTAAACCGTCAGTTAAGGCAGTTCATCTTTGCATACGAAGGCGGAATCAACGTAAACAAAGTCATAACAGCTATAATCCTTTTAATCTTTCTTTTCTGATTAACTTGAGTGCTTGTACAACGTTTTCTGATACAAATCCGGCAGCACTTCGTGTTTCACACAATGACCTCTCATTCTCAAATGAAACACACAACACATATATATAGGCTTGAGATTTCGCTTGAACCTGCTTGAAGCGAAATCATCATGTGTTGATTTCGCTTGAAGATGTTTCAAGCGAAATCTTCAAGTTTAACATAAACAAACCCTAATTAAACCCTAATGTGTGATCATCCAAACAAATCTAGACACAAGACTTGATTATGACGTAATCAGCAGACATTTAGTGCACCAACAGACTCCCCCTTGGATGTTGATGAAGTCTTTGGCTTCAAGTCTTTGTCTTTATCATTCTTCAAACATTGTAAAATCTCTCATCAATCTTTATCTTCAAGCTTTAAACTTTAAACTTCAAACTTCCCTTTGACCGACCGTTGATCCAGACTCCCCCTTTCACAGACTCCCCCTCTCGATATGCTAGAATCTGAGAAATCTGGTTCAAGCTTTGTCATTTAGCTTCCATTAGGAATAATGAAGTCCAAACCTGTTACTCAACCAACAAACATAACCATTCTATCTTTTCAAACAATAAAACACAAACTTAATCAGTTTTAGAAATCCACTCAAGTATTCAGGTCCAAGTTAATGACCCTGATCACTTGATTAATCTACCAAGTCCAAATTAAGGACCTTGGTTGATCTTTTGACGAATCATACTGATTTGAAAACAACAATTTCAAACATTTTCTGAAAATAACAAGTATCAAATTAATGAACTTGTTTTTGACATTTCAAACAATTCAAACTTCAACAAAGTAAGCTCTCCTCATTCTTCAGTCCAGAATCTCCTGCATCTGCTTTAAACATCTGAGAATCCAACAATCAACTCTCCACTATGGTTTGTCTAAAATAAAGCAGAAATAAAATCTTTTTGGATTTTATAAAGTGTTCTAAACTAAGAAATGAAATACAGAAAACTTAAATTGCAGAAAAATAACAAAGTAAACTATTTACAAACAAATTTTTGGTGAGCGTGTCAGGGAATCATATCAGCTTTTCAGACAAATCACAAGTACCGTTAAGCTACATTTCATACTCAGACTTAAACAATTCACCTCGATTGTCGATATACTGATCCATCTTAAATTCTCATACAAATTTCAACTTACTCAGGATACGATTTAGATGAATTAAGAACTTAGATCATTCATGTGTCCCACCTCTTGAATATACTCCCGTATCCAGAATCTCAATAATCAGTCTTACATGTGAGAATACTACAATGATATCTGTATATAATTTAGGTATGCGAGGGCCGAGGGATCTCAGATCGATACTTCCGTATACGCAGAGAGATATCAGCTTCGACTTTTCGGTATGTCCTCCATAGAGGATCTTTTTGTCACACCCCTTTCTGCGGCGGAAGCACGAGGTGTGATCATGAAAGGTTCTCATTGCATACGAAGAGTAAACATGCTACATGCTCGTAAAATAACATTCAAATACCATAATTTGAAAACATACGTTAGCGTTTACATCGCTAAGTCGCATAAAACATTGTCTTAAAAGTTTACAACTTTATTCAAAGTTAAACACAAGCGACACCCACGAGCATAAGCTAGACCACGCGCACATCCATCCTAGTTACCTGAAATACATGTGAGTTTTTGGAAAAACGTCAACATAAAGTTGGTGTGAATTCATGCAGTTTTGTATTTCATGTTTGTATACTTTGTATGAGAACATAGTTTGTGAGTAAATCAAGTTTTCATATATAAATCCAGTTTCATGTGTACACCACGTACCCATTTATAATTCAATCTTTTCTTGAGTACCCCACGTACTTCAAGTTATATATCAATCCTCTTGAGTACCCCACGTACTTCAAGTTATATATCAATCTTCTTGAGTACCCCACGTACTTCAAGTTATATATCAATCTTCTTGAGTACCCCACGTACTTCAAGTTATATATCAATTTGTATGGTATGAATTTTATGTAAATACAGTATTTCTGTAATTATCAGATTGTTAATGGGTTGCAAAGCCATTAACCTGTGGCACGTCATAGGAAGTCACCAAACCTAAGGCATTTAATTGGTATATTCTGAGACACAAAAGCACCACTCGATTCTCGCCCCGACCGAGTGTGAGGCTGCCAGGCACCCGTTAGATCTAACCTTTTGTTCTGCGGTCTGAATGTATACGTTGATTAATGGTGCTTCTGTACCCTATTCGTGACACTATTTCTCATAACGCCTCCTACTTGGTTCTCGTTCTCACCAAGCGCGTTTCTTGTTATCATTTCTCATAGCGCCTCATACTTGGTTCTCGTTCTCACCAAGTGCGCTTCTCATATTCTTATATTTCATCACACTTGGTTCTCGTTCTCACCAAGTGTACTTCTTGTATTCTTATATTTCGTCACACTTGGTTCTCGTTCTCACCAAGTGTACTTCTTGTATTTATATCATACCAATTATAAATTTTGTACATTTGTACATGTATTTCACCCCCGAAGTTATAAAAACTGAAAACAGTTAAAGAGAAAAGGGGGAGCATGAACTCACAACTTTGCGTTCCTAGCGTCGTAAACTCCACCGGATTTGCTTAATTAACGTCGTAACCTATACGCGTTTTCTTAACGTTAGTCACTAGACTTGTGTCGCACAAGTACAGTCACTCTCTTTTATACATGTTCTTGTGTTAAAAATATTCTATATTTTTAACTACGTATCTTACTTATATTATTTTCTCCAAAAATAAATATAAGTCTTTTGTGTTTTGCACTTTGCACCCGAATTATGTTTCTTGTATGTTGTATGTGTATTTTTATATTTCTACTCCCCATGAGTATTTAGTGTATTTTTAAGTCTTAATACACTAGCACGTATAACACATACCATATACACTTAGCACAAAAATTGGTGATAAATTAATATATATTTTTCTCTCAAAAATATATATACATAATATCCATTTTTATTCTTCAAGAAATCACCATTTCTTATCATCAAAAATTAGGGAAACCTTAGTAATACTTTTAAACACATTTTTAGGGAATAAGTTTCTCAAAAACTTATATTTTTCTAAGTGTCGAAATTTATAAAAATTTTGACAGAGTTTCCCCTAAAAATGGAGGTTTCCCACGTTTTCAAAACGTGTGTTTATTTTCTTTTAAATCATTATCAATCATCAACAACAATTACCAACAATCATCATCAACAATAATCACTAATTTTCCCCACTTCATGAACTTGGATATTTACCAAGATTGTGTAGTATCTTACTAGCACATTTAGTAAGTCTTGTTATCTTTAAAAATAAGTTTAATTTCTTAAAAACTTTATTTTTAAAGAGTATGAAGTTTTACAACTTCTAGTAGGTTTTTACGAAAACTATTTCTTCGTTAACACTTTTGTTACACAAGTATCCATATATTTATTTGTTCACAAAAACCACTTTTGTTTGTGTAAGATCCGGTTTAGAACATGTGATTTCTTGGACACTTGGTCCTTTGAAAATACCGCTTGTAGATACGTAGATCTACTAGTTTTAAACACTATTTCACAAGTTAAATTGCTTTTACACAACAAAAATACTTTTACACAAGTCCATGTCTCATGCGTGGTAGAGTTTCACCCTTTAACCCTTGTGTTAACTAAAAACGAGCTTATGTTAAGATCAACGATCTTACCAAACCGGGTTAAACGATGATCCGAGCTACCACATCGTAGATCGGGTCTAGATAACCATATATTTCAAATACTACAACTTTTACACAACTTATGTGCTATTAACCACCATTTTTAGAGTTTTTACTAGACTTTAGTGCATCAAATCATATGTTAACGATATTTAACCGACATAAATCCTTTTAACCACTTTAGATAAGCTTGAAAACAAGTTTTAAGTGTTATACCTCTAGCTCAGGGCTAGGGAAGAATCTTGACGAAAAAGAGGTGGATAAAAGCTAACGGTAGAGGTCCTTCGTGTTCCGCTTGCTCCGAGGCTCCTAATACGCGATCCTTGAAGTGTGAATGATGTTGGAATGTAGTGATCAAGAGCCGAAGGTGGGTGTATGGGGCTGGGGTGGTTCGGCCGAGAGCCTTGAGGAAGGGAGAGAGATGAGTGAGTTGGTGATAATTAGTGGATAAACTCTCATGTGCTTAGTGGTGTTATTTATAGGCTAATTCATGTGTTATTACCCAATGGGTATTATGTCATGTTGATACCAGACAATAATCACAAATCAAATCCTCTAAGTACAAGTGTGTCTCCCCAAAGTTAGGGGACGGTTATGAGAAGGGGTGGGGGTTGGTTCGATCCAAACTAGGTTAGTTAGGGTGATAATTAGTTAAGTTAAGTAATTAACTTAGTTACTTGTGTGTGGTGCGTTACTACGGGTGTTAGGGTAATCAGGGACCCTAACTGGCTCAGAAAAATATAATTAGTGAAAATACTAATATTTTCATGTTCCGGGTAAAGTCCGGTTGTTCGGTTACATACCGATTCGTTAAAGTGCTAAATTACACCTTTTAGTGTCTAATAAGTGTCGTTTAAGTACCTTCCTTGTACTCTTTCAATTCCCAACACTTAGGGAAATATTCTGGATAATAAAACGACATTTCTGCATAATATTTATGTGTCTAAATGCTGAATTATTGCTGAATTTTATAAATTCTGCACTTAAAGTGCGTTTCGGGTGCTTTTTAGTGCGTATTTTTGCTTTCGTATTGCATATATATTAACCCTTGTATGTATTCTTGGGTTTTAATGCATTCTTGTTGTCGGACCTACACCTAGGCCTCAATTCTGATGTCTGACTGCTTTCTGCAGTTCTGTTGACACATTGTGTCTTACCGGTGAGTTTACTATTATTCTGATGCAACGCTCTTGTTTATGCATAACGCAATATTTTGTAGTATACAACATGCATGAATTCACTTGTTTAATCATGTGTTCAGACATTGCTGACAATTAAACTCATAATTGCAGTCATTAAGCAATAATTATAGTGTACGGAAATTACCGGTTTGTGCCAGTTGTCACAGTCTCCCCCCGTTAAAAGAATTTCGTCCCGAAATTCAGACTGAACTAACTCTCGCTGGAGTCTTCTTGAATAGGTGGGGATACTTTTTCTTGAACTGGTCTTCACGTTCCCATGTGTACTCGGGTCCGTGCTTAGAGCTCCAACGTACTTTGACAAGTTTCACACTGCTCCTCCTGGTCTTGTTGACTTTCCAGTCAGTAACCTCAACGGGTTGTTCTGTAAATCGGAGGGCTTCATCAATATGCACTTCATCCAACGGGATGGTCACGTTTTCTTGCGTTGGACTCTTCTTCAGGTTGGATACATGAAACGTATCATGTACTCCATTAAGTTCTGCCGGTAACTCCAACTTGTATGCCACGGTACCAATTCTTCTCAATATTCTGAATGGTCCGATGTATCGTGGATTCAACTTTCCACGCTTTCCAAATCTGACTACGCCCTTCCATGGTGAGACTTTTAACAACACTTTGTCTCCCACCTTGAAATCTACCGATTTTCTATTTGGATCCGCGTAGCTCTTTTGTCGCTCTCGAGCCGCCTTAATGCGCTCTCGGATCTGCGCAATCTTGTCGGTTGTCTCTTGTACAAGTTCAGGACCAACCATACGCTTATCTCCAGCGTCTGCCCAACATAAGGGCGATCGGCATTTGCGGCCATACAGAGCTTCGAACGGCGCGGCTTTTATGCTTGTATGATAACTGTTATTGTAGGAAAACTCAACTAAAGGTAGATGAGTATCCCAGCTGCCGCCTAGATCCATGACACATGCGCGAAGCATATCTTCTAACGTTTGTATAGTCCGTTCGCTCTGGCCGTCTGTTTGTGGATGGAATGCCGTGCTCAGATCTAACTGAGATCCAAAGGCTTCCTGAAATGATTGCCAGATTCTTGAGACAAAGCGTCCATCTCTGTCTGAAATGATTGAGATTGGCACTCCATGACGTGCCACAATTTCTCTTAAGTATATCTCTGCAAGCTTTCCAGTGCTATCCTTTTCTCGGATTGGTAGGAAATGCGCAGACTTCGTCAATCGATCAACGATTACCCATATCATATCGTGCCCTCTCGGGGTCCTGGGTAACTTCGTTATGAAGTCCATCGAGATTTGTTCCCACTTCCACACGGGAATTTCTGGTTGTTGTAGGAGGCCGGACGGTTTCTGATATTCTGCCTTAACCTTGGCACAGGTTAGGCATTTTCCAACATAAACAGCAACGTCGCTTTTGAGTCTCGGCCACCAATAGTACTCTTTCAAGTCTTGGTACATCTTGTCCGATCCTGGGTGGATCGAATATCTCGATTTGTGGGCTTCATTAAGGATGACCTCACGTATGCCACCGCAGAGTGGAACCCAGATACGCTTCTTGAAGTATAAGGCTCCCTCTTCATTTGGCACCATGTACTTCAATGCACCCCGGAGGTATTCAGCCTTACGGTTCTCTTCTTTAAGAGCTTCTTGTTGTGCATCTCGAATGCGTGCAGTGAGGTTCGTTCGAATCGTCATTTCCAATGCTCGAACCCTTAGGGTCTTAACCCTTTCTTTTCGGCTCAACGCGTCTGCTACAACGTTTGCCTTTCCAGGATGGTACTTAATCTCACAGTCATAATCATTCAGCAGCTCGACCCAACGTCGCTGGCGCATATTCAATTCCTTCTGATCAAATATGTGTTGCAAGCTTTTGTGATCTGTGAAGATTGTACATCGAGTACCATATAAATAATGTCGCCAAATCTTCAAGGCGAATACCACTGCACCCAGCTCCAGGTCGTGAGTGGTATAATTTCTCTCATGAACCTTCAGTTGTCTTGAAGCATAAGCGATGACTTTTTGGCGTTGCATGAGCACGCAACCCAAGCCTTGTCGTGAGGCGTCGCAGTATACCACGAAGTCTTCAGTGCCTTCGGGTAATGATAGTATCGGTGCATCGCAGAGCTTGTTCTTAAGTAGCTGAAAGGCTTCTTCTTGTTTGTGACCCCAGTCGTACTTCTTGTCTTTCTGAGTAAGGGTCGTTAGCGGTTGAGCTATCTTCGAGAAATTCTCAATGAATCGCCGATAATAGCCCGCTAAGCCCAAAAATTGACGAACTTCAGTTGGGGTCTTGGGAGCTTCCCAATTCTTTATTGCTTCAATCTTGGACGGGTCTACATGAATGCCCTTCTCATTCACCACGTGACCAAGAAATTGTACTTCGCGAATCCAGAATTCGCATTTCGAGAACTTTGCATAAAGTTTCTCTTTCTTCAGTAGCTCCAAGATGGTTCTGAGATGTTGCTCATGTTCTTCTTTCGTTCGCGAGTAAATCAGGATATCATCGATAAATACAATCACGAATTTATCGAGATATGGTTTGCATACGCGGTTCATTAGATCCATAAAGACCGCTGGCGCGTTTGTCAATCCAAACGGCATCACCAAAAATTCGTAGTGCCCATATCGCGTTCTGAATGTAGTCTTTGGCACGCTTTCTTCTTGGATTCTCAGCTGATGGTATCCAGATCGAAGGTCGATCTTGGAATAGTAGCTTGATCCTTGCAGTTGATCAAATAAGTCATCAATCCTCGGTAGTGGATACCGATTCTTGATTGTGAGCTTGTTCAGTTCTCTGTAATCGATACACATCCGTAGTGATCCATCCTTCTTTTTCACGAACAATACTGGAGCTCCCCAGGGTGAGAAGCTTGGCCTTATGAATCCCTTATCCAACAACTCCTGGAGCTGTGTAGATAATTCTTGCATTTCGGATGGTGCAAGTCGATAGGGTGCCTTGGCTACAGGAGCAGCTCCTGGAACCAAGTCTATACCGAATTCGACTTGTCGTTGCGGAGGTAGTCCTGGCAGATCTTTAGGGAACACATCAGGAAATTCCTTCACCACAGGAATGTCTTCGAGTTTTGGCTCCACAGCCTCCTTGTCTATAACGTGTGCTAGGAAAGCGACGCATCCTTTCTTCAAGCACTTCTGTGCCTTCATACAGCTGATGATTCGAAGAGGCGCGTCTCGTTTCTCCCCATGTACAATGAGAGTTTCATCATTCGCCAGAGGGATGCGAATGATTTTCTCATGACAAATGACTTCAGCTTTGTTCTGGGACAACCAGTCCATTCCGACTACTACATCGAAGCTACCCAATTGAATAGGTAAGAGGTCGATGCTAAAATTTCGTTCGCCAAGTTCCAGTGTGCAGCCCCTAACAACTTCGCTTGATTCAACGAGTTTACCATTGGCTAGTTCTATGGAATAAGGAATTTCTAATCTACTAGATTCTATTCCGAGTATGCGTTTAAATTCCACAGACATGAAGCTATAATCGGCGCCAGTGTCGAATAATATGGATGCAAAGTGATTGTTAACGAGAAACGTACCGGTGACCACGTTAGGGTCCTCGCGTGCGTCTCTTGCTCCAATCACAAATGCTCGAGCCGGAGCGTTGTTTCTCTCTGGGCAGTTCTTCATGAAATGATCATTGCTTCCACACTTGAAGCATCCTTGCCCTTTCCCGTTGCCATTCTTGTTACCAGCACCGTTCCCATTTCGGTTCTTTCCTTTTCCCCAACAGTCTTCTGTTTGATGACCCAATTTACCACATTTGTCGCACCTTGGAATGCGACAAGCTCCATCATGGTGATACTTACATTTTTGGCATCTAGGCATGGAGCCTTGGTATGCTTTGGTTGCATGGGTTTTCGCCTCCTGGGACGTGTTAGCGTCACGCTTCTTGCTGAAACCCTTGTTGTTACGAGTTGCTTGATTCAAGTTTGCATGTTTCCTTTTCTTGTTGCCAGACGACTCAGCATGCGTCTCGGCATTTTCTGTTGGGTTCAGTGAGAGCTTCTTCATACGAACACAATCTTCAGTCAGGCTGACAGCCAGAGTTACAGCCTCGGTGATTGTTTGTGGTTTGGCCGACGTTACCATGCCACGAAACTCTGAGGCCAGTCCCCAAATGTAGCGTTCCACACGCTTAAATTCAGGAGTCACCATGTAGGGAAGCACTCTGGACAGGTCGTGGAACCTTCGAGTGTAACCATTGATGTCAGCACCTTCCATAGTTAAGTGCCAGAACTCTGTTTCCAGCCTTTGGAGTTCTGCACGAGAGCAGTACTTTTCTCTCATCCTTTCCTTCAGTTCCTCCCAAGTGAGGCCATAAGCGGCGTCTTCACCCAAAGTTTGGGCTTGCAGGTTCCACCAAGTCAGAGCTTCATCGACGAATAACCCAGTAGCAAAAGTGACTTGTTGATCCGCGGTACACTTGCTCATGCGGAAAGTAGCTTCAGTCTTCTCCGTCCAGCGCACAAAGGCTACTGCACCTCCTGTGCCGTCATAGTTTATCGGCTTGCAGTCGAGGAACTGCTTGAAAGTGCAGCCTTGAGCTGCATTGCCTCCGGACGAATCTCCACTCCCATTACGCCTAGCGTTGCTTGGTCCTCCACTGTCCTGAGTACGGTTCGCCTCGTACTGGGCGATAGCAGCGGAGATCCTTTCCTCCAGTAGAGCGTTCAGCTCTTCAGCAGTTCTTGGCAGTAGGGGAGGAGGAGGTTGATCGTTATTGCGAGCATTCACAGCTTTCCTGGGTGCCATGTTCTGACAGAACATAACACAGCAGGGTTAGGCATTTGTTTGATATCGTCACACTAGCCAGTAGTATCGTATATATTCACAGGTATATATACCACATAAGTGACATCCAACAATTATTACTTCTAGCAGAGTACTTAGTAGGCTTGCACTGAGGGAATCTATACGTGACAAGACTTGCTGTGATTTTTGTGCACTGAATTCCATAATTATGTATGCATCCATAATTACGTAACTCCTTGCACAGTCCGCACAGTTCGTTTCATCCTCGTATTTCTTCCTTCAGATGGGCCATCGCTTTTCAGATAAAGTCACGTATACTCGTGACATTCTACTTCTAGTACATGCTGATTATCACACATAATTGCAGGTAATTTCTAGTCAACGACAAGTGCTACTCAAGTGCACTCTAAGTCTCGTAATGTCCTTTCTAGACTCATGTAGACAGTTTCAGGTAGTGGATGTCGCGGGACGTTTTATGCAATGAAAACTCTTTGAAAATTGTTTTCGTGAATGGATCCTAGAGATTGTAGACTAGACTCGAGAATGAATCCTGGTTCACTACAACCTGGCTCTGATACCAATCTGTCACACCCCTTTCTGCGGCGGAAGCACGAGGTGTGATCATGAAAGGTTCTCATTGCATACGAAGAGTAAACATGCTACATGCTCGTAAAATAACATTCAAATACCATAATTTGAAAACATACGTTAGCGTTTACATCGCTAAGTCGCATAAAACATTGTCTTAAAAGTTTACAACTTTATTCAAAGTTAAACACAAGCGACACCCACGAGCATAAGCTAGACCACGCGCACATCCATCCTAGTTACCTGAAATACATGTGAGTTTTTGGAAAAACGTCAACATAAAGTTGGTGTGAATTCATGCAGTTTTGTATTTCATGTTTGTATACTTTGTATGAGAACATAGTTTGTGAGTAAATCAAGTTTTCATATATAAATCCAGTTTCATGTGTACACCACGTACCCATTTATAATTCAATCTTTTCTTGAGTACCCCACGTACTTCAAGTTATATATCAATCCTCTTGAGTACCCCACGTACTTCAAGTTATATATCAATCTTCTTGAGTACCCCACGTACTTCAAGTTATATATCAATCTTCTTGAGTACCCCACGTACTTCAAGTTATATATCAATTTGTATGGTATGAATTTTATGTAAATACAGTATTTCTGTAATTATCAGATTGTTAATGGGTTGCAAAGCCATTAACCTGTGGCACGTCATAGGAAGTCACCAAACCTAAGGCATTTAATTGGTATATTCTGAGACACAAAAGCACCACTCGATTCTCGCCCCGACCGAGTGTGAGGCTGCCAGGCACCCGTTAGATCTAACCTTTTGTTCTGCGGTCTGAATGTATACGTTGATTAATGGTGCTTCTGTACCCTATTCGTGACACTATTTCTCATAACGCCTCCTACTTGGTTCTCGTTCTCACCAAGCGCGTTTCTTGTTATCATTTCTCATAGCGCCTCATACTTGGTTCTCGTTCTCACCAAGTGCGCTTCTCATATTCTTATATTTCATCACACTTGGTTCTCGTTCTCACCAAGTGTACTTCTTGTATTCTTATATTTCGTCACACTTGGTTCTCGTTCTCACCAAGTGTACTTCTTGTATTTATATCATACCAATTATAAATTTTGTACATTTGTACATGTATTTCACCCCCGAAGTTATAAAAACTGAAAACAGTTAAAGAGAAAAGGGGGAGCATGAACTCACAACTTTGCGTTCCTAGCGTCGTAAACTCCACCGGATTTGCTTAATTAACGTCGTAACCTATACGCGTTTTCTTAACGTTAGTCACTAGACTTGTGTCGCACAAGTACAGTCACTCTCTTTTATACATGTTCTTGTGTTAAAAATATTCTATATTTTTAACTACGTATCTTACTTATATTATTTTCTCCAAAAATAAATATAAGTCTTTTGTGTTTTGCACTTTGCACCCGAATTATGTTTCTTGTATGTTGTATGTGTATTTTTATATTTCTACTCCCCATGAGTATTTAGTGTATTTTTAAGTCTTAATACACTAGCACGTATAACACATACCATATACACTTAGCACAAAAATTGGTGATAAATTAATATATATTTTTCTCTCAAAAATATATATACATAATATCCATTTTTATTCTTCAAGAAATCACCATTTCTTATCATCAAAAATTAGGGAAACCTTAGTAATACTTTTAAACACATTTTTAGGGAATAAGTTTCTCAAAAACTTATATTTTTCTAAGTGTCGAAATTTATAAAAATTTTGACAGAGTTTCCCCTAAAAATGGAGGTTTCCCACGTTTTCAAAACGTGTGTTTATTTTCTTTTAAATCATTATCAATCATCAACAACAATTACCAACAATCATCATCAACAATAATCACTAATTTTCCCCACTTCATGAACTTGGATATTTACCAAGATTGTGTAGTATCTTACTAGCACATTTAGTAAGCCTTGTTATCTTTAAAAATAAGTTTAATTTCTTAAAAACTTTATTTTTAAAGAGTATGAAGTTTTACAACTTATAGTCGGTTTTTACGAAAACTATTTCTTCGTTAACACTTTTGTTACACACGTATCCATATATTTATTTGTTCACAAAAACCACTTTTGTTTGTGTAAGATCCGGTTTAGAACATGTGATTTCTTGGACACTTGGTCCTTTGAAAATACCGCTTGTAGATACGTAGATCTACTAGTTTTAAACACTATTTCACAAGTTAAATTGCTTTTACACAACAAAAATACTTTTACACAAGTCCATGTCTCATGCGTGGTAGAGTTTCACCCTTTAACCCTTGTGTTAACTAAAAACGAGCTTATGTTAAGATCAACGATCTTACCAAACCGGGTTAAACGATGATCCGAGCTACCACATCGTAGATCGGGTCTAGATAACCATATATTTCAAATACTACAACTTTTACACAACTTATGTGCTATTAACCACCATTTTTAGAGTTTTTACTAGACTTTAGTGCATCAAATCATATGTTAACGATATTTAACCGACATAAATCCTTTTAACCACTTTAGATAAGCTTGAAAACAAGTTTTAAGTGTTATACCTCTAGCTCGGGGCTAGGGAAGAATCTTGACGAAAAAGAGGTGGATAAAAGCTAACGGTAGAGGTCCTTCGTGTTCCGCTTGCTCCGAGGCTCCTAATACGCGATCCTTGAAGTGTGAATGATGTTGGAATGTAGTGATCAAGAGCCGAAGGTGGGTGTATGGGGCTGGGGTGGTTCGGCCGAGAGCCTTGAGGAAGGGAGAGAGATGAGTGAGTTGGTGATAATTAGTGGATAAACTCTCATGTGCTTAGTGGTGTTATTTATAGGCTAATTCATGTGTTATTACCCAATGGGTATTATGTCATGTTGATACCAGACAATAATCACAAATCAAATCCTCTAAGTACAAGTGTGTCTCCCCAAAGTTAGGGGACGGTTATGAGAAGGGGTGGGGGTTGGTTCGATCCAAACTAGGTTAGTTAGGGTGATAATTAGTTAAGTTAAGTAATTAACTTAGTTACTTGTGTGTGGTGCGTTACTACGGGTGTTAGGGTAATCAGGGACCCTAACTGGCTCAGAAAAAT
This sequence comes from Helianthus tuberosus, assembly GCA_030545235.1. Classification (NCBI taxonomy): domain Eukaryota; kingdom Viridiplantae; phylum Streptophyta; class Magnoliopsida; order Asterales; family Asteraceae; genus Helianthus; species Helianthus tuberosus. The sequence goes on from CM060405.1 coordinate 126,017,459, forward strand.
ATAATTAGTGAAAATACTAATATTTTCATGTTCCGGGTAAAGTCCGGTTGTTCGGTTACATACCGATTCGTTAAAGTGCTAAATTACACCTTTTAGTGTCTAATAAGTGTCGTTTAAGTACCTTCCTTGTACTCTTTCAATTCCCAACACTTAGGGAAATATTCTGGATAATAAAACGACATTTCTGCATAATATTTATGTGTCTAAATGCTGAATTATTGCTGAATTTTATAAATTCTGCACTTAAAGTGCGTTTCGGGTGCTTTTTAGTGCGTATTTTTGCTTTCGTATTGCATATATATTAACCCTTGTATGTATTCTTGGGTTTTAATGCATTCTTGTTGTCGGACCTACACCTAGGCCTCAATTCTGATGTCTGACTGCTTTCTGCAGTTCTGTTGACACATTGTGTCTTACCGGTGAGTTTACTATTATTCTGACGCAACGCTCTTGTTTATGCATAACGCAATATTTTGTAGTATACAACATGCATGAATTCACTTGTTTAATCATGTGTTCAGACATTGCTGACAATTAAACTCATAATTGCAGTCATTAAGCAATAATTATAGTGTACGGAAATTACCGGTTTGTGCCAGTTGTCACACTTTTTGCTTACAACAGCAGCATTTATCAATTTTATTGTTTCAGCATGCTGAGGGTTTAATGCTGTATTTCAAGCATTGCAGCAAGTATTAGCCAGGGACTAGGTCAGAACTACCGTTCAGCAGAAGTCCCGGAATAATACCCCAGATATCATAGAGTATAAAGACCTAGTATATCAGATTAAGAGACCTTTCAAACGAGATTTCAGGGGTTACCTATATATCCAAGTAGTGTTCCCCACGAATTCACAAGTTTGAATTTTAGGTTTATATCCCGAATAAATCTACTAAATGTACGAAAACCTATCGACACATCATTAGTGAGACTGTTTAACTCTTATATACTTTACAAATCTTTAGCATACTGTAATCGTCTAGCTGATGTACTATCATTTTCCCTATATACACAAGCTCTTTTTCATTTTATCATGTTTTTGTATTTTATCAATTTTTTACTGTTTTTGTATTTTCTGAAAATAAACTATGTACAAACATCTACTCCCCTAAATACCAAAACAAGTAAAAATTCGACAAACCATTGCAGATTGTTTCTCGTCTTCATCCGCAACAGTACTTTCATCAACGCTCACAATTCCATCCAACACCGACAGAAGCTTCATACCATTCAGTTTTAACAAATATTTAAACCGATTTTTATCAAAAGCTTTGGTATGTAAATCAGCTTTCTGTTCGTCAGTGTGGATTTTCTCAATTCGTATCAATTTTTTCTCAAAGCAATCACGAATAAAGTGATGACGAATTTCTATGTGTTTAGTTTTAGCGTGATGTACTGGATTTTTAGTTATATTTATTGCGGCCTCATTATCAACAAAAAGAGGTGTGTTAAGAAACTGCAAACCGTAGTCGCGCATCTGTTGCTGTATCCACAAGATCTGAGAGCAGCAACTGCTAGCAGAAACGTACTCCGCTTCACAAGTAGATAACGCCACAGACGTTTGTTTCTTACACTGCCAGGTAACCAATCTAGGACCAAAGAACTGGCATCCTGCAGTTGTTGATTTTGAATTGACTTTGCAGCATCCGAAATCCGAATCGGAATACCCTTCGAGCGTAAAGTCGCCTTTCCTAGGATACCACAACCCCAATGAAGGAGTTCCTTTCAGGTAGCGCAATATCCTCTTCACAATGATCATATGCGATGCTCTCGGGTTAGACTGAAATCTTGCTGCGAGGCACGTTGGGTACATGATATCAGGACGTGAAGCAGTTAGGTACATTAAAGAACCTATCATGGAACGGTAAAATGTTTCATCAGCCCTATCTCCGGTGAGATCTGGGTGAATCCCATGATTTGTTGCAAGTGGGGTAGCAGCTGGAGTAGAACTTGACATCCCAAATTTCTCTAGAATATCATGAACGTACTTTGACTGATGAATGAAAATTCCTTCAGGAAGTTGTTCAACTTGTAAACCCAGAAAGAATTTCATCTCCCCCATTGATGACATTTCGAACTTTTGCTTCATCACTGATTCAAAATCTTTGTATAGATTTTCATTTGTCGACCCAAAGATTATATCGTCCACATAAATCTGAACTATCAGAAGATGACCATCGACTTCTTTAGTGAAGAGAGTGGCATCCACTGTTCCACGAATGAACTTGTTGGCTAGTAGGTGTTGAGACAAAGTCTCATACCAAGCTCTCGGGGCTTGGTGTAAACCATACAGCGCTTTGTCCAATAAGTAGACCTTGTTTTTATGGATTGGATCGGTAAAGCCCGGTGGCTGACCGACATAAACCTTCTCTTTAACCTTCCCATAAAGAAACGCCGATTTAACATCCAACTGATAAACTTTGAAGTTCTTCCAAGACGCAAATGCTAGGAAAATTCTGATTGCCTCTAGTCGTGCTACAGGAGCATAGACTTCGGTAAAATCAATTCCCTCCTGTTGACTAAATCCCTGAACAACGAGTCGAGCTTTGTTCCTTACAACAACTCCTCTATCGTCCCTCTTACACTTAAACACCCATTTAGTGTTAATCTTTCTTTGACCATCCGGCAAATCAACTAACTTCCACACTCCCAATTTCTCAAATTGACTAAGTTCCTCCTGCATTGCATTGACCCAAGAGTCTTCAGTAAGCGCCTCTTTGTAAGTTCTTGGTTCAATCTGCGAGATAAAACAACTTAATGAGAATTCAGTTTGCAAAGGAGCAACTTTTGTATAAAAACATGTAAGCCTTTATCAATCTGATTTCGAGTGCGAACACCAGCTTGCAATTCTCCTATAATCAACTCCTCTGGATGATATGAAAAAGTTCGCGGCATCACTTCACTTGGAACCTCTACATTTCCCTCCAGATTAGTAACATTCTGCTCTGCATCTTGTTCACCAACTTGGTTTGTTTGACCTGAAATCTGAATTTGCTCCCCCTCAGAATCTGAATCTGAATCACCGTGATCAAATATTGGCATGTTTTTAGCTTCTAGATTAACATTCTGAGTCAACTGATTATCCTGAGCAACTTCATTCTGTTGGACATCATCATGTTCACCAGCATTACTTGGACCTGCTTCATCATCATTTGAAGTTTCCCGTGGTCTTCTCGAATACTCAGCTGGGAACCTTAACTGCGACTCATATTCACGCAAAATATCCAACTCATCAAAGAAATCTTCTTCATCCTTTGATTCTTCTCTCATATCAAACGAATCCCAAAGTTTGTCATAAGGATAACGCCATGAATCACCAGGATTCTGCGACGGCATAGTATAACCTTGACATTCAACATTTGCAGCTTCAATAATCCGCTTCTCACTTGGAACGAAAACACGTCGCAATGGATTAGCATAACCAACAAATATTCCCTCAATGCACTTCGGACCAAACTTTCCAAAAGGCTCTATAACCGTACAGGGTGACCCGAACGGTTCTAGATACTTCAAATTCGGTTTGCGGTTATTGATTAGCTCAAAACACGTTTTGTTGAACTTCTTGACAGTAAGAACCCTGTTGAGCGTATAACATGCGGCGGAAACAGCTTCAGCCCAAAAATTAATCGGTAACATTGAATCTGCGAGCATAGTTCTAGCCGTCTCGATTAGTGTCCGGTTTTTGCGTTCTGCGACTCCATTCTGCTGCGGAGTGTACGGAGCACTAAACTCATGCAAAATACCTCTTTCATCACAAAATTCTTCCATCTTGCTGTTTTTGAATTCAGTACCATTATCACTTCGAATTCTTTTGATACGCCTTTGATACAAATTCTCAATCTTCCTGAACAGCCCCATCAAACTGTCAAATGTTTCATCTTTTGTCTTCAGGAAAGAAACCCATGAAAATCTGGAATAATCATCAGTAACGACCAAACAATAGTAATCTCCTGTAATGCTCTTGGCATTCACCGGACCAAACAAATCCATGTGAAGTCTTTCCAGAGGTCTCAAAACTGAATTGACTTTCTTTGTAGGGTGTGACTTTTTCTTCTGCTTGCCTTTGATGCAGCTAATGCACTCCCCTTCCAGATGAAAACCTTTGATATTAACTCCCAATACCAAATCATTGTGCACCAAGTGATTCATTTTTCTAAGATGTATATGCCCCATCTTTCGGTGCCACAATCTTGATTCTTTCTCAGTTGCTCTAGACACAAAACAATGTGCTTGACCAGTTGTTGTAGTTGCTACAGACATATCTAACACATATAAATCATTCACTCTAGGTGCCCTCATAATAATCCATTCTTCAGGGATAACAAAACCAGGTTTCAGAATCAAACATTCTTTATCAGTGAAGTGAGTAGTATACTGATTGTCACAAATCTGCGAGATACTAAGCAGATTGTTCTCCAGCTCAGTGATGTAGTTAACTCTCTCAAACGTTACAATCCCATTGGATAACGTTCCTTCACCAACAATTCTACCACCTTCATGACCAGCAAATCCCACATAACCACCATTAATGTTTCTCACATCATACAACAATGCAGTTTTTCCTGTCATATGTCGAGATGCACCACTATCCATAATCCATCTGGATATCAGTTGTGGAAGATCCTGCACAAAAAATTTTAACAAAATCAAGAGGATACATATTTTCATCAATATAGCAACCCCTCTTAATATCGTATCTCATAACATTTTTTGCTGCAAGACACACAGTGATTCGTTTTCTTATTTCAATGATCACATCCAAATCTATCCTTCCTAAATCCTCTTTTATTTCATCTATCAAATTCTTCTTTTTCTTTTCATTTTCATAATTGTGTGTTTTAATTTTATCGATGAATTCTCTTAAACTCAAATTTGAAAATCTATAATCCTTTTTCAGGTTAATCAAGAATTCATTCCATTCAGCCGGTAATACATCTACAAATTTTGATATTTGTTCAGCATCTGACATTCTTATATCATTCGTTTTTAAATTTGCAAGTAATTGATCATACCTTGTTACCAACTCATTCAACGGTTCATGTTTCTTGCAACAAAAATTTTCAAGTCTATTGACCCAAACATGCTTATTCCCATTTTCTCTCGCGTTAAACCAAAATCTATTATACCAATTATTCAATCTTTCAAGATTATCATTTTCCTTTTCGTCAAACATTTTAACCACACTTTCTTCGTTAAATGACATGATTCAAAAATTGTTGTTAGTTCAAAGTCCACAATGTTTCAATCAGTATTTGCACCTTGTAAATCTCCTCGAATTACCTGCAAAAACAACCAAACAAACAATCAGTTCAAACTGACTGAATACGTAACAATGAATTACCAAGAACACTTAGACAAATTTTAAATTTTGAAGTAACAGCAAGTTCAAGCGAAATCTTATGCTGTAAAACAGCTTCAAGCGAAAACAGCACTATATTACTTTTCAAGCGAAATCTGATATAAATGTTTCAAGCGAAATCAGATTCAAAGCACTTTTCAAGCGAAATCTGCTATTTCGCTTCAACTGATCTCAAGCGAAAACCAATACCAGATCTGTTTCAAGCGAAATTAACAGAGAATCTATTTCGCTTCAACAACTTCAAGCGAAATCCAACCAAAATGTCTGATTTTGAAGCGAAATCAACTACAAAATTCGAACACTTTCAAGCGAAACCTAGTTTTAGGTAATTTTTCACAAGATTTAATCTGAGTTTTAGTCCAAATCTTTGTAGGCTTTGTTAAAACTACGTTTTACACGATATACTCGAAAATCAGACCATTTCGACCGTTGGAACTTGTTCAGATCAGAAAATTATAAAAAGAAATGAGTAGAAATGAGAGAAATCAGTAGAATCAAGCTGTAGTAGTATGAACTCCTCGTCCTGAGCTCTGATACCACTTGTTGGACCGATCTACGACCTTAAACCGTCAGTTAAGGCAGTTCATCTTTGCATACGAAGGCGGAATCAACGTAAACAAAGTCATAACAGCTATAATCCTTTTAATCTTTCTTTTCTGATTAATTTGAGTGCTTGTACAACGTTTTCTGATACAAATCCGGCAGCACTTCGTGTTTCACACAATGACCTCTCATTCTCAAATGAAACACACAACACATATATATAGGCTTGAGATTTCGCTTGAACCTGCTTGAAGCGAAATCATCATGTGTTGATTTCGCTTGAAGATGTTTCAAGCGAAATCTTCAAGTTTAACATAAACAAACCCTAATTAAACCCTAATGTGTGATCATCCAAACAAATCTAGACACAAGACTTGATTATGACTTAATCAGCAGACATTTAGTGCACCAACAGTGGGGATATAAGCAAGAAAAAGCGTTCCAAACGCTGAAACGGAAGCTATGTGATGCTCCTGTTTTGTCCTTGCCCAATGGAAACGATGATTTCGTTGTCTTTTATGACGCGTGGAATCTAGGCCTTGGTTATGTTCTTATGCAATGAGGTAAAGTCATAGCATATACGTCAAGACAGTTGAAAGTTCACGAAAAGAACTACACAACTCATGATCTTGAGTTAGGCGTTGTGGCATTTGCTCTCAAAATCTGGAGACACTACCTCTATGGAATGAAGTGTGTGGTTTTCACAAGACCACAAAAGTCTCCAGCTCATTTTTAATCAAAAGGAGCTGAACATGAGGCAACGACAATGGGTTGAACTCTTGAACGATTACGATTGCGTGATTCGCTACCTTCCTGGTAAGGCGAATATCGTAGCCGATGTGCTTAGTCGAAAGGAGCGAGCCAAGCTTCATTCTGTTCAAACTCTATCTGATATTCAATCCCGTGTCCTTCAAGCACAACGATCTTGTGTAAACGAAGGCTTATTGAAATATGAGCTACCACTTCAACTCGAGCTTAAACTTGAAACGAAAAGTGATGGGTTGCCCTATTTTAAGGATCCTTGTGGATGATTATCGCTCAAATCGGAGTCCTTAATTGAATTCATTGTATGCTTTAATACGTACATTACGATTCAATAAGGACAAAACCGAATTTCCTTTTAAGATCTTCCTATCTTCATAGTTAGATTCTTGAAAATATTTAAAGTGCCAAATGAAATCCACGGATTGGATTCCTGGTATACTTTAAATACCCGTGTCCAAAGATAACAAATTAAAGGTCAAATTAAACAATTATGCGATTATGTGACTATGTGTTTATGTGTTCTCCTTTATGTTTTTGTATGATCCGATTTTCGTTATCCAAATCCTCATAGAATCTTCCATTTCTTCATATGAGGGATTCATAGTAGGATATTCAAAAGGTACTACCTTAAATCCTTAAGGGGCTTCTACGTGGTAGTTAAGACCCTTGGGTTATATAGTACCATTCCATGATTCGAAAAGAGACCCTTGAGTGGTCTAGTTAAAGATTGATTCAGAATCTGGTTAAGAGTGGCATGTGATGATACAGCTGAAAGGACCTAATGATGGTCCAGTCACACTCATCACAGGTTTATTCATTTGGTTTTCCCCTACACATTATCAAATGCACTATGTGGACTATGCAAGGAATTACGTAATTATGGACGCGTACATAATTATGAAATTTAGTGCACAGGAACCCCAGTAAGATTTATCATGTGTAAGAACTGATAGTGACACCAATAACGAAACGTGAACAATGTAATAGAGGTACGGTGGACGCACCAATGACGCTTCATATACTTGTATATGAGTGTCCCTCTTACATTGCAAGCATAATGTTATTTTAAAGTTACTAGAAGCTCAGAACCCTAACCAGTGTTGTTTTATCTTTTTGACTTCATGTTTCGAGCTCTCACAAGTTTCCTCTAATTAAATTTCGGGACGAAATTTCCTGAAGTAGGGGAGACTGTGACATCCGTGCCTCCACGACCATCAAACAAATACCAAATCAATGAAATGTTGTGTTTCGTACTTGGGATTTGTATAAAGATGTGTATCGTTTGCACATATCAACTCTTGTTCGATTTGTATAAAGATGTGTATCGTTTGCACATACGCGCACTGATGCGTAAATATAACCAGTTTAATGCAAAAAACACTTCGGGACAGTGACATAGGCTTAACATACCTTAAATAACCTTTACATAACTTAGAAATAAGTTTTGGAGGGTTTGGTGTGGCGAAATCAGGTTTATTCGCTTACAGGGACTAATTTTGACAAACTGTGAAAGTATGCCGATTTTTACTGTAACAAACACTCCAGAACATGACCATAAGTTAAACATACCCTAAATATCCGTTACATAGCTTAGAAATATGCTTTGAGGGGTTCGGTGTGCTAAAATAAACTTTTTGGTCATTCAGGGACTAAAAGCGTCAAAAGTGCATAAGTTTGCATTTTCGCGCATATCTTACGTTCTGAATACATCCGGACATCCAAAACTTTATGTAATCATTAAAATATTTTATTTTAGTGATTGGCATGATAAAATTCCATTCGTCGCGTAATTTGGATCGTTTTTGCGTTCGTTACGACTTCCGTCGTAATTAACCGAACAACGCAACCGTACGACCAAACGAACCGACATACGAGATATTTTTGAGCATGTTTTGAGTTCCCTATACTTTAACTTCATTTTAGAGCCTTGAAATGAGCTTAACGGGGTTTAAACGTGTCAAAAATGAGCCGAAATGGAAGATTCTGAAGTTCAAGGACCAAAATTGTCATTCTGCCATAGTTATCTTAGGAAGGGACCAAAATGAAAAATCTAAATTCCAGCTTATTCCAGCTGTTCCCCTCATTTGCACATGGTTTTAATGAAACTATGGGCTCCCATGGTTTCACAAAACCATGGGCACATGTCTACGGATGAGATCGAAGCTCGTTTTACGATGAACGATCCTAACGGTTCTAGTTTTCCTATAAATAGCTATCCCCTTTCACTTGCAAAACCCACATTGATCTGATTTTGGCTCTCTAAGTTGAAGTTTATGCTTCATACCTGAGAGTAAATCGGATCAAAGCTTGGGGGGGCCTTTTGTAAGTATTCTTTCGTTCTTTTATCGCTTTTCGAGTCTGAAAGTCAAACTGCGTTCGACTTTCTGCATTAACCAGTTTATGGTCAATGCGAAGTTCATTTGAACTTCATAACGTGAGCGTAATCACGATGGTTATAGTCCCTAGTGACTATATCTACTGATTACCACGTTATCTAGGTGTAGTAACGAGTCGTAGTTTCGGCCAAAATGCGCATTCTTGCGTGTTTTGTAACCAAACTACTTATAGGTATCAAAACCGTTTGTTTTGATTCCAAATCTATTTTCTAAATTCGTTAAACATGTTTTAACAAGTTTAACTCGTCACTTTTTAGATTAGTGCTTGTGTAGAGTCGTAAGTCAAGCGGACTAAACACCCGCTTAGACTTTCGAACACGACCCGTTTGGTCGATCATTAGGATCCGACCAAACATGTTTAGTGACCATAGTTGCATAGGGAATAACCTTCTGAGGTTATACCTTATGGTCACTTAGGTTTAATTAGTTGTATAATATGTAGTTTATATGCCTTAGGTAAGTGACCAAAATGCCCTTTTCATGCATAATTAGTAATTAAGCATATGTAACACAAACTTTTGTCACATAACTGATTATGTAACATATTTAAACATGTTTTGGTATATAATACTTGTCATAGGACTAGTTAGACGTCTCGAACACGCTTTTGCGCGAACGACACGTTAAAGTAGCGTAAGCTACCTTAATGGGTCGCAATGGGTCGAAAGCACTTAGGTTAGGTTTCGATTTAGAATGTAGGCTTTGTTAAACCATGTCATATGAGTTCCAATACTCATTTGGTTTACAAAACCTCCTATCCGATCTTCCGACTTAGGTCCGGTTTATTTATATAGTTATTAGATTGCCGATTGATTCCGTGCTCCCTCTAGCTTTGCTTGGTTGTTGTTCAAGACCTCTAAGCATTCTCAGTTGAGTACATAGTTCCCCTATTTTACTGTTTTCAATTGTTTTGGGGTGATTCATATGTGCTAAATGTTTTCAAGGTTTTAACGATGGTTTTCAAAACAATTTTCGATATTTTAACAATGGTTTCAAAAAAGATTAAAATGGTTTATATTAAATTAATAACGATTTCGATATAGTAAACAAACTTGTTGGTTGTATTTACATAACGAATAATATCCATTAGTTTTGGCTGAACCGACCAGTATTAGGTTATGGTACCATAGGATCTGACAAATCCCGTTATCAGACTGCACCCATGGTTATGTGTGGGTTAGGTGGGTAACGACTGAATCTGTGATTGTTAATTTACCCTTTGGTGGTTTATTAATGCGAGAAGCGATAGGCGAGATAGTCGAGTCACGAAGGTTTGGATGTTATTAGCGAGACAATCAAAAGTAGTTTTCACGATTTAAGACGAGAATGATTTAAACGACTAAAGCGATTTTTACCGAATTAAACGATTTGGGTAAACGATTGGTTTTTGGTTAGTGTTTAGATAACGGGACGGGTGTAATGTGATGAAAGCATGGTGGATACGCCGCTAGTACTTCCTATATATAAGTGTTTTCATCGTATTACATACCGTGGCGTTATTTAGTTCACTTGGGTAAACGATTTTGAAACGATGTCACACAAACGAGGTTTTCGAAATGATATAAACCATACGAGTTTTATTAACGAGATTTATTAACGAGTTTTATTAACGAGATTTATTAACAAGTTTTATTAAAGAGATTTTTAACGAGTTTTATTAACGAGATTTAATAACGAGTTTTATTAACGATTTAATACGAGATGTTTTACAAATTGGTTTTTCTAAAACAAAATGTTTTTGGGTTAAGAATCATGGCTACAAGGTTTTATAAATTATAACCCGCTTGATTTGAGTTGGTTATTAATGTCGCAATACAATACTTTTCAAAACAAGGTTTTTAATTAAGTATTGCAACATGTAAACTAGCCATGAATCCGACACTCTTATAAAACCTATGTACTCGCCATCATTTCTTTACTGACTTTGTTTTCACATATGTTTTAGGTGTTGTTGATTGATGTTGATTGCTAGGACGCATGCTCACATAGGACTGGACGAGGCCTTAGTGACTAAATAACAATGATAGACTATGTTTAAATTGTTTATTTAGATTTCCAGACGATGTAAATATTTAATGTTTAATAAAATGAAACTTCAAATTTCCGTGTGATTTGAAACAACGATTCTGTTACAACACTCCCTGACGATTCCGCCGCGATTTGTTGTTTTACGCGGTCGGTGTGACAACTTGTATTTCCGAACTTATCTACGTGCTTGATGTAACGTATTTGAACTAGGTGTAATTATTTGACATGCTGAATTAATGAGATTATATGTGATATATGTTATGTGAACGTATGTATGTATACAAACTAAGCGAGCCCAAACGCACAACACAACCCACTCGCACAAGCCCATTCGGGCTACACTCCTTGCATCCGATCCAAGGGCAGCCCAAGGTTGGGTTTGGCCCACTCCCTCATACGCATTTACACACACCCTTAGAGAAATTGTCTCTCATTTGTTGCAATTTCATATTATACACACAAACCCTAGCTTCCTTCCTCTCTTCTCAAACCCGACGGCAACAACCTTCTACCTCTATCGAAGCTTTATCTTTCGGATCAACTCTCTTTCCATTTGTCAACCGGTTAGTGTTATGCTATTGTTTTATTTGTTATTTGGGCCGTATGTTATATGTGTTGGGCTGGGTGTCACACCCCGACCACGTAGAACATACAAAACGTGGCGGAAACGTCGGGGAGTGTTGTAACAGAATTAATCGTTTCAAATCCATGGCAATTAAAGTTTCGTTTTATTAATCAAACATGAGAGTTTACATTGTTTAAACAAGAAATAAAAAGTACATAACATAAATTAACTAGTTCTTGTCTCGTTTTAAGTCACTAAGGCACAGGTCCGCCTAAGTATGTCTTGATAAGTCCTATACATCATCACCTGAAACACATGTGAAAATAGGTACGTCAGCATAAAAATGCCTGTGAGATACATAGGTTTTGTGAAAACAGAATTCATGACTTATGTTTGAGAAAATGTTTAGTCATGAACCTTGTAATTTGCTTTGTTTTGTAAATCATTTGAAAAACGATAAGATCAGATGATATGTATAAATAAGAGAATAATGTATGGTTAAATGAATAGCCATTGTAAAATGAGTTTGTATAAGATAAGTTGTTTGTAAATCAATGTCTTGTGAAAAGTATGTTATTTGTATAAAATGTTATATGTCTCAAACTGAAATGATTCAAATAACGCTACGATATGTAATACCATACAAACACTTATATACAGGAAGTACCAGCGGCGTATCCACCATGCTTGTATCATATTACACACGCCTCGTTACTTAAGTCACTTAAACAAACCACCAAATGTAATAAGTCTATGTTCAAAACCAATTGTCAAATGTCCTTGTATAAATCATATCAAATGTTAATAGTCCAAAAGTAGTCAAGTAATGTGTAACAAATGTTATGTATGGTAAGTAAAATAAGACTACTTAAACCATAAGTAAAAATGCACCAAACAAAGTATTGAAGTAAAACTTGGTTTAAATCAAAGTTATGTTTTGTGTAGTAAATGCATGCTATACTGATATAAACATTCATGCGGTATTGTGAAAATTCATACATCCAAGCCTTGCGACAGTCGGATAACTATGTAAAAATGAGTTATCAAAAGAATATGTATTCGAATTCGGTCATTCCTTACGTCCAAACAAACCCGATATTTCAGGAATGGGATTTGTCAAGTCCTATGGTACCAGTACTTACTACCGAGCGGCGTAGCTAATGTTAATGAACGTATAATAGTCTCGTTTGTGCAAACCAAATGTCATAGCAAAAGTGAACATGTTATATGAAAACAATGGACTAAGTATGCTAAGTTAACATACAAAGCAGAAAGTCATGTAAATCAATGTGCTAGCATGCTATCAGTCAACATACATAGCAGAAATGTAAAGTAAAACAATGTACTAAGTATGCACACAATGGGCATACCTAGCATGAAAGGTAATGTAAAACGATGTACTAAGTACGCACACAATGGGCAAACATAGCATGAAATGTAATGAAATCATGTACTATAATGTACTAACAAACATAGCAGATATGTGATGTGAAAACAGGAAAGCACGAAAGTAACAAGTAGGCACATGTGTTTCACCCCAAAACGGTTTGAAAACAGTTAAAATAGGGGTCTATGTACTCACTTGAGATTGCTCAGAAGTCCTAAGATAACCACCAAGCAATTCTAGAGATCGCGGAATATCAAACGGCACCTAATATAGGTAACTACATTAATAAACCGGACCTAAATCGGAGAATCGGACAGAATGAGGGATCGTAAACCAAATGAGTATGGGAACTCATGTAGTATGGTTTAACAAAGCCTACATACTAAATGAAACCTAACCTAAGTGCTTGTGACCCATTACGACCCGTTTAGGTAGCTTATGCTACTTTAACGCGTCGTTCGCGTGAAACGCGTTCGGACCGCCTAACTAGTCCTAGGACAAGTAATATATGCCTTAACATGTCTAATATGGTTGTCAAATCAGTTTAGATGTCAAAAGTTATGTTACATATGTTTAAAATGAATTTTGGCATCAAAGGGGTATTTTAGTAATTTACCTAAGGCATATAAACTACCTATCATACAACTACTTAAACGAAGCGACCATAAGGTATAACCTCGTAAGGTTATTCCCTATATACTATGGTCACCTAATGTTCTTGGTCGGATCCTAATGATCGACCAAACGGGTCGGGTTCGAAAGTATAAGCGATTGTTTAGATCGCTTATCTTACGACCCTATATAAGCACTAAACTAAAAGTGACGAGCTAAGCATGCTAAAATATGCTTAACTAAGTTTAGAAAACAGGTTTGGTATCAAAACAAACGGTTTTGATACCCATAAGTATTTTGGTTACAAAATACGCAAGAATACGTATTCTGACCGAAACTACGGCTCGTCACTGAGCCTAGATAACGTGGTAATCAGTAGGTATAGTCACTAGGGACTATAACCATCGTGATCACGCTCACGTTATGAAGTTCAAACGAACTTCGCATCGACCATAAATTGGTCAATGCAGAAAGTCAAACAAAGTTTGACTTTCGGACTCGAAAGCGATAAAAGAACGAAAGAATATTTACGAAGGGTCCCCGAATGCTAATCTAGATCAAAATAGCTCAGGTATGAAACAAAGGTTTCAACTTAGAGCACAAATGATCAGATTCTTGTGAGAAATGTGTGCAAATGTGATGGGTATTTATAGATTTCGGGTAACCGTTAAGATCGTTTCATGAAAACCGTGCTCGAATCTTGTGCGTACTGTCACACCCTGGCTTTGCGGAAGCGTGGTTAATTTTGGTGTGACTTCTTAATACCATAGCTTAATCATAACAAAGCTATATGAAGTAAAATCATGCAAGATCATCCATTTGATTAAGTTTTAAAACCAGAGTAACATGCCATTGTCTTAGAGACTTACAACATCATAACGTAAAACATTGTCTTGAACAACATAAACAGTAACATGAAATAAACGCAGTTTAAGATTTGTGACTTGTCCAGGAAAGAGTCACATTTCCTAAACTGGGATGACCTTGGAAACCTTATGCAGCGGGGAAAACATAACATACCGCGCCAGATCTTTAATTTCCTAAAATACATGTAAGTTGAAAAATCAACAATAATGTTGAGCGAGTTCATGTGTAAGTGAGTAAGTAAACCTTCGTGAGTATAAAAATAGTCTTGGTATGTAGCAAATAAGGAAAAAGAGATCACCAATGGTTTGCAAGGCCATTGATATATGTGAAGTGCAAGTAGGAAGACTCAAACCTAGCAAATTTAGCGTTGGGTACAAAGTCACTCCAAGGTCCGTTCTGTTGGGCCTCTTAGAGGTCCATTCTGTTGTGCCTAGAGTTGGGCTCGCTACACCCAGATAGATCTACCGCTTACGTCCCTCGGTCCTACAATGAGGATTAATGGTCTCCAGTTTCTGCCTACCCACTCACATGATCTAAGTAGTAAACCTCCTTACGCTAACCATACCATGTATAAAGTATTTGTAATCAAAGTAACATGTATTTCACCCCCGTAGTTAAGAAAACTGAAAAACAGTTAAGAGAAAAGGGGGACATGAACTCACAGTGGTGCGTCTCTACCAAGTATGCCTCCAAATCAATCAGCTGTATGACGACCTACACGTGCTAACTCTATTAGACGGACGGCCGTGCCTTAGCTTTATGGTTTATGTTTTTGGGAAATAGTTAGGCAACTATTTCGTGTTCACGTTTTGTATATACTTGGTAGTTATTCTCCTTCCCAAGGATGGGGGATTTAATACATGTGTTTTCGTAACATTCAGATTTCACTATTAAGTCTCACTTAATATATTTTATTTCCACTTCAAAATATGAATATTCTTCTCAAAAATATTATATTTTAATACATGTGATTTTCCCCAAAATAATACTTAGTAATATTATTTTTACTCTAAAAATAATATTTACGTAGTTCACAAAATAATCATAAACACTTATACAAGTGATGTTGTGAAAAATATATACTAAATATATATATGTATCACGTTTTATTTTGTGAAATCCCACCTCCGATATTTTATAAATATAGTCGTGGCGAAACTTATATTTTGAAAACAAGTCAAAATGTCTTTCTAACACTTATAGTGAAAATAATTCCAAGTGTTAGGTTTTTAGAAAAATTTCGCCAGAGTTTCCTCGGTAACTGGAGGTGGCCACGCTTTCAAGCGTATCATTTTCTTTTATAAATCAAACCAACAATCTTCTTATTCAATCAAAACCATGTTCAAATCACAAACTAGTCAAAATATGTATATAAATCGCATAAACTTCATGAACTTGTGATTTATCCAATCTGTGAAGTAAATCTCATTACTTTTAGTGGATCTTTATATAAAACAATCCGATTTTGTAGAAACCTCGTTTTTATGGAAGTTCCGTCTTTACAACTTCTCGTCAACTTTTACAAAAATAGTTAATTTGTCGAAACTTTGTGTTACACAAGTGTTTACACACTTGTGTGTTCTAAAAACCATTCTTGTTAGTGTAAGATCCGTCTTTTAAAGTATGATTTCTTTAACGCTTGGTCCTTTGAAAATACCACTTGCAGATACGTAGATCTGCTAGTTTTAAACACTATTGTACAAGCTAAAACACTTTTACACAAGTTCATGATTCGTGTGTGGTAGATTTTCACCCTTTAACCCTTGTTCTATTCAAAACAACCTTATGTCATGATTCGTGATCATGCCCAAACCGGGTTAAGTGATGATCCGAGCTACCACAATATAGATCGGGTCTAAATAATCACAAATTTCAATTACTACAACATTTACACAACTAGTGAGCTTTTATCCAACACTTATAGCATTTTTAGTAGACTTTAAAGTATCATCTTGTAAGATTTCGAGTTTTAACCGATACAAATCCTTTTAACCACTTTAGAATAGATTGAGAAGGTGTTCTAAGCAACATACCACTAGCTCGAGGCTAGGGAAGAATCTTGACGAAAATGGCGTGGATAAAAGCAAGATAAAGAGGTCCTTCAAACTCCGAGTGCACTAAGCCTCCTAATACGTGATCCTTGAAGCTTGTATGATGTTGGAATGTGAAGATGGAAACCGAAAGATATGATGGATGGGCAAGGGGATCTCGGCCGAAGGCTTAGAGGGCAAGAGAGGAGTGTGTGAGTGTTGTGATGAGTGATGAAAGTTATGTAGTGTTAAACCAAGATCTTATAGACAATTAACAAGTTAATTACCCAATGGTTCATGTGTCCACTAGATTTTAGGCAAGAGGATTAAAATAATAAATCAAGGACAAGGGGTGTCCCCTTCTAGTTGGGGCCGGTTAGAGAGGGGGGGGGGGGGTCTTGGTCCGATTCCAACTAGTTAGTTAGGTATTAGTTAGGTTAAACCAAGTTAGTTAAGTGTTTAACCTAGTTATTGGTGTGTCATGCGTTACAAAGGGTGTTAGGGTAATCAGGGACCCTAACTGGCTCAGAAAAAGATAAATAATGAAAATAACAATATTTTCATGTTCCGGGTATAGTCCGGTTGTTCGGTTGGATAGTAATCCGTTAAAGTGCTTAACAAAGCTTAAAGTGTCGTTACTACCCTTTTTAGTGACACAACTAATTTCTGACACTTTGGAAAGTGTCTAGTAATATTTTTCTCATGTTTTGGCACTTTATTAGTTAGCTAAAAGCTGAATTGTTATGTAAAGTGCTGAGTTTTGTACTTAGAGTACGTTTTAGGCACATCCAGTCATTGTAACTTATCCCTAGAGACGCAGTTCTACAACCCTTATATCCCTACACTCACCACTAGTGTAGCAAAATATTTCTGGCTCATACAGGCCTTAGAGGCAGTTTTGCCTGATGCTGGCTTTATCAGCATGTTCAATAGGTTATCCCTTATTGTGCTACTGTGCTTTTTGTGCATCATGTTTGTCACTAAGGTTCAGTATGTAAACAATGTAGTGACGATAAGTAAAGTATGATGCAAGTAAGTACATGTATCAGATATCAAGTAGCAGTTCATCAGCTAGTTCAAACAAGCACAGTAATTAAGCAGTAATTAATCATTAATTAAGTCGTACGGATACCTGGTTTGGTGAGGGTTGTCACATTCTCCCCCCGTTAAATAAATTTCGTCCCGAAATTTAAGTTCTGCTACTTGATGCAGGGTTCTTAGGAAATAAGTGGGGGTATTTCTCTTTCATCCGGTCCTCACGCTCCCAGGTGTATTCAGGACCATGTCTGGCATTCCAACGAACTTTGACGAGTTTGACACTGCTCCGGCGGGTCTTGTTAACTTTCCAATCCGTGACCTCAACAGGTTCTTCAACGAAGTGGAGTGTGTCGTCAACATGAATCTCGTCGGTGGGAATAGCAACGGTAACTTGAGTTGGACTTTTCTTCAGGTTGGATACATGAAATGTATCGTGAACACCATTCAGTTCAGCAGGTAAGTCCAACTTGTATGCTACTAGTCCTATTCTTTCCAGAATTCTGAAAGGACCAATGTAGCGCGGATTTAACTTCCCACGCTTTCCAAAGCGTGCCACCCCCTTCCAGGGTGATACCTTCAATAACACCATTTCCCCAACTTGGAATTCCACATGTTTCCGGTTTGGATCCGCATAGGCCTTCTGTCTGTGGCGAGCTGCTTCGATGCGTTTAAGAATCTGCGCAATCTTGTCTGTCGTCTCTTGGACGATTTCGGGACCAGCAAGCTGCCTATCACCTGCGTCAGCCCAACATAAGGGTGATCGGCACTTGCGTCCGTAAAGGGCTTCAAATAGCGCGACACCAATAATGGTGTGGAAGCTGTTGTTGTATGAAAATTCGACCAAAGGCAAATGTTTATCCCCGCTACCGCCCAAATCCATAACACACGCTCTCAGCATGTCTTCCAATGTCTGTATCGTTCGCTCGCTTTGACCGTCAGTTTGCGGATGAAACGCAGTGCTCAGATTCAATTGTGAGCCAAAGGCTTCTTGGAAGGATTGCCATATTCTTGACACAAACCTTCCGTCTCTATCAGAAATGATTGAGAGAGGCACTCCATGACGTGCGACGATCTCTCTCATGTATATTTCGGCCAATTTGCTCATATTATCCTTCTCTCTGATAGGTAAGAAGTGTGCTGACTTCGTTAATCGATCCACTATCACCCAGATAGTGTCATGGCCTCTTGGCGTTCTTGGCAACTTTGTAATAAAATCCATGGAGATTTGTTCCTATTTCCACTTGGGAATCTCTGGTTGTTGCAGAAGTCCTGAAGGCTTCTTGTATTCGGCTTTAACCTTAGCACACGTTAAACATTTGCTCACATAAACAGCAACATCGCCTTTCATCCTAGGCCACCAATAATAATCTTTGAGGTCCTGGTACATCTTATCCGATCCAGGGTGGATAGAGTACCGCGACTTGTGAGCTTCATCAAAAATAACCTTCCTTAGACCTCCAAACGAAGGAACCCAAATCCTTTTCTCGAAGCATAACGTTCCTTCCTCGTTTGGTAGCAGTAGCTTCTCCATCCCACGGAGATATTCCTCTTCAAGGTTTCCTTCCTTGAGAGCTTCTTTCTGCGCGGCACGAATGCGCAAGGAAAGATCGGTTTGGATAATCATTTCTAAAGCCCTAACCCTTATGGGCTTGATCCTTTCCTTCCGACTTAGGGCATCGGCGACCACATTCGCCTTCCCTGGATGATACTTTATCTCGCAGTCGTAATCGTTCAGCAACTCAACCCATCGTCTTTGCCTCATATTCAGCTCCTTCTGGTTGAATATGTGCTGTAGGCTCTTGTGATCTGTAAAGATTGTACACTTTGTACCATAAAGGTAGTGTCTCCAGATCTTTAGTGCGAATACCACTGCGCCAAGTTCCAAATCATGTGTGGTATAGTTCTTTTCGTGCACTTTCAGTTGACGCGATGCGTAAGCAATAACCTTTTGGCGTTGCATTAACACACAACCTAATCCTTGACGCGAAGCGTCACAGTATACCACAAAATCATCTGTACCTTCCGGTAGTGCTAAGATTGGCGCATTGCAGAGCTTATCCTTCAATATCTGGAACGCTTCTTCCTGTTTGACTCCCCAATCAAACTTCTTATCCTTCTGGGTGAGGAGCGTCAATGGTTGAGCGATTTTTGAGAAATCCTCAATGAACCTTCGATAGTAGCCAGCCAATCCCAAGAATTGTCGAATCTCGGTTGGCGTTTTTGGCGTTTCCCAATTCTTGATCGCTTCGATCTTTGTTGGATCCACGTGGATTCCATCTCCATTTACCACGTGTCCAAGGAATTGGACTTCACGTAGCCAAAATTC
Organism: Helianthus tuberosus; assembly: GCA_030545235.1. Classification (NCBI taxonomy): domain Eukaryota; kingdom Viridiplantae; phylum Streptophyta; class Magnoliopsida; order Asterales; family Asteraceae; genus Helianthus; species Helianthus tuberosus. Next base: position 126,037,375 of record CM060405.1, read on the forward strand.
GCACTTGGAGAATTTGGCATACAACTGTTCCTTCTTCAGCAGCTCCAAAATAGCTCTTAGATGCTGTTCGCGCTCAGCCTTTGTTCTTGAATAGATCAAGATGTCGTCGATAAACACAATCACGAACTTGTCCAAGTACGGCTTGCAAACTCTGTTCATCAAGTCCATAAACACTGCAGGTGCGTTTGTCAACCCAAACGGCATAACAAGGAACTCGTAGTGTCCATAACGAGTTCTGAAGGCTGTCTTCGGGATACTTTCCTCTTGTATCCTTAACTGATGGTATCCAGATCGAAGATTGATCTTTGAATAAAATCTTGAACCTTGCAGTTGGTCGAACAGATCATCAATCCTTGGCAGAGGGTATCTATTCTTGATCGTTAGCTTGTTCAACTCCCGGTAGTCGATGCACATACGAAAACTACCGTCCTTTTTCTTGACAAACAGGACCGGAGCTCCCCAAGGCGAGACGCTTGGTCGGATAAATCCCTTGTCTAACAACTCTTGAAGTTGTGTCGACAGTTCCTGCATCTCAGACGGAGCAAGTCTATATGGTGCCTTAGCCACAGGCGCGGCGCCTGGAACTAAGTCGATGTGAAACTCTACTTGCCTCTGAGGTGGCCGTCCAGGTAAGTCTTCTGGGAAGACTTCTGGGTATTCCCTCACGACAGGGATGTCTTCGATTCTTGGCTCAGCAGCCTTCTTATCCACAATGTGTGCCAGGAAGGCAACACATCCCTTCTGCAAACACTTTCGTGCTTTCAGGCAGCTGATAATCCTTAACGGCGTATCACGCTTCTCTCCGTGAACCACAATTGTTTCGCCATCTTCGGTTGGGATACGAACGATCTTTTCGTGACAAACTATCTCAGCTTTGTTGCCTGATAACCAATCCATTCCTACTACCACGTCGAAGCTTCCCAACTGGACTGGTAGTAGATCCAAAGCAAACTCACGTTCTCCCAATTCGATCACACAGCCTCTGATAACTTCGTTGGCTTCTACTAACTTCCCGTTAGCCAATTCGATTGAGTACGGAATATCTAACTTATTAGCGGCTAAACCAAGCATATTCTTAAATTCTAACGACACGAAGCTATAATCGGAACCAGTATCAAATAAAACGGATGCATAGCGTTGATTTACAGGGAACGTACCAGTAACGACATTGGGGTCCTGGCGCGCTTCCCTTGCTTCGAGTTGGAACACTCTTCCACGGGCTTGGTTTAACTCTGGGCAGTTCTTCTTAAAATGCCCGATATCACCGCAGTTAAAGCATCCAAGTCTTTGCCCGTTTCCACCAGCTTGATCATTCCTCTGATTACGATTCACGGCGCCTGCTTGATTAGCATTGTTGCCTCGATTCTCGTTACCTCCATAGTTTCCTTGTGGGCGATTTCCATTCCCACCCCGGTTGTTATTTCTGTTTCTGAATCCTCCCTGGCCTCCCTGACCAGCAGTGGCCCAACAAGTGTCCTTCAAGTGGCCACGTTTCCCACATGCTTCGCATACTTTTGGCCCGCACCGGCCAGAATGGTGGAGTTGGCAGTTGTTGCACTTGGGCTGGGTGCCCATATATCCCTTTCCCTTCTTTCCACCACTAGCTGTAACCTGAGCTGGCGCATTCGATCCTCCTTTCTTAACCGCCACACTGGCGCTCTGCTTGAAGTTTGAGAACTTCCGTTTGTTACCTCCTGACGACTCGACGTGAGTCTCTTTCTTCTTAAGCTCAGCATCATCAAACTTGTTCAGGCGAATAGCCTCTTCTGTGAGAGCAACACTCAAATCGATTGCCTCAGTAATTGTCGCAGGCTTGGATGAGGTTACCATGCTTATGATTTGAGGAGCTAATCCCCAAATGAAACGTTCAATCCGCTTGAACTCCGGAGTGACCATGTAGGGTACCACGTGCGATAAGTAATGGAACACGTTCAAAGGTTTCAGGGGGTAAAGCAGATGAAGGCATCTTCTAAAAGATGTGTTTACGTCGGTCAGGCCATAGTTATAATACATAAGTCAGGTCATAATTTAGCGTATGTATATAACGATAGTAATATTACATAACATCTCATGTTATAATCATATCAATCAATCACACAAAATCCCATGTCCCAAACATCAATCACACAACATCCCATGTCCTAAAATACAAATAACCAAATCAAGCATCAAGTATGATGAGAATACTGCGATTGCCATATATCGAGACCACATAGTAAGCGTACAAGTACATCACAGTGTCATACAACATCAGTCGACTATGGGCTACATCACCCTAGTCCAAAAATCATATCGAATCAGTGTCAATACATCAAATACATGTCAACAAAAGTCAGAATCATAATGTAGTCTCCAAAAATGCTGTGCAGTCCAACAATCGCCGTCTTCTCACCCTCGTCTACCCAAACAGCACTGATGAGCTCTATACAGATGGTGGTGGAGGAGGGGGAAAGTGGGTGTAAAACAAACGACGTAACTGGAGCCAGTCCTCCTCCATGGCTCGCTGGGTACGAATGATAGAAGCAACCTGCTGCTCTAGTGTAAAGAGACGGGCGGCATAATCTGGAGGTAAGGGTCGAAATGGCTGCAGAGGAGAGTGTGTCTGACCATGGTACTGGCATGGTGGCAGCTGAGAGCTCCCAAGCTCCTGAATACGCTGTGTGTGTGCCTCGTGCTGGGTGACAAAAGACATCAAAACGTCCTCAATAGTATACCCCATGTGGAAAGAATGGTAGGGGTCAGTAGGTGGCATAGCAGAGTGTGGTGCCCAAAGGAACGGCTCACTGGTGGGATCAAAAGGTGCCACATGAAATGGAGCAACAGAGGGTGGAACAGATGACATCTGGGGCATGAAGGGGATAGACATCGGTATATGCCCAAAAGGATGTGCTGAAGAACCCTCTCCAGGCCTCGCTGGAGGTACAAACTGAGGAACCTGAAAAGAAAAATCAACATGTCGTGTATCAGGGATCTGAGGGGGAAAAGGTGGAACATCCTCATCAGCAAGTATCCAACCGTGCTGTGCATGCTCATCTGGTGGATCCATGTGTGCCGCGAACAGTGCATGCTCGGGCTCTAGTGGGATGGGATCAGGTGGGGGAGCAACAAAAGGGTGAATAGGTGCAATGTGCTCAACAGGATGGTCAACAGGTATATCAACAACAGGTAGAGGAACAACAGGATCAACAACGACATGATCGCCCTCTAACAAAGGAACACCCACGGGGAAATCATCAACAGGTGGGTCTGCTATAACAGGCTCAATAGGGATGTCAGCATGTACGGGGTCATGCTCAAGTATGGGGTCTAGAGCGGCTGCCTGCTCAGGGGCGACGGCAGGCTCGGGATCATCAAAAGCCATCTCGAAGTCAAACTCGGGGTCGATAGGATCTACTGGGTCAGCTGGATCCTCCATGGGCTGATCTATAGGTATAAACTCTATATCCTCATCTGGGTCGAATCCTGGGGGAAAGACAGGATCGGAATCCTCCATATCATCATGGTCGAAAGTAAAACTAGGAATAGGGGCAACAGAGGATGCCTGGTCGGGATCTGATCCATGAGAAAGTGCTGCGCACTCAGAGTGCGTGAAGGTGCGGAAGCCACAGACTCGAAAGAGTCTGGGACAGGAGAATGTGCAGGCGAATCCTCAGCGGGAACGTCAGCGATCATCAGAAGATCGCCCGCAGGAAGAAGGGCCTCGCCCTGGATCTCATCCTCAAACAGGTCAATATCGCCGTCAGCCTCGGCGTCAAGAAGAAAATCATATGCTGGATAAACGGCTAAGGGTATAGGGGCCGGAATCTCCACTAGGGGTGGGTACTCAGCGGGAGGGCCATCTGCAGGCTCATCAGCACCATCGAGTAGTGCGAAAGGCTGGAAATCATCCTCGTCAGTACTAGTATAGTCAGATGTGTGCACCTCGTGCTCAGAGGATGTGAGGTCATCAGATACGATAGGTATGGGTCCAGTGGTGTCCGAATCGCCGGTACCGGCTGAGTCCATGAGTCTGTAACATAAACACAAATATGCTCAAATAATCAGTCATACAATCAGATAATCACATAAGTCACCAAGTAAGCAATCAAATAATTCTCCTAGTCCCACTAGCCTCCCAGTCTTCTAGACTGATACTCCTAGTCTCACTAGCCAAATTCTCCCAGCCTCTCAGACTGCTCTTCCTAGTCCCACTAGCCAATTCTCCCAGCCTCTCAGACTGCTCTTCCTAGTCCCACTAGCCAATTCTCCCAGCCTCTCAAACTGCTCTTCCTAGTCCCACTAGCCAATTCTCCTAGTCCCACTAGCCAACTACCTCGATCTCCCAGACCGAGCCTCGGCCTCTCAGACCGAGCCTCAGCCCTTTCTAGACTGAGCCTATAAATAATAAATAAAATGTGCTCAACATTTGTTTGTAAAAAGTTTTGGATCTGGACTTAAGTGGTATGCAGTAAAAATGTTTTCGTGAGAGCCCTAGTGATCATAGTCTAGACTCGAGAATGAATCCTAGTTCGCTATGATCAGAGCTCTGATACCAAGCTGTCACACCCTGGCTTTGCGGAAGCGTGGTTAATTTTGGTGTGACTTCTTAATACCATAGCTTAATCATAACAAAGCTATATGAAGTAAAATCATGCAAGATCATCCATTTGATAAGTTTTAAAACCAGAGTAACATGCCATTGTCTTAGAGACTTACAACATCATAACGTAAAACATTGTCTTGAACAACATAAACAGTAACATGAAATAAACGCAGTTTAAGATTTGTGACTTGTCCAGGAAAGAGTCACATTTCCTAAACTGGGATGACCTTGGAAACCTTATGCAGCGGGGAAAACATAACATACCGCACCAGATCTTTAATTTCCTGAAATACATGTAAGTTGAAAAATCAACAATAATGTTGAGCGAGTTCATGTGTAAGTGAGTAAGTAAACCTTCGTGAGTATAAAAATAGTCTTGGTATGTAGCAAATAAGGAAAAAGAGATCACCAATGGTTTGCAAGGCCATTGATATATGTGAAGTGCAAGTAGGAAGACTCAAACCTAGCAAATTTAGCGTTGGGTACAAAGTCACTCCAAGGTCCGTTCTGTTGGGCCTCTCAGAGGTCCGTTCTGTTGGGCCTAGAGTTGGGCTCGCTACACCCAGATAGATCTACCGCTTACGTCCCTCGGTCCTACAATGAGGATTAATGGTCTCCAGTTTCTGCCTACCCACTCACATGATCTAAGTAGTAAACCTCCTTACGCTAACCATACCATGTATAAAGTACTTGTAATCAAAGTAACATGTATTTCACCCCCGTAGTTAAGAAAACTAAAAAACAGTTAAGAGAAAAGGGGGACATGAACTCACAGTGGTGCGTCTCTACCAAGTATGCCTCCAAATCAATCAGCTGTATGACGACCTACACGTGCTAACTCTATTAGACGGACGGCCGTGCCTTAGCTTTATGGTTTATGTTTTTGGGAAATAGTTAGGCAACTATTTCGTGTTCACGTTTTGTATATACTTGGTAGTTATTCTCCTTCCCAAGGATGGGGGATTTAATACATGTGTTTTCGTAACATTCAGATTTCACTATTAAGTCTCACTTAATATATTTTATTTCCACTTCAAAATATGAATATTCTTCTCAAAAATATTATATTTTAATACATGTGATTTTCCCCAAAATAATACTTAGTAATATTATTTTTACTCTAAAAATAATATTTACGTAGTTCACAAAATAATCATAAACACTTATACAAGTGATGTTGTGAAAAATATATACTAAATATATATATGTATCACGTTTTATTTTGTGAAATCCCACCTCCGATATTTTATAAATATAGTCGTGGCGAAACTTATATTTTGAAAACAAGTCAAAATGTCTTTCTAACACTTATAGTGAAAATAATTCCAAGTGTTAGGTTTTTAGAAAAATTTCGCCAGAGTTTCCTCTGTAACTGGAGGTGGCCACGCTTTCAAGCGTATCATTTTCTTTTATAAATCAAACCAACAATCTTCTTATTCAATCAAAACCATGTTCAAATCACAAACTAGTCAAAATATGTATATAAATCGCATAAACTTCATGAACTTGTGATTTATCCAATCTGTGAAGTAAATCTCATTACTTTTAGTGGATCTTTATATAAAACAATCCGATTTTGTAGAAACCTCGTTTTTATGGAAGTTCCGTCTTTACAACTTCTCGTCAACTTTTACAAAAATAGTTAATTTGTCGAAACTTTGTGTTACACAAGTGTTTACACACTTGTGTGTTCTAAAAACCATTCTTGTTAGTGTAAGATCCGTCTTTTAAAGTAAGATTTCTTTAACGCTTGGTCCTTTGAAAATACCACTTGCAGATACGTAGATCTGCTAGTTTTAAACACTATTGTACAAGCTAAAACACTTTTACACAAGTTCATGATTCGTGTGTGGTAGAGTTTCACCCTTTAACCCTTGTTCTATTCAAAACAACCTTATGTCATGATTCGTGATCATGCCCAAACCGGGTTAAGTGATGATCCGAGCTACCACAATATAGATCGGGTCTAAATAATCACAAATTTTAATTACTACAACATTTACACAACTAGTGAGCTTTTATCCAACACTTATAGCATTTTTAGTAGACTTTAAAGTATCATCTTGTAAGATTTCGAGTTTTAACCGATACAAATCCTTTTAACCACTTTAGAATAGATTGAGAAGGTGTTCTAAGCAACATACCACTAGCTCGAGGCTAGGGAAGAATCTTGACGAAAATGGCGTGGATAAAAGCAAGATAAAGAGGTCCTTCAAACTCCGAGTGCACTAAGCCTCCTAATACGTGATCCTTGAAGCTTGTATGATGTTGGAATGTGAAGATGGAAACCGAAAGATATGATGGATGGGCAAGGGGATCTCGGCCGAAGCCTTAGAGGGCAAGAGAGGAGTGTGTGAGTGTTGTGATGAGTGATGAAAGTTATGTAGTGTTAAACCAAGATCTTATAGACAATTAACAAGTTAATTACCCAATGGTTCATGTGTCCACTAGATTTTAGGCAAGAGGATTAAAATAATAAATCAAGGACAAGGGGTGTCCCCTTCTAGTCGGGGCCGGTTAGAGAGGGGGGGGGGGTCTTGGTCCGATTCCAACTAGTTAGTTAGGTATTAGTTAGGTTAAACCAAGTTAGTTAAGTGTTTAACCTAGTTATTGGTGTGTCATGCGTTACAAAGGGTGTTAGGGTAATCAGGGACCCTAACTGGCTCAGAAAAAGATAAATAATGAAAATAACAATATTTTCATGTTCCGGGTATAGTCCGGTTGTTCGGTTGGATAGTAATCCGTTAAAGTGCTTAACAAAGCTTAAAGTGTCGTTACTACCCTTTTTAGTGACACAACTCATTTCTGACACTTTGGAAAGTGTCTAGTAATATTTTTCTCATGTTTTGGCACTTTATTAGTTAGCTAAAAGCTGAATTGTTATGTAAAGTGCTGAGTTTTGTACTTAGAGTACGTTTTAGGCACATCCAGTCATTGTAACTTATCCCTAGAGACGCAGTTCTACAACCCTTATATCCCTACACTCACCACTAGTGTAGCAAAATATTTATGGCTCATACAGGCCTTAGAGGTAGTGTTTGCCTGATGCTGGCTTTATCAGCATGTTCAATAGGTTATCTGTTATTGTGCTACTGTGCTTTTTGTGCATCATGTTTGTCACTAAGGTTCAGTATGTAAACAATGTAGTGACGATAAGTAAAGTATGATGCAAGTAAGTACATGTATCAGATATCAAGTAGCAGTTCATCAGCTAGTTCAAACAAGCACAGTAACTAAGCAGTAATTAATCATTAATTAAGTCGTACGGATACCTGGTTTGGTGAGGGTTGTCACACGTACACTTGTCCAATTGTTGTGGTGCCTAAAAATGACCCTAAATGATCAGAATGGGCAATTTAGAGTGTGTGGTTGTGGTTAAAACAGCTGGAAATTGCTGACTAAGCATACTTATCTGTTCTGGGAGGCTGAGGCGGCCCGCTTCAGGATACCCCAAAGCTAATGCGGGCCGCATGGGACTTCTGATCCGAAAATAAGTTTCAAAAATGACAGTTTCAGCCCCTGCACGTGTTTAAGGCCATTTCCGACACTTCTAAGGCCCGTAAAGCCAACTTTAAGGCCCTAAAATGATGCCTAAACATTGTGGACATGAAACATGCTAAAAAATATCTCAGATGTCGGTTCGTTTGGTCGTACGAACGCGATGTTTTACGACGGAATGCGCATAAGCGCGAAAAACGATCCAAAAGACGCAACGAATGGATTTTTCTTAAGCCAAACATTAAAATAAAATATTTTAGTGCTTACATAAATTTTTGGATGTCCGGATGTATTCAGAACGTAAGTTATGCTCGAAAATGCAAACTTGTGCACTTTTTGACACTTTTAGTCCCTGAATGATCCAAATGTTTGTTTTAGCACACCGAACCCCTCAAAGCCTATTTCTAAGCTATGTGAAGGATATTTATGGTATGTTTAACTTATAGTCATGTTCCGGAATGTCTGTTATAGTTCAAATTGACATACTTTCGCAGTTTGTCAAGTTTAGTCCCTGTAAGCGAATTAACTTGTTTTTGCCATACCAAAGCCTTCAAAACTTATTTCTAAGTTATGTAAAGGTTATTTAAGGTATGTTAAGTCTATTTCACCATTCCGGAGTGTTCGTTGCATTAAACTGGTTATATTTACGCATCGGTGCGCGTATAACCTTCCAGAAAGCGATTTAGAGTTTGGAATTGAACAAGAGTTGATATGTGCAAATGATACACATATTTTTTTACAAATCGCAAGTATGAAATACAATATTTCATTGGTTTGGCATTTGTTTGATGATTGAAGTGACACAGGTGTCACAGTCTCTCCTACTTTAGGAAATTTCATCCCGAAATTAATACGTAGGAGTCTATTTGTGACTTTGTGTCAAATAACCACCCGAGATATGTAAGGCATAATCCTGACATTTCCTTAACGGACATTTTTCAGAAATGAAAATGAACGAAATGAGTCATGTTCCACAATTTCTTCAGAAACGAAAATGAACGAAATGAGTCATTTTCCACAACCTCTTCAGAAACGAAAATGAACGAAATGAGTCATTTTCCACAATTTCTTCAGAACCGAAAATGAACGAAATGAGTCATTTTCCACAACCTCTTCAGAAACGAAAATGAACGAAATGAGTCATTTTCCACAATTTCTTCAGAAACGAAAATGAACGAAATGAGTCATTTTCCACAACCTCTTCAGAAACGAAAATGAACGAAATGAGTCATTTTCCACAACCTCTTCAGAAACGAAAATGAACGAAATGAGTCATTTTCCACAACTTCTTCAGAAACGAAAATGAACGAAATGAGTCATTTTCCACAACCTCTTCAGAAACGAAAATGAACGAAATGAGTCATTTTCCACAATTTCTTCAGAAACGAAAATGAACGAAATGAGTCATTTTCCACAACCTCTTCAGAAACGAAAATGAACGAAATGAGTCATTTTCCACAACCTCTTCAGAAACGAAAATGAACGAAATGAGTCATTTTCCACAATTTCTTCAGAAACGAAAATGAACGAAATGAGTCATTTTCCACAACCTCTTCAGAAACGAAAATGAACGAAATGAGTCATTTTCCACAATTTCTTCAGAAACGAAAATGAACGAAATGAGTCATTTTCTAGACACACGACCAAACTAGCTGTGGTTTCCGTGCACTGAATTCCATAATTATGTATGCATCCATAATTACGTAATTCCTTGCATAGTCCGCACAGTTTGTCTTGAAATGTTTTAGGGGATGAAAATCAAACCTATGATGAGTGTGACTAGACTACCATAAGGTCCTTTTAATTAGATCGACAAATGATCCTTTTAATTAGGCCACCAAGGAGTCCTTTCAGTTATCTCATCACATGATATTCCTAACCAGATTTTTGGATCAATCTGTTTAACTAGACCACCCAGGGGTCTAATTATGGAATAGTACAATATAATCCAAGGGTCTTTACTATTACGTAAAAGCCCATTGAGGATTTAATATAGTACCTTTGGATATCCTACTATGAATCCCTTATACGAAGATATGGAAGATTCTACGAGGATTTGGATAACAAAAACTTGGATTACACCAAAAACATAAAAAGGAAACACATAAGCACATAATCACATAGTTGTTTAACTTGGTTATTGATTTGTTATCTTTGGACGCGGATACTTAAAGCACACCAGGAATCCAATTCGTGGATTTCATTTGGCACTTTAATCATTTCAAGAATCCATCCATGACGATAGGATGATCTACCAAAAATTCGATTTTCGTTTTTAGGAAAACGCAATATGCGAATTAAGGTACACAATAATTTAGGACATACGGAAATACCCTTGGGTACCCTATTAAGAATTTATAGTGGTACTTGGGGTATTCGTACAGAATTATAACTTGCACCTTGTACTTCGTCTCTTTGCAAGAGACGGGTACTTAGGATATTTGTGTAAAACGCAAGAGATTGTAAAATGGAAGAATTTTGGGGGTAGTTTGCTTTTCAAGGAATATGATTCCTTGATTGTCGGTATTGTTGTTTATACATACAACCACATAAATACATTGTAATGTAAATAAAAGATTTATTTATAAACAATGATAACAATTGTTTCATGGACCTTGACAACAAAAGAAAATAATACATAAGACATGATTATTTCTAAAGAGTGTTGTCTTCTAGTCGGTCTGATGCTCATCTCTGTGCTGGATTAGCATTAGCAAGCTTTGGGCAATTTCTTCGGAAATGACCCATCTCGCCACACTTGTAGCAAGAACCTGGTGGAAAGCGAGCTTGAGCAGGATTGTTGTTAGCTTGATTTTGTGCAACTGCTGCTACGCAAACTTTTGCTGTGTGACCTTTACGTCCACAAATTTGGCATTCACGGCACTTCACCATAGCATGATGATAAAGGTTACATTTGTTGCACAAGGGTGAAGTTCCATTGTATGGCTTCCTAGTACGGGGTTGAGCTGGTTGGTTGGGGACGGCTTGATCATTGTGAGTAACCATGGCGAAGTTCTGAGAAGCCTTTCGCTTCCTTGACTTCTTAGGGGATCCAGTCGGTTCATCCATGGTCTTTGATTCCTCGATTGGTTTCGATTCCTCGACCGGTTTCTTGTCACCCTTTCGGAAAAGCTTACGTTTCCTTATCTGAGATTCAGTCAAGGTTGCAGATAGCTCAATGGCCTGCCTAACCGTAGTGGGGTTACTACCAATAACAACGTCCTGAACTGAGTCAGGGAGACCATCAATGTATTTTTCGATCGCCTTATCCAAAGGCGTAACCATGGTAGGACACAACAGGCTCAGCTCCTCATATCGATCAGTGTATACTCGATGTTCACCGCTGTCTTGCTTAAGATCATCAAATTCCCTTTCCAAGGCCCTGATCTCGTGACGAGGACAAAATTCCTTCATCATCAGTGTGCGAAGTTCTTCCCAAGTTTGGGCCAGTGCCACTTCGGCACCCCTATCTCTCACCACACCGTTCCACCACGTCAAAGCTCGTTTCTCAAAGACACTAGATGCGAAATCTACCTTTCGCTCGTTTGGACATTGAATATGCCTGAAGGTGCTCTCTAGACTCTCGAACCATTGCAGAAGTGCAGTCGCTCCTTGAGACCCAGAAAACTTTGATGGCTTGGCCGAGTTGAACGTCTTGAAGTTGCAGAGAGCATTATTGTTGTTGATAGCTTGGTGACAGTGGGCAACGATGGTCGGGATTGCAGCAGTTATTTGCTGTGTAATGACAGCTGCCAAATCGTCAATAGATACCGGATTTTCGCGTCGTGGAGGCATTCTAAAAGAGGACACATGAAAGGAAACGAGTGAGAGAATTAGACGAAAAGAATGAGATGAAACAAATCCGATGAAAGCAAGGATAGTGGTCATTTGTTTGTTACTACAAAGCAACAAACGACCCTGGTGATGAATCAAAGTAAATAGGTCAAAAATAATGTATCGCGAAGACATGCTCGCCTATAAGTGAACACTCATCCCAAGAATTCCCAGGTAAGCACAACTGGTCTCGCGTCTGATGAGATGTATACGAAGTGCTTGCCTAGACAGAAAACCTAGAATACAGGCATTCACCCTTCCAGTTTGCACGTGTTCACATTATTTAAAACCCAAAACCTTGACGAGATTTTGAAAATTCAAAGGGGTTCAAAACCATATAAAGAGGGTTCAAAACCTTACAATAGGGGGTTCAAAACCTAGTAATCAATCTTCCTAGAACAGATGATTAGTTTTCAAAGCGGTTTTGAAATTTATGTTCTTGTTGTGGTCGTCGCCTAAGGATAGGTGACGGTATTGTTTTATGACTAAACGCAAGTAAACTCGCGTTAGGGTCCTAAGAAAGGTTATAGACTAGGTCAAAGCATTACTAATAACCTAATTCCCTATAACCATTGGCCCTGATACCATCTTTTCTGTCACACCCCGACCACGTAGAACATACAAAACGTGGCGGAAACGTCGGGGAGTGTTGTAACAGAATTAATCGTTTCAAATCCATGGCAATTAAAGTTTCGTTTTATTAATCAAACATGAGAGTTTACATTGTTTAAACAAGAAATAAAAAGTACATAACATAAATTAACTAATTCTTGTCTCGTTTTAAGTCACTAAGGCACAGGTCCGCCTAAGTATGTCTTGATAAGTCCTGTACATCATCACCTGAAAACACATGTGAAAATAGGTACGTCAGCATAAAAATGCCTGTGAGATACATAGGTTTTGTGAAAACATAATTCATGACTTATGTTTGAGAAAATGTTTAGTCATGAACCTTGTAATTTGCTTTGTTTTGTAAATCATTTGAAAAACGATAAGATCAGATGATATGTATAAATAAGAGAATAATGTATGGTTAAATGAATAGCCATTGTAAAATGAGTTTGTATAAGATAAGTTGTTTGTAAATCAATGTCTTGTGAAAAGTATGTTATTTGTATAAAATGTTATATGTCTCAAACTGAAATGATTCAAATAACGCTACGATATGTAATACCATACAAACACTTATATACAGGAAGTACCAGCGGCGTATCCACCATGCTTGTATCATATTACACACGCCTCGTTACTTAAGTCACTTAAACAAACCACCAAATGTAATAAGTCTATGTTCAAAACCAATTGTCAAATGTCCTTGTATAAATCATATCAAATGTTAATAGTCCAAAAGTAGTCAAGTAATGTGTAACAAATGTTATGTATGGTAAGTAAAATAAGACTACTTAAACCATAAGTAAAAATGCACCAAACAAAGTATTGAAGTAAAACTTGGTTTAAATCAAAGTTATGTTTTGTGTAGTAAATGCATGCTATACTGATATAAACATTCATGCGGTATTGTGAAAATTCATACATCCAAGCCTTGCGACAGTCGGATAACTATGTAAAAATGAGTTATCAAAAGAATATGTATTCGAATTCGGTCATTCCTTACGTCCAAACAAACCCGAGATTTCAGGAATGGGATTTGTCAAGTCCTATGGTACCAGTACTTACTACCGAGCGGCGTAGCTAATGTTAATGAACGTATAATAGTCTCGTTTGTGCAAACCAAATGTTATAGCAAAAGTGAACATGTTATATGAAAACAATGGACTAAGTATGCTAAGTTAACATACAAAGCAGAAAGTCATGTAAATCAATGTGCTAGCATGCTATCAGTCAACATACATAGCAGAAATGTAAAGTAAAACAATGTACTAAGTATGCACACAATGGGCATACCTAGCATGAAAGGTAATGTAAAACGATGTACTAAGTACGCACACAATGGGCATACATAGCATGAAATGTAATGAAATCATGTACTATAATGTACTAACAAACATAGCAGATATGTGATGTGAAAACAGGAAAGCACGAAAGTAACAAACATAGCAGATATGTGATGTGATGGTCGGGATTGCAGCAGTTATTTGCTGTGTAATGACAGCTGCCAAATCGTCAATAGATACCGGATTTTCGCGTCGTGGAGGCATTCTAAAAGAGGACACATGAAAGGAAACGAGTGAGAGAATTAGACGAAAAGAATGAGATGAAACAAATCCGATGAAAGCAAGGATAGTGGTCATTTGTTTGTTACTACAAAGCAACAAACGACCCTGGTGATGAATCAAAGTAAATAGGTCAAAAATAATGTATCGCGAAGACATGCTCGCCTATAAGTGAACACTCATCCCAAGAATTCCCAGGTAAGCACAACTGGTCTCGCGTCTGATGAGATGTATACGAAGTGCTTGCCTAGACAGAAAACCTAGAATACAGGCATTCACCCTTCCAGTTTGCACCTGTTCACATTATTTAAAACCCAAAACCTTGACGAGATTTTGAAAATTCAAAGGGGTTCAAAACCATATAAAGAGGGTTCAAAACCTTACAATAGAGGGTTCAAAACCTAGTAATCAATCTTCCTAGAACAGATGATTAGTTTTCAAAGCGGTTTTGAAATTTATGTTCTTGTTGTGGTCGTCGCCTAAGGATAGGTGACGGTATTGTTTTATGACTAAACGCAAGTAAACTCGCGTTAGGGTCCTAAGAAAGGTTATAGACTAGGTCAAAGCATTACTAATAACCTAATTCCCTATAACCATTGGCCCTGATACCATCTTTTCTGTCACACCCCGACCACGTAGAACATACAAAACGTGGCGGAAACGTCGGGGAGTGTTGTAACAGAATTAATCGTTTCAAATCCATGGCAATTAAAGTTTCGTTTTATTAATCAAACATGAGAGTTTACATTGTTTAAACAAGAAATAAAAAGTACATAACATAAATTAACTAGTTCTTGTCTCGTTTTAAGTCACTAAGGCACAGGTCCGCCTAAGTATGTCTTGATAAGTCCTGTACATCATCACCTGAAAACACATGTGAAAATAGGTACGTCAGCATAAAAATGCCTGTGAGATACATAGGTTTTGTGAAAACATAATTCATGACTTATGTTTGAGAAAATGTTTAGTCATGAACCTTGTAATTTGCTTTGTTTTGTAAATCATTTGAAAAACGATAAGATCAGATGATATGTATAAATAAGAGAATAATGTATGGTTAAATGAATAGCCATTGTAAAATGAGTTTGTATAAGATAAGTTGTTTGTAAATCAATGTCTTGTGAAAAGTATGTTATTTGTATAAAATGTTATATGTCTCAAACTGAAATGATTCAAATAACGCTACGATATGTAATACCATACAAACACTTATATACAGGAAGTACCAGCGGCGTATCCACCATGCTTGTATCATATTACACACGCCTCGTTACTTAAGTCACTTAAACAAACCACCAAATGTAATAAGTCTATGTTCAAAACCAATTGTCAAATGTCCTTGTATAAATCATATCAAATGTTAATAGTCCAAAAGTAGTCAAGTAATGTGTAACAAATGTTATGTATGGTAAGTAAAATAAGACTACTTAAACCATAAGTAAAAATGCACCAAACAAAGTATTGAAGTAAAACTTGGTTTAAATCAAAGTTATGTTTTGTGTAGTAAATGCATGCTATACTGATATAAACATTCATGCGGTATTGTGAAAATTCATACATCCAAGCCTTGCGACAGTCGGATAACTATGTAAAAATGAGTTATCAAAAGAATATGTATTCGAATTCGGTCATTCCTTACGTCCAAACAAACCCGAGATTTCAGGAATGGGATTTGTCAAGTCCTATGGTACCAGTACTTACTACCGAGCGGCGTAGCTAATGTTAATGAACGTATAATAGTCTCGTTTGTGCAAACCAAATGTTATAGCAAAAGTGAACATGTTATATGAAAACAATGGACTAAGTATGCTAAGTTAACATACAAAGCAGAAAGTCATGTAAATCAATGTGCTAGCATGCTATCAGTCAACATACATAGCAGAAATGTAAAGTAAAACAATGTACTAAGTATGCACACAATGGGCATACCTAGCATGAAAGGTAATGTAAAACGATGTACTAAGTACGCACACAATGGGCATACATAGCATGAAATGTAATGAAATCATGTACTATAATGTACTAACAAACATAGCAGATATGTGATGTGAAAACAGGAAAGCACGAAAGTAACAAACATAGCAGATATGTGATGTGATGGTCGGGATTGCAGCAGTTATTTGCTGTGTAATGACAGCTGCCAAATCGTCAATAGATACCGGATTTTCGCGTCGTGGAGGCATTCTAAAAGAGGACACATGAAAGGAAACGAGTGAGAGAATTAGACGAAAAGAATGAGATGAAACAAATCCGATGAAAGCAAGGATAGTGGTCATTTGTTTGTTACTACAAAGCAACAAACGACCCTGGTGATGAATCAAAGTAAATAGGTCAAAAATAATGTATCGCGAAGACATGCTCGCCTATAAGTGAACACTCATCCCAAGAATTCCCAGGTAAGCACAACTGGTCTCGCGTCTGATGAGATGTATACGAAGTGCTTGCCTAGACAGAAAACCTAGAATACAGGCATTCACCCTTCCAGTTTGCACCTGTTCACATTATTTAAAACCCAAAACCTTGACGAGATTTTGAAAATTCAAAGGGGTTCAAAACCATATAAAGAGGGTTCAAAACCTTACAATAGAGGGTTCAAAACCTAGTAATCAATCTTCCTAGAACAGATGATTAGTTTTCAAAGCGGTTTTGAAATTTATGTTCTTGTTGTGGTCGTCGCCTAAGGATAGGTGACGGTATTGTTTTATGACTAAACGCAAGTAAACTCGCGTTAGGGTCCTAAGAAAGGTTATAGACTAGGTCAAAGCATTACTAATAACCTAATTCCCTATAACCATTGGCCCTGATACCATCTTTTCTGTCACACCCCGACCACGTAGAACATACAAAACGTGGCGGAAACGTCGGGGAGTGTTGTAACAGAATTAATCGTTTCAAATCCATGGCAATTAAAGTTTCGTTTTATTAATCAAACATGAGAGTTTACATTGTTTAAACAAGAAATAAAAAGTACATAACATAAATTAACTAGTTCTTGTCTCGTTTTAAGTCACTAAGGCACAGGTCCGCCTAAGTATGTCTTGATAAGTCCTGTACATCATCACCTGAAAACACATGTGAAAATAGGTACGTCAGCATAAAAATGCCTGTGAGATACATAGGTTTTGTGAAAACATAATTCATGACTTATGTTTGAGAAAATGTTTAGTCATGAACCTTGTAATTTGCTTTGTTTTGTAAATCATTTGAAAAACGATAAGATCAGATGATATGTATAAATAAGAGAATAATGTATGGTTAAATGAATAGCCATTGTAAAATGAGTTTGTATAAGATAAGTTGTTTGTAAATCAATGTCTTGTGAAAAGTATGTTATTTGTATAAAATGTTATATGTCTCAAACTGAAATGATTCAAATAACGCTACGATATGTAATACCATACAAACACTTATATACAGGAAGTACCAGCGGCGTATCCACCATGCTTGTATCATATTACACACGCCTCGTTACTTAAGTCACTTAAACAAACCACCAAATGTAATAAGTCTATGTTCAAAACCAATTGTCAAATGTCCTTGTATAAATCATATCAAATGTTAATAGTCCAAAAGTAGTCAAGTAATGTGTAACAAATGTTATGTATGGTAAGTAAAATAAGACTACTTAAACCATAAGTAAAAATGCACCAAACAAAGTATTGAAGTAAAACTTGGTTTAAATCAAAGTTATGTTTTGTGTAGTAAATGCATGCTATACTGATATAAACATTCATGCGGTATTGTGAAAATTCATACATCCAAGCCTTGCGACAGTCGGATAACTATGTAAAAATGAGTTATCAAAAGAATATGTATTCGAATTCGGTCATTCCTTACGTCCAAACAAACCCGAGATTTCAGGAATGGGATTTGTCAAGTCCTATGGTACCAGTACTTACTACCGAGCGGCGTAGCTAATGTTAATGAACGTATAATAGTCTCGTTTGTGCAAACCAAATGTTATAGCAAAAGTGAACATGTTATATGAAAACAATGGACTAAGTATGCTAAGTTAACATACAAAGCAGAAAGTCATGTAAATCAATGTGCTAGCATGCTATCAGTCAACATACATAGCAGAAATGTAAAGTAAAACAATGTACTAAGTATGCACACAATGGGCATACCTAGCATGAAAGGTAATGTAAAACGATGTACTAAGTACGCACACAATGGGCATACATAGCATGAAATGTAATGAAATCATGTACTATAATGTACTAACAAACATAGCAGATATGTGATGTGAAAACAGGAAAGCACGAAAGTAACAAGTAGGCACATGTGTTTCACCCCAAAACGGTTTGAAAACAGTTAAAAGAGGGGTCTATGTACTCACTTGAGATTGCTCGGAAGTCCTAAGATAACCACCAAGTAATGCTAGAGATCGCGGAATATCAAACGGCACCTAATATAGGTAACTACATTAATAAACCGGACCTAAATCGGAGGATCGGATAGAATAAGGGATCATAAACCAAATGAGTATGGGAACTCATGTAGTATGGTTTAACAAAGCCTACATACTAAATGAAACCTAACCTAAGTGCTTGTGACCCATTACGACCCGTTTAGGTAGCTTATGCTACTTTAACGCGTCGTTCGCGTGAAACGCGTTCGGACCGCCTAACTAGTCCTATGACAAGTAATATATGCCTTAACATGTCTAATATGGTTGTCAAATCAGTTTAGATGTCAAAAGTTATGTTACATATGTTTAAAATGAATTTTGGCATCAAAGGGGTATTTTGGTAATTTACCTAAGGCATATAAACTACCTATCATACAACTACTTAAACGAAGCGACCATAAGGTATAACCTCATAAGGTTATTCCCTATATACTATGGTCACCTAATGTGCTTGGTCGGATCCTAATGATCGACCAAACGGGTCGGGTTCGAAAGTATAAGCGATTGTTTAGATCGCTTACCTTACGACCCTATATAAGAACTAAACTAAAAGTGACGAGCTAAGCATGCTAAAACATGCTTAACTAAGTTTAGAAAACAGGTTTGGTTACAAAATACGCAAGAATACGTATTCTGACCGAAACTACGGCTCGTCACTAAGCCTAGATAACGTGGTAATCAATAGGTATAGTCACTAGGGACTATAACCATCGTGATCACGCTCACGTTATGAAGTTCAAACGAACTTCGCATCGACCATAAATTGGTCAATGCAGAAAGTCAAACAAAGTTTGACTTTCGGACTCGAAAGCGATAAAAGAACGAAAGAATACTTACGAAGGGTCCCCGAATGCTAATCTAGATCAAAATAGCTCATGTATGAAACAAAGGTTTCAACTTAGAGCACAAATGATCAGATTCTTGTGAGAAATGTGTGCAAATGTGATGGGTATTTATAGATTTCGGGTAACCAATAAGAGCGTTTCATGAAAACCGTGCTCGAATCTTGTGCGTACACTTGTCCAATTGTTGTGGTGCCTAAAAATGACCCTAAATGATCAGAATGGGCAATTTAGAGTGTGTGGTTGTGGTTAAAACAGCTGGAAATTGCTGACTAAGCATACTTATCTGTTCTGGGAGGCTGAGGCGGCCCGCTTCAGGATACCCCAAAGCTAATGCGGGCCGCATGGGACTTCTGATCCGAAAATAAGTTTCAAAAATGACAGTTTCAGCCCCTGCACGTGTTTAAGGCCATTTCCGACACTTCTAAGGCCCGTAAAGCCAACTTTAAGGCCCTAAAATGATGCCTAAACATTGTGGACATGAAACATGCTAAAAAATATCTCAGATGTCGGTTCGTTTGGTCGTACGAACGCGATGTTTTACGACGGAATGCGCATAAGCGCGAAAAACGATCCAAAAGACGCAACGAATGGATTTTTCTAATGCCAAACACTAAAATAAAATATTTTAGTGCTTACATAAATTTTTGGATGTCCGGATGTATTCAGAACGTAAGTTATGCGCGAAAATGCAAACTTGTGCACTTTTTGACACTTTTAGTCCCTGAATGATCCAAATGTTTGTTTTAGCACACCGAACCCCTCAAAGCCTATTTCTAAGCTATGTGAAGGATATTTATGGTATGTTTAACTTATGGTCATGTTCCGGAATGTCTGTTATAGTTCAAATTGGCATACTTTCGCAGTTTGTCAAGTTTAGTCCCTGTAAGCGAATTAACTTGTTTTTGCCATACCAAAGCCTTCAAAACTTATTTCTAAGTTATGTAAAGGTTATTTAAGGTATGTTAAGTCTATTTCACCATTCTGGAGTGTTCGTTGCATTAAACTGGTTATATTTACGCATCGGTGCGCGTATAACCTTCCAGAAAGCGATTTAGAGTTTGGAATTGAACAAGAGTTGATATGTGCAAATGATACACATATTTTTTTACAAATCCCAAGTATGAAATAAAATATTTCATTGGTTTGGCATTTGTTTGATGATTGAAGTGACACAGGTGTCACACTGGGGAAACAAGACTGATCGTACAAGATGGTTATCTGCTTATAGTTGTTGGGCCGTAGACTTGGGCTGGGTAATAGAGCTGACCGCACAAGTTGTTGTTCGGTTTAATTGTTGGGCCGGGTATTTATCTGAGTCGCACAACATGATGTGGGTCGCACAAGGTTGTGCCGACCGCACAACATGTTGGGCCGAAGTGATTAATTGGATTATGTTAGTGAACTTCACAAATGGTTCGACCCAATACATCATAAACTATACAAGTATGACAATGCTATGTTCTTGACTGTTATGTGTTGCCATGATCTGTGCATGTTCGTAACTTGCTACCTCTGTGTAAACATACGTGCACTACTTGAACCTAAACCTGACTTGTATTGGTAACCATGTTAGGACGTGGTTGACCACTAGCTGCTAGACTTGATCTTTCTGTGTAATCTGCCGAGCAAACCAAGGTGAGTTCACACTTCTCTACAAAGCATGGGATTCCCAGGGGTTGGGAATGGGTTAAGGAATAGGGATTCCTCATCCTGTTGAGACGTATTCAGGAACATAGATTCCTCGTCCTGTTGAGACGTAATCAGGAACATAGATTCCTCATCCTATTGAGACGTATTTAACTATACCAGACTAGAACTCTATCAACGAAGTCCCTCCTTTTGTATCGACTTAATCGCCGAGGCCAATGGCGAACGGGTCATTAGTTAAATAGCGCTATTAGGTTTAACAAACCTCACACCGTGCCGCAGAGGACGGGCGTGGACTAATGGACTATGGCACGTCAGTGATGATAGACACAGACGTTAGGGCACTTAAACATGACGAATGTTAGTAGTCGATATGGTAACGAGTCTGGTGAATTAAACATGGGGTAGCCCCCACAGCCATAGAGCCGGGCTGGAATAGCCAACGTAAGAACGGGTAACTAATAAACGTTTTTCGAACTATGGGGTAACCCCCACGGCTGGATAGCTGGTAAAGAGCAAACTGTGTTTTCGGAACAACTATAAACTGGACAACCAAACGTGAACTCACTCGACATTGTTGTTGACTCGTTACTACATGCTTTGCAGGTCATTAGGTACCCATGGAGCTTGCACAGGGAGGAACGGTCGTTGTGGGACATGGCAATGTGTGCCATGCTTTAAACATTACTTTATTTCATACTTAATACTTGCTATGGGTTTTACAATTATGCTTCCGCTAAACATTTAACTATGCTTTGGTTTTTGAACACCTTTCATATTGTTTGGTTGAATTATGGTTACTTACATGCTTGTTCAATATGATTGGTGGCTTGATCCTGGTCAGTCACGCCTCCAAGCGGTGATACTCCGCGTGTGGATTTTGGGGGTGTGACAGATTGGTATCAGAGCCATTGGTTATAGAGAACTTGGTTTTAATAAAGGAAAAAGTTTTTGTTAAAACCAGACTATAACCTGTTTAGTGCTCTACGATCCACAACGACGCTTCACTCCACGTGCAAGGCTCGACATTCTAGGTGATATGGTTTACGTTTATATTGCCTACTTGCTAGATTGCATAGAACTTTGCTCATGGTATGCTTAGATAAACGTAGCAACTATAGTTTGAAAACACATTTGTGCTTGCTCCCTACTGTCACTACACATTTACGTACATTCGCGACACCTTTCCTACTGGTGTTTCTTTCGATGTGAAGATCATGAGGGAACGTGAGAACCTAACTCAAGCCAGCTGACGGCTCTTATCAACGAACAAGTTACGGCAGCACTCGCAGCCGCTCAGGTAGGAGGTATATCCTGCTGTTCCGAACCTAACCTAGGATGTTATATCCTACTCTCATGACCCAATTCTCGCACTTAACCCTGTCTTTTCTTCCTCGCGCAACAAGGTCAGAACGCTCAGCCGCCTGTATGCACATTCAGGACGTTCATGGACTGTCATCCTAGTACTTTCAGTGGCACTAAAGGAGCTGTTGGACTCCTCCATTGGTTTAAAAAGCTCGAGACTGTCTTAGAGATGCGTGAATGCCCTGAGGCTCGCAGGGTGAAGTACGCCACTGGTACTCTCGAAGGCACTGCACTAACATGTTGGAACGCGCAAGTTTAGATGCTGGGGCTATCGGCTGCTAATGCCACCCCATGGAATGATTTTAAGGAACTGATCAAACGTGAATACTGTAGTCGTGATGACATCCACAAGCTGGAAGTGGAGTTCTTTAACCAGAAGATGACGGGGTCAGAGATAGAAGCGTACACGAAACGATCCAACGGACTGGCAGTGTTATGTCCAACTATTGTGGATCCTCCCATCAAGCGCATTGAGCTGTACCTCAAAGGCTTAGTACCATAGACTCAAAGTCATGTGACTTCTACTAACCTTGCTACTATCCAGGATGTTACTCGTCTTGCTCAGCGTCTCACAGACCAAGCAGTGGAACAGAACAAGCTGCCTAAACGTATCGGTGCTACTACTACTACTACTGCTACTACTACCTCTGCTACTTCCTGTGACAACAAACGGAAGTGGGATGGAACCTCCAGCAAGGGTTTGACTACGGTTCAGTCCCAGGCACAACAGCGAAAGATCGATAGATACCAGAGTCCTGCTCAGCAACCTTCTGGTAGTCAAGGGCAGGGTGGAATCGATGTAATTTGCATCACAACGGGCCGTGCAACAAAGATCGTTGTCAGAAATGCAACAAGCCTGATCATGAAGCCAAAGATTGTAGAAGCTCACGCCCTGCAAACAAGAACCAACAACAGCAGCCACAAGCTCCACAAAATCAGCAGCAACATCAGGGTAACAAGGGATGCCATCAGTGTGGTGTTGAAGGACACTTCAAGAGACACTGTCCACAGTTGAACCAGAACCAGAATCAGAACCACAACCAAGGAAACGGGAACAACAATGGAGGCAACAACGGGGGTATTAACGACGGCAATGGTGCCAGGGGTCGAGTGTTCGTGATTGGTTAGGATGATGCTAGGAATGACCCCAACGTTGTAATGGTTTCGACATCGTTATTGGTATGGATTGGCTACCTCAACATCGAGCAGGGATTCTTTGCAAAGAAAAGATTGTCCGCATTCCTCGTGCTGGTTAAGAACCTTTGGTAATTCATGGTGACAAGCTCCTGGAGCAGCACCTATAGCTCATGCACCGTATCGCTTAGCCCCATCAGAGCTGGAAGAACTCTCTACGCAACTACAAGAACTCTTGGATAAGGGTTTTATTCGTCCTAGCTCATTGCCTTGGGGAGCTCCAATGCTATTCGTAAGGAAGAAGGATGGTACTTTCAGAATGTGATTCGACTACCGTGAACTCAACAAGGTCACCGTGAAGAATTGCTATCCTCTTCCACACATAGACGACTTGTTCGACCAGCTGCAAGGGTCGAGCTACTATTCAAAGATTGATTTGAGATCAGGATATCACCAGCTGAGAGTCCGAGAAGAGGACGTCTCTAAAACAGTTTTTAGAACCCGTTATGGACATTATGAGTTTTTGGTCATGCCTTTTGGGCTAACAAACGCACCTGCGGTCTTCATGGACTTGATGAATTGAGTGTGCAAGCCGTACCTAGACAAGTTCATTATTGTATTCGTCGACGACATCCTGATCTATTCGAAGAGTCAGGAGGAACACGAGCAACATTTACGACTCATTTTGGAACTCCTTCGAGCAGAACAGCTGTACGCCAAGTTTTCAAAATGCGACTTCTGGTTTCGTGAAGTCCACTTCCTAGGCCATGTAGTGAACAGGGATGAGATTCACGTTGATCCATCCAAGGTAGATTCGATTAGGAGCTGGGCTGCACCTCGTACGCCGAAAATTCGCCAATTCTTGGGATTTGGCAGGTTACCACAGGAGGTTTATTAAGGATTTTTCCAAGATTGCACAGCCTCTTACTTCACTAACGCAGAAGGGCGTTGTTTATAGATGGGGAAACGCATAGGAATCAGCATTCCAGCACTTAAAGGATAGGCTCTGCAGTGCACCTATTCTTTCATTGCCAAAGGTCTGCAAAACACTGAATTTCTCATGGCACGTTTTACGAAAGTTTGGCAACATGGCAAAAACACTTATATATAGGAAGTACCAGTGGCGTATCCACCATGTTTTGACCATATTACGTCCGTTTCGTATTCGGTGTCATGTTACATTCCATGTCTTACCATACACAGTAGTACACTCTATGGTTCTCATACGCCTATCACTATAATCCCGTGTGCACCCGCGATTATTTTGATCGTCACATGATCCGCATAGCTTGTACTAGTTGTGTATGAATTAGGGTATATATAATTTAAAAATAAGAATGTGTGCGTATAAGAATATAGTATGTATGCAAGTCCATGCTTAAGTATGTATGGGACCTACGTAAGCGAATCTCTCGGATTACGCTCGCGTACGGGTACGAATGTATGAATCATGAGTATGAATGAAAGTATAAGCATAAATATAAGTTTGAGTATGAATATGCATGTATGTATGAACATAAACATAAAACGTATATGTAGTATGTGTATAAGCATAAGCGTAAAACGTATGAATATAAGTGTAGGTATAAACAAATTACGTATATAGTGTACGTTGGGACATAGCGGATTTAAGCGTATAAAACATTCAAAAAAAGTTGAGTATGTAAATACGAACTATATGGATGATGTTATCGCGAGATATCGACTAAAATGTGTATGATGATATGCATGTATAGTTGTTTAACCGAAACGTTGAGTTTATCGAATCAGAATTAGATTGAGCTCCATTTGAAGGGTAGAATATAGTTTATATATGTAAGAGGATATACAGTACTCAATGGTTAAGCATAATGTATTTTGTAAATGAATGGAAATGCTACTTTTGTTTTTAAAAAGGTTTACGTAATCCGAAGATGGTAGGTCCCCATGAAGTCTTCTTGCCCACGTGTTTTGTAAATTGGTGTAGGAAAAAGGTTTTCGATATAAAGTAAGTTCGTTTCATCAAACCAGAAATTATGAATTTAGGAGGTTCTTGTGAAAACGAGGATCCTTAGAAAAAGAATTTAGAAAAGTACCTTGTGATTGTTAAAAGTTTTAACAAATGATTTGTTGATGTTAAAAAGAGTATTTGGTAAAACGATCATATAACATCTATAAAATCTTATAAGTAATTGAGAAAGGTTGGTTTGATTTCGATTAAGAATGGAAGTCTCTAGTATGATGATATAACGTGTGCGTGTTTTAGTGATTAAGTGGAATATGAAGTTCATGGGCCAGAGTTTCATTGGACCGATTAAATTTAATAGGTAGCATTTAGTAAGGTTTTGAAATTCGGGAAATAAAACGTTTTAAGGTATGATTACGAATTTCGCGTATATGAGTTAAGTGGAAATAGATTGTAGGATAAGGAGCACGTTTGATAAAACAATAAATTTTGAAATCGGTAAGAGTAGGTATTTTGAATAATGATAAACGAATTAGGTATGAAACTTGATCGGGTTTTCGTAATAGTATATTTTGAAGAGGCGTTTTGGTAACGATCACCTAGGTAAGGGAATCACCCCTAACTCGTTGGTGAGGTCGTTTTAAGATAAAAGAGAGTGGAGTTAATCGTCAAGGTAAGGAATTCACTCCTATCTTGATGATATGTCTCCATTTGTTGTTATAAGAAATACAAATAAGACCATATGAAGTCATGCATATGTATAAATATATGAAAGAGATTTAATATGTTGCGTGTGTGTGAAGAAATATCGAAAGTAAATTTGAATTTGAAAAACAAATTGCATCGTATAAGATAAATAATAGAAACACATGATTGATTAAAATTTGGATGGTTCCAAAACGGGACTTTGACTAACCAAAGTGGTCGAAAGGTCTTTTGAATTTGGGGAGCATGCTTTGGCCTAATAGGTGGAATACTCTCGCCGACAAGTCGGTTAACTGTATTTACCCTTCCGGTTACTACATGTCCCAAATCAATTGAAATTTCGAGACTTAGCGGGATTTATGAAAATCAAGGAGTGGAACTAGTCGACTAGGTGCGGGTTTCACCCCTAACTTGGCGATTTAGTAACCTAAGTGTGGTTGGTACTCGTCGGGTCAAAATTTAATTTCGATACTTTAACGAGGGTCCACTAGAATTTTGAAATTTGAATTTCTCCATCGAGGTGAGGATCTCACTCCTAACTCGATGGTGAATTTCATGTAAAAATGAAAAGTGAATGAATTGAGAGTCATTCACCAAATTGTGGGTTTCACGCCTATTTTGGTGAAGTCGTCTCGTTTGTATATTACGAGTGGGTTGTGAATTTAGAATAGTCGAGTAAAATGTATGAGGAAAAGCGTATGTTGAAGATTAAACAAACAATCATTATCATGTCAAGAATGGCACATAAAGAATGAAGTATTAAAACAAATATTAACACATAGTAAAACATGTATAAATACATAAGAATAGCATGTCAAGTATGATACATAAGGATAAAAACAACATATATGTTTAAAAGGCTCAAAGAGGATAAATAAGAAACACATATAGTGGCATGCATGTAGCTCCAAACAAAACATAAGAATAAGACACTAGAACTATAGACTAGGTAAAAAACATGGCATTTTTTTCCTAATTCCCTATAGTTATGGCTCTGATACCAATCTGTTACACCCCAACCGATGGCGGAAACATCGGAGTGAGACGATATAGATTGCTCGAGACATCATAACACTAATAATTGTGACAAGTATTTAAATAGTAAATTTCATTCATTTCTAAAGAATCAATTTCAAGAATTTGAAATAAATACAACATCATGAATAAAGAAATACAACACAATACAAATTTAAAGTGTGTATCTAAGCATCCTACTATGTTCCATGCGTTATCAACATCATCTCAAAGACCTGCAACATGTTTTAAAAGCATAGTTCAATACAAAGGTATTGGCGAGTACACAAGTTTTAGACTCGTGTCGTGTGTATAAAAAGTATTTTCAATCCAACATAGCATTTGGTATACTGAGTCAAACTATCATGCAATACAATATGTCAACTCTAGTGTCCACTAGTATTTAGCATCCCTTGCCACAAAAGTGACGAGACCGTTATGTATAATAAATAGCATCCCTCGATACCGAAGTAATCGAGACTGTATAGTATAAAACTTAACAAAACCCCGTCAGGTGGTGTGCTACTCCTATAGCGCTATAATTGTTTAAGCCGAGTTAACAAGTAGTATGTATTCTAGCATGAACTTTAAGCATAACAAAGCATGTATACGGATCGAATGAATAAAAGCATGTTTGTAAATTGTGCATTTTAACAAGTAAACATGTTGCACCCAAAGTGTATTAAAAAGAAAATGGGTTAAGTGTACTCACAAAATTTGCATATGCTTTCCGATTATCGAATTGTTGACGTGTAAAGAGGTTTGGAGTCCGAATGTATAAGGGTTAAGGTTCAAGGTATATTTAGAGTCGAGATTCGGATTTAAGATTCAAAGAATAACAAAGTATGCATTATGAAAATAATCACTATGGTATTAGCACTTGTCTTGACACTATAGTAATCCTTAAGCATTGTATGTGATTTCATAGGTTCAAGACCTATTAGAATCGTGACAAGGAACTACACACATAGTGATAAACTTATTAACTTGGTAGAGGATTTATATAATCACTACCAAGGGTTCGGTTTTAAGGGTTATTATTGTAGTCATATCATATACATAATATTATATTTAGTCATGTAGGAGGCGGGAGGTTGAACCTTCCACTTTGGTACCTCTTGGTGTCATATAAGTCAAGTAGGAGGTGGGAGGTAAGATACTCCACTTTGGTACCTCGTGTAATGTATTATCATATAGGACATGTAGGAGGTAGGAAGACGAATCTTCCATTTAGGAACCTCTTAGATATGTACAAGAAATGATACAACTAAACTAAGCAAAACATCAAGTGATGTGTGGACTTGTATGTAGGTTAGCCTAGGCTAACCAAGTAGTCACACTATCTTCAAGTTCAAGACTTGACACCACTTGTGAGCTAAGAACTCGAATAAAACAGAAAGTTTAGAGTGTTTAGACACTCCTATTAAGTGTAAAACAACCTTGGTTTGGCTTTACTAATCATACAAGAGACTAGAAGCATAAGAACAAAAGTTTGTTTGAAGTAAACAAGAGATTAGAAAGTTTTAAAAACACAACAGAAAGTTTATGGACACTTTTAGGGCATTTACAGGTCTGATTTCTCCAAGGAGAGATCAAGGAATCAAGCCCAAAGATTATCCAAGCATTTAGAAAGAAGAATCAAGTGATTTGGTTGAGTTTTGAGCAAGTTATGCTCACTTTTGTAAGGAGGTATGAATTTGCCCGTATTTCTGATTTGCAAGAGCTTTGAGAGTGATTTTGGAGAGATTGGAGAGTTGTGAAAGTGTATAATGGCTTGGAGAAGGTGTGTATTTATAGGGGATGAGTTGTGTTTAGGGATTGGGAGCCATTAATGCAAGAAACACACATAACACCCAACCTAACACCCTAAATCGCCTAATCCCGTAGCTGGGCATGCTTTTCTGCGGATTGGACTTGTACGCGGGCCGCGTAAGGGATCAAGGGGCCTCTACGCGGGCCGCCTGAACTTACTGATCCGGAAATTAAGTTTCAGTTATTACAATTCAGCCCCCAAAGTTGTTATTTTAGGGTTTTTAGGTCATTTAGGGACTATATTTGCCACAAAAGCATAGTTTGAGATAAATTTAAGTATGAGGAGTATAAACCAAGTATAATTAAGTGTATGAAGGTCGTATTTATGTATCGTTTATGATTGAATCACGTTTTTATGCATAAGTTTCACGTATTTACAAGTTTAGCATATAGTTTCCAAGAATTACGAATAAGCATCAATGGTTTCACGAAATCGAATGTATAAGCATGTATGAAGTATGTATAACATGAATTTAACCAAATATGAGTTTTATTTATGAGTTAAGCTCCGTATTTTACAACGATTGAGATGAATGAACGATTACGAGAACACGAGATTTCCAAAAATAGAATTTCCAGCAATGGTTTCCAAATATAGAAAGTATGAAAACGTAGGGCGTTACATCAGAGCTCATGGTTATAGGGAATTAGGTTATTAGTAATTCTTTGACCTAGTCTATAACCTTCCTAGGACCCTAACACAAGATTCTTGTGTTTAGATCTTAAAACAATACCGCCACCTATCCTTAGGCGACAACCACAACAAGAACACAAATTTCGAATCTGCTTTGAAAACCAATCATCTGTTCTAGGATGATTTATTATAAGGTTTTGAACCCTCTAAGTTTTCAAAATCTCATCAAAGTTTGGGTCTTATAATGTGAACACGTGCAAACTGGAAGGGTGAATGGCTGTGTGACAACTGCCACTTTCGGGTAATTTACTTACATTTAAAACAGTGATTTACATTATACAAGCATGTGTTTTGAATATTCTGACTGCATGATTACATAGTATACATCTTAGAAAACTCATGGAATATTCATTGGTTATTACACATGATTCATTTTTATTGGGTACATTTGAAATAGTGCAAACAATTCACCGAAACAACTAGAGTAGTGCCTAGTGAACTAGAGTGCTGACGAAAACTCGAGATCCACAGAAAACATCTAAAATAACATCTTAAGGACTCGGATGAGAGTCCAACATCAATTATATATTAAACCCTATGTGGGAATACAAGGGTTTGGTTAATATATTACCAATGCCCGGTAGCACTAAAAACTGTCCGAAATGCCCTAAAAGTGACCATTTCATGAATTTTCCGCAAAATTCAGCAATTGTATTTTATTACAAGATGCAAAAATTGATGTTTAGGCACCAATTTCATATAAAAATAATTATGGAATATCGATTTCACACATAACTGGAATTTTTCCTACAACTTCCTTAAGTGTACATTTCGACTATTTACTTGCGAAACGAGCGCTACACATCTAGCCGAACTATATTTTGGCACAAGTAGCGAACTAGTTAACATTATTTTTGATCTTATAGCGCTAGTTGATGGTCATTTCAAGTCAAGAAACATCTCGAAAATTGCAAACCCTTAACACCAAAATACTTACATCTTTTTATTCTTGTGAAATCTAAAAAAAATAACTAACACTTTTCACCATGCAAGACCCCCCCCCCCCCCATGTTGTGTGACAACTGACACTTTTCGGTAACTTTCTTACACTTAAAGTACTCATTTTAGCTACATTTTTATGCATTTCGAACACTCGAACTGCGTATTACATAATATACATCTTAGAATACTTATGGAATATTCAATTATGATGCACATGATTCATTTTATTGGTTACCTTTGAAACAATGTAAACAATGCATCGAAACAACTAGAACAGTATCTAGTGAACTAGCGTGCTGACGAAAACTCAGGATCCAGCGAAACCATCTAAATTACATCTTTAGGACTTAGACGGAAGTCCAACATCAAATGAACATTAAACCCTATATGGGAATGCAAGGGTTTGGTTTAATATACTACCAATGTCCGGTAGCACCGAAAACTGCCGAAAAGCACTAAAAGCGACGATTTCTACACTTTTCCGCAGAAATTCTGCAGAAATCAGCTTTGTAATATTTTTACGACATGTAAAAATATTATTTAACATAGAATTCATATGAAGATACCTTCGGGTATCATCCGAACCATAATCACATCAGTTCACACAAAATACACAAGCTTAGCGTTCAAATACCGACAAACGGAAACAAAGCGTAACGATTATCCGAACGATATCGGATCTTTTTTTTAGTAACCATCTAACATTATTTGGATCATTTTAAACTAGTAATGATCACCTAACATTTTGAAAACATTTGGAAATCCCTTTATACATCTCTTGGTTGCGGATTTACAACTTACGGAAAAACTTCGTCGGTAGGAATTAAAAGTGCTTTTATTGAACCGACGACCAAACGGAAGTCGTTTAAGATATCAAAATACCATTTCTACTAGTTTAGTGAATTTGTTAATGATAATTAACATTCCGAATCACTAATTACCTCCTAATGGTGAAAGATTACCCCTAATCACCATACTTAGCCTAATTACCAAAATATCTACATGTTTAAGACATTTTTATAAAAATGTTACACTTTAACCCCCCCCCCCCACATGTGGTGAACGTTTTTAGTGGGTCCCATACCCATATTTCACATGCAAATATCTAGATATTATTTGTTGGTTGCAAGTGGATGATGTTAGTGGATGATTATAACATTATGTCTCATTTAGTTTACTAGCATTTTATCACCCTTTTCAACTTATCTTTCACAAAAAAAAACTATCTCATCATCTTCATCTTTTTCACAAGAACACCCTCAAAAACCCAATTATTTTTATTACCTCCTTCATGATCAATATGGATTTCCAAGTAACATAAGAGGATCTAAAGCTTTTGGAAGTAAAAGGAAGGGTTTCCATCCATACAAAAGTATTCTACCAACAAGATCATCATCTTCTTAGTCTTAATAATCTTCTAAGATCATCCCTAGCCTAGTGCTAGAAGTAAGCTTCTATATCTATTTTTTTATACAAATATTATGCCTATGATTGTTATTATTACTAATAATAACCAAGGAAATCATACATAATAAACATGAAGAAAATACAAAGAAGCAAAGAATAAAAATCATGATATAATTATGATTGTTTATATTATGATATAAGACTTGATATATGCTTATTTAGTCTTGTTATGATGTTTATGATGCAAATAAATTGTTAGAAGATGTTTTAAGATATGATCTAAAAATTATGCATGTTTATGTTAAAGGGTTTTTAACATAAAGGATTAAATGGATGATCATAACTATTGATCTTGTGAAAGTATTAAGGGTTTTTATTTAAAAACAAGACTTTTACAAGATTATAAAAAGTAACATACAACTAGAGATTTTTATAAAAGTTGTTAAAACTAGAATTAAACTTGGTTTTTGAACTTGTTAGCATATGAAATGATCATGGTTAAAACCCTACATGATTTGGATATCATCTTGATAATTTCATGTTATAAAAGTCTCATATGTTTAGTTAAGATGTTGGGTAAATTGATGATGATTTGAAAGAAAAAGAAAATGATATGTTTATGAAACATGGTTAAAATAAAAATACAAAGGTTATATGGTTTTTTTCATAAAAACTTTATTTTATAAAGTAAGAACATTTTTTGGTTAATTTTAGACAAGAGAAATATATATTTTTTTTAGAAAATATATATTTGGTTATTTTAACAACTTTTGTGACATGTATTACTTGATGTATTAGTTATATATATCATTGTAGGAACTTGAATCTAATGTCACATTTAAACTCAAAACACCTTATAACAAAAGTCCTACAAGACTTCACATATTTACGCCTTAAAACAAGTTACGGACGATTTGAATAATCGGACACCATTTATGGTAAAAAATGAACGACGGACGACTACATAAGTGAATTGCCAATCCGGAAAGTTACTACGATGTTTAGACGATTTTCCGACACGAAATATAAGTATCCTATCGATAACAAATTTCGGATGTTTACAAACTTATAAAAACTAGTATGTTTTTATTTACTAACAAGTATACTTAGTAAATTTTTTATAAAAAGGTTTTTATAAAAATAAATGGGCTTATTATACTAGTGGGCTATTTTTATAACAAATGGGCTTATATTACTTAATGGGCTATTTTTATAACAAATGGGCTTATATTACTTAATGGGCTTATTTTTCTTAATGGGCTTATCTAAATTCACGGGCTAAGCCCAAACACCAAACATATGGGCCGAAGCCCAACACTATTCAAGCCCAACACTATTCAAGCCCAACACTATTCAAGCCCAACACTATTCAAGCCCAATACTATTCAAGCCCAACACTATTCAAGCCCAACACTATTCAAGCCCAGCACTATTCAAGCCCAGCACTATTCAAGCCCAACACTATTGAGGCCCAACACTATTTGAGGCCCAACACTATTTAGGCCCAACATTATTTGGGGCCCAATAACATGAAAACATGGGCTCGGCCCAATGATACTATTATTGGAAACACAACTATACAAGTGATACATACAAGACACGAGATTCAGCGGACGAGATCCGACTATACAACTCATTCATCGAATACACAGTTAACGAACATTTGAACAACTCATTCATCGAATACACAGTTAACGAACATTTGAACAACTCATTCATCGAATACACAGTTAACGAACATTTGAACAACTCATTCATCGAATACACAGTTAACGAACAGTAAAGACATACAAGTCTTACACATATTCAAGACACAAGACTTATACTCAGGTCATTTACAAAGACCGAAGGGTCTAACAAATATAAGGACATTTGTAGGTCGCAACATTGTTCAAGACGACCGTATGTCAGATCACAGTTAGTTACTATTCACGGACGCAATTCTGTGAGTTCATGTTCCCCTATTCATTTAAATGTTTTACAACTTTACAACTATCGGGGAAGATACATGTTCAAAGTATGTTAAAGTTAGGTAATGAAACACCTTAGATCATGTGCGAATTAGGGCCATACTATAAGCACCATTAATCCAGTTTGGACCAAGGAACAAAGGACTAGATCTATTGGGTTTTGGCGAGCCCCACTCTTGGTCGTGGACCCATACAGAAGAGTGCGTTTGTGTCCCAGTCGATAGGAATCGGCATAAAATCGTCTAGGGTTGGTTTGCTTCCTATTTCGTCACACATATTAATGTCCTTGCAAAACATTAATGATCAACGATTTCATTGACGCTTTACATACAACAACTCACATTTTTCATACATCGTTTACAACTAAATTGCATGAATTCACCAACTTTTGTTGATGTTTTCCAAACTTAACATGTACCACAGGGAATTAGTGGACCAATGCAAAGATTTCAGTTCAAGGAAAACAAGTATCAATACTCCATGCCAAGTATTGAAGGGTTTGCCTGTTATATACCGCCTCTTTGCGGTGATATAGTGGTCAAAGCCTTGACATTTTAGACTTACATTTTGATGTATAAAACAGTGACAATTTATTTTCATTTGATGGTTTGTAACCAATACATTTAACTTATGTTGCGTTCTTTTGAAACGATCATGACAATGGCATTGGAGCTTGTTTTTATTCATTTAGTATGTTCACTTATATTGTTATGCAATGAGAACCGATCAGATCACACCTTGCGCTTCCGCTATGAGCGGGTGTGACATGTTGTAACCGTGAACAAGGGGTCCCACCCCCTTGTTTATGTTGGTAAAATATCTAAGTAATTACTTTGTGTTACAAGTGGATAAGTATGGTGATTTATTTCAACACTTAACCATTAAGTCTTACAACCTCATTACTCCTCATTTCATCATTCATCATCCAAGAACACTCTTACCATCTTCATCTTTTTCACAAGAACACCCTCAAAAACCCAATAATTTTTATCATCTCCTTTATGATCAACATGGATTTCTTTGGAACATAAGGTGATCTAAAGCTCTTGGAAGTGAAAGGAAGGATTTTCATTCATGCAAAAGTGTTCCACCATCAAGATCATCATCTTCTTAGTTCTTAATAATCTCTAAGATTATCCCTAGCCTAGTGCTAGAAGTAAGCTTCTATATTTTTTTTTTATACATATTATGTTTATGATTGTTATTATAACTAATAATAACTATATAATCATACAAAATAAACAAGAAAAATACAATGAAGCAAAGATAAAAATCATGATATAATTATGTTTGTTTATATTGTGATCTTAGACTTATTATATGCATATTAGATCTTGTTATGATGATTATGCTACAAATAAAGTGTTAGAAGATGTTGAAAGATATGATCTAAAAATTATATATGTTTATGTTAAAGGGTTTTAACATAAAGGATTAAAGGGATGATCATATCTAGTGATCTTGTGAAAGTAATTAGAGTTTTTATTTAAAAACAAGACTTTCACATGATTATAAAAAATAACATACAACTAAAGATTTTTATAAAAGTTGTTAAAACTAGAATTAAACTTGGTTTTTGAACTAGTTAGCATATGAAAGGATCATGTTTAAAACCCTACATGATTTGCATAACATCTTGATAATTTCATGTTATAAAAGTCTCATAATGTTTAGTTAAGATGTTAAATAAATTGTTGTTGATTTAATAAAGAAAATGATATGTTTAATGAAACATGGTTAAGATAAAAATACAAAGGTTATATGGCCAATTTTTATAAAAACTTTATTTTATAAAATAACAACCTTTTTGGGTAAATCTCTACCAGATTTAAAAAGGTTATTAAAGAAGGGTTTATAAAATAAAAGACAAGAAAAATATATATATTTTTTTTAAAAATATATATTTGGTTACTTTAACAATTTTTGGTGTGATATATTACTTGGTGTATTAGTTAAATATATCAAAGTAGGAATATGCATCTAATGTCACATTTAAACTCAAAACACTTCATAACAAAAGTCCTACAAGACTTCACATATATATACGCCTTAAAACGAATTACGGACGATCCGAATGAGCGGACACCATTTATGGTCAAAACGGACGACGGACGAATCCTTAAACGAGTCACAAATCCGAGGAGTTACTACGACGTTTAGACGATCTTTCGACACGAAAATATACATACACTATCGATAACAAAGTTTGGATGTTTATGAACTTATAAAAACTAGTATGTTTTTATTAACTAAAAAGTATACTTAGTGTATTTTTATAAAAATGTTTTTATAAAAAAAATGAAAGACTTATACTTATTATAAATGGGCTTATTATATTTAATGGGCTATTTTATTATAAATGGGCTTACACTTTACTAGACTATTTTATTATAAATGGGCTTACACTCTTAATGGGCTTATGCTTCATAATGGGCTTAACATAAACACATGGGCTAAGCCCAATACAAATATATGGGCCAAAGCCCAACACTATTCAAGCCCAACACTATTCAAGACCAATACTATTCAAGCCCAACACTATTCAAGCCCAATACTATTCAAGCCCAACACTATTCAAGCCCAATACTATTCAAGCCC
The DNA here is from genome assembly GCA_030545235.1 of Helianthus tuberosus. Classification (NCBI taxonomy): domain Eukaryota; kingdom Viridiplantae; phylum Streptophyta; class Magnoliopsida; order Asterales; family Asteraceae; genus Helianthus; species Helianthus tuberosus. The sequence goes on from CM060405.1 coordinate 126,073,952, forward strand.
AACACTATTTGAGGCCCAACACTATTTGAGGCCCAACACTATTTGAGGCCCAACACTATTTGAGGCCCAACACTATTTGAGGCCCAACACTATTTGAGGCCCAGCACTATTTAAGCCCAATAACTTGAAAACATGGGCTTAGCCCAATGATACTATTATTGGAAACACAACTATACAAGTGATACATACAAGACACGAGATTCAGCGGTCGAGATCCGACTAAACAACTCATTCATCGAATACACAGTTAACGAACATTTGAACAACTCATACATCGAATACACATTTAACGAACAGTAAAGACATACAAGTCTTACACATACTCAAGACAAAAGACTTGTACTCAAGTTATTTACAAAGACCGAAGTGTCTAACAAAAATAAGAACATTTGTAGGTCTCAACGCTATTCAGGACGACCGCACGTGAGATCTTATTTACATCTATTCACAGGACGCGATACTGTGAGTTCATGTTCCCCTATTCATTTAAATGTTTTACAACTTTACAACTATCGGGGAAGATACATGTTCAGAGTATGTTAAAGTTAGGTAATGAAACACCTTAGATCATGTGCGAATTAGGGCCATACTATAAGCACCATTAATCCAGTTTGGACCAAGGAACAAAGGACTAGATCTATTGGGTTTTGGCGAGCCCCACTCTTGGTCGTGGACCCATACAGAAGAGTGCGTTTGTGTCCCAGTCGATAGGAATCGGCATAAAATCGTCTAGGGTTGGTTTGCTTCCTATTTCGTCACACATATTAATGTCCTTGCAAAACATTAATGATCAACGATTTCATTGACGCTTTACATACTACAACTCACATTTTTCATACATCGTTTACAACTAAATTGCATGAATTCACCAACTTTTGTTGATGTTTTCCAAACTTAACATGTATTTCAGGGAATTAAAGGACCATGTCGGATTTCTCAGTCAAGATAACAAGTACAGGAACTCCATGCCATCTTTTGAAGGGTTTAACTATTATATTTCGCCTCTTTGCGGAAATATGAGGGTTTAAACCTTTGTAGTTTATTTCAAGTTAATGTATGAAACAATAACGCTTATTTTCATGTTAATGGTTTGTAACCGACACACTAAACTTATGATGTAATCTTTTGAAACACTATGTAATGGCAATGGAGTATGTTTTATTCATATAGTTTGTTCATGTACATCGATATTTATGCAATGAAAACCAGACAGATCACACCTTGCATTTCCGCTATGAGCGGGTGTGACAGATTGGTATCAAAGCATCGATTGTAGTGAACCAGGATTCTTTATTGAGTCTAAGTCTACAATCACTAGTGATCTCTCATGAAAACCATCTAAACACAAACACATGTTTTCATTTGCATAAAACATTTTTCATGGTCCTTTTTTCAACAAGAATTCATCTCATAACAAATCAAGCAAGGACATTAGTGTCTTAGTCATCTAAATGGTAGACATGCAACTTTAAGTTAATCCACACAACTCAAGTAGGATAACTTAAAATGAACTCTATGTGAAAACTACATTTCGTGTATATATGTAAAATAACAAATGCTCATACGTGTCGAACAACTTATTTCTCAGGATATCATGTCTTCCTCTGAAGGAAGCAACATATATGACGACGTAGACCCGATGGAGCTATCCTCCGACGACGAGTATGTACCGGCAGTCCAGGTCATTACGTCCGACAGCGAGTCGGCATCTGACGATGATTTGGATGACTTTCAGCCGTTCGCGATTGTTGATGACATTATCGACGCAGACGGGTTAGGAGACATTATTGATGATGATGTGCTAGTTATGCCCCCTCTACTTAACGAGATAGTTATCATGGGTCACCCGGAGGGTGAACATGTGGTCGAGGTTATACCATGGGATGTCCTTCCTCTTGCTATTATGCCTTTTATTGGCGACTTCGACGAGGATGACGACGCTGTAGTTCCTGTGATTCCCGTGGAGCATTTAGGTGATGAGTTGGGAGACGGGGATGTTCATGACGTGGTTATTTTGGAGGTCGCTGCACCGGTAGTCCCGGTTATTGTCATCTCTTCTGATTCCGATACTGATGCAGATGCTTCTTCTTATGTATCTGTTACTTCCTCTGCACTGCAGGCCATTGGCCTACAGCGCAATGCAGACGTTGAGATGGATGATGTCATACCTGATGAGCCAGTTGTCCCTGCACATGATCATGTTGCTCCTATTCTACCACATGTAGACCATACTGACGAGGCAGGACCCTCAGGACACGCCCATGTACCACCCGGGGACATGGATCTATACCCACATGTTATGCCCATTACCGATCCATATCACCCAGTGCATGACCCAGCTGCTACTACGGAGTTACGTGCTCGTGTGTTGACACTTGAGCATCAGATGGACTTTATCATCCGTCGAGTTAGTGAACTCGAGGATGAGCTTACTCACCTTATTGGTTTGGTACTTCTTGCTCCACCACCACTGGTCCATTTACCAGCCCATGCTCCACCACCACCACCAGGATCACCACCATTACCCCCACTACCACCGCAGATGCCACCAGTTGATCTACCACCAGTTGATCTACCACCCGTTGATCTACCGCCAGTAGACTTACCTACTCGTATTCTGACACTTGAGCAGCAGATTGTATTCCTGAACCGTTTGGTTCTTGACTTGGAGGGTAGGGTTTCTGATGTTCACAGGTTGTTGTTCCCGATTCCACCACCAGTTTTTCCCCCACCATAGACTATGTTTGCAGGTATTATGCTTTTGGGACGGGTATCTATATCCGTTTTATGTACATATTGATGATACACCAAGTTTTGAAGACAACCGACATACAGCGGGTCACACAGTTGGAAGGAAGATGTTGTTATCTCTTTTGTTGTACTAGACTAGTATGACCGGGTTATGTAGCCCGAGTCTATTTTTGTTCCTTTCAAACGATTATGTAACCGGTTGACTATATATATATAAAACTTGGTGTTATATATTAAATGCATCTGAGTGGTCTGGTTGGACATATCTTATTGTTTATGTTAACTTATTTACTTGCATTATATGTTTGGTGGTGATATTGCTATTAATGTTATGAATATTTTTTTTTTACAAACCAAATCAACGTCTAATCTTTATCCTATTTCTCCTTTGGAAGAATCATGCCACCGAGGAGAGTCTTACGTCACGGACTAATCCACCCCCACCTCCACCAATGCCTACGACCGAGGCGGAACTGAATGCACTTATAGAACAGAGAATCGCTCAAGCTATCGCACTGTATGAGGCATCCCGTGTCGAACAAAGTGGAGGCACCGGCGGATCGGGAGGCCAGGGTCCAGGCGGTACTTCAGGTGGAACCAATAATACGGGTAACATTTAGCTGTTTTGTTACAACTTACCAAATTTCTTTCTTAATCTATTCGTACGATTCACTGTTTGCTCATTCAAAATCCGTTGTCCAATTTCAGGGTGCACATTCAAGCAGTTTCTAGACTGCAAGCCGCTTAACTATGATGGCACAGGCGGTGCTGTGGCTTATGTGAGATGGACGGAGAAAACGGATTCCACTATAAGAATGAGCAGATGTTCCGCTAATCAGCAAGTCACTTTCGTTACTGGCTTGTTTCTCAACGAGGCCCTTACCTGGTGGAACCTACAAGTACAAACTTTGGGTGAAAACGTTGCTTATGCGTTAACTTGGGAGGAACTGAAGGAACGTATGAGGGATAAATACTGTTCTCGTGCTGAACTCCAGAAGTTGGAGAACGAGTTTTGGAACCTTACCATGGTCGGAGCTGATATCACGGGATATACTCAAAGATTTCACGATCTGTCCCGTGTAATTCCTTATCTTGTAACACCAGAGTATAAGCGTATCGAACGCTACATCTGGGGACTTTCTGACAAGATTCGAAGTCTGGTTACTGCAGCTAAACCCACGACCATTACTCAGGCTGTGACTATAGCCGTGAGTCTTACTGAAGACGGGGTCAGGATGAAGATATTCACTGAGAAAAGTGATGACAAGAAGGAAACACATGTTGAGTCTTCCAACCGTGGGAAGCGGAATTACTCGAATTTCAAGAGGGGAACCCGTAATAACAACAACAACAGTAACAACAACTACAACAACAATAACAATAACCCCAGCAACAACAACAACAACAATAACAGGCGACAGAATAACCCGCAAAAGGATTCAAGGGCGTTTGTAGCCACAAACGACACTGGTCCTAAGAAGTACGCTGGTACTTTACCTAAGTGTGAGCGATGCAAGTTTCATCACGTGGGTGATTTTCGGGTTGTCAAGTGTGACAAGTGTGGCAAGCTTGGCCAGCGTACCGAGTCATGTTAGGGAACGGGAAATAATACTGGATCGGGAAGTGGATTTGGTAACAGGAATGGAAACGGGAATGGTCGTAATCAAGGATGTTTTGGATGCGGAAGCAAAGATCACTACAAGAAAGACTGTCCTAAAGAAATTCAAGCTCGTGGTCGATCTTTTGTGATTGGAGCCAAGGATGCGCGCCAAGACCCTAATGTGGTCACTGGTACGTTTCTCCTCAATGATCATTTCGCATCCATATTATTTGATACCGGAGCCGATTTTAGTTTTATCTCTATAGAATTTAAAAATATTCTGCGCTTGGAACCTAGTAAACTAGATGTTCCATATTCTATAGAATTGGCTAACGGTAGACTAATAGAGACGGGAGAAGTTGTTAAGGAGTGTACCTTAGAACTTGGTGAACAAAAATTCAATATCGATCTCTTACCCGTTGAATTGGGTAGTTTCGACGTAGTGGTTGGCATGGATTGGCTATCCAACAATCGAGCCGAAGTCGTTTGCCACGAGAAGATCATTCGCCTACCACTACCGAATGAAGAGACACTTGTTATACATGGAGAGAAGCGTGACACCCCATTGCGGATCATCAATTGCATGAAAGCACAGAAATACTTACGGAAAGGTTATATTGCCTTTCTAGCGCATGTAGTAGACAAGAAGGCCGATGGGCCGAAGTTGACAGATATTCCGGTAGTAAAAGAATTTCCTGAAGTCTTTCCTGAAGACATACCAGGACTACCGCCTTATCGACAAGTCGAATTTCACATCGACTTGGTACCAGGAGCTGCACCTGTAGCCAGATCTCCATATCGATTAGCACCTTCTGAAATGCAGGAATTGTCCACACAACTTCAAGAGTTGATGGATAAGGGATTCATTAGACCGAGTTTCTCGCCTTGGGGAGCTCCAGTTCTTTTTGTGAAAAAGAAGGACGGGACATTCAGAATGTGTATCGACTACAGGGAGTTGAATAAACTCACCATCAAGAATCGGTATCCACTACCGAGGATTGACGACTTATTCGATCAACTTCAAGGGTCGAGTTTTTATTCAAAGATAGACTTACGATCGGGGTATCATCAGTTACGAGTTCAAGAAGAAAGCATACCGAAAACGGCTTTTCGGACTCGTTACGGTCATTACGAGTTTCTCGTTATGCCTTTTGGTTTAACGAACGCACCGGCGGTCTTCATGGATTTAATGAACCGCGTGTGCAAGCCGTATCTCGACAAATTCGTCATAGTGTTCATTGACGACATCTTGATATACTCACTGTCACACCCCCAAAATCCACCTGCGGAGTACTACCGCTTGGAAGCGTGACTGACCAGGATCCAGCCACCAATCATATTGAACAAGCATATAAGTAGATATAAAATCCAACCAATACAATTGGTGTTCAAACAAAGCATAGTTAAGTTGCAAGCGGAAGCATAAGTCTCAAATCAAAACATAAGTTTAATTGTTTCAAAGTTTAACATGGCACACAAACGTCCATGTCCCACAACGATCCTCCTCCATGCAAGCTCCAGCTAAGAAACCTAAGGACCTGCAAAGCATGTAGTAACGAGTCAACAACAAGTTGAGTGAGTTCACGGTTGGGTGTTCGTTTTAAGTTGTTTCGAAAACAGTTTCCTTTAGCTGGCATCCTGCCGTGGGGGTTACCCCATAGTTAAAAACATGACTTGTTTGTTCCCGGTTACTCTGGCAATCCTGCCGTGGGGGCTACCCCGTGTTAGTTATCTGGCATTTCGGCCGTGGGGGCTACCCCATGTATCTACTAGACTCGTTACCATATCGACTGCTGACTGTAGTCATGTTTATGTGCCCTGAAACTGTCAATGTCTATCATCATTGACGTGCCCCAGATCCATTAGTTCACGCCCGTCCTCTGCGGCACGGTGTGAGGTTTGTCAGACCTAAATAGCGCTATCTAACTAATGACCCGCTCGCCATTGGCCCGGCGATTAAGTCGATATAAAAATGAGGGACTTCGTGATAGAGTTTTGGTCTAGTACGAGTTATCTGTCCGTGAGGACGAGGAATTACATTCCTGAACCTTTGCTGTCCTACCCAAGGAGGACGAGGAACCCAGTTCCTTAACCCCAATTCCCGACCCCTGGGAATCCCATGCTTTGTAGAGGGTGTGAACTCACCTTGGTTTGCTCGGTAGAAACACAGAAAAGTCAAACAAGCAATGTTGTGGCTACTCACGTCCTACCATAATTGTATCATACCATCAGGTTCGTATTCAAGTAGTGCATGTATGTTTCTAGCATAATGTACTCAAGTAACGTTCATGGCATTCATGTTTAATCATGGCAGATTCACGTTCAACAGTTAACATATAAGGTCTGTGCATTGGGCCCAAGAGTCTGGCCCAAGCAATTTAGTCCGAAACAAGGTGAAAGCCCAAACAGTGTGTATCCGTGTATAGTCTCGAGTCGCAACTAGGCGTTTGCGACTCGCAACCTGAGTCGCAACTACGGTCTCGGTTCATGCTGTTTTGGTTACGAGTCGCAACTGGACTCGCAACCGGGGTTTCGAGTCAAACGGTTTATGTGCTGATCACTTGTGGTTTCGAGTCGCAACCAGGTGTTTGCGACTCGCAACCGATGTCGCAACTGGGAGATTTCGACTCATCATGCATGGTTTCGAGTCGCAACTGGAGGTCTCGAGTGGACAACTGCTGATTCGGAACAGTGTACTACCCAATGAGAATTTGATTTCAGGAAATGGTTTGTACTATCCACTTAAACCTGTTTATTTGTCTAACAATTACCATTTTGGATCAAACATATCAGAATTCAAATATTCAACCATGTTCATAACATATTCATCATGTTCTTCAAACATTCAAGTAGTTCATATTGCTTATTCAAACTTGTTCATCTTATTTCCGGGTTTTTATCCTTAATCACAACATATAATCATGAACAACAATCAAACATTTGAACATATTCATCTAATGGTTTCAAGACATCCAATAACGTCCCCAAATCTACCCTAATCCGATTAATCATGATGCTCTCTATACACATATGCAAGCTGGTTTCATGAACATTCACATTTAATGATTTGAATCACATTTAGACATAAGATATTGTGTGTTCATTATGCAACATATCCGAAATCAAAACATATTATCCGATTATCAACAACATACATATCCGGTTCACAAAATATCATCAAGTATACAACTACACTAGTTAATCATATCATTCATACCATTATTAAACAACAACAAACATCATAAAATCACTAACAAACATCATAAACACTAACCGGTTGTGAGGTGGTGAAAGATGAAGCTTCGTTTGGTGTGAACAAGCAAATCCGAGAGGTCCTTTTGTGGTCGGTTGGTTGGATCCGAGAAGAAGGAGGAGAGGTGATGTTTAGTGTTTAGGGTTTTAGTGTGAAAGAGTGGAGAGTGTGTGTGTTGGAGAGTATGAGTGGATTGTCCAAAGAATGGACTAGTTTGCTAGGAGTATGATATATATACTAGTCCTAGTAGGTTTCGTGTGGGTTAAATGAGGTGCGGCCCAACCGGCCCATAGGTCATCGTTCACTCAAGACCACATGGTCTCGAGCCGGGTTCGTGTCGTTTCGGTTCATATACATACTCGCATACATACACATAAGCACACATGTAACCTAACACATAATCATATAAAAGGTTGTAGCTTATCATTAATCACATAAGTTTAACTATTCACACGTTTAAGCATACAACGAAAGGTTCTAAATTTCGAGTTGTCACATCATCCCCAAGTTGAAAGAAATTTCGTCTCGAAATTTGGTAGGCACTCACTGAGGAAGCTAGTTAAGTTGTATGGTTTTCCCGGTTTTCCTGGGGTGTCACATCCACCCCCCGTTGATCTGGAATTTCGTCCCGAAATTCCGTAGCTTCGGCCTCAGTAGTGGGTGTACTGTTTGCGAACAGTTGGGGATACTTTTGTTTCATCTGATCTTCGCGCTCCCAGGTGAACTCTGGGCCGCGACGTGAGTTCCAACGAACTCGAACGAGAGGTATTCTAGTGCTCTTGAGGACCTTAACATCCCGGTCCGTGATTTCGACTGGTTCCTCGACGAATCGTAACTGCTCGTCGATAGTGAGTTCCTTCAAAGGAACTACGTGGGTCTCATCTGATGGACACTTCTTCAGATTCGACACGTGAAAAACGTTGTGAACTGCACCGAGTTCCGCTGGTAAGTTCAGTCTGTAGGCCACCTTGCCTATTTTCTCAATGACCTCGAAAGGTCCAACGTATCGTGGGTTAAGTTTACCGCGTTTACCGAAACGAACCACACCCTTCCAGGGTGAAACTTTGAGTAGTACCCGCTCCCCAACCTGGAGCTCAAGTGGTTTCCTGCCCATGTCGGCGTAAACTTTCTGACGTTCGCGAGCGGCCGTCATGCGTTTTCGGATCTGAGCGATCTGCTCGGTTGTATCTACCACATATTCTGGACCAGTGATCTGACTTTCTCCCACCTCTGCCCAGCAAAGAGGAGACCGGCATTTACGTCCGTACAATGCCTCAAACGGAGCAGCTCCAATGCTTGTGTGGTAGCTGTTATTGTACGAGAATTCCACAAGTGGCAGATGCTTTTCCCAGCGGTTGCCAAAGTCGATTACACATGCACGAAGCATGTCTTCTAAGGTTTGAATAGTGCGCTCGGACTGCCCGTCCGTCTGAGGGTGATACGCTGTGCTCATATCTAGTCGCGAGCCAAAGGATTTGTGCATTGCTTGCCACAGCTCTGAAGTAAAACGTGCATCTCGATCCGAGATAATAGAGGTGGGCACCCCGTGCCTCGAAACGACTTCCTTGAGGTATATTTCTGCAAGAGTGGAGAACTTATCCGTTTCCTTGATAGCCAGGAAGTGTGCAGATTTTGTGAGTCGATCCACGATCACCCAAATAGTATCGTTCCCGCGCTGGGATCTAGGTAGGCCAGTAACAAAATCCATGGAAATTTGCTCCCATTTCCATTGAGGTATCTCTGGTTGTTGGAGCAGGCCTGATGGTTTCTGGTATTCCGACTTGACTCTCGCACAAGTCAAACACTTGCTGACGTAGGTTGCTATGTGGGCCTTCATGCTAGGCCACCAATACGTAGTTTTGATGTCGTGATACATCTTATCTGATCCAGGGTGTACTGAGTAGCGAGACTTGTGTGCTTCGTCCATCACAAGTTCTCGTAGGTTGCCATAAAGTGGGACCCAAACGCGTCCCGTTACGTAGTAAGCACCGTCTTCCTTCTGTTCCAATCGTTGCCTTGATCCGCGTAGGGCTTCAGCCCTGACGTTTTCTGGTTTCAGTGCTTCTATCTGAGCAGCTCGTATCTGGGAAGGGAGACTAGAGTGGATCGTGAGTTGTAAAGCTCGCACGCGCTTAGGCGCAGTGTCCTTTCGACTAAGGGCGTCAGCCACAACATTGGCCTTGCCCGGGTAATACCTGATTGAGCACTCGTAGTCATTTAGTAGTTCGACCCATCGTCGTTGTCGCATATTCAGTTCCTTCTGCTTGAAGATATGCTCGAGACTCCTGTGGTCAGTGTAGATCGCGCACTTGGTACCATACAGGTAATGCCACCATAATTTAAGTGCAAAAACAACAGCTCCCAGCTCTAAATCGTGCGTAGTGTAGTTCTTTTCATGAACCTTGAGTTGGCGTGAGGCGTAGGCTATAACTTTATCTCGTTGCATCAACACGCAACCAAGACCCTGAATTGATGCGTCGCAGTAGACCACGAAGTCGTCTGTGCCTTCCGGCAAGGAAAGGATAGGTGCGCTACAAAGTCTATCCTTTAGGTGCTGAAATGCCAACTCCTGTGCGTTTCCCCAGCGATAAATAACGCCCTTCTGCGTTAATGAGGTGAGAGGCTGTGCAATCTTAGAAAAATCCTTTATGAATCTCCGGTAGTATCCTGCCAAACCCAAGAATTGGCGAATTTCCTTTGGTGTACGAGGTGCAGGCCAGTTCTTAATCGAGTCTATCTTGGATGGATCAACATGAATCCCATCCTTGTTCACCACGTGGCCTAGGAAATGGACTTCTCGAAGCCAGAAGTCGCATTTCGAGAACTTTGCATAAAGTTGTTCTGTTCGGAGGAGTTCCAGAATAAGTCGCAGATGCTGCTCGTGTTCTTCCCGACTCTTGGAATAGATCAGGACGTCGTCGATGAAGACTATAACGAACTTGTCCAGGTAAGGCTTGCACACTCGGTTCATCAAGTCCATGAAAACCGCAGGTGCGTTTGTCATCCCAAAAGGCATGACCAAAAACTCATAGTGCCCGTATCGAGTTCTGAAAGCTGTTTTGGAGACGTCCTCTTCCCGGACTCTCAGCTGGTGATAACCCGATCTCAAATCGATCTTCGAGTAGTAGCTCGATCCTTGCAGCTGGTCGAACAAGTCGTCGATACGCGGTAGAGGATAACGATTCTTCACCGTCACCTTGTTGAGTTCTCGGTAGTCGATGCACATTCTGAAAGTACCGTCTTTCTTCTTCACAAATAATACTGGAGCTCCCCAGGGCGATGAGCTTGGGCGGATAAAGCCCTTATCTAAGAGTTCTTGTAGTTGCGTGGAGAGTTCCTTCAACTCTGATGGAGCTAAACGATAAGGTGCACGAGCTATAGGCGCAGCTCCAGGAGCTAGTTCGATCTGAAACTCGACTTGGCGATGAGGCGGAAGACCAGGTAATTCCTCAGGAAATACCTCTGGATAATCGCGTACAACTGGAAAATCTTCTATCTTCTTCTCTTTTTCTGAGGTGTCAGTAACGAGAGCCAAAATAGCAGTGTGGCCCTTTCGCAAGCACTTTTGGGCCTTAAGGAGAGAAATGACGTTCTCAACAGCACTCCTCTTGTCGCCATGAATCATGAGAGGTTCACCACCGGGACCTGGAATACGGACAACCTTCTCGTTGCAAAGAATCTCTGCGCGGTGTCGGGATAACCAATCCATCCCAATGACAACGTCGAAACTACCCAAGACAATAGGAATGAGGTCGATAGAGAAGGTCTGGTCAGCGAGAACAAGTTTACAACCCTTGACTACGTGTGTGGCTTCTAAACTCTTACCATTTGCTAGCTCTACGGTGTGCTTGTTGTTCAAAAGTGTTGGAATACGCTTAAGCATTCGACTAACTTCTAGTGACATGTAGCTAGTATCGGCACCCGAATCAAATAAAACTGAAACATAAAAGTCGTCGAGAAGGAACTTACCCGCCACAACATTGGGGTCATTCCTTGCTTCACCTTGGCCGATCACAAACATCCGCCCCCTGGCGCCATTGTTGTTGTTGTTCCCATTGTTACCATTCCCCTGATTGTTGTTATTGTTGTTGTTGTTGTTCTGGTTCCTGTTCAGTTGAGGACAATCTCTCTTGAAGTGGCCCTCAGCTCCACACTGAAAGCACCCTTTGTTATCACCCTGTTGCTGTTGCTGGCGCTGGTTCTGTTGAGCTTGCTGACGATTCTGGTTGGCGGGGTATAAGCTCCTTCAATCCTTTGCAGCGTGACCAGGCTTGTTGCACCGAGGACAGTTGCCCCTGGTGCATGGTCCGCTGTGGTGCAGGCTGCAGCGATTGCATTTGGGGTGATTTCCTTTGTATCCGCCACCAGACGATTGCTGATTAGGGCTCTTGTAGTCCTCAGTCCTTCTCTGCTGAGACTGGGACTGAACAGAAGCCGAACCCTTACTCGAAGTTCCATCCCACTTCCGTTTGTTGTCACTAGAGGTACCAGAAGTAGTTGCAGCACCTATGCGTTTTGGTAACTTGTTCTGCTCCACCGCCTGATCCGTGAGACGGTGAGCCAACTGTACAGTTTGCTGGTAGGTAGCGAGGTTCGCTGAAGTCACATGACTTTGGATTTCTGGCACTAAGCCCTGAAGAAATAGTTCGATGCGTTTGATGGGAGGATCCACCATAGTAGGGCACATAATTGCCAGTTCGTTCGACCTTTTCACATAAGCTTCAATTTCGGACCCCGTCATCTTGAGGTTGAAGAACTCCACCTCGAGTTTGTGAATCTCATCACGACTGCAGTATTCTTCCTTGATCATCTCCTTAAAAGTTTCCCATGGGGTGGCGTTGGCAGCAACCAACCCTAGCATCTGAACTTGAGCGTTCCACCACGTGAGGGCTAAACCCTCGAGAGTACCAGTAGCGTACTTCACCCTGCGTGCCTCAGGGCATTCGCACATTTCGAACACAGATTCTAGCTTCTCAAACCAGTGTAGGAGGCCTACTGCTCCTTCAGTGCCGCTAAAAGTAGTTGGTCAGCAGTCCATGAAAGTCTTAAAAGTGCACACGGGTGGCTGAACATGCTGACCTATCGTAGGTGAAAGAAAAGACAGAGTTTAACACAAAGGTTGGTTCACGAGAGTAGGATCCTAAAGATCCTAGAATGAGTTCAGACTGCAGGATATACCTCCTGCGTGTGCAGCTGCGAGTGCTGCGGCAACTCGTTCGTTGATCAGAGCCGTCAACTGGGCTTGTGTCATGTTAACGCGTCCAGACATGATCTTCATACCAAGAAGAACGTGAGTGAGAGGGGTTCGCGATAGTACGACGATAAAATAGAGTAAGCACGCACGTGTTCATGCAACAGTAGTTATACTAACCAAGCATACCATAAGCAATGTACTATGTAACTAACAAGTAGGCAATATACACAGATCATATTACCTAGAATGTCGAGCCTTGCATGTGGAGTGAAGCATCGTTGTGGACCGTTGAGCACTGTACAGGTTATAGTCTGGTTTTAACAAAAACGTTTTCCCCTTTATTAAAACCAAGTTCTCTATAACCAATGGCTCTGATACCAATCTGTCACACCCCCAAAATCCACCTGCGGAGTACTACCGCTTGGAAGCGTGACTGACCAGGATCCAGCCACCAATCATATTGAACAAGCATATAAGTAGATATAAAATCCAACCAATACAATTGGTGTTCAAACAAAGCATAGTTAAGTTGCAAGCGGAAGCATAAGTCTCAAATCAAAACATAAGTTTAATTGTTTCAAAGTTTAACATGGCACACAAACGTCCATGTCCCACAACGATCCTCCTCCATGCAAGCTCCAGCTAAGAAACCTAAGGACCTGCAAAGCATGTAGTAACGAGTCAACAACAAGTTGAGTGAGTTCACGGTTGGGTGTTCGTTTTAAGTTGTTTCGAAAACAGTTTCCTTTAGCTGGCATCCTGCCGTGGGGGTTACCCCATAGTTAAAAACGTGACTTGTTTGTTCCCGGTTACTCTGGCAATCCTGTCGTGGGGGCTACGCCGTGTTAGTTATCTGGCATTTCGGCCGTGGGGGCTACCCCATGTATCTACTAGACTCGTTACCATATCGACTGCTGACTGTAGTCATGTTTATGTGCCCTGAAACTGTCAATGTCTATCATCATTGACGTGCCCCAGATCCATTAGTTCACGCCCGTCCTCTGCGGCACGGTGTGAGGTTTGTCAGACCTAAATAGCGCTATCTAACTAATGACCCGCTCGCCATTGGCCCGGCGATTAAGTCGATATAAAAATGAGGGACTTCGTGATAGAGTTTTGGTCTAGTACGAGTTATCTGTCCGTGAGGACGAGGAATTACATTCCTGAACCTTTGCTGTCCTACCCAAGGAGGACGAGGAACCCAGTTCCTTAACCCCAATTCCCGACCCCTGGGAATCCCATGCTTTGTAGAGGGTGTGAACTCACCTTGGTTTGCTCGGTAGAAACACAGAAAAGTCAAACAAGCAATGTTGTGGCTACTCACGTCCTACCATAATTGTATCATACCATCAGGTTCGTATTCAAGTAGTGCACGTATGTTTCTAGCATAATGTACTCAAGTAACGTTCATGGCATTCATGTTTAATCATGGCAGATTCACGTTCAACAGTTAACATATAAGGTCTGTGCATTGGGCCCAAGAGTCCGGCCCAAGCAATTTAGTCCGAAACAAGGTGAAAGCCCAAACAGTGTGTATCCGTGTATAGTCTCGAGTCGCAACTAGGCGTTTGCGACTCGCAACCTGAGTCGCAACTATGGTCTCGGTTCATGCTGTTTTGGTTACGAGTCGCAACTGGACTCGCAACCGGGGTTTCGAGTCAAACGGTTTATGTGCTGATCACTTGTGGTTTCGAGTCGCAACCAGGTGTTTGCGACTCGCAACCGATGTCGCAATTGGGAGATTTCGACTCATCATGCATGGTTTCGAGTCGCAACTGGAGGTCTCGAGTGGACAACTGCTGATTCGGAACAGTGTACTACCCAATGAGAATTTGATTTCAGGAAATGGTTTGTACTATCCACTTAAACCTGTTTATTTGTCTAACAATTACCATTTTGGATCAAACATATCAGAATTCAAATATTCAACCATGTTCATAACATATTCATCATGTTCTTCAAACATTCAAGTAGTTCATATTGCTTATTCAAACTTGTTCATCTTATTTCCGGGTTTTTATCCTTAATCACAACATATAATCATGAACAACAATCAAACATTTGAACATATTCATCTAATGGTTTCAAGACATCCAATAACGTCCCCAAATCTACCCTAATCCGATTAATCATGATGCTCTCTATACACATATGCAAGCCGGTTTCATGAACATTCACATTTAATGATTTGAATCACATTTAGACATAAGATATTGTGTGTTCATTATGCAACATATCCGAAATCAAAACATATTATCCGATTATCAACAACATACATATCCGGTTCACAAAATATCATCAAGCATACAACTACACTAGTTAATCATATCATTCATACCATTATTAAACAACAACAAACATCATAAAATCACTAACAAACATCATAAACACTAACCGGTTGTGAGGTGGTGAAAGATGAAGCTTCGTTTGGTGTGAACAAGCAAATCCGAGAGGTCCTTTTGTGGTCGGTTGGTTGGATCCGAGAAGAAGGAGGAGAGGTGATGTTTAGTGTTTAGGGTTTTAGTGTGAAAGAGTGGAGAGTGTGTGTGTTGGAGAGTATGAGTGGATTGTCCAAAGAATGGACTAGTTTGCTAGGAGTATGATATATATACTAGTCCTAGTAGGTTTCGTGTGGGTTAAATGAGGTGCGGCCCAACCGGCCCATAGGTCATCGTTCACTCGAGACCACATGGTCTCGAGCCGGGTTCGTGTCGTTTCGGTTCATATACATACTCGCATACATACACATAAGCACACATGTAACCTAACACATAATCATATAAAAGGTTGTAGCTTATCATTAATCACATAAGTTTAACTATTCACACGTTTAAGCATACAACGAAAGGTTCTAAATTTCGAGTTGTCACACTCACGATCGGCAGCCGAGCATGAACAACATTTGAGGACCATCTTAGAACTACTCAAGAAGGAGAAACTATACGCGAAGTTTTCCAAATGTGAGTTTTTGATTCGTGAAGTACAATTTCTCGGGCATATAGTGAATGAGAAGGGTATTCAAGTAGACCCGTCGAAGATTGAATCGATTAAGAATTGGGAAGCGCCCAAGACTCCTACTGAAGTGCGACAATTTTTGGGCTTAGCGGGATATTATCGGAGATTCATTGAGAATTTCTCAAAGATTGCTCAACCGCTAACTTCTCTTACACAGAAAGACAGGAAATTCGATTGGGGAGAGAAACAAGAAGCAGCATTTCAACATCTTAAAGACAAGTTGTGCATTGCACCAGTCCTATCATTACCCGACGGTACCGATGACTTTGTGGTATACTGTGATGCTTCGCATCAAGGTTTGGGTTGTGTACTCATGCAACGTAAAAAGGTTATCGCGTACGCGTCTCGCCAACTGAAAGTTCACGAGAAGAACTATACCACTCACGACCTAGAGCTAGGCGCGGTGGTATTTGCTTTGAAAATTTGGCGGCATTACTTATATGGTACACAGTGCACTATTTTCACAGATCATAGGAGTCTACAACACATATTCAACCAAAAAGAATTAAATATGCGTCAGCGACGTTGGGTTGAATTATTAAACGACTATGATTGTGAAATCAAGTACCATCCGGGCAAGGCGAACGTTGTAGCAGACGCCTTGAGCCGCAAGGAACGAGTTAAAACACTAAGAGTGCGAGCACTAGAGATGACGATTCACACAGATCTTACCGTACGAATTCAAAATGCACAACAAGAAGCGCTCAAGGAAGAACATATTCTAGAAGAATCACTTCGAGGCATGGAAAAACAGTTAGTACCAAAGGAGGATGGAACTTTATACTTTGCGGGTAGAATTTGGGTTCCATTCTTTGGAGGTCTCCGAGATCTCATTTTTGAGGAAGCACATAGGTCAAAGTACTCGATCCATCCTGGATCAGATAAGATGTACCAAGACTTAAAAGAGTACTATTGGTGGCCTAACCTCAAAAAGGATATTGCTAGCTATGTTAGAAATTGCTTGACCTGCGCGAAGGTCAAGGCAGAGTATCAAAAACCATCAGGTTTGCTACAACAACCTGAGATTCCCGCTTGGAAATGGGAACAAATATCTATGGACTTCATTACGAAGTTACCCAGGACCTCGAAAGGTCATGACATGATATGGGTAATCGTCGATAGATTGACAAAGTCCGCACACTTCTTACCGATTCGGGAGAAGGATAGTACTGAGAAACTAGCGGAAATATATCTCAAAGAAATAGTGGCTCGTCATGGAGTGCCTATTTCAATCATTTCGGACCGAGACGGTCGTTTTGTTTCAAGAATATGGAAATCATTTCAACAGGCCTTTGGATCTCAATTGAATCTAAGTACGGCCTTTCATCCACAAACTGACGGCCAGAGCGAACGGACAATCCAAACACTCGAAGATATGCTTCGTGCATGTGTTATGGATTTAGGCGGCAATTGGGATAATCATCTACCTCTAGTTGAGTTTTCCTACAATAATAGTTATCATACAAGTATACAAGCTGCACCATTCGAAGCTCTTTATGGTCGAAAGTGTCGCTCTCCGCTATGTTGGGCGGAAACAGGCGATAGTCAATTAATTGGTCCGGAACTAGTCCAAGATACTACGGATAAAATTTTTCAGATCCGAGACCGTATTAAGGCGGCTCGCGATCGACAAAAGCTCTACGCAGATGGAAAAAGAAAACAAGCATCTTTCGAGGTTGGAGAAAAAGTTTTGTTAAAAGTCTCACCTTGGAAAGGCGTAGTGAGGTTCGGTAAACGTGGGAAGCTTAACCCGCGTTACATTGGACCATTTGAAATCTTAGAAAAGATTGGCACTGTTGCCTACAAGTTGAAGTTACCTGATGAACTTAGCAGTGTACACCACACGTTTCATGTGTCGAATCTTAAAAAGAGTCCAATACAAGTAACCGTTGCCATTCCTGTGGATGAAATTCACATTGACGACAAACTCCATTTCACTGAAGAACCTGTTGAGGTCACGGACTGGAAGGTCAATAAAACACGGAGAAGTCGTATCAAATTAGTAAAAGTTCGTTGGAATTCTCGTCACGGACCCGAGTATACTTGGGAACGTGAAGACCGAATGAAGGAAAAATATCCTCACTTATTTCCGAAGACTCCTGCAAAGAATAACAAAGCTAGAATTTCGGGACGAAATTCTAAATAACAAGGGGAGAATGTGACAACTGCCACTTTCGGGTAATTTACTTACATTTAAAACAGTGATTTACATTATACAAGCATGTGTTTTGAATATTCTGACTGCATGATTACATAGTATACATCTTAGAAAACTCATGGAATATTCATTGGTTATTACACATGATTCATTTTTATTGGGTACATTTGAAATAGTGCAAACAATTCACCGAAACAACTAGAGTAGTGCCTAGTGAACTAGAGTGCTTACGAAAACTCGGGATCCACAGAAAACATCTAAAATAACATCTTAAGGACTCGGATGAGAGTCCAACATCAATTATATATTAAACCCTATGTGGGAATACAAGGGTTTGGTTAATAAATTACCAATGCCCGGTAGCACTAAAAACTGTCCGAAATGCGCTAAAAGTGACCATTTCATGAATTTTCCGCAAAATTCAGCAATTGTATTTTATTAAAAGATGCAAAAATTGATGTTTAGGCACCAATTTCATATAAAAATAATTATGGAATATCGATTTCACACCCCGACCGCGTAAAACAACAAATCGCGGCGGAAACATCGGGGCGTGTTGCAACAGAATTAATGTTTCATAACCATGGATACCAAATGTGTTTCGTTTTATTAAACATTGAATAATTACATCGTCTGGAAATCTAAATACACAATTTAGACATAGTCTATCATTATTATTGAGTCACTAAGGCCTTGTCCAGTCCTATGTGAGCATGCATCTTATCAATCGATATCATTCAACAATACCTGAAACATATGTGAAAACGAGGTCAGCAAAGAAATGCTGGCGAGTACATAGGTTTTGTGAAAATAAGATTCATGACTTCTGTTTAAGAAAATGTTTAGTCATGAACCTTGTAATTTGCTTTGCCTTTGTAAATCATTTGAAAAATAATAAGTTTAGATGATATGTATAAATAAGATAATAATGTATGGTTAAATGAATAACCACGTAAAAGGAGTTTGTATAAGTTAAGTTGTTTGTAAAACAATGTATTGTGAAAAGTATGTTACTTGTATAAAATGTTCTATGTCTCAAACTGAAATGATTCAAATAACGCTACAATATGTAATACCATACAAACACTTATATATAGGAAGTACCAGCGGCGTATCCACCATGCTTGTATCATATTCCACACGCATTGTTACTTAATCACTTAATCCAAACCAAACCACCAAAGTAATGTTCATGCCCAAATGTAAATCATGTAATATGTATAACCAATGTCAAAAGTGTTTTTATGTCAAATGTAAACCATGTAATATGTAACCAAAATAATATCGTATATCGCTTTGAAGCCAATCGTTTACCCAATCGTTAAAACATCGTGTGAAAACCTATCGTTTACCCAATCGTTTAATTCGTTTTAGGTCGTGAAACTACTTAAATGATCGTCTCGCTAATAACATTCAAACCTTCGTGACTTTCATCGCTTCTCGTTTTCGTCGCTTCTCGTTTTCGTCGCTTCTCGTTTTCGTATTAACAAACCTCCATAGGGTAAGTTAATAATTACAGATTCAGTCGCTACCTACCATACCCACACATAACCACGGGTGTAGTAAATAACGGGATTTGTCAGATCCTATGGTACCATAACCTAATACTGGTCGGCTTGATCATTGCTAATGAATTTCATTTGTTATGTAACTACAACCAACAAGTTTGTTCACTTTATGAAATCGTTATTAGTTTTGTATAAATCGTCTTAATTGTTTTTGAAACCATCGTTATAACATCGAAAACATTTAGCACATATGAGTCACCCCAAAACAATTGAAAAACAGTAAAATAGGGGAAGAATGTACTCGCCTGAGAATGCTTGGAGGTCTTGAACAACAACCAAACAAAGCTAGAGAGAGCACGGAATCAGTCGGCAATCTAAAACTATATAAATAAACCGGACTTAAATCGGGAGATCGGATAGGATGAGGCTTGGTAAACCAAATGAGTATTGGAACTCATATGATATGGTTTAACAAGGCCTACATACTACATTGAGACTAACCTAAGTGCTTTCGACCCATCGCGACCCATTAAGGTAACTTATGCTACTTTAACGCGTCGTGCGCGTGAAACGCGTTCGGACCGTCTAACTAGTCCTATGACAAGTGTTATATGCCTAAACATGTTACATAATCAGTTATGTGATAAAAGTTTAGGTTACATATGCTTAATTACCAATTATACATGAAAAGGGTATTCTGGTAATTTACCTAAGGCATATAAACTACCTATCATACAACTACTTAAACGATGTGACCATAGGGTATAACCTCGGAAGGTTATTCCCTACCTACTATGGTCACCTAATGTATTTGGTCGGATCCTAATGATCGACCAAATGGTTCGAGTTCGAAGGTATAGGCGATTTATTAGATCGCCTACCCTACGACCCTAGACAACGTGGTAATCAGTGGGCATAGTCCCAAGGGACTATGACCAACGTGATTACACTCACGTTGCGAAGTTCAAACGAACTTCGCATTGACCATTACTGGTCAACGCTGAAAGTCAAACAAAGTTTGACTTTCTGACTCGAAAAGCAATAAAATAAGGAAAAGAACGAAAGAATACTTACCCAGGGTCCCCGAATGCTAATCCCGATCTAAGAACTCAGGTATGAAACAATGGTTTCAACTTAGAGCTCTCAAATCAGAATTCTTGTGGGTTTAGAAGCAATGGGGGGTGGGGTATTTATAGTATTCGGTCCACCGTTAAGATCGTTTCAAGGAAAACGTGCCTTAATCTTGCCCGTACATGTGTCGGGACCTTATGGTGACTAAAATTCCATCCTTATCAGCTGACTAGATAAATAGGAACTTGTGGTTGTGGGTTAATCTGCTGAAAACAGGCTGTTAAGTACTCTGCATCTGGTCTGAACATGGCTAGCGCACCGCTACACTAAAAGTGTAGCGCACCGCTAAGCTTAAGTTTGGCAGATTTACACTTTTGGTCCCTGTCATGCATTCAGCCCATTTTCGACACGTTTAAGGCCCGTTAACCCCATTTCAAAGCTCTAAAATGAAGTTAAAGTATAGGGAACTTAAAATGTGTTCAAAAATATCTCGGATGACGGTTCGTTTAGCCGTACGAACGCGATGTTCGCTTAATTACGACGGAATGCGCATAAGCGCGAAAAACGATCCAAATGACGAAACGAATGGATTTTTCTTATGCCGAACACTAAAATAAAATATTATAGTGCTTACATAAATTTTTGGATGTCCGGATGTATTCAGAACGTAAGTTATGCGTAAAAATGCAAACTTGTGCACTTTTTGGCGCTTTTAGTCCCTGAATGACACAAAAGTTTATTTTAGCATACCGAACACCTCAAAGCCTATTTCTAAGCTATGTAAAGGATATTTATGGTATGTTTAACTTATGTTCATGTTCCGGAAGGTCTGTTACAGTTCAAATTGGCATACTTTCGCAGTTTGTCAACTTTAGTCCCTGTAAGCGATTAAACTTTGATTTCACCACACCAAACCTTCCAAAACTTATAACTAAGTTATGTAAAGGTTATTTAAGGTATGTTAAGCCTATTTCACTTTTCCAGAGTGTTCGTTGGATTAAACTGGTTATATCTACACATCGGTGCGCGTATAACCTTCCAGAAAGCGATTTAGAGTTTGAAATCGAAAAAGAGTTGATATGTGTAAACGATACACATATTTTTACAAATCCCAAGTATGAAATACAATATTTCATTGGTTTGGCATTTGTTTGATGGCCGTGGAGGCACAGGTGTTACAGTCTCCCCTACTTTAGGAAATTTCGTCCCGAAATTTATTTAGAGGAACCTTGTGAGAGCTTGAAAACATGAGGTTGAAAAGATCGAACAACATTGGTTAGGGTTCTAAACTTCTAGTAACTTTAATAACATCATGCTTGCAATGTAAGAGGGACACTTATATACAAGTATATAAAGCGTCATTGGTGCGTCCACCATGCCTCCATTACATCGTTCTCATTTCGTTATTGTCGTCACTATCGGTTCTTACACATAATAAATCTTACTGTGGTTACCGTGCACTGTATTTCATAATTATGTACGCGTCCATAATCAGACAATTCCTTGCATAGTTCACACAGTCTATTTTATAATGTGTAGGGGAAAACCAAATGAACAAACCGGTGATGAGTGTGACTAGACCGCCATAGAGTCCTTTAAATTAAATCAATAAATGATCTAAATAGACTATCAAGGAGTCTGTTCAGCTTCATCACTAGATGTCGTTCTCTAACCAAATTGTGAATCAATCTTTTTGACTAGACTACTAAGAGGGTCTCTTATGAATCATGGAGTGGTACTATATAACCCAAGGGTCTTAACTACTACGTAGAAGCCCATAAGGATTTAAGGTAGTACCTTTTGAATATCCTACTATGAATCTCTCATATGAAGATATGAAAGATTCTATGAGGATTTGGAAAATCGTAACACACAAAAACATAGAGGAGAACACATAACTACATATCATATAACCACAAAATTGTTCGTTAATTTCTCTTGTAAATTGCGTACATGCATTTAAAGCACACTGGGAATCCATTCCGTGGATTTCATTTGGTACTTTAAACGTTATCAAGAATCCAACTATAAAGATAGAAAGATTCAAAAAGAAAATTCGATTTCGATTACTAGGAACCGAAGTGTTCGAATTAAGGTACATAAGGAATCCAATTAAGGACTCTGATTTGAACGATAATCATCCACAAGGATCTAATTGTAAAGATAAAAAGATCCCATATGAATTTTAGAAGTTGAAGATGTTTTGAAACCTTGCACTGGATGTGCTTAGGTCAAAACATGATGTAAAATGCTTATGAAGTTGAGATGCTTGATATGTCAAGGCGACATATGAAGCAGAATTTTGAAGGTTAAGTCAATGTATGAGGAAAATATTTTTGAAAACTATGCATGGGGTTCTTTTAAGAAAAATGTGTTTAACGTTTTTGAAACCTTATATATAATACTTTTTGAAATCATAAAGTAGGTGTATTAGGTAGATATATTTACAAAAATGTTTTAAAATCATGCGAGATGAATTTTGAAATTATGTATAAGGTTTTTTTTTGAAAGACATGAATGATGCTTTTCGAAATCATGCACTTGATCAGAAAATGTATTGTGTTAATATTGTCTTCAGACTATATGAAATATTTTGAAATTAGAAAGGTTGGTTTTGATAACATGGCCAATGTTTTTGAAATAACATAGACAATGCATCTAGAAAAATTGTTTTCAAACTATATGAAATGTTTTGAGATCATGAAGATTGTTTTGAAATACTGGTACTGTGTATGTTGAAAAATCAAAACGTAATGGGTATGAGATTTGAAAATACCCTTAGTTATCTAACCAAGGATTTAAAGGCACAGATGTGCGAAAAGCACGATTACTCATAATGTCACTTAATTTTCTGTACTTTGTTTCTTAGAGTGAAACGAGTACTTAAAATTTTCGAGGGAATCATGAGCAATCATTTGAAAGAGAGAAATCACAAGAGTAGTTTGTAAGGTACATAGTTCCTTGATGTAGGTATCATAGGAAAAGCCATACACACCTAGCAAGGGGTTGAGCTGGTTGGTTGGGGACTGCTTTACCATTGTGAGCGACCATGGCGAAGTTCTGAGAAGCCTTTCGCTTCTTTGACTTCTTAGGGGATCGTTCATCCATGGTCTTTGATTCCTCGATTGATTTATTGGCTGATGGTGTTGTCGCCTGACTAGGTCCTGCCTGTCTTGGTGACTCTTGAGTGGCTTCATCCTGGAGATGATACATGGCAGTAGCTAATTCAACAGTCTTCAGGACTACTTCGCCTATTCGCTGAGCGAATTTTGGCTGCTTGCTCAGATATCTGGGCGTCATCGTGATGAAGAGACATTGAAGAAAAAGAAAGGCATAGGGAGAAATAGGTGAAAGGTTATTGGACAATCAACACAGAATGATAACGCATGAAAATTGCGATCATTTGTTTGTTACCTAAGGCAAATAAATGAGACGGTGACTAATCAAAGTAAATGGGTCAAAAATAATGTATCGCGAAGACATGCTCGCCTATAAGTGAACACTCATCCCAAGAATTCCAAGGTAAGCACAACTGGTCTCGCGTCTGATGAGATGTATACGAAGTGCTTGCCTAGACAGAAAACCCAGAATACAGGCATTCACCCTTCCAGTTTGCACGTGTTCACATTATTTAAAACCCAAAACCTTGACGAAGTTTTGAAAACTCAAAGGGGTTCAAAACCATATAATAGAGAGTTCAAAACCTTACAATAGAGGGTTCAAAACCTAGTAATCAATCATCCTAGAACAGATGATTAGTTTTCAAAGCGGTTTTGAAATTTATGTTCTTGTTGTGGTCGTCGCCTAAGGATAGGTGACGGTATTGTTTTATGACTAAACGCAAGTAAACTCGCGTTAGGGTCCTAAGAAGGTTATAGACTAGGTCAAAGCATTACTAATTACTAATAACCTAATTCCCTATAACCATTAGCTCTGATACCATCTTTTCTGTCACACCCCGACCGCGTAAAACAACAAATCGCGGCGGAAACATCGGGGCGTGTTGCAACAGAATTAATGTTTCATAACCATGGATACCAAATGTGTTTCGTTTTATTAAACATTGAATAATTACATCGTCTGGAAATCTAAATACACAATTTAGACATAGTCTATCATTATTATTGAGTCACTAAGGCCTTGTCCAGTCCTATGTGAGCATGCATCTTATCAATCGATATCATTCAACAATACCTGAAACATATGTGAAAACGAGGTCAGCAAAGAAATGCTGGCGAGTACATAGGTTTTGTGAAAATAAGATTCATGACTTCTGTTTAAGAAAATGTTTAGTCATGAACCTTGTAATTTCCTTTGCCTTTGTAAATCATTTGAAAAATAATAAGTTTAGATGATATGTATAAATAAGAGAATAATGTATGGTTAAATGAATAACCACGTAAAAGGAGTTTGTATAAGTTAAGTTGTTTGTAAAACAATGTATTGTGAAAAGTATGTTACTTGTATAAAATGTTCTATGTCTCAAACTGAAATGATTCAAATAACGCTACAATATGTAATACCATACAAACACTTATATATAGGAAGTACCAGCAGCGTATCCACCATGCTTGTATCATATTCCACACGCATTGTTACTTAATCACTTAATCCAAACCAAACCACCAAAGTAATGTTCATGCCCAAATGTAAATCATGTAATATGTATAACCAATGTCAAAAGTGTTTTTATGTCAAATGTAAACCATGTAATATGTAACCAAAATAATATCGTATATCGCTTTGAAGCCAATCGTTTACCCAATCGTTAAAACATCGTGTAAAAACCTATCGTTTACCCAATCGTTTAATTCGTTTTAGGTCGTGAAACTACTTAAATGATCGTCTCGCTAATAACATTCAAACCTTCGTGACTTTCATCGCTTCTCGTTTTCGTCGCTTCTCGTTTTCGTATTAACAAACCTCCATAGGGTAAGTTAATAATTACAGATTCAGTCGCTACCTACCATACCCACACATAACCACGGGTGTAGTAAATAACGGGATTTGTCAGATCCTATGGTACCATAACCTAATACTGGTCGGCTTGATCATTGCTAATGAATGTCATTTGTTATGTAACTACAACCAACAAGTTTGTTCACTTTATGAAATCGTTATTAGTTTTGTATAAATCGTCTTAATTGTTTTTGAAACCATCGTTATAACATCGAAAACATTTAGCACATATGAGTCACCCCAAAACAATTGAAAACAGTAAAATAGGGGAAGAATGTACTCGCCTGAGAATGCTTGGAGGTCTTGAACAACAACCAAACAAAGCTAGAGAGAGCACGGAATCAGTCGGCAATCTAAAACTATATAAATAAACCGGACTTAAATCGGGAGATCGGATAGGATGAGGCTTGGTAAACCAAATGAGTATTGGAACTCATATGATATAGTTTAACAAGGCCTACATACTACATTGAGACTAACCTAAGTGCTTTCGACCCATCGCGACCCATTAAGGTAACTTATGCTACTTTAACGCGTCGTGCGCGTGAAACGCGTTCGGACCGTCTAACTAGTCCTATGACAAGTGTTATATGCCTAAACATGTTACATAATCAGTTATGTGATAAAAGTTTAGGTTACATATGCTTAATTACCAATTATACATGAAAAGGGTATTCTGGTAATTTACCTAAGGCAAATAAACTACCTATCATACAACTACTTAAACGATGTGACCATAGGGTATAACCTCGGAAGGTTATTCCCTACCTACTATGGTCACCTAATGTATTTGGTCGGATCCTAATGATCGACCAAATGGTTCGAGTTCGAAGGTATAGGCGATTTATTAGATCGCCTACCCTACGACCCTAGACAACGTGGTAATCAGTGGGCATAGTCCCAAGGGACTATGACCAACGTGATTACACTCACGTTGCGAAGTTCAAACGAACTTCGCATTGACCATTACTGGTCAACGCTGAAAGTCAAACAAAGTTTGACTTTCTGACTCGAAAAGCAATAAAATAAGGAAAAGAACGAAAGAATACTTACCCAGGGTCCCCGAATGCTAATCCCGATCTAAGAACTCAGGTATGAAACAATGGTTTCAACTTAGAGCTATCAAATCAGAAATCTTGTGGGTTTAGAAGCAATGGGGGGTGGGGTATTTATAGTATTCGGTCCACCGTTAAGATCGTTTCAAGGAAAACGTGCCTTAATCTTGCCCGTACATGTGTCGGGACCTTATGGTGACTAAAATTCCATCCTTATCAGCTGACTAGATAAATAGGAACTTGTGGTTGTGGGTTAATCTGCTGAAAACAGGCTATTAAGTACTCTGCATCTGGTCTGAACATGGCTAGCGCACCGCTACACTAAAAGTGTAGCGCACCGCTAAGCTTAAGTTTGGCAGATTTACACTTTGGTCCCTGTCATGCATTCAGCCCATTTTCGACACGTTTAAGGCCCGTTAACCCCATTTCAAAGCTCTAAAATGAAGTTAAAGTATAGGGAACTTAAAATGTGTTCAAAAATATCTCGGATGTCGGTTCGTTTAGCCGTACGAACGCGATGTTCGCTTAATTACGACGGAATGCGCATAAGCGCGAAAAACGATCCAAATGACGAAACGAATGGATTTTTCTTATGCCGAACACTAAAATAAAATATTATAGTGCTTACATAAATTTTTGGATGTCCGGATGTATTCAGAACGTAAGTTATGCGTAAAAATGCAAACTTGTGCACTTTTTGGCGCTTTTAGTCCCTGAATGACACAAAAGTTTATTTTAGCATACCGAACACCTCAAAGCCTATTTCTAAGCTATGTAAAGGATATTTATGGTATGTTTAACTTATGTTCATGTTCCGGAAGGTCTGTTACAGTTCAAATTGGCATACTTTCGCAGTTTGTCAACTTTAGTCCCTGTAAGCGATTAAACTTTGATTTCACCACACCAAACCTTCCAAAACTTATAACTAAGTTATGTAAAGGTTATTTAAGGTATGTTAAGCCTATTTCACTTTTCCAGAGTGTTCGTTGGATTAAACTGGTTAT
Source organism: Helianthus tuberosus (assembly GCA_030545235.1). Classification (NCBI taxonomy): domain Eukaryota; kingdom Viridiplantae; phylum Streptophyta; class Magnoliopsida; order Asterales; family Asteraceae; genus Helianthus; species Helianthus tuberosus. The sequence goes on from CM060405.1 coordinate 126,101,520, forward strand.
ATCTACACATCGGTGCGCGTATAACCTTCCAGAAAGCGATTTAGAGTTTGAAATCGAACAAGAGTTGATATGTGTAAACGATACACATATTTTTACAAATCCCAAGTATGAAATACAATATTTCATTGGTTTGGCATTTGTTTGATGGCCGTGGAGGCACAGGTGTTACACCCCCCCCCATGTTGTAACCGTGAACAAGGGGTCCCACCCCCTTGTTTATGTTGGTAAAATATCTAAGTAATTACTTTGTGTTACAAGTGGATAAGTATGGTGATTTATTTCAACACTTAACCATTAAGTCTTACAACCTCATTACTCCTCATTTCATCATTCATCATCCAAGAACACTCTTACCATCTTCATCTTTTTCACAAGAACACCCTCAAAAACCCAATAATTTTTATCATCTCCTTTATGATCAACATGGATTTCTTTGGAACATAAGGTGATCTAAAGCTCTTGTAAGTGAAAGGAAGGATTTTCATTCATGCAAAAGTGTTCCACCATCAAGATCATCATCTTCTTAGTTCTTAATAATCTCTAAGATCATCCCTAGCCTAGTGCTAGAAGTAAGCTTCTATATTTTTTTTTATACATATTATGTTTATGATTGTTATTATAACTAATAATAACTATATAATCATACATAATAAACAAGAAAAATACAATGAAGCAAAGATAAAAATCATGATATAATTATGTTTGTTTATATTGTGATCTTAGACTTATTATATGCATATTAGATCTTGTTATGATGATTATGCTACAAATAAAGTGTTAGAAGATGTTGAAAGATATGATCTAAAAATTATATATGTTTATGTTAAAGGGTTTTAACATAAAGGATTAAAGGGATGATCATATCTAGTGATCTTGTGAAAGTAATTAGAGTTTTTATTTAAAAACAAGACTTTCACAAGATTATAAAAAATAACATACAACTAAAGATTTTTATAAAAGTTGTTAAAACTAGAATTAAACTTGGTTTTTGAACTAGTTAACATATGAAAGGATCATGTTTAAAACCCTACATGATTTGCATAACATCTTGATAATTTCATGTTATAAAAGTCTCATAATGTTTAGTTAAGATGTTAAATAAATTGTTGTTGATTTAATAAAGAAAATGATATGTTTAATGAAACATGGTTAAGATAAAAATACAAAGGTTATATGGCCAATTTTTATAAAAACTTTATTTTATAAAATAACAACCTTTTTGGGTAAATCTCTACAAGATTTAAAAAGGTTATTAAAGAAGGGTTTATAAAATAAAAGACAAGAAAAATATATATATTTTTTTTAAAATATATATTTGGTTACTTTAACAATTTTTGGTGTGATATATTACTTGGTGTATTAGTTAAATATATCAAAGTAGGAATATGCATCTAATGTCACATTTAAACTCAAAACACTTCATAACAAAAGTCCTACAAGACTTCACATATATATACGCCTTAAAACGAATTACGGACGATCCGAATGAGCGGACACCATTTATGGTCAAAACGGACGACGGACGAATCCTTAAACGAGTCACAAATCCGAGGAGTTACTACGACGTTTAGACGATCTTTCGACACGAAAATATACATACACTATCGATAACAAAGTTTGGATGTTTATGAACTTATAAAAACTAGTATGTTTTTATTAACTAAAAAGTATACTTAGTGTATTTTTATAAAAATGTTTTTATAAAAAAAATGAAAGACTTATACTTATTATAAATGGGCTTATTATATTTAATGGGCTATTTTATTATAAATGGGCTTACACTTTACTAGACTATTTTATTATAAATGGGCTTACACTCTTAATGGGCTTATGCTTCATAATGGGCTTAACATAAACACATGGGCTAAGCCCAATACAAACATATGGGCCAAAGCCCAACACTATTCAAGCCCAACACTATTCAAGACCAATACTATTCAAGCCCAACACTATTCAAGCCCAATACTATTCAAGCCCAACACTATTCAAGCCCAACACTATTCAAGCCCAATACTATTCAAGCCCAACACTATTTGAGGCCCAACACTATTTGAGGCCCAACACTATTTGAGGCCCAACACTATTTGAGGCCCAACACTATTTGAGCCCCAACACTATTTGAGGCCCAACACTATTTGAGGCCCAGCACTATTTAAGCCCAATAACTTGAAAACATGGGCTTGGCCCAATGATACTATTATTGGAAACACAACTATACAAGTGATACATACAAGACACGAGATTCAGCGGACGAGATCCGACTAAACAACTCATTCATCGAATACACAGTTAACGAACATTTGAACAACTCATACATCGAATACACATTTAACGAACAGTAAAGACATACAAGTCTTACACATACTCAAGACAAAAGACTTGTACTCAAGTTATTTACAAAGACCGAAGTGTCTAACAAAAATAAGAACATTTGTAGGTCTCAACGCTATTCAGGACGACCGCACGTGAGATCTTATTTACATCTATTCACAGGACGCGATACTGTGAGTTCATGTTCCCCTATTCATTTAAATGTTTTACAACTTTACAACTATCGGGGAAGATACATGTTCAGAGTATGTTAAAGTTAGGTAATGAAACACCTTAGATCATGTGCGAATTAGGGCCATACTATAAGCACCATTAATCCAGTTTGGACCAAGGAACAAAGGACTAGATCTATTGGGTTTTGGCGAGCCCCACTCTTGGTCGTGGACCCATACAGAAGAGTGCGTTTGTGTCCCAGTCGATAGGAATCGGCATAAAATCGTCTAGGGTTGGTTTGCTTCCTATTTCGTCACACATATTAATGTCCTTGCAAAACATTAATGATCAACGATTTCATTGACGCTTTACATACTACAACTCACATTTTTCATACATCGTTTACAACTAAATTGCATGAATTCACCAACTTTTGTTGATGTTTTCCAAACTTAACATGTATTTCAGGGAATTAAAGGACCATGTCGGATTTCTCAGTCAAGATAACAAGTACAGGAACTCCATGCCATCTTTTGAAGGGTTTAACTATTATATTTCGCCTCTTTGCGGAAATATGAGGGTTTAAACCTTTGTAGTTTATTTCAAGTTAATGTATGAAACAATAACGCTTATTTTCATGTTAATGGTTTGTAACCGACACACTAAACTTATGATGTAATCTTTTGAAACACTATGTAATGGCAATGGAGTATGTTTTATTCATATAGTTTGTTCATGTACATCGATATTTATGCAATGAAAACCAGACAGATCACACCTTGCGTTTCCGCTATGAGCGGGTGTGACAGGCTGTACCCTGAATTTTCTGTCTAAGGCTAGAGTGTTCATACAAATCCGCAGTATCGGACCAGTCACTCTTACCTTGGAACTCTTGGGGTGAGTGTTCACTTATAGGCGAGCATGTCTTCAGTTGTACATTGTATTGACCTATTTACTTTGATTAGTCACCGTCTAATTTGTTTGCCCTAGGTAACAAACAAATGATCGCAATTTCTAAGCGTTATCGTTCTGTTTTGATTATTCGATAACATTTCACTTGTTTCCTCTTATTTCTTTCATTTCCTCCAGATGGTCTCTTCATCGTAGCGACACTCAAATGTCCAAGCAAACTGCCAAATTTGCCCAACAAATAGGCGAAGTAATCCTGAAGTCTGTGGATTTAGGTGTCGCCATGTCTCGTCTCAATAATGAAGCCACCCAAGAAGCATCGAAAGAAGCAGAAGCCAAGCCTTCAAAAAGGTCAAGGAAGCGTAAAGCCTCAAAGAATCCTCCAGTCGTTGCACCAAATCAAGAAGAACCTAGCCAGGTGGCAGCACCACCAGCCAAGAAGCCGTACTTGGGAACTGCTCCTTTCTGCAATCAATGCAAGGGCCATCATCCGAATCAAACACCCTGATCCAAATGTACCCACTGTGGACAATGGGGACATTTGATTAAAACGTGCCGCTTTGCTATCCAAAACAAAGCTGTTGCGAATCCTTCTGCTGCACAACCTCTTGCAAGGGAACCTTATACCGGTACTGCGTCGATGTGCAACAAATGTAATGCACCACACCTAGCTTACCTACGGTGTCCTCTGTGTGCATCATGTGGGCAAATCGGTCATCTGGCAAATGCTTGTCGGTTCAACCTAAGCCAAGGTGGTCCAGACCAAACCCAAGACAACCTTGCTCAAACTCGTTTCCCGCCTGGTATTTGCTACAACTATGGCGAGACGGGTTATTTCAGGAACCAATGATCAAAGTTTGTCAATGCTAATCCGACCCATGAATGAACATCTGGCTGATTAGAAGATGTTGCAGCTTTGAATTAGTTTAAATCTCACGCTTTTGTTTCTTTTGTTTTTCTTGAACTCCGAAAGAACTTGCTTGGTTTATAAATAAATAGTTGTTCTCAATTCTGATGTACAAATATAGTTGCATATGTGTGTATGGCATACCCCTACGATACCTACACCAAAGAACCATATTTTGTAATTCTCTCGTTCATATGATCGCTCATGATTTCCTTAGAAATTCTTAGTGCTCGTTTCATTCTAAGAAATGAAGTACAGAAAATAAGTGATATCTTGAGTAATCACTTTAAATCCTTGGTTAGATAACTAAGGATACCTTTCTTCAATCTCATATCATTTCATTCTGGTTTTTCATAACAATATACATAGTATAAGTTTTCAAAACAACCTTCATGATTTCAAAATATTTCATATAGTTTGAAAACGATTTTTAACACAGTATATTTACTTAATATATCAAGTGCATGATTTCGAAAAAAATTATTCATGTTTTCAAAACCCTTATAATTTCAAAATTTATCTCGCATGATTTTAAAATATTTTATAAATATACACCTACTTCATGATTTCAAAAGCATTATGTAGGATTTCAAAAACATTAAACACATTTCTAAAAAGAACCCCATGCATAGTTTTCGAAAAGCATTCTGCTCGTATTACCCAACCTTCAAATTCTGCTTCATATGTCGCCTTGGCATATCTAGCACCTCAACTTCATGAGCATTCTACCTCGTGTATCGACTTAAGCACGTCTAGTGCAAGGTTTCAAAGCGTCTCCCGCTCTTCGAATTCCAAAATCCATGTAGGATCTTCTTATCTTCATAATTAGATCCTTGAGGATGATTATCGTTCAAATCGGAGCCCTTGATTGGATTCCTTGTACGCCTTAATACGTACATTGCGATTCAATAAGGACAAGCCGAATTCCTATTATGATCTTCCTATCTTCATAGTTAGGTTCTTGAAGATGTTTAAAGTGCCAAAAGAAATCCACGGATTGGATTCCTGGTGTGCTTTATATACCCATGTCCAAAGATAACAAATTAAAGGTCAAATTAAACAATTATGCGATTATGTGATTATGTGTTTTCTTTTATGTTTTTGTGTGATCCGATTTTTTGTTATCCAAATCCTCGTAGAATCTTCCATATCTTCATATGAGGGATTCATAGTAGGATATCCAAAGGTACTACCTTAAATCCTCAATGGGCTTCTACATAATAGTTAAGACCCTTGGATTATATAGTACCATTCCATGATTCGAAGGAGACCCCTTGAGTGGTCTAGTTAAGAGATTGATTCAGAAAATCTAGTTAAGAATAGCATGAGATGATATAACTGAAAAGAGTCCTTGGTGGTCTATTTAACTAGATCATTTATTGATTTAATTAAAAAGGACCCTAGGATGGTCTAGTCACGCTCATCACAGGATTGTTCATGTGGTTTTCCCGTACACATTATAAAATGCACTGTGCGGACTATGTAAGGAATTACATAATTATGGATGCGTACATAATTATGAGATTCAGTGCACAGGAACCCCAGGAAGATTTATCATGTGTAAGAACCTATAGTGGCAACAATAACGAAACGTGAACAATGTAATGGAGGTACGGTGGATGTTGGTGCACTTAGTGTCTGTTAACTTTGTCTTATTCAAGTCTTTTGTTTAGATAGGTTTGAATGAACACACAACAGGGTCTAAGTTAGGTTTAGTTTGAGTTTTAAGAAAGGTTTTCGCTTGAGAGAGTGTCTTGGATGGTTCAAGCGAAACCTCATCATTATCAACTGACAGTTTCGCTTCAAGCCAGGCTCAAGCGAAACCCTATGGGTTGCCAGTCTCAAGCGAAACCCTCCTAGGTCTATATATAGTGGTGTGTGTGATTCATTTGAAGTGAACTGGTTGTGTGTGTAAGGGAAGGTGCTGCCGGATTTGCTTTAGAATACTTTGTAAAAGCACGAAAATTAATCAGAAAAGATAGATTAAAGTGAAACTAGCTGTTGTGACTTCTTTTACGTTGATTCCGCCTTCGTATTTGAAGATGAACATCCTTAACTGACGTTTAGAGGTTGTAAAACGGTCCAACAAGTGGTATCAAAGCTCAGGACGAGGAGTTCATACCATAGCAGCTTGATATTACCGGATTCTCTACTTTCTACTCACTTCTTTTTATATTTTTCTGATCTGAACGTGTTTTAACGGTTGAAATGGTCTGAATTTCACAGATTTTGTGTAAAACATAGTTTTAACAAAGCCTACAAAGAATCAGATTAAAATTCGGATTAAAACTTGTAAAAAATGGATTAAAACAGGCTTTCGCTTGACATTGGTCTTCGTACTTTCGCTTGAAAGTGGCTGAATATAACATCTTTCGCTTGAAATAACTAACCATTTCGCTTGACAAGTTGAAGCGAACTGGTTTACAGGGCTTTCGCTTGAACTGTTGTTATTGTCTCAACCGTTTCGCTTGAAAGTCCAAGCGAAATTGAAGGTTTCGCTTCAGATTGTACTGTTTCGCTTGAACTTTGTATATCTTGACCATTTCGCTTGAACAGTAACATTACAAGCTGTTTCGCTTGAACAAGCTTACGTTTGAAATTGATATTTTTTCAAAAATAAAAATTTTTCTAAGTGTTTGATTGTATTTCAGGTACATTCAAGATGGATGACATATTCTTGAACCCGTTTAGTGACATGTACGCATTCACTGGAGATTCCAGAAATGATGATTCTTCGTTTACTAACAACAATGAGAATGCGCCAAAAGAAAAGAAAAAGGAAGCTTGGGAATCGGAAAGTGCATTCGGTACATTCAATAAACCTCCAAAGCTAATGGCTATCGAGGAGTACTGTCGGTGGTCCAGAAAGTTTGAAGATTGCATGATGGCATTTGCATTTCCAAGTTGGAAAAGTCTGAAGAACGGTTATGAAAACGGAAACAAGAATGGTGAAGCTTTAACATCTACTGATGAGATTGAATCATTCGTAGCCGAACAAAAATGTGTGGCTTTGTTGTTCCAATCTGTTCGAGAAGACATTATTTCCTTGATTGATTATTCAAATGCAAAAGATCTATGGAACAAACTTCGAGCAAAATGTTTAGGAAGTGAGGAAATTGTGAAAAACAAACGAAAACTTCTTAGGAAAGAGTTTGATATGTTTGGTTGTCTTAAGAATGAGTCAGTTTGTAAAATGAAAGAAAGATTTGGTCATCTGAAGCTGGAATTAGCAAGACATGATATCAAATATTCTGATGAAGAACTTGTTGACAAACTGTTCGATTCATTACCAGACGAGATGGATTGGAGATATTATGCATTGATGTTAAAGAACACTATTGATTCTGAAAATTTGAAACCAGATTTGGTGATTGAGAGACTTGAAAGTCATGAGTTGGAACTGAAGAAGACATACAAAGTCAATCACTCATATTATCAACAGAATTTGGATTTGTATTATCCAAAGAGCATGATGCCAAAAGCAACTTCTCCAAAGACTGTGTTTTCTGTTGAGAATGTGTCCACAGTAAGCAAAGAAAGTCAAAGTGGTCAAAGCAGTGGAAGTCACAGTGGTTATCACAGTGGATCTTCATCATCTGCAAGTCATTCTGATGTAAAGAATCGTTTTCAATGCAACATTGCAATAGACTTGAAGAATGCTCAGAATTTTGATGAGGAGTCGGCTAAACAGCAGATGATCTTTCTAGCATCGGTGTTGGAATCATATGAAGGGTTAGTAGCTGGGAAGATAGGCAACACCAATCTGACGAAAGAATATTATGATCAGATTAATCCTGAGGAAATGGAGCTGATCGATATTCGTTGGGCTATGGCTAGTGCTGTTCGTCGAGCACAGCGTTTCATGGAAATTACTAGAAGGAAGACAATTGGTGGTGCATCTACTAAGCTGGGGTTCGATAAATCAAAGGTGACTTGCTTCAAGTGTAAGCAGAAGGGTCATTTTAAACAAGAATGCAGAAACGCATTTGCTGATGAATCAGAGAATCCTTTCAGAGATGATTATTACAAGAAGGCAATTTATCATCAGAATAAATCCGAGCCGCCTAGACTTAAGCAGGTTGAAGACAATAGAGAGAAGTCTAGAGCTCTTGCGGTGATTTATGATGATGAGGGTTATGATTGGAGTAGAGAAGTGCTACCAGAGGAAGATGCGATTGGTTACGCATTCATGGCGAAAAATGAACCTGTTCCGTGGAAAGATAATCGAACTGAAGAGCAGAAGTATAAATACAGAAAAATGATTTCAGAAAACAAAATTATTAGACTGTCTGGTATCTATTTGGAAGCAAAGAGAGCGAAAAGATGGGATCCGGACAGGGAGTGTTATCTTGATGAGTATGGAAATATTGCAATCGATCACAAAACTCTTGATCTGGAAGCCTTAATCAAGGAGATGAAAGATGAGGATGAGTATTGGCAGAACAAATGGTGGGGAACTCCAATCGAGAAAATGAAAGAGGAAGAGAAGAAAGAAAAAGAAGAAAAAGAGAAGAAAAAGAAAGAAGCGATCGAAAAATTAAAGAAGATTGATACTGGAGTTATCGATACAACGCAGGAGTTGACTGCAGAGAACCTGGGAAAAATGGCTGACAAAGTGCTGGCTGCTAAAGCACTTGAGGTAGATTCTAATTCCGTGTCTGAGTCAAAAGGCCAGGTCAGTCCAAACTCGTCAACAAATGCGTCAGGTAAAAAGATCGAAGGAAATGCTGATTTTAAAAAATTGCAACAAAGAGTGCAAATTTTGTAATACTGTCACGTATCTCAACGGTGAAAAAATTAAAGACCTGACAGCAAAGGTCAGAAGCGTTGAGAATCAGATTCTTGGTCGTGACAAAACAGTTAAAGCTTCAACTGAACGGATAAGAGAATTAACTAGCCAAATTGAAAATGATAAAATTGATCATGACAAAACTAAACAAGAAAATGAAAAGTTAATTCTTGAAAACCGTCAGATTTCTGAAAATTTTGAAAAACTCAAATGCACAATGAAAGATTGTGATGATCGAAATGGTAAAACTTTTAAAGAAGATGAACATCCTTAACTGACGTTTAGAGGTTGTAAAACGGTCCAACAAGTGCTTAGAGTCAAAGAAGAATCAATCAACAAACAACTGGATGAAATCGCTAAACTGAAACTTAAATTTCAAGAAGCTGAAATTGAAAACGAGCGAATCCAGTTGAAGCTTAACAGTTACAGCTCCGCAAGCTTTGTGTTGCAACACATTATTCCCAAACCCATCGGGAAAGACAAAGCGGGTGAAGATGTGTATTATAATGGAACTGGGGTGGGGTTTCATCAGGTACCACCACCTGTTCTTGATAATTACACGAAGAAGCAATCTGGGTTGGTTGAAATTGAGGAAGAAAGTGAAGTTAAACTTCCTGAGAACATTGATGTCATGTTTACATCTTCCAATGACGATAGTGTCCAAAATGATATTGTAAAAGGTGTTGTTGAAAATGTGCTAAAAATGGATAGTGACACTACTGAGGAAGATGGGTGTTTCCTGGACAAGTACATTCAGAAACCAAAATCCAAAAACAACTTAAGTGATGAACCGGGTCTTGTGATGTACAAGATGGCTGGATCTGATAAGTTGTATTCGGATTCTGAGTTTCCCATTGAGAATGTTAATGTGAAAAAGTTGACAAATGTTTTCAAATTGGTTGAAATTGAGTTGTCAGAAGTGAACAAGTTGAGTCAAACAAAGAGAAAAATGAGTTTTGAGAAAGATAAATCTTACTACAAGAAATCTGTTGTACCATCACATTTTTATAATAACAATCAAAACAATTGGTCGGGTGGTTATAGGGGTGGTAAGAGTTATCAGAAAAAGAGTTTTCAAAACAAAAGGTTTGCTGAAAAGAAAGTGTTTGTGAATAGTTTGAGTTCACTTGCTGATGAAGAGAAAGTGATTTTTTCAAAATCAAATGAAGAGTTCTTTGAGAAAAGAGCTTCACAGTGTCAGTCTGAAGGCACAAGTCGAGTTGTCGATACTCGAACATGTTTTAGATGTAATCAAGTTGGTCATATTGCATGAAAGTGTACCAATGTGAAGCTTAAGACTGAAACTGTGAAGTTTCAACAGAAGAAAGTTGACATGAAGGGTAAAGCACCAATAGTTGTTGAGAAAAAGAATGTGAAAAATGACAATATCAAAGTGAAAAATGAAACCGTAAAGAAAGTGGTAACTAAAAATGACAAATTTTACAAGCAGATTGCGTTATCTCAACAAGTTTGGAAACCAAAAGAAGAAATGAAAATTTCAACTTCCGAAGTGAAAAAGGCTGAAGAATCAATTTCAGTTGATTATGATGCGAATTTTCCACCTTTGAAGGCTGAAAATTTCAAAATTCAAATTACGAGAGTCAAGGTTACACCTAAGGCTGATGAGGCCTGGGTGGAAACCATGTTTGAATAAGCAGTTTGAATTGCCGGAGCTTCCTGGATCGCGAAGTATGAATCGGCATCTTTCTTGAAGTTGTTTAAGTTGTAATTTGTTTTGTGCAGGATCTTCCAAAACTTGTATCCAGATGGATCATGGATAGTGGAGCATCTCGACATATGACTGGGAAGACTGCATTGCTATATGATGTGAGAAATATAAATGGTGGTTATGTGGGTTTTGCTGGTCATGAAGGTGGTAGAATTATTGGTGAAGGAACGTTATCTAATGGGATTGTGACGTTTGAGAGAGTTAACTACATTACTGAGCTGGAGAACAATTTGCTTAGTATCTCGCAGATTTGTGACAATATGTATACTACTCACTTTAGTGATAAAGAATGTTTGATCTTGAAACCAGGATTTGTTATCCCTGAAGAATGGATTATCATGCGGGCACCTAGAGTGAATGATTTATATGTGTTGGACATGACTGTAACAACTACAACAACAGGTCAAGCACATTGTTTTGTTTCTAGAGCAACTGAAAAAGAATCGAGATTGTGGCACCGAAAGATGGGGCATATACATCTTAGAAAAATGAATCACTTGGTGCACAATGATTTAGTTTTGGGTGTTAATATCAAAGGTTTTCATCTGGAAGGGGAGTGTATTAGCTGCATCAAAGGCAAGCAGAAGAAAAAGTCACACCCTAAAAAGCAAGTCAATTCAGTTTCGAGACCTCTGGAAAGACTTCACATGGATTTGTTTGGTCCTGTGAATGTCAAAAGTATTACAGGAGATTACTATTCTTTGGTCGTTACTGATGATTATTCCAGATTTTCGTGGGTTTCTTTCTTGAAGTCGAAAGATGAAACTTTTGATTGTTTGATGGCGTTGTTCAGAAAGATTGAGAATTTGTACCAAAGGCGTATCAAAAGAATTCGAAGTGATAATGGTACTGAATTCAAGAACAGTAAGATGGAAGAATTTTGTGATGAAAGTGGTATTTTGCATGAATTTAGTGCTCCGTACACTCCGCAGCAGAATGGAGTCGCAGAACGAAAAAACCGGACACTAATCGAGACGGCTAGAACTATGCTCGCAGATTCAAAGTTACCGATAAATTTTTGGGCTGAAGCTGTTTCCGCCGCATGCTATACGCTCAACAGGGTTCTCACTGTCAAGAAGTTCAACAAAACATGTTTTAAGCTAATCAATAACCGCAAACCGAATTTGAAGTATCTAGAACCGTTCGGGTCACCCTGTACTGTTATAGAGCCTCATGGAAAGTTTGGTCCGAAGAGCATTGAGGGAATATTTGTTGGTTATGCAAATCCGATGCGACGTGTCTTCCTTCCAAGTGAGAAGCGGATTATTGAAGCTGCAAATGTTGAATGTCAAGGTTATACTATGCCGCCGCAGAATCCTGGTGATTCATGGCGTTATCATTATGACAAACTGTGGGATTCGTTTGACATGAGAGAAGAGTCAGAGGAAGATGAAGATTTCTTTGATGAGTTGGATATTTTGCGTGAATATGAGTCACAACTAAGGTTCCCAGCTGAGTATTCTAGCAGACCACGGGAAACTTCAAATGATGATGAAGCAGGTCCGAGTAATGCTGATGAACATGATGATGTCTAACAGAATGAAGTTGCTCAGGATAATCAGTCGGTTCAGAATGATAATCAAGAAACTGAAAACATGCCAATTTTTTATCATGGTGATTCAGATTCTGAGGGGGAGCAAATTCAGATCTCAAGTCAAACAAACCAAGTTGGTGAACAAGATGCAGAGCAGAATGTTACTAATCTGGAGGGAAATGTAGATGTTCCAAGCGAAGTGATGTTGCGAACTTTTTCATATCATCCAGAGGAGTTGATCATAGGAGAATTGCAAGCTGGCGTTCGCACTCGTAGATAGCTTGATAAAGGGCTTACATTTTTTTATACAAAAGTTGCTCCTTTGCAAACTGAATTCTCTTTGAGTTGTTTTATCTTGCAGGTTGAGCCAAGAACTTACAAAGAGGCGCTTACTGAAGACTCTTGGGTCAATGCAATGCAGGAGGAACTTAGTCAATTCTAGAAATTGGGAGTGTGGAAGTTAGTTGATTTGCCGAATGGTCAGAGAAAGATTAACACCAAGTGGGTGTTTAAGTGCAAGAGAGACGATAGAGGAGTTGTTATAAGGAACAAAGCTCGACTCGTTGTTCAGGGTTTTAGTCAACAGAAGGGGATTGATTTTACCGAAGTCTATGCTCCTGTAGCACGACTAGAAGCGATCAGAATTTTCCTTGCATTTGCGTCTTGGAAGAACTTCAAAGTATATCAGTTAGATATAAAATCGGTGTTTCTTTATGGGAAGGTCAAAGAGGAGGTTTATGTCGGTCAGCCACCGGGCTTCACCGATCCAATCCACAAAAACAAGGTCTACTTATTGGACAAAGCGCTGTATGGTTTACACCAGGCCCCGAGAGCTTGGTACGAGAATTTGTCTCAACACCTACTAGCCAACAAGTTCATTCGTGGAAAAGTGGATGCCACTCTCTTCACTAAAGAGGTCGATGGTCATCTTCTGATAGTTCAGATTTATGTGGACGATATAATTTTTGGGTCGACAAATGAAAATCTATGTAAAGATTTTGAATCAGTGATGAAGCAAAAGTTTGAAATGTCATCAATGGGGGAGATGAAATTCTTTCTGGGTCTACAAGTTGAACAACTTCCTGAGGGAATTTTCATTCATCAGTCAAAGTACGTTCATGATATTCTAGAGAAATTTGGGATGTCAAGTTCTACTCCAACTGCTACCCCACTTGCAACAAATCATGGGATTCACCCAGATCTCACCGGAGACAGGGCTGATGAAACGTTTTATCGTTCCATGATAGGTTCTTTGATGTACTTAACAGCTTCACGTCCTGATATAATGTACCCAACTTGCCTCGCAGCAAGATTTCAATCTAACCCTAGAGCTTCGCATATGATCATTGTGAAGAGGATATTGCGCTACCTGAAAGGAACTCCTTCATTGGGATTGTGGTATCCTAGGAAAGGCGACTTTACGCTCGAAGGGTATTCCGATTCGGATTTCGGATGCTGCAAAATTAATTCAAAATCAACAACTGTAGGATGCCAGTTCTTTGGTCCTAGATTGGTTACCTGGCAGTGTAAGAAACAAACGTCTGTGGCGTTATCTACATGTGAAGCGGAGTATGTTTCTGCTAGCAGTTGCTGCTCTCAGATCCTGTGGATACAGCAACAGATGCGCGACTACGGTTTGCAGTTTCTTAACACACCTCTTTTTGTTGATAATGAGGCCGCTATAAATATAACAAAGAATCCAGTACATCACGCTAAAACTAAACACATAGAAATTCGTCATCACTTTATTCGTGATTGCTTTGAGAAAAATTTGATACGAATTGAGAAAATCCACACTGACGAACAGAAAGCTGATTTACATACCAAAGCTTTTGATAAAAATCGGTTTAAATATTTGTTAAAACTGAATGGTATGAAGCTTCTTTCGGTGTTGGATGGAATTGTGGGCGTTGATGAGAGTACTGTTGCGGATGAAGATGAGAAACAATCTGCAATGGTTTGTCAATTTTTTACTTGTTTTGGTATTTAGGGGGAGTAGATAGATGTATATAGTTTATGTTTTCAGAAAATACAAAAACAGTAAAAAATGCAAAAATACAAAAACATGATAAAATTTGAAAAAGAGCTTGTGTATATAGGGAAAATGATAGTACATCGGCTAGACAATTATAGTATGCTAAAGATTTGTAAAGTTTAAATGAGTTAAACAGTCTCACTAATGATGTGTCGATAGGTTTTCACACATTTAGTAGATTTATTTGGGATATAAACCTAAATTTCAAACTTGTGAAATTTGTGGGGAACACTACTTGGATATATAGGTAACCCCTGAAATCTCGTTTGAAAGGTCTCATAATCTGATATACTAGGTCTTTATACTCAATGATGTCTGGGGTATTATTCCGGGACTTCTGCTGAACGGTAGTTCTGACCTAGTCCTCGAATAATACTTTCTGCAATGCTTGTAACATAGCATTAAACCTTCAGCATGCCGATGAAACAATAAAATTGATAGTCGCTGCTGTTGTAGCAAAAAGATCCTCTAAAGGGGACATACCGTAAAGTCGAAGCTGATATCTCTCTGCGTATACGGAAGTATCGACCTGAGATCCCTCGGCCCTCGCATACCTAATTTATATACAGATATCATTGTAGTATACTCACTTGTAAGACTGATTATTGGGATTCTGAATACGGGAGTATATTCAAGAGGTGGGACACATGAATGAGCTAGTTCATAAGACATCTAATTCGTATCCTGAGTAAATTGAAATGTGTGTGAGAATTTAAGATGGATCAGTATATCAACAATCGAGGTGAATTGTTTAAGTCTGAGTATGAAATGAAGCTTAACGGTACTTGTAATTTGTCTAAAAAGCTGATATGATTCCCTGACACGCTCGTCAAAAATAAGTTTGTAAATAGTTTACTTTGTTTACTTTCTGAAATTTAAGTTTTCTGCATTTCATTTCTTAGTTTAGAACACTTTATAAAATCCAAAAAGATTTTATTTCTGCTTTATTTTAGACAAACCAAAGTGGAGAGTTAATTGTTGGATTCTCAGATGTTTGAAGCAGATGCAGGAGATTCTAGACTGAAGAATGAGGAGAGCTTATCTTGATAGAGTCTGATTTATTGGAAAGTCAAAAACAAGTTCATTAACTTGATACTTGTTATTTTCAGAAAATGTGTAAATTGTTGTTTTCCAAATTAGTTTGATTCGTCAAATGATCAACCAAGGTCATTGAATTGGACTTGGTAGATTAATTGAGTAATCAGGGTCATTAATTTGGACCTGAATACTTGAGTGGATTGCTATAACTGATTGAGTTTGTGATTTAAAGTTAAAAAGATAGTTTGAAATGATTGATGTTTGAGACACAGGTTTTGGACTTCATTATTCCCATGGAAGCTGAATGTTAAAGATTGAACCAGATCAAGACCTCAGATTCTAGCATATCGAGAGGGAGAGTCTGTGAAAGGGGGAGTCTGGATCAACGGTCAAAGGGAAGTCTGAAGATGGAGCTAAGACAAGATTGTGAACCTGTGAAGATAGAATGTTTATAATGAAAAGACAGAGTTGGAGATTGTTAAAGACAAAGACTTGAAACCAAAGACTTCGTCAACATTCAAGGGGGAGTCTGTTGGTGCACTTAGTGTCTGTTAACTTTGTCTTATTCAAGTCTTTTGTTTAGATAGGTTTGAATGAACACACAACAGGGTCTAAGTTAGGTTTAGTTTGAGTTTTAAGAAAGGTTTTCGCTTGAGAGAGTGTCTTGGATGGTTCAAGTGAAACCTCATCATTATCAACTGACAGTTTCGCTTCAAGCTAGGCTCAAGCGAAACCCGATGGGTTGCCAGTCTCAAGCGAAACCCTCCTAGGTCTATATATAGTGGTGTGTGTGATTCATTTGAAGCGAACTGGTTGTGTGTGTAAGGGAAGGTGCTGCCGGATTTGCTTTAGAATACCTTGTAAAAGCACGAAAATTAATCAGAAAAGATAGATTAAAGTGAAACTAGCTGTTGTGACTTCTTTTACATTGATTCCGCCTTCGTATTTGAAGATGAACATCCTTAACTGACGTTTAGAGGTTGTAAAACGGTCCAACAGTGGACGCACCAATGACGCTTCATATACTTGTATATAAGTGTCCCTCTTACATTGCAAGCATAATGTTATTAAAGTTAATAGAAGTTCAGAACCCTAACCGGTGTTGTTTTATCTTTTCGACTTCATGTTTCGAGCTCTCACAAGTTTCCTCTAAATAAATTTCGGGACGAAATTTCCTGAAGTAGGGGAGACTGTGACATATGTGCCTCCATGGCCATCAAACAAATACCAAACCAATTACATATTGTGTTTCATACTTGGGATTTGTATAAATATGTGTATCCTTTACACATATCAATTCTCGTTCAATTTCTCTAAATCGCTTTCTGGAAAGTTATACGCGAACTGGTGCGTAAACGTAATCAGTTTAACATGAAAAACACTCCGGAACAGTGACATAGGCTTAACATACCTTTAATAACCTCCACATAACTTAGAAATAAGTTTTGGATGGTTTGGTGTGTTGAAATCAAGTTTGTTCGATCGCAGGGACTATTTGTGTCAAATTGCAAAACTATACCGATTTGTATAGTAATAAACATTCTGGAACTTGATCATAAGTTAAACATACCCTAAATATCCTTTACCTTAGAAATAGGCTTTGAGGGGTTCGGTATGCTAAAATAAACTTATTTGATTAATAGGGACTAAAAGCGTCAAAAAGTGCATAAGTTTGCATTTTCGCGCATATCTTACGTTCTGAATATATCCGGACACCCAAAAATTTATGTAATCATTAAAATATTTTGTTTTAGTGATTGGCATGATAAAATTCCATTCGTCGCTTAATTTGGATCGTTTTTGCGTTCGTTACGACTTCCATCGTAATTAACCGAACAACGCAACCGTACGACCAAACGAGCTGACATCCGAGATGTTTTTGAGCATATTTTAAGTTCCCTACACTTTAACATCATTTTAAAGCCTTGAAATGAGGTTAACGGGGCTTAAACGTGCTAAAAATGCATTAAAATACAAGATTCTTAAGTGCAGGGACCATTTTGTCATTTCTGGAAAGAAGACCCAGGCGGGCCGCGTAGCCTGGTGTCTCTGCTTACGCAGGGTGCCTAGTACCTGCAGACAGAAACTTTGAATCTCATCCAGCTGGTTTTTGATGGTTTTGAACATTGTTTTGGGATGTTATGGGCTCAAATTTGCTAGTTTTTAACATCCCCATGGTTTTGAAAACCATAAGCCCAAGTGGAGGGCCAAGATCGAAGCACGGAAATCAATAAACGATCCTAACGGTTTACCAAATCCTATAAATACCCATGCCCTTCATTCATTTCTGCACACCTTGATCTGAATAACTCTAAGTTGAAGTTCTAAAACTTCATACCTGAGTGTTTTGGATCAAGATCTTCCTAGCTTGGACCCTTTGTGTCACACCCCCAAAATCCACCCGCGGAGTATCACCGCTTGGAGGCGTGACATGACCAGGATCAAGCCACCAATCATATTGAACCATAAAGTAAAGTAATTAAAAGTTCAACCACACAATATGATTGGTGTCCAAAAACAATTTAATAAGTCTAAGTTATCAGCGAAAGCAAATAGTTCAAAACCCAATTCATAAATTCAGAGTATTTATGTTTATCATGAACACTCAATGTCCATGCTCCACAACGACTCTTCCCCATGCAAGCTCCTGCTAAACCTAGTGACCTGCAAAGCATGTAGTAACGAGTCAACAACAAAGTTGAGCGAGATCATAGTTGGTTGTCCATTTTAGAGTTGTTCCAAAAACATAGTTTAATCTTAACCGCTATCTAGCCGTGGGGGTTACCCCGTAGTTTCGAAAACATTCATTGGTTAATCCATTTTCACTTCGACCATTCCAGTCATGGGGGCTACCCCATGTCCTCAATCTTTGGCTATCCAGCCCGGCACTTCGGTCGTGGGGGCTACCCCATGTTTTAAACTACCAGACTCGTTACCATATCGACTACTAACGTTCGTCATGTTTATGTGCCCTAGCTTCGGTGTCTATCATCACTGACGTGCCATAGTCCATTAGTCCACGCCCGTCATCTGCGGCACGGTGTGCGGTTTGTTAAACCTAATAGCGCTATTTAACTAATGGCCCATTCGCCATTGGCCTCGGTGATTAAGTCGATACAAAAGGAGGGACTTCGTTGATAGAGTTCTAGTCTAGTAAATCTAAATTCGTCTCAATCGGACGAGGAATTCACATTCCTGAACACATCCCAACAGGACAAGGAATCCCTATTCCTTAACCCATTCCCAACCCATGCTTTGTAGAGAAGTGTGAACTCACCTTAGGTTAGCTCGACAAATAAGTGAAAGGTCATATGAGCTGCTTGTGGTCAACCACGTCCTAACATGGTTACCATACAAGTCAGGTCTAAGTTCAAGTAGTGCACGTAAGTTTACACAGAACTACTCAGTCAAGAACACGTAATGATCATGGCAAACATGTAAATCATGTAACACCGTCAAGTCCACAAAAGGCCCAACTTGTGCGACTCAAATGATTGGGCTCGCACAAGTTCATTAGCCCAATAGTCTTGTGCGATTCAATAAATGAAGCCCAATAGTTCCCAACCCAAAACAATCCAAACCTATACGGCCCAACTATTAAACAAACAAACAACTTGTGCGATCCTAATAATATTGTGCGTTTGATATGACCTTGTACGATTACAATATATCTTGTGCGACTAAGATTTGGGTTTTAAGCCCCAATAACATAATAAGGTTTAAAACAGTTGTGTGTGGCCCACGCCTTGTGCGATCGGCATTGTCTTGTGCGATCCACAAGGTCTTGTGCGATCATGCATAACTAAACAGTACCATGTGCTTTGTGTTGGTACCCAACTTGTGCGATCACACTTGTGCGATCAGCCCCTTGTATGATCAGGTCAGATCTTGTGCGACCTGTCCTTGTGCGATCAAGGGTGGGTCTTGTGCGATTGGTTAACAAATCCCTAGAATCATGCAATCGGTTACACAATCATCCTAACGGTTTCCTATTTCTCATCCTTTCAATCAATTCAACATTAACAATTTCCAAACATGCAATATTCGATGAAACAGGGGTTTTATCATCAAATCCCTATGAACCCTAATGATATTCAAAACATAATCAACAATCATACTCATTTACATCCATTAACACGGCTCATGTTATTGAATTCTAGCATGCATCCTAACAAGTCTATCACAATCGATCATCCGAATATGAACACATCACATCCGATAATCATACATTCGGTTCTTTAACATCATATGATTATCAATCCTAGAATGGTCTAATTATACTACACACGTGAACCGATTGTTCATGAGCATTAACCCTCATCGATTTACATTACAATCAACACACATCATCCCTAAATCACCATGTATAACATATACAACACTATCTAACAAAACAATAATAACAAAACACTAACCGGTTATGAGATAAAGCAAGGATGATCCGAACAAGGAAGCTTCGAGAGAAAGAATGTTTGCCGTCGGCTTAGAGAGAGAAGGAAGAGAGAGTAGGGTTTGTGTGTTTATGCTTTGCAAAATAATGAAGGAACTAAACCCCTCAACAAGATTTTGTGTTAGGTTATATATGGGAGTGGCCGAACCCATCATGGGCTGTACACTTGGTTTCGGGTTCAATCATAGTGGGCCGAGTGAAAAGCGAGACAAGGATGAGAGGTTCGGTCCAACATGGACTTGTGCGATTGGGTTGTGTTGTGCGATCCAAGTTATTTATACACATATATTCACATAACCACATCTTAGTTAAAAACATAACACTTTATTGCAAACAATCACATAGTCACATAATCCAAACATGTTTCACAAATGAACAATGAAAGGCTCCTAATTACGAGTTGTCACAAATGACCAAAACGCCCTTTACATGCATAATTGAACTTTAAGCATATGTAACCTAAACTTTTGTCACATAACTGATTATGCAACATATTTAAACATGTTTAGGCATATAATACTTGTCATAGGACTAGTTAGACGTCTTGAACGCGCATTTGCGCGAACGACGCGTTAAACTAGCGTAAGCTACCTTAATGGGTCGTAATGGGTCGAAAGCACTTAGGTTAGGTTCCGATTTAAAATGTAGGCTTTGTTAAACCATATCACATGAGTTCCAACACTCATTTGGTTTACAAGACCTCATTCTTTCCGATCTTCCGATTTAGGTGTCGATTATTTATCTAGTGATTCGATTACTAGGTGCTGCTTGATTTCTGTGGTTTGCTTGACTTAGTGGAAGTTCTTTTAATTGAGGATACTTTGCACTTCATGTGAGTACATAGTTCCCCTATTTTACTATTTTCAAATGTTTTGGGGTGATTCATATGTGTTAAATGATTTCGATGTTTTAACGATGGTTTCGAAAATGGTTAAAATGGTTTATATTAAATTAATAACGATTTCGATAAAGTGAACAAACTTCTTGGTTGTATTTACATAACGAATAACATTCATTAGTTTTGGCCGAACCGACCAGTATTAGGTTATGGTACCATAGGATCTGACAAATCCCGTTATCAGACTACACCCATGGTTATGTGTGGGTTAGGTGGGTAACGACTGAATCTGTGATTGTTAATTTACCCTCTGGTGGGTTATTAATGCGAAAAGCGAGATAGTCGAGTCGCGAAGGTTTGGATGTAATTAGCGAGACGACAAAAAGTAGTTTTCATAATTTAAAACGAGAATGATTTAAACGACTGAAGCGATTTTTAACGAGTTAAACGATTTGGGTAATCGATTGGTTTTGGTTAGTGTTTAGATAACGGGACCGGTGTAATGTGCTGAAAACATGGTAGATACGCCACTGGTACTTCTTATATATACGTGTTTTTTTCATATTACATACCGTGGCATTATTTAGTTCACTTGGGTAAACGATTCTGAAACGATGTCACACAATGATGTTTTCTGAATAATATAAACCATACGAGTTTTATTAACGAGTTTTTACGAGATGTTTTACAATTTGATTTAATTAAATAAATGTTGTGGGTTAAGAATCATGGCTACGAGATTTTATAAATTATAACCAACTTGATTTGAGTTAATTATGTCGCAATACTATACTTTTCAAAACAAGGTTTTTAATTAAGTATTGCATGTAAACTTGCCATGATTCCGACACTTTCATAAACCTATGTGCTCGCCAGCATTTCTTTGCTAACTTTGTTTTTACATATGTTTCAGGTGTTGTTGAATGATGTTGATTGCTAGGATGCATGCTCACATAGGACTGGACGAGGCCTTAGTGACTTAATAACAATGATAGACTATGTTTAACTTGTTTGTTTAGATTTCAAGATGATGTAAACGTTTAATGTTTAATGTTTAATAAAACGAAACTTCAAATTTCCGTGTGTTTTGAAACAATGATTCTGCTACAACACGCCCCGACGATTCCGCCATGATTTGTTGTTTTACGCGGTCAGGGTGTGACATCTCTTGCACTATTTCTGGTCCAGATAGTTGCTTTTCCCCAATTTCTGCCCAACAGACTAGGATTCGGCATTTTCGTCCATACAGTGCTTCGAATGGTGCAGCATTGATACTTGTGTGATAACTATTATTATAAAAAAATTCTATTAATGGTAAGTGATGGTCCCAATTACCTCCGAAATCAATTACACAAGCTCTAAGCATGTCCTCCATTGTTTGGATCGTTCTTTCACTTTGTCCGTCCGTTTGGGGATGATAAGCTGTGCTTAGATTCAACTTGGTTCCCATTGCTTTTTGGAAACTTGTCCAAAAATGAGAGGTAAAACGACTATCTCTGTCAGAAACAATTGATAAAGGAATTCAATGTAATGAAACTATTTCATTTACATAAAATTTAGCTAATTGTTCCATACTGAAAGTTTCCTTCATTGGAAGAAAATGGGCTGACTTAGTTAGCCTTTCTATAATTACCCAGATTGTATCATTACCTTTTCTCGTTTTGGGTAACTTGGTAACAAAATCCATTGTTATTAATTCCCATTTCCATACTGGCATTTCTAACTGCTGCAACAAACCTGAGGGTTTCTGATGTTCAGTTTCAACTTGTGAACAGGTTAAACACTTAGAAACATAAGCTGCTATGTCTTTCTTCATTCCTGTCCACCAGAAATTCTTTCTTAAATCCTGATACATCTTATCACTTCCAGGATGCATCGTATATTTAGATTTATGGGCTTCTTCTAATATACGGTGACATAGGTTTCCTAATTTAGGTATCCACATTCTTTTCTTATGAAATCTCCAAATTCCATCTGTTACTTGTTCTAATTCCTTAATCATTCCTTTTAACTTTTCAGTATCCTCCTTGATTACTGATTCTTGTGCTTTTCTAATCTGTTGATTTAAATCTATTTGTAGATTTAATTTAAGAGAACGTACCCTTTTTGGTTTTTCATGATACTTTCGACTTAAAGCATCA
Organism: Helianthus tuberosus; assembly: GCA_030545235.1. NCBI lineage: Eukaryota > Viridiplantae > Streptophyta > Magnoliopsida > Asterales > Asteraceae > Helianthus > Helianthus tuberosus. The sequence continues at coordinate 126,124,374 of CM060405.1, forward strand.
GCCACGACATTGGCTTTTCCTGCATGATACTGGATATTGCAATCATAATCACTAAGAATCTCCATCCAACATCTTTGCCTCATATTCAACTCCTTTTTCCCGAAAACATACCTTAAACTCTTATGATCAGTGAAAATGGTAAACTTATTACCGTAAAGGTAATGTCTCCAAATTTTAAAAGCAAAAATTATTGCTCCTAATTCTAGATCATGGGTTGAATAATTTTCTTCATGATTCTTAAGTTGTCTAGATGCATATGCTATAACCTTTTGACGTTGCATCAACACACATCCATAACCTAACTTAGAAGCGTCACAATAGACTACAAAATCTTCAGTTCCTTCTGGTAATGCTTGTATCGGTGCATTGGTTAATCTTTGCTTAAGAATTCTAAAGGCTTCTTCCTGTTTTGGTCCTCATTCAAACTTAACAGATTTACAAGTTAACTTAGTTAAGGGAATGGCTAATCTAGAAAAATCTCGAATAAACCTTCTATAATAACCAGTCAGTCCTAAGAAACTTCTAACCTCGGTTGGTGACTCAGGGGTTTTCCATTTGGTAATTGCCTCGATTTTGGTGGGATCCACATGAATTCTTTCATGATTGACTAAATGTCCAAGAAACTGTACCTGTTCTAACCAAAATTCGCACTTTGAAAACTTAGCATAAAGCTTTTCTTTCCTTAATAAACTTAGAAGTGCGTGTAAATGCTTTGCATGTTCTTCTTTACTCTTAGAGTAAATGAGAATATCATCTATAAAGACAATTATGAATTTATCCAAATATGGCTTACATATTCGGTTCATCATGTCCATGAATGCAGCTGGGCATTGGTTAAACCAAATGGCATGACAGTAAATTCATAATGGTCGTACCTTGTTCTAAAAGCAGTCTTAGGAATGTCCACTTCCTGTACCTTTAATTGATGATATCCTGACCGTAAATTGATTTTAGAGAAAAATCGAGCTCCTTGCAATTGATCGAACAGATCATCGATTCTTGCTAATGGATACCGATTTTTAATCGTGACTTTATTCAATTCACAGTAGTCAATGCACATACACATTGATCCGTCTTTCTTTTTAATGAATAAAATCGGTGCTCCCCATGGTGATGAACTAGGCTGTATGAACCCTTTTTCTAACAATTCGTCTAACTGTTTCTTCAGTTCTTGCATTTTTGCGGGTGCCAAACGGTAAGGTGCTTTGGCAATCGGTGCTGACCCTGGTAGCAGATGGATTCTGAATTCGACTTCCCTGTCTGGAGGTAGTCCTGGTAATTCTTCTGGAAATACATCTGAAAACTGAAACACTACTGGGATTATGGAGGTAGTCCTGGTAATTCTCCCTGTCTGGAGTTAGTGATTATGGAAATCAAATATACTATAGATCCTTTTCTTATACAACTAGTTGTTTTCATCACAGAGATGAATTTCGTGGATCTAGATGGTTTATCTCCTTTAATTGTGATCTTTTCACCTCTTGGTGAATTTACTTGAATTGACTTTTGATCACATAAAATACTAGCTTTATTGGCTATCAACCAATCTATTCCTAATACTACATTAAATCCTACCAGATTCATTGGGGAAAGGTTTGCAATAAACTTTTGATTTAAAAATTATATTCTTGCTCCCTGCAAGATTTCGAAAATCTTAATGGTTTCTCCATTTGCTGTCTCTACTAGACATTCTTGTGAGAGTTTAGTTAATGGTTGATTGAGAAGTTTGCAAAATGAAGTATTAATAAAACTTTGGTTTGCACCAGAGTCAAATAATACTTTAGCAAAAACATCATTAACTAAAAACGTACCGGTTATCACTTCCGGAATCATCTTGGCTTCATCTGCTGTCAGAACAAATGCTCTAGCATTTTTAGTGTTCTTGTTACCCATGGCTGGAACTAGTATCGGACAATTGGGCTTGATGTGGCCTTTTTCTCCACAGTTGAAACACATTCCATTATTCGGTTTTCTCCTGCAATCTTCTTCCTTGTGTCCTGTTATCTTGCAGAAATTGCAGTAAGTAGAGCATTTTCCCGAATGCCTTTTCTTGCAAGCCTTGCAGTAAGGTGCAGAGGTAGAACTTATATTCCTACAGTTGGAATTTCCATAACGAAATTATTGGGTAAGCCTCTCAGCTAGGTTCTTCCTTTGATCCTCTTCTCGTGTACGCACTAATTCATCTGTCAAGGTATTTGCTAGTTCTACAGCTTCTTCTATGGTTTGAGGTCTAGCTGCCTTGACTACATGCCTAATCTCCCCGATTAATCCCCAGATGTAACGGGAGATTAATACTAGTTCTGGTGATGCAAGGGTTGACACTATTCTAGCATATTCAAAGAATAATGTAGTGTATCCCTTACTATCCACTCCAGTCATCCTGAGGTTTAAAAACTTATTTGCTATCTGTTCTTTTTCATTGGGAGGGCATAATTTCCTTTCCACCATGTTTTTAAATTCCTTCCATTCCATATTGTAAATCCTATCACTTCCCCTAGACTTGAGGATCGTGTTCCACCATTCTAAGGCTGAATTCTTAAACAGATTGGAAGCAAACATTATCTTATCCTCTTTCGCACATTTTCTTATTTTTAAGACTGCCTCAGTCTTTTCTATCCAGCGTAGAGTTGCAATGGGTCCTTCATTGCCCGAGAATTCTATTGGTTTGCAGGACCAGAATTCCTTATAAGAACAACCATAAGGCATGGTTCTTCTTCTTTTGGGAATGGGCGCTTGAAGTAAGGGTCCATTGTTTACGCTGTGTTCTGGTTCAGTTGGTCGCTTACTGTTGTGTTTACTTTTATTATCTGCTTCCCTAACAGTTTGAATAATAAATGGCATTGCATCTATGATTCCTTGTGCCACTATATGTTGGATGGCACTATTATCTAATTGGTTTCCATTGTTATTGTTGTTCGGATTCTCATTATTCGGGTTATTGTCATTCTGATTGTTATCATTCTGGTTTTCCTGGTTCACTTCGTTGTCCATATGAATTTTAAACATTTACCACGTATTAATATCACAAAATAATAGTTGATACAACCATTCACATAACACGCATATTGATCAAAAACATCGATTATTGCGACTTACTCTTTTCTTATATATATATATGCATCTAATATAAACCAGTACTGAAATTAGAAATTACAATACAACTGAAATTGAAATTACACTACTAGTAGGCATCCATAGCTATGATTTAGTTTTTTTTTCAAACATACACGCATATTATATATTATATTATTATTATTATTATTACCACTTCCACCATCCCCGTCACGGATATGGATTCATCCAGAAATCCATATTGTGCTCGTCATACTTCCAGACGAGTCGTTCTCCTACCTGCCTCATTCTCTCGCTACTCTCTAAAATCTCTTTTCCGGAAGTTCGGAGCTCTTGTACATTTTCTGCACTCATTGGGGGTGTAGGTACTGGGACTGGGTTTGGATATTGGCGTGTGGGTTCCTGGTACGGGTAAGGATTATCTAAAATTTCCCTAATGTATTCATCATTATCGTAATAGGGATCTAGAGGGTCCAAACCTAGGTAGGCTGCTAGATTTGGCATGGGTTCATCTTTTGCTATTGGGTATCGTTGCACATAATCCCTATTGTCATCCCACCACGGGTCATAATCTGGGTCTAAGGGATTGGGTGCTGGTACCCTAGGTATCTCCTCTGGGTTAAAATCATGCATTTCAACTTGATTTTCTGGGTTGTTTTTATTTCCATTGGCTGATTGGGAAATAGTGGTAATGGTTGGGGTGCTATCAATTGCTCCAGGTTAGGGTTGGTAACTGTGGTTACTAGGATGTGAAAGTTTGTTAAACCCCTATTAATCATATCCTGGGCATGGGCATCTGTCTTTCTTTTAGCGGCTGCTAGGGCTCTCTGTTGTTGCAACTTTTTCATCCGTTTCCTACATTCATGTGCTCCCCTACTGAACTATCATCTCTTTTTAGGAGGGAATGGCTCTTCAGACTGAGCCTTAAACACGAATATCCCGTCTTAATTATCAGCAGAATACCCTGAGAGGGCAGGCTGTGAAGAGGTGCCTTCGCTTCTAGGCGAGCTGGACAACTGACGATACGCGTCGGAAGGTCCTTGGTCGCTCATATTGTAAACTAACAAATAGTAAAATAACACATAACAATAAAATATAATTATGCACGTAGTTCCGTAATTTATTTCCTAACACTTTGAATAATATCTTGGTGTCAGCATAACACTTCTGTGGCTGAATCAGTGGCTTAGCTCTGATACCACCTTCTGTCACAACCCTCGTTCCCTAATAATCTGGGAATGGGCGGTCGCGGCCAGTTTGGGTCGTATCTGTATTTTATCCATTTTGGCAGCGGAAATTACATCAGGACCGTAGTTAGGAAATAATTTATCAGAGTAAAATACCACGCTTTTAATATATTAAACATATGGGAAAAACCCAAGTTTCAAGTACACACATTTTCATAGGGATAAACCTTATCTTATTTAATAAAAACATCTCTTTATTTTTAGGTAACTTTATTGCCACTTTTCCAAGCCTTCAGTGCTGTCCAGCTGGCTTCTATTTGGCTTTCACATTTAAAAACATTTTGTCAGTGGGAAATACTGGTGAGTGAATCCCAGTTTAATCAAGTTTAATAAAGACCATTGTACAGTATTGAGGGCGGTCGCGCAATTACATTTGTTTCCATCTATTCAATTACCACCCACGGTACTGTCAACCCGACTTGTGGTCATGTTACTCCTCGCAATGTAGTAACAAATTTTGTATACAAAACCCCAACATACCGACGATAATTGTAGAATACAAATACTCAATAACTGTCTAATATAATTTAATTTAGGTGAGGTTTTGTAAAAACAATTTACAAAAAGGAGATTACTCACATTGTTGTCTTAGGTTTTCTTTAAGGGTTTCCTGGTGATTATCTATAATTTACACAAATGCACGTGCGTTACTATAATAACCCAATATTTATATTAACGATACCCTCCCCGAGACGGCATTCCAACGACTACGTCAGGCAGAACCACGACAACCGTTACGGAACCCTGGATCAATCGGGCAGCGTATCTAATACGTAACCGGAGTTATGATACTTACAACGGAGCAGAACTTCGTTATTTAGGGGGGGTATTATACCCGAGAATTATGCCTACTACGTAAAATTTTGAGAGAAAGAAAAGATTCTGAGCGAATTCGACTGAAGGCCCGAGCTCCAAATTTATAGGAGCTGATTTTGGTTTTGTCACGCCCCGCGTAAGATGTAGCTAGGGGCTACGCGGCCCGCGAGGGCTTGTAGACTAGGCCGTAGCCTTGCTGCGTTGACACGTAGCCTCAACACGAGTCTGACACGTGACGGCCTGAAGACTCGCCTGAGATTGGAGCTATCGCGGCCCGCGTAGGTCAAGGGGGTGGCTTACGCGCCCCGCGAGAGACCATTAAAATTTGTTTTTATTTAATTTTTAATTATATAAGGGTATTTGGGCTCGGTTTTCACATACGGGGTATATTTTAGGACATATTGGGGTATTTTAAAATATATTAGGGACGTCGGAATATTTTGGAGGGTTGTTATAGATTCGATGTTGTATTAGGAATGGATTGGTTGGTAGCCAATCATGCCAGTATTTTATGTGATCAAAAGTCTATGCAAGTAAGTACAACTAATGGTGAAAAGATCACAATTAAAGGAGATAAGCCAACCAGGTCAACAAAATTCATCTTTATGATGAAAGCTGCAAGCTATGCAAGGAAAGGAGCAATGGTGTATACGATTTCCGTAATCATTAACACTAAAGGAATAGAATTAAAAGATATTCCCATAGTATCTAAATTCTTAGATGTTTTTTCAGAAGAGTTACCTGGATTACCGTCAGATCGAGAGGTTGAATTTAGAATTCACCTAATACAAGGAACGACATCGATTGCCAAAGCCCCATATCGACTAGCACCGACAGAGTTGCAGGAAATGAAGAAACAGATGGACGAACTACTTGACAAAGGTTTTATACAACCTAGTTCATCGCCATGGGGAGCACCGGTCTTGTTTGTCAAAAAGAAGGACGGATCAATGTGTATGTGCATTGATTACCGGGAATTGAACAAGGTTACAATTAAAAATCGGTACCCATTACTGAGAATCGATGACCTGTTCGATCAACTTCAAGGAGCTCGATTCTTTTCTAAGATCGATTTACGCTCAGGATATCATCAATTGAAAGTACAGGAAGAGGACATTCCTAAAACTGCTTTCAGAACAAGGTACGATTTATTATGAATTTACAGTCATGCCATTTGGTTTAACCAATGCCCCAGCTGCATTTATGGACATGATGAACAGGATATGTAAACCATACCTGGATAAATTCATAATTGTCTTTATAGATGATATTCTAATTTACTACAAGAGTAAAGAGGATCATGCAGAGCATTTGCATACACTTCTAACATTATTGAGAAAGAAAAGCTTTATGCTAAATTCTCAAAATGCGAATTTTGGTTACAAGAAGTGCAATTCCTTGGACATCTGGTTAATCATGAAGGAATTCATGTGGATCTCATAAAGATCTAGGGGATTACCAAATGGAAAGTCCCTGAATCACCAACAGAAGTAAGAAGTTTTCTAGGATTGGAAGGATATTATCGACGTTTTATTCAAGATTTCTCTAGAATAGCCATTCCATTAACCAAACTGACCTGCAAATCAGTTAAGTTTGAATGGGGACCAAAACAGAAAGAAGCCTTTAAGATTTTAAAGCAAAGGTTAACCAACACACCCATACTCACGTTACCAGAAGGAACTGAAGACTTTGTAGTATACTGTGACGCGTCTAAGTTAGGTATGGATGTGTGTTAATGCAACATCAAAAGGTTATAGCTTATGCTTCTACACAGCTTAAGAAACATGAAGAGAATTATACAACCCATGATCTAGAGTTAGGAGCCATAATTTTTTCCCTTAAGATTTGGAGACACTATCTTTACGGTAGTAAGTTAATTGCCTTTACAGATCATAAGAGTTTAAGATATGCTTTTGGGCAAAAGGAATTAAATATGAGACAGATACGTTGGATGGAAATTATTAGTGATTACGATTGTGATATCCAGTATCATGCCGGAAAAGCTAATGTAGTAGCTGATGCTTTAAGTCGAAAGTATCATGAAAAGCCAAAACGAGTACGCTTTCTCAGATTAAATCTGCAGATAGACATAAATGAGCAAATTAGAGAAATACATGAAACAACAATCAAGGACATTGCTGAAGGGTTAAAAGAAATGATTAAGGAATTAGAACAAGGAGTAGATGGAATTTGGAGATTTCATAAGAAAAGGATTTGGATACCTATTCAAGGGAACCTAAGAAACCAAATCCTAGAAGAAGCCCATAAGTCTAAGTATACGATACATCCTGGTAGTGGTAAGATGTATCAAGACTTAAGAAAGAATTTCTGGTGGATAGGAATGAAAAAGGATATAGCAAACTATAATGCTAAATGTCTAACCTGTTCACAGGTTAAAGATGAACATCAGAAACCCTCAGGGTTATTGCAACAATTAGAAATGCCAATCTGGAAATGGGAATTGATAACAATGGACTTTGTTACTAAATTACCCAAGACACGAAAAGGTAATGATACAATCTGGGTGATTGTAGACAGATTAGCCAAATCTGCTCATTTCTTACCTATGAAGGAAACTTTTAGTATGGAACAATTAGCTAAGTTATATGTAAATGAAATAGTTTCATTACATGGAATTCCTTTATCCATTGTGTCTGATAGAGATAGTCGTTTTACTTCTCATTTTTGGACAAGTTTCCAAAAAGCAATGGGAACCAGGTTAAATCTAAGCACCGCTTATCATCCTCAAACGAACGGACAAAGTGAAAGGACAATTCAGAAAATGGAAGACATGCTTAGAGCCTGTGTAATTGACTTTGGAGGAAATTAGGATGATCATTTACCACTAATAGAATTTTCCTACAACAACAACTATCATACCAGTAACAATGTTGCACCATTTGAAGCACTTTATGGACGAAAGTGCCGAACTCCAGTCTGTTGGGCAGAGATTGGAGAAAAACAACTATCTGGACCAGAGATAGTGCAAGAAACAACGGACAAGATTATTCAAGTCAAGGAAAGACTAAAAGCAGCACGAGATCGTCAAAAGAGTTATGCAGATAACAGATGGAAACCATTGGCATTTCAAGTTGGAGACAAGGTATTGTTAAAAGTTTCTCCAAAGAAAAGAGTGGTCAGATTCGTTAAAAGAGGAAAGCTAAGCCCAAGGTATGTTGAACCTTTTGAGATTATCAATAGAATAGGACCAGTAGCTTATCAGCTACAACTGCCACAGGAAATGGCAGGAATACATGATGTGTTTCATGTATGTAACTTTAAGAAATACTTAGCAGACGAATCATTAGTGGTACCTCTTCAGGACATAGAGGTTGTAACACCTGTGTCATTTCAACCATCAAACAAATGCCAAACCAATGAAATATTGTATTTCATACTTTGGACTTGTATAAATATGTGTATCTTTTGCACATATCAACTCTTGTTCGATTTCAAACTCTAAATCGCTTTCTGGAAGGTTATACGCGCACTAATGCGTAAATATAACCAGTTTAATCCAACGAACACTCCGGAATAGTGAAATAGGCTTAACATACCTTGAATAACCTTTACATAACTTATATATAAGTTTTGGAAGGTTTGGTGTGGTGAAATCAAGTTTAATCGCTTACAGGGACTAAAGTTGACAAACTGCGAAAGTATGCCAATTTGAACTGTAACAGACATTCCGGAACATGACCATAAGTTAAACACACCATAAATATCCTTTACATAGCTTAGAAATAGGCTTTGAGGGGTTCGGTGTGCTAAAATAAACTTTTGGGTCATTCAGGGACTAAAAGTGTCAAAAAGTGCACAAGTTTGCATTTTCGCGCATAACTTACGTTCTGAATACATCCGGACATCCAAAAATTTATGTAAGCACTAAAATATTTTATTTTAGTATTCGCCATAAGAAAAATCCATTCGTCGCGTCATTTGGTTCGTTTTTCGCATTCGGGACCAGATTCGATGTATTAGCCGTTGTTTAATTCACAACCACACATTCTAAACTTGCTTAGTCAGCGGATAAGGATGGAATTTTGGCACCATGACTTTGCAACACATGTATGGATAGAATTTAAACACCTAAACACCATAACTTTGCAACACATGTATGGATGGAATTTAAACACCTAAACACCATAACTTTTCAACACATGTACGGATGGGATTAAGGCACGTTTTCCATGAAACGATCTTAACGGTTCGGGTATTCCTATAAATACCCCATACCCCCCATTGCTAAAATCACTAGAAACTTGATTTGAGAAACTCTAAGTTGAAACATTTGTTTCATACCTGAGATTTTTGAATCGAGTTTAGCATTCGGGGACCCTTCGTAAGTATTCTTTCGTTCTTTTCCTTATTTTACTGCTTTTCGAGTCAGAAAGTCAAACTTTGTTTGACTTTCAGCGTTGACCAGAAATGGTCAATGCGAAGTTCATTTGAACTTCGCAACGTGAGTGTAATCACGTTGGTCATAGTCCCTTGGGACTATGCCCACTGATTACCACGTTGTCTAGGGTCGTAGGGTAAGCGATCTGATAAATCGCTTATACCTCGAACCCAACCCAGTTTGGTCGATCATTAGGATCCGACCAAACACATTAGGTGACCATAGTAGGTAGGGAATAACCTTCCGAGGTTATACCCTATGGTCACATCGTTTAAGTAGTTGTATGATAGGTAGTTTATATGCCTTAGGTAAATTACCAGAATACCCTTTTCATGTATAATTGGTAATTAAGCATATGTAACCTAAACCTTTGTCACATAACTGATTATGTAATATGTTTAGGCATATAACACTTGTCATAGGGCTAGTTAGGCGGTCCAAACGCGTTTCACGCGAACGACGCGTTAAAGTAGCATAAGCTACCTAAACGGGTCGTAATGGGTCGTAGACACTTAGGTTAAGTTTCATTTAGTATGTAGGCTTTGTTAAACCAAATGACACGAGTCTCTACACTCGTTTGGTTTACAAACCCTAATGCTACCCAATCTTCCGATTTAGGTCCGGTTTATTAATGTAGTTACCTATATTAGGTGCCGTTTGATATTCCGCGATCTCTAGCATTGCTTGGTGGTTATCCTAGGACTTCTGAGCAATCTCAGGTGAGTACATAGACCCCTCTTTTACTGTTTTCCAAACTGTTTTGGGGTGGAACACATGTGCCTACTTGTTACTTTCATGCTTACCTGTTTTAACATCATATACTGCTATGTTCGTTAGTACATTATAGTACATGATTTTATGACATTTCATGCTAGGTGTGCCCAATTGTGTGCATTACTTAGTACATCGTTTTACATGACATTTTGACATAGACATTCGACATAGACATTTCGGCATAGACATTTTAACATGATTGACATTTGATCATGCATTTCCCACAAAACATAACTTTGATTTAAACCAAGTTTTACTTCAATACTTTGTTTTGTGCATATGGTTTAGTTGAGACATTTCACTTGCCATACATGACATTTTGACATAGACATTTGACATGGATATTTGACATAGACATTTGACATGGATATTTGACATAGACATTTTGATATGATTTACATCTTGACATGAACACTTTGACATATTACCCAATACATTTGACAATTGATTTAAACATAGACTTCTTACATTGGTTAGTTTGGTTTGATTAAGTGATTAAGTAACAATGCGTGTGTAATATGATACAAGCATGGTGGATACGCCGCTGGTACTTCCTATATATAAGTGTTTGTATGGTATTACATATCGTAGCGTTATTTGAATCATTTCAGTTTGAGACATATAACATTTTATACAAATAACATACTTTTCACAAGACATTGTTTTACAAACAACTTATCTTATACAAATCCATTTTACTATGGTTATTCATTTAACCATACATTATTCACTTATTTATACATATCATCTGAACTCATTGTTTTTCAAACGATTTACAAAACAAAGCAAATAACAAGGTTCATGACTAAACATTTTCTCAAACATAAGTCATGGAACCTATTTTCACAAAACCTATGTATCTCACAGGCATTTTTATGCTGACGTACCTATTTTCACATGTGTTTTTCAGGAACTGTTGCATAAGATGATCAAGATACACATAGGCAGACTTGGGCTTTAGTGACAATAAAAGATGCAAGACTAGTTAATTATGTTGTATTTCTTTGTTTGTTAAGACATTGTAACACCTTTAATCAATAAAACGAAACTTCAATTGCCATGGATTTGAAACAATTAATTCTGTTACAACACTCCCCGATGTTTCCGCCACGTTTTGTATGTTCTACGTGGTCGGGGTGTGACAGAAAAGATGGTATCAGAGCCAATGGTTATAGGGAATTAGGTTGTTAGTAATGCTTTGACCTAGTCTATAACTTTCTTAGGACCCTAACGTGAGTTTACTTGCGTTTAGTCATAAAACAATACCGTCACCTATCCTTAGGCGACGACCACAACAAGAACATAAATTTCAAAACCGCTTTGAAAACTAATCATCTGTTCTAGGATGATTGATTACTAGGTTTTGAACCCTTTATTGTAAGGTTTTGAACTCTCTATTATATGGTTTTGAACCCCTTTGAGTTTTCAAAATCTCGTCAAGGTTTTGGGTTTTTAATAATGTGAACACGTGCAAACTGGAAGGGTGAATGCCTGTATTCTGGGTTTTCTGTCTAGGCAAGCGCTTCGTATACATCTCATCAGACGCGAGACCAGTTGTGCTTACCTGGGAATTCTTGGGATGAGCGTTCACTTATAGGCGAGCATGTCTTCGCGATACATTATATTGACCCATGTACTTTGATTAGTCACTGTCTCATTTGTTTGCCTTTGGTAACAAACAAATGGTCACAATCTTCATGCGTTGTCATTTTCTCTCGACTATCTTTCCCTTGTTTCCTCCCATGTCTTCTATTTTCTTCATGGTGCCTCTTCATCGCAACAACAATGTCCGAACCAGGTGCGGCAATTACCCAGCGAATAGGCGTCGTACTCCAGAGGACCGTTGACTTAGCTATCACCATGACTCGCCTCAAGGATGAAGCTGTAAGGGAACTGCTCCTTGGTGCAATCAATGCAACTGTCATCATCCAAACCAAATACCCTGTTTCAAATGTACCCACGGTGGACGATGGAGACATTTGGTTAACATGTGCCGCTTTGCAATCCAGAGCAAAGCTGTTGCAAATCCTGCTGCTGCTCAACCTTCAAACTCTGCTTCATATGTCGCTTGACATATTTGGTGCCTCAACCTCATGAACTTTCTACCTTGTGTATCGAATTAAGCACGCCTAGTGCAAGGTGTCGGAACACCTCTCGTTACACAAATTCCAAAATCCATGTAGGATCTTTCTATCCTCATAATTAGATCCTTGTGGATGGGTATCATTCATCGGAATCCTTAATTGAATTCTTTGTATGATTCAATACGTACATCACAATTCAATAAGGACAAAGCCGAATTCCTTTTAAGATTATCCTATCTTCATAGATAGATTCTTGAAATGATTAAAGTGCCAAATGAAATCCACGAATTGGATTCCTGGTGTACTTTAAGTATCCGCGTCCAAAGATAACAAGTTAATAACCAAGTTAAACAACTATGTGATTATGTGTTTATGTGTTCCCTTTTTATGTTTTTGTGTGATCCAAATTCTTGTCATTCAAATCCTCGTAGAATCTTCCATATCTTTGGGTGCTATATTAAATCCTCAACGGGCTTGTACGTAATAGTAAAGACCCTTGGATTATATTGTACCATTCCATAATTAGATCCTGAGAGGTCTAGGTAAACAGATTGATCCAAAAATCTGGTTAGGAATATCATGTGATGATATAGCTGAAAGGACTCCTTGGTGGCCTAATTTAAAAGGATCCTTTGTTGATCTAATTAAAAGGACCCTATGGTAGTCTAGTCACACTCATCACAGGTTTGATTATCCTCCCCACAAACATTTCAAGACAAGTTGTGCGGACTATGCAAGGAATTGCATAATTATGGATGCATACATAATTATGGAATTCAGTGCACAGAAACCACAACGAATTTTGTCATGTGTCTAGAGTCTATTCCGTTCATTTTTGTTTCTGAAGATGTAAAATGACTATTCCGTTCATTTTTGTTTCTGAAGATGTAAAATGACTATTCCGTTCATTTTTGTTTCTGAAGATGTAAAATGACTATTCCGTTCATTTTTGTTTCTGAAGATGTAAAATGACTATTCCATTCATTTTTGTTTCTAAAGATGTAAAATGACTATTCCGTTCATTTTTGTTTCTGAAGATGTAAAATGACTATTCCGTTCATTTTTGTTTCTAAAGATGTAAAATGACTATTCTGTTCATTTTTGTTTCTGAAGATGTAAAATGACTATTCTGTTCATTTTTGTTTCTGAAGATGTAAAATGACTATTCCGTTCATTTTTGTTTCTGAAGATGTAAAATGACTATTCTGTTCATTTTTGTTTCTGAAGATGTAAAATGACTATTCTGTTCATTTTTGTTTCTGAAGATGTAAAATGACTATTCTGTTCATTTTTGTTTCTAAAGAATGCCTGTTGAAAATAACTCGGTTCATTTTTCATTTCTGAAAAATGTTCGTTAAAGAGAAATTACAGGATTACGTCTTGTTCATCTTTGATGGTTATTTAACACAAAGTCACAAATAGACTCCTACGAATTAATTTCGGGACGAAATTTCCTAAAGTAGGGGAGACTGTAACACCTGTGTCATTTCAACCATCAAACAAATGCCAAACCAATGAAATATTGTATTTCATACTTTGGACTTGTATAAATATGTGTATCTTTTGCACATATCAACTCTTGTTCGATTTCAAACTCTAAATCGCTTTCTGGAAGGTTATACGCGCACTAATGCGTAAATATAACCAGTTTAATCCAACGAACACTCCGGAATAGTGAAATAGGCTTAACATACCTTGAATAACCTTTACATAACTTATATATAAGTTTTGGAAGGTTTGGTGTGGTGAAATCAAGTTTAATCGCTTACAGGGACTAAAGTTGACAAACTGCGAAAGTATGCCAATTTGAACTGTAACAGACATTCCGGAACATGACCATAAGTTAAACACACCATAAATATCCTTTACATAGCTTAGAAATAGGCTTTGAGGGGTTCGGTGTGCTAAAATAAACTTTTGGGTCATTCAGGGACTAAAAGTGTCAAAAAGTGCACAAGTTTGCATTTTCGCGCATAACTTACGTTCTGAATACATCCGGACATCCAAAAATTTATGTAAGCACTAAAATATTTTATTTTAGTATTCGCCATAAGAAAAATCCATCCGTCGCGTCATTTGGTTCGTTTTTCGCATTCGGGACCAGATTCGATGTATTAGCCGTTGTTTAATTCACAACCACCCATTCTAAACTTGCTTAGTCAGCGGATAAGGATGGAATTTTGGCACCATGACTTTGCAACACATGTATGGATGGAATTTAAACACCTAAACACCATAACTTTGCAACACATGTATTGATGGAATTTAAACACCTAAACACCATAACTTTTCAACACATGTACGGATGGGATTAAGGCACGTTTTCCATGAAACGATCTTAACGGTTCGGGTATTCCTATAAATACCCCATACCCCCCATTGCTAAAATCACTAGAAACTTGATTTGAGAAACTCTAAGTTGAAACATTTGTTTCATACCTGAGATTTTTGAATCGAGTTTAGCATTCGGGGACCCTTCGTAAGTATTCTTTCGTTCTTTTCCTTATTTTACTGCTTTTCGAGTCAGAAAGTCAAACTTTGTTTGACTTTCAGCGTTGACCAGTAATGGTCAATGCGAAGTTCGTTTGAACTTCGCAACGTGAGTGTAATCACGTTGGTCATAGTCCCTTGGGACTATGCCCACTGATTACCACGTTGTCTAGGGTCGTAGGGTAAGCGATCTGATAAATCGCTTATACCTCGAACCCAACCCAGTTTGGTCGATCATTAGGATCCGACCAAACACATTAGGTGACCATAGTAGGTAGGGACCTTCCGAGGTTATACCCTATGGTCACATCGTTTAAGTAGTTGTATGATAGGTAGTTTATATGCCTTAGGTAAATTACCAGAATACCCTTTTCATGTATAATTGGTAATTAAGCATATGTAACCTAAAACTTTGTCACATAACTGATTATGTAATATGTTTAGGCATATAACACTTGTCATAGGGCTAGTTAGGCGGTCCAAACGCGTTTCACGCGAACGACGCGTTAAAGTAGCATAAGCTACCTAAACGGGTCGTAATGGGTCGTAGACACTTAGGTTAAGTTTCATTTAGTATGTAGGCTTTGTTAAACCAAATGACACGAGTCTCTACACTCGTTTGGTTTACAAACCCTAATGCTACCCAATCTTCCGATTTAGGTCCGGTTTATTAATGTAGTTACCTATATTAGGTGCCGTTTGATATTCCGCGATCTCTAGCATTGCTTGGTGGTTATCCTAGGACTTCTGAGCAATCTCAGGTGAGTACATAGACCCCTCTTTTACTGTTTTCCAAACTGTTTTGGGGTGGAACACATGTGCCTACTTGTTACTTTCATGCTTACCTGTTTTAACATCATATACTGCTATGTTCGTTAGTACATTATAGTACATGATTTTATGACATTTCATGCTAGGTGTGCCCAATTGTGTGCATTACTTAGTACATCGTTTTACATGACATTTTGACATAGACATTCGACATAGACATTTCGGCATAGACATTTTAACATGATTGACATTTGATCATGCATTTCCCACAAAACATAACTTTGATTTAAACCAAGTTTTACTTCAATACTTTGTTTTGTGCATATGGTTTAGTTGAGACATTTCACTTGCCATACATGACATTTTGACATAGACATTTGACATGGATATTTGACATAGACATTTGACATGGATATTTGACATAGACATTTTGATATGATTTACATCTTGACATGAACACTTTGACATATTACCCAATACATTTGACAATTGATTTAAACATAGACTTCTTACATTGGTTAGTTTGGTTTGATTAAGTGATTAAGTAACGATGCGTGTGTAATATGATACAAGCATGGTGGATACGCCACTGGTACTTCCTATATATAAGTGTTTGTATGGTATTACATATCGTAGCGTTATTTGAATCATTTCAGTTTGAGACATATAACATTTTATACAAATAACATACTTTTCACAAGACATTGTTTTACAAACAACTTATCTTATACAAATCCATTTTACTATGGTTATTCATTTAACCATACATTATTCACTTATTTATACATATCATCTGAACTCATTGTTTTTCAAACGATTTACAAAACAAAGCAAATAACAAGGTTCATGACTAAACATTTTCTCAAACATAAGTCATGGAACCTATTTTCACAAAACCTATGTATCTCACAGGCATTTTTATGCTGACGTACCTATTTTCACATGTGTTTTTCAGGAACTGTTGCATAAGATGATCAAGATACACATAGGCAGACTTGGGCTTTAGTGACAATAAAAGATGCAAGACTAGTTAATTATGTTGTATTTCTTTGTTTGTTAAGACATTGTAACACCTTTAATCAATAAAACGAAACTTCAATTGCCATGGATTTGAAACAATTAATTCTGTTACAACACTCCCCGATGTTTCCGCCACGTTTTGTATGTTCTACGTGGTCGGGGTGTGACAGAGGTAAATGAGAAACTTAAGTTTGTAGAGAAACCACTACAGATTGAAGATAGAAAGATCAAGAATCTCAAACACAAGAGATTAGTTCTGGTTAAAGTAAAATGGGATTCCAAGAGAGAACCAGAATACACTTGGGAGCTCTATTCAGAAATGCAACGGAAATATCCACACCTGTTCCAGTAGATCTTGAGGACGAGATTTAAAACAAGGTGGGGAGGATATAACAACCCTTATAAACACCCTTAAACGCTGCTAAAATACCCCGAATACTCGTAAACGGACTCGTTTAACTTTAATTTTAACAAAAATCAAATAAAACAAATAAAAATTGGACGCTCGCGGGCTGCGACCATTTTGGCCGTGTGCTTCGCGGGGCGCGACCGAGTGTCAGCTAGCGGAACCCTCTTGCGCCACGTGTCCCTGTGCGTGTTAAACCTATGGTGTTGAGTCGCCAAGGATAGACCCTAGCCTAGTCCCTCGCGGGCCGCGAGACAGAGAGAGAGATGGGTCGCGGGGCGCGAGCCGCCCCAATTTCAGCCTATAAAAGGGGTCGATCAGCTTCAGTAATCCTCGTTCAATTCTTTTCTTTTCTCTGTCCCTATAATAGCTAAACGCTGCTCGATATTATACCCCTAATACATGAAGCTTTGCCTCATTGTAAGTATTTTAACCCCCGATCACTAATCTGTTACCCTACCCGATTGATCTAGGGCTCCCCCGATCACTAATCTGTTGGAGTTTTGTCTCGTGTTGTATGGCTAATGTGATTTGGGTTATCTTACTAACACACGTGCATTGTTTAATTTTAATAGATAATAATCAGGAGAATCATCAGGAAGCTATAGTATTATCTAAGTCAACAATGTGAGTCATTCTCTTTTTCTACCAAACTGTTTTTACAAAACCTCAAATGTTTTAAGTTATACTTACAGTGATTGAGTCTATGTATTCTATAATTGTTGTCGGTATGTGGGGTTTTGTATACATTACTTGTAATATGTTACTATTGGACGACGAGTTAGCCAATGAGTAACATAACCACAGTCATGGAACTATGAACATGACAAATACTGAATGAGTATATTGGTAGAAATAAACATTGTAATCGCTCTCAATACTGTAAAGTTATAAAAGCTTGTTTTGAATAAACTGGGATGCACTCGCCAGTTTTTCTTGCTGATAAAATCTTTTTAAAACGCGTTTCAGGTAACTTAATGTGAAGCTAATAGAAGCCACATACCTAGTCCGCGAAATACATGAACGAATATGTGGCATCCACGCAGGACCACGCATGGTGGTGGCCAAAATCATGAATGCTGGGTACTACTGGCCCGACAAGCATCTAGATGCTGTTAAAGCCTTGCGTAAGTGCATCAACTGTCAATGACACGCACCAAAAACATTGCGCCTAAAGAACAACTTAATCCCAGTCACCACCGCATGGCCTTTTCAAAAATGGGCCATAGATGTGGTAGGACCTTTTCCAGATGCACTAGGTGCAGATAAATTCATCATAGTGGCGGTCAATTACTTCACCAAATGGGTGGAAGCAAAACCCATAGCCTCCACCACCGCTATGATAACACGAAAGTTTGGCTGGGAGCACATCATCTTCCATTTCGGTTTACCAATGTGCATCATAACCGACAACGGCACCAACTTTGCAGCTGACGACTTCCAAAAATGGCTGAAAGAACTAAACATCGAACACATCTTCTCTTCCGTGGCGCATCCCCAAGGGAACAACCAGGTAGAAAACATTAACAAAAGTTTAGTCGAAGGAATTAAAGCAAGGTTGGGAATAGCCAGAAGAGGTTGGGTCGATGAACTTCCAAGTATCCTATGGGCATATAGGACAAACCCAGCGAGACACCTTTCAGCCTGGTTTATGGCTCTGAAGCGGTGATCCCAGCCGAGATTGGTCTCCCTTCACCAAGAATGCTGGCTGTTAACAAAATTGACAACAGCTGGGAGCGCAGGCTTGACTTAGACCTCTTGGAGGAAAGGCGCAAAAATGCAGCCATCAACGAGGCTAAGTACAAAACCAAACTAGAAAAATACTACAATGCGCGCGTGCAAATCTGCACGTTCAACCCAGGAGACTATGTCCTTCGTGATAATGAAGCCTCTAACGCAGAGTGCCCAGGCAAACTCACCCCTAAATGGGAAGGCCCTTACCTCATCCACGAGGTTTTAGGCAAAGGCGCGTACAAACTGCTGACGTTAGCAGGTGACCTTATCCCAAGGACCTGGAATGCACAGCAACTCAGACATTGCTATATGTAAGATTGTAACCTATTTTTGGTTATGTACTTCATGGCCCACGCGCCATCTGTTCATTAATAAACAAACGGTTGCTACACCATTGTTTATTCCTTAATTCTATCACAAATGTGTGTTACACTTTGCGGTATCTACAAAAACAGATTGGCAAAATCTTCATTTGCAATACCCATACAAAGTGGCGGTCACACACAAATATTGTAATAGTTACAAGAGCAAAACATTGCAATGCATCCAGCTGGATGCTTGCAACAAAGCATTTAAGGTGTTTTCAAACCTTTTTACATTTCCTAGACCCTAACGGGATAAAACCGGGAAATGACTACTACTTACACGACAGTGGTGTACAGTATACTTATTATTTCACGCATGCCTAAACAATGGAATGGAAGTAATGAAAGGTGTCGACTCACTCGCGCTCTAACGCCAAATCACACATTAACTTACTTGCGCGTCCTCTAGACACGCAAAAGTCAAACTCTTGGTTGACTACTATTTACACGCGCCTTATACATTGGCCTTAAATAATAGTAACTTACTCGCGCTCATAAAAAGTTAACAGTAAAGAACATTTACTTACAAACATTGAGCCAAAAACAGTTATATGTTCAAAAAACTTATGCACCTAACAAATGCATAAAAGGCAAGCCTTACAATGTTTCCACAAATTTACAAATAAAGGAAAGAATGCAACAAGGCACGCAGGCCTAACCTATTCTACGATTCCACCACTAGTGCCTTCACCATCTTTCCTTGGTTCAAATAACATGCGTAGACGGTCAACATAGTCGTCTACCTCCAAGCATGCTTCAATCTGCTCAAGGGCAGGAATGATAAGACCATTATACGCTTCTACCGCTGCGGAGTAGGCAGCTTCAGTATCAACGCCACGTAAGGCACACCGCTCATTGGTAAATTGCTTCAAAGATAAGGCATTCACATCATTAAGGAACTGATTGTAGCTGGCCTTGAACCCAGCCTCACGCGCGCGTTCATTCATATTGGCAACCGCAGCTGTGTTCTCACGCGCCTCAAGGATTGCGTTCACAATCTAATCATATTACATGAAAAACATTATTAAGGCAAACACAAGGAATGATAAGAGATAAAATACTTACATTGACGACACCAAACTCCCGCATCCAGGAACGATCGTCAATGAGCTGAGCATTCGAGGTGGCCAACCCATCTCTCTCCTCCTCTACCTGCCTAGCCCGTGCCTCGGCCTCTCCAAGACGACGATTCACATCCCCAAGGGTCGTATCTCGGGTTTTCACTTCCTTACAAACCTCGTCCTGTTTGCAAAATAATCGACAAGTATGAAAAGGAGTTCTCTACAGTCATCCCAAAAATAAACAACTCAAGAAAGCATAGTTCATACCTTGAGCTCCTCTACTGTCTTTAGCAAACTAGAGCGCCCAGCATTGGCATCTGCAAGCTCCTTAACCGCAGCAGCACCCCGTGCTTCTGCCTCCTTCATTGCCGCCTCAGCCGCGACTTTCTCCTTAGCAAGATCAGCAATGGTCGTATCAGTCGCGGCCTTCTCCTTGGCAAGGGTGGCATTTGCCGCCTTCAGGTTGTTTAATTCCTGGCGAAGACGGTAAAATTTTTCATTCTCTCTAGCGCAAGCTTCCTTCCAAAGCTTGCATTTTTTAGCAAGAAGATTGGTTAGAGAACGAACCTGTTTAAGGCCAGAGAATGCGGCCCACTGCCCGGTCTTCTTGTAGGCCTCGAACTCGGCCTTCTGCTTGTTCAAGCGCTCCTCAGCCGCTTGTGTTCTTTGCACCAAGGTTGCGGCTTCCTCCTTTAGCCGGATAGATTCTTCTTCCCTGCGAGCAAGGGAATCCTAGTCCTTCAGAATCGCAATCGCGACTAAGGAGCCCCCAACAAGCAAAGAAGCAAGCTTATGCTGTAGATTTTTACGACCAAACACCCTAATCCATGCGGCCTCAGTAGGGGTTCCAAGCCCCCTCAGGGCTTCCCTTCAAAGGGAAGGGTTGGTCATTATATCATCCCCTTATAAGATACTCCAAGGGGGAGAGTGGACATCGAAACTACGCGCGTCCGAATAGGCGCGATAATAGTAATCCAGTTCTGTTTCGTGTGGCAGGATCGGAGGTTGTTCTTCACCCCCCTTGCCCGCAGCACCCGAGCTGGAAATGTTATCTTGAACAGGGGACTTTGTTTTTTGCCCCTTCACCTTCAGCATCACCCCGCGACTTCCTTGAGTCGATTAGATTGTCTGATGCATCTATGGTATCAGCAATCGTCGCATCCGCGGGGTCCTTAAACAACCCCTCTACATTCTGAGCAGTTGGGGTACCTTCACTACTCACAATCTGAATTTCAGGCTCATCCACAGTTTTCTTCTCCTCCACTTGAACCGCAACTTTCGGTGGAGAAGAGAGTGGAGTAGGTTTAGGGGTCGATGCCTTCACGATTTCTGCAAAGAAGAAAACTTATCAGAAAAAGTTCTAACACAACTTTACAAAACGTGTAAGAACTTACCAACAAAACCCGCAGGCATGTGCATAGAGAGCACTACTGTCCTAGTGCGGCAAAACTTCGGTGCTTTAGACTCACCGCCAGCGACGGTATCTTCTTTTCTCTTTTGCCCAACAACGGGCTTAGCACCAGCATTTGCGCCACTGGCGTGGGAAGATGAACGTAGAACAACCAAGCCCACAAGAGTGTCAGACACTATGACGTAATCTTCAGATTTGCGAAATCGAAGGCAGAAGGTACCTGAAGAAACCTGTACCGCCGGAATGGTAACATGGTTATGCGGCTTCTTTTTCCTCCTCTACTTGTCAACCACAATCAGCGAAGGTATGGCCGGAACACCCTTCGCACCGGGATCTCCCAAAGCCCCAAGATTACCTGTGGTTAACACAATCTTTTCTAAACTAAACAAACAGCAAGACCAATAATGTGCGCAAGCATAAATACTTTACCTTCCCCCGTGGCAAAGGGGCATTCAGTGCGGCTTGGTTGGGAAGCTGGAAGTTCCCAACAGTGGTCTCATACCACCCTTCCTCACCAGCATCACAGTCAACAACTTCAAGCTTTCCCTCGAAATCAGCACGGAAAAATCTCCCAAATGCAACCACTACAACAAAGTCACCTATTCAATTTTAAGGCAATGAAAGAATTTCTTGAAGTATAAAATGCACAAGCACTTACCTTTGTTATTCTCCTTCAACACAAGCTTCGTCTTGTGCCTCGGTTTGTTCCACAACATCATCCGTAAGTACTGCGGCTCCTTGTTCCCCAATGTCTTCAAAGGGACAACCTGCAGGTGCTGAAGCCAACCTTGATTTCCCTCCCCGGGGACATTCAAGTGCTCCGAAGCAATAGTACCAGTCACATTCCTGAAATGCAACTTATAAGTGACCGCGGCCTTCTTCACGTAGAAAAATTTGGCCTTCCACTTGGTCAAACCATTGGGTGCGGTCATAATCTTGGGGGAACCTTTCTGTTGGCTAAAGGAAAAGAACGCAAGCATCACGGTCATTTGGTAGAAACGCTGGAAATCTTACACCAAGGGCCCAATATTCTGGGAACGAAAACAGTACTCGAAATGACGAGCACGTACCATACCCAGTGGACTAAGCTGGGAAATGTGAATATTGTAATACTCCAGCAATTCCACCATGAAAACTGTCAATGGTAGACGAAGATTACAAATACCGAACCAGTCGGCAAACATGGTAACGTAACCGGCCGGAGCATCACCAGCAGTGTCACCTTCCTGGGGGTAAATTGCCCCGAATTCTGCCGGCATTTGCACCTTTGTCATCAAATTTTGGAAGTCGGCCTCTTTCCACTTCAAAACCGGCAAAAACTTGCCGGCCAGAATAACCTCAGCCTCCTCCTCCACCGCCGGCGATGACGGTGGTTAGGGTTTGAAGGAGGTAGAGAAGGTGGTTTAGACAGACTAGCCATCACGATAATCGGA
The DNA here is from genome assembly GCA_030545235.1 of Helianthus tuberosus. NCBI lineage: Eukaryota > Viridiplantae > Streptophyta > Magnoliopsida > Asterales > Asteraceae > Helianthus > Helianthus tuberosus. The sequence goes on from CM060405.1 coordinate 126,147,457, forward strand.
GAATAAAGAAGAATGGAGAAGAAGAAGAAACAAATTTGAAACTCTCACCGGAAAACTCAAGAAATTTGGTCGAAGAAGACAGAGAAAGAGCTTCGCCTCACCGGAAATTTCTTTGAATTTCAAGTAAGTGAGGGGAAATCCTAAAAGGTTTCCCCTTTTATACCCATCGCTATTAATGCGATCAGGGTAACCAAACAGACGTGCGGTTTCTGCGCCTATCGCAGAACGCCACGTGTCAGAGGATGCTTCTCTGATGGCTACCACATGCGCGTACACGCCTGACAACAGACGACCTTTGCACTCCTGCTACAGTGCATTTAATTCCTTAGGCAGTGCAAACGTCCCTTCACGTCAGCACATGCCAGCTAAATCTCACCAACTTCCACCAACTCACACGTGCGGTCTACAACATCTACAGTAAAGGACAAAATGAAGACAAATTCATGTACGCGGTATGCGGTTAACCTGGTATCTCATACCGAAACCCATACCGCATGTCGCGTTACACACCCACTTGAAAAAATAAAATAAAATAAAAGAGAATAGCTTACTAAAGGGGGAAAATAAAGCTCATTCTAGCTTTAGTCCCACACATGGCATATACTCAGAACCAGCGATGCTCTTTGGACTGCGATAACCGCATCTCAGCAACATGCGACGCAATACTTCTATGAGCCCCTTCAAGCTTCAAATCCCTTTTTGAAGCAAGTCTTCTTCAACAATAGGAATGGTGGCTATGGGAAACAACCGCATCTCGGCGACTAACGCTCCTAAACCTCCAAGTGCCACATCGAGTTCACAACTTCTTTAAAGCGAGTCTTCTGTTTCAAAAGCGCAGACACGCATGAGGAGCTGCGGTCGATCTGTAACCATGGGAATGGTGGTTACGGAGAGATAGCTCAACACCGAGTTCGTTACATGGTCCACAAAAAAAAGCCACGCATTTGCATCATAAAGATGGTGGACCACAACACCGCACCATGACCTACTGCACGACAGGACAAGGCGTGGACTGCTACTTCAAGGAAAACTGGTTCAAGATCATGAACATGAAGTGGCTACAGAACGAATGCCTCGAACGACTTCACCCAGACTCCTGATAATCATTGTGAACTCAAAGAGCAAGAAGCTCAACAATGGTGGTAACAAGTCTGCTTATGACTTTGTTTACCAACCCATTGTCTGCATAGAATAAACAATGGTGGGAACAGGTCTGCTTATGACCATGTTTATTTACCCATTGTTTTCATCATAACTTCTCACATTGTTCAACCAAACACGGCTAACAACACAAGACAACAAGGTAACCGTAAAAGGGATTGCGGAACGTTGAACACAAACGACTAATTGATGAACACGAACGCCCCGCAAGATAGGGATCGTCATTTCATGTCCAGTTAATGAACATAAAGCGCCAACCCGGTGCTAGAACCATTGCATCAGCAACCGCAAAGGTTACAACTGGAGTTGCGGGTAATGGCGAGTTCATACTCATCTTCCATCACCATCTTAAAGGTTGGTTCGGCACACCAACAGGTGGTGATAATGTTTGATGATATCAGAAAAAGGTAGACCTGTTGGTGCATGTTTGTGACAACAGCTTAGATTTGGTCTTTGGATATCTTGTAATTAGTTAAATGATAAACAGTTAGCGGGTTTAGCTTTGTATTAGTGAGTTGTAATGTTTGGGCTAACCAAAACCCATACTTATGGGGATGTGGGGCGAATTGGGCCTGTCCAATTCGCAGTCCATGATGTTTATCCTTGGCCCAAGTTGCAAACCTTGTGTTATATAAACAAGGTTAGGCTTTAGGGTTTAGGTTAATCAGCTAATCAGCCAAAACAGTATTTGTGAGAGATAGAATTCGTGAGAGCTTGTGCTTGGACGAATTTGGAGTTGGTTAGGGATCTTGATTGATTGTAATCAGTTTGATAGTTAATCAATAAAGATCCGGTTTGAAAGTGATTTGCTGTTTCTGTTTCCTACACGTTTTCTTCTTATTCTGATCAAGAGGATTCCGCACTCTTGATTGGAAAGACAATTCTGTGAAAGATCCATACGAATAGGGGACCTACAATTGGTATCAGAGCATTAGGCTCTTGAAGGCTCGGTTCAGAATTGGTTGCTGCAGAAACAGGGAGTTTTTCGAATTTTTGAAAACTAGGGTTTTGAAATTTTCGAAAATTTTCTGTTTGGTTGATAAAAATTTTCGAAATTCTTGGCTGTTTTGATATTCTTGGCCCATCAGTTACTGGAAGATGGGCCATGGATGATAAGAAACGTCCCTATTATCCTAAAGGAATGGACACCCTCAGTCACGGTTGAGAAAGAAGATATTACAACGGTTCCATTTTGGATTAAGATGCATGATGTTCCTCTTCCTGCATTTACAGAAATGGTCTTAGTCTTCTAGCTTCAAAGATCGGTACACCTAAGATGTTGGATTCCTATACGGCAACAATGTATATGGAGTCGTGGGGGAGAAGTAGCTTTGCTAGGGCTCTGATTGATGTTCATGCAAGTGCGGATCTGAGGACGAGTATCACTATGGCAATTCCTTCGCTGGATGGTAAAAGTTTTACAAAATCAGAGATAAAGGTGGAATATGATTGGGTTCCATTGAGATGCTCAGCATGTTGTGTGTTTGGGCATGATGGTAGTTCTTGTCCAAAAAATCCGAAAGCAGCTGAGTTGATTGGAAAGATCCATCATGAAGCGAAAACTGATGATGGCGGCTTTAAAGGAGCTCAAGTGAATAATAGCAAGGTATTCACATCAAAAACCAGAAACCGAAGTTGGTATATCGGCCAGTGAACAAATCTAAATCGAATGGAAATAAGTCAGCGTCGCCGACTCCTCAGGTGCACGTTTTTAACTCGTTTGATGTTTTGCAAAATGAGGATGGAACGAATTAGGTAGATGAACCGATTGAGAAGTTGGTCATTCAGAATGAAGCCATATCTTTGGATGGAGATGGGGTTCGAAGTAATATTCTAAAAGCTAAAGGAAAATCTCGTAATCAAGAAGAGATTATATCTGATGATGTCGAGGTTGAAGAACTTCTTGCGGATATTCCGAATTTTATGGAGAAAACTAATGGTGTTAATGTTTCTGAGGGTGCAAGCACACCCGGTGGAGCTGGTATCAATGGGTAGCATTGTTTCCTGGAATATAAGGGGGCTGAACCATACCCCTAAACAAAAGGAGGTTCGTCAGGTGATTGTAGATAATCATGTCCAGGTTTGTGCTATTTTGGAAACTCACATCGATGCAACTAATGTTTATAATGTTTGTGCGAAAGTTTGTCAGAACTGGAAGTGGACGTCCAATAATAATTGTTATGCTAAGGGCACTAGAATTATGTTAGGGTGGGATGATAATATGGTGGATGACAAGACACTTGCTCAAACGGATCAAGTCACCCATACTCAGATTGTTTTTAAGCTAGATGGGAAGTCCTTGTTTTGTTCGTTTGTTTACGCTGCTAATGTATACAAAGTAAGGAGGGCTCTTTGGCATAATTTATGTGTTCATCATACGTTCGTTCAAGATAAGCCTTGGGTGATCATGGGCGATTTCAATGCATCACTGTTTCATGAAGATATGCATTTCGCGTCATCATCGTTATCTATAGGTGCCAGAGAGTTTAAGGATTATGTTGATAAAGTTGAGGTTTTTGATATCATTAGCTCTGGGCTGCATTACATTTGGTCGAATAAGCAGCAAAAAGCGCCTATTTTCAAGAAATTAGACAGAATCTTGGGCAATATCCATCTGGTTGATTCGTTTCCAATGGCAGCCGCGTACTTTCTTCCTTATCGGCTCTCTGATCACTCTCCATGTATTCTTAAGCTTCCTTCCAGCACTAGAGACAAGCCGAAGCCATTTAAGTTTGTAAACTTGGTGGCGGACAAGCCGGGGTTCTTGGATGAAGTCAAGCGGTGTTGGAGCATTGACATTGAGGGCCACAAAATGTTTCAAGTTGTTAAGAAGTTGAAAAGCCTCAAAACTCCTATGCGAAAATTGTCACACCCCGACCGCGTATAACATGCAACCGCGGCGGAAACATCGGGGAGTGTTGTAACAGAATTAATTGTTTCATAACCATGGCATTCAAAGTTGTATTTTATTTATAAACATAAGAGTTTCATTGTCTTTAAACAGGAAATAAAGAGTTCATAACACAATTAAACTAATTCTATCTCCGTTTTATGTCTCTAAGGCACAGGTCCGCCCTAGTGTCACGATCATCATCTTACGGAAAAGCTCCTGAAAACACATGTGAAAATAGGTACGTCAGCATAAAAATGCCTGTGAGATACATAGGTTTTGTGAAAATAGGATTCATGACTTATAAGTTTAGGAAAAATTGTTTAATAACAGTCAGTCATGAACCTTGTAAGTTGTTTTGTTTTGTAAATCATTAAAAGCAACGATATGTATAAATAAGAGAATAATGTAAGGTTAAATGAATAACCAAGTAAAAATGAGTTTGTATAAGATAAGTTGTTTTGTAAATCAATGTCTTGTGAAAATAAGTTGTTTATGTAAAATGTAATATGTCAAATATTGAAATGATTTAAGTAACGCTACGACATGTAATGTTATACAAACACTTATATATAGGAAGTACCAGCGGCGTATCCACCATGCTTGTATTATATTACACTCGCCTCGTTACTCGAATCATTTACCCAAACCAACCATCAATGTAAGTTGTTCATGTATAAATGAATTGTCATGTGTTAATGTGTAAACCATATTGAAATGTCTTTGTCCAATGTAAACCACCAAATGTGTATATCAATGTCAAAATGTTTATGTTAATGTAGATCATGTAATGTTTACCCAAAAATATCATGTATGGTAAGTGAAATATATCAACTAAACCATATGTAAAATGTACAAAAACAAGGTATTGAAGTAAAACATGGTTTAAATCAAAGTTATGTTTTGTGTAACAAATGCATGCTTTACTGATACAAACATTTATGCGGTATTGTGAAAATGCATACATCCAAGCCTTGAGACTGTGGCGATAAACCCTTAAACAAATTAAAGGTTTATCTAAGTTATGTATATCGAATTCGGTCATTCCTACCAATCCAAACAAACCCAGGATTTCAGGAACGGGAGTTGTCAATTCCTATGGTACCACTACCTACTAACGAACGGCGTAGCTAATGTTAATGAATGTATTGTTCCACTGTAAACAACCCAAATGTCATAACAAAATGTAATGTGATGAAAACAACTGTACTAAGTACGCACACAATGGGTATACATAGCATGAAATGTAATGTAAAACAATGTACTAAGTACGCACACAATGGACATACATAGCATGAAATGTAATGTAAAACAATGTACTAAGTACGCACACAATGGGCATACATAGCATGAACACAATGAAATCATGTACTATAAATGTACTAATGAACATAGCAAGTATACGATGTGAAAGCAGGAAAGCATGAAAGTAACAAGTAGGCACATGTGTTTCACCCCAAAACAGTTTGGAAAACAGTAAAAGAGGGGTCTATGTACTCACTTGAGATTGCTCAGAAGTCCTAAGATAACCACCAAGCAATGCTAGAGATCACGGATATCAAACGACACCTAATATAGGTAACTATGTTAATAAACCGGACCTAGATCGGAAGATCGGATAGAATGAGGGCTCGTAAACCAAATGAGTATGAGAACTCATGTAATATGGTTTAACAAAGCCCACATACTAAATGAAACCTAACATAAGTGCTTACGACCCATTACGACCCGTTTAGGTAGCTTAAGCTACTTTAACGCGTTGTTTGCGTGAAACACGTTCGGACCGCCTAACTAGTCCTATGACAAGTAACATATGCCTTAACATGTCTAATATTGTTGTTAAATCAGTTTAGATGTCAAAAATTATGTTACATATGTTTAAAATGAATTTTGGCATCAAAGGGGCATTTTGGTGATTTACCTAAGGCATATAAACTACCTATCATACAACTACTTAAACGAAGCGACCATAAGGTATAACCTCGGAAGGTTATTCCCTATATACTATGGTCACCTAATGTGTTTGGTCGGATCCTAATGATCGACCAAATGGGTCGGGTTCGAAGGTATAAGCGATTTATTAGATCGCTTACCCTTACGACCCTAGACAACGTGGTAATCAGCAGGCATAGTCACAAGGGACAATAACCGTCGTGATTACAATCACATTGCGAAGTTCAAACGAACTTCGCATTGACCGTAAACTGGTCAATGCAGAAAGTCAAACAAAGTTTGACTTTCGGACTCGAAAAGAAATAAAAGAACGAAGGAACACTTACGAAGGGTCCCCGAATGCTAATCTAGATCAAAATAGCTCAGGTATGAAACAAAGGTTTCAACTTAGAGCACATAAGATCAGATTCTTATGAGGAAAAGTGAAGGGTGGAGGTGGGTATTTATAGTTTTCGGTTCACCGTTAGGATCATTTCTTGGAAAAGGGGGCACGATCTAAGCCGTACACTTGTTGGAAAGTTGTGGTAACTCATTTGCCATCCACCATAAGAGTTTGACACTTGGCACTTGGCCTTTGGAGAGTGTTAAGGGCTATTAACAGCTGAAAAAAAAAAACGTTTTGCTGCATCTGGCCCCTACTTACGGACCTAGTTTGGCAGATTTACAGTTTCAGTCCCTGCAACCTCAAAACTTGGTTTTCGATGCGTTTTTTTTTACACGTTTAAGCCCCATTAACCTCATTTAAAAGCTCTAAAATGAAGTTAAAATATAGGTAACTCAAAATGTGTTCAAAAATATCTCGGGTATCGGTTCGTTTAGCCGTACGGTTACGTTGTTCGGTTAATTACGACGGAATGCGCATAAGCGCGAAAAATGATCCAAATGGCGTGACGAATGGATTTTTCTTATTCGAAACACTAAAATAAAATATTTTAGTTCTTACATAAATATTAGGATGTCCGGAAGTATTCAGAACGTAAGTTATGCGCGAAAATGCAAACTTGTGCACTTTTTGACACTTTTAGTCCCTGAATGACCCAAAAGTTTATTTTAGCACACCGAACCCCTCAAAGCCTATTTCTAAGCTATATAAAGGATATTTAAGGTGTGTTTAACTTATGGTCATGTTCTGGAGTGTTCGTTACAGTTCAAATTGGCATACTTTCGCAGTTTGTCAAGTTTAGTCCCTATAAGCGAATTAACTTGTTTTTGCCATACCAAAGCCTTTAAAACTTATTTCTAAGTTATGTAAAGGTTATTTAAGGTATGTTAAGTATATGTTGATGTTCCAGAGTATTTGTCGCATTAAACTGATTACGTTTACGCACCAGTTTGCGTATAACTCTCCAAAAAGTGATACAGAGTTTGAAATTGAACAAAAGTTAAAACATGAAAAATGTAAAACACAACCAAACAAACATTGGGATCAAATAACATTGTTTTATTGACAAGTGAACTGTTCACAATGATTCCAAGCACAGATGTTACAGTCTCCCCTACTTGTGGAAATTTCGTCCCGAAATTTATTTAGAGGAAACTCGTGGGAAAAGATGCGGATATTTCGCCTTCATTTGATCTTCGTGTTCCCAAGTAAACTCGGGTCCACGTTTAGCTTCCCAGTGAACTTTGACCAAAGGAATGCGCTTGCGTTTGAGCCACTTGACTTCACGTTCCATGATTTCCATAGGTTTCTCAACAAATTTCAGTGTTTTGCCAACACGAATTTCGTCAAGCGGTATGTGGAGGTTCTCATCAGCTAAACACCTCTTGAGATTGGACACGTGAAAAGTTGGATGAACATTTCCAAGTTCAGGAGGTAACTCAATTCTGTAGTCTACCTTTCCGATTCTTTCGACGATCTTGAATGGTCCAACGTATCTTGGTGCAAGTTTTCCTTTCTTTCCAAATCTGATCACACCTTTCCAAGGTGAGACTTTAAGTAATACTCGATCACCGACTTGAAATTCCAAGGGCTTGCGTTTTGGATCCGCGTAACTCTTTTGACGGCTTCTAGCTGTCTGAAGGTTATCACGAACTTTCTTGATCTTGTCAGTTGTCTCTAAAATGAGGGCAGGTCCAGTAAGTTGAGCCTCGCCGATCTCATTCCAGCAGACTGGTGAACGACATTTTCGACCATAAAGAGCCTCGAAAGGAGCCATTTTGATGCTGGTGTGATAACTGTTGTTGTAGGAGAATTCAATTAACTGGAGATGTGAGTCCCAACTACCACCAAAATCGATCACACAAGATCTAAGCATATCCTCCAGAGTCTGGATTGTTCTTTCAGATTGACCATCCGTTTGCGGATGATAAGCTGTGCTCAGATTAAGTTGGGTCCCCATAGCAGATTGCATGGTTCTCCAAAAATGAGAAGTGAAACGAGCATCTCTGTTAGAGATGATGTTCAAAGGAACACCATGTCGAGCCACAATTTCATCCACATAGATTTTAGCAAGTCTGTCAGCAGGAAAGTCCTCACGAATTGGTAAGAAATGTGCTGACTTAGTGAGACGATCAACAACTACCCAGATGGCATCATGACCTTTCTTTGTGCGTGGAAGTTTGGTAATGAGGTCCATAGTAATGTTTTCCCATTTCCAAACTGGGATCTCTGGTTGCACCAATAAACCCGAAGGACGCTGATGTTCAGCCTTAACCTTAAGACAAGTAAGGCATTTCGATACATATAAGGCAATGTCTTTCTTCATACCAGGCCACCAATAGTGAATACGAAGATCCTTATACATCTTATCCGAGCCAGGATGGATAGAATAGCGAGACTTATGGGCTTCATCCATAAGCAAGGTACGAAGATTATCTTGGCTTGGGACCCACAAACGGTCCATGAAGTAATAAGACCCATTGTCCTTCAGTTCCAGATCAGGTGTTATGTGATAGGGAAATTCCTTATCCATCAACCTTGTGAAACACAAGATTGTTGAGCCTGAGATATGCGTGCTTGGATATCGGATCGAGCTTGAATAACAGATTGAACACGTACACAATGAAGCTTAGTACGTTCCTTACGACTCAATGCATTAGCTACGACATTCGCCTTACCAGGATGGTAGCGAATTTCGCAGTCATAGTCGTTTAAAAGCTCAACCCAACGTCGTTGCCTCATGTTGAGTTCTTTCTGGTTGAAGATATGCTGAAGACTTTTGTGGTCAGTGAAAACCACACATTTTGTACCGTACAAATAGTGTCTCCAGATCTTAAGAGCGAAGACAACTGCACCAAACTCAAGATCATGAGTGGTGTAGTTCTTCTCATGTATCTTCAACTGCCTCGATGCATATGCTATGACTTTGTTCCTTTGCATCAGGACACAGCCAAGACCCAATTTAGATGCATCACAATAAACGACGAAATCATCATTGCCCTCAGGCAAAGTTAGAACAGGCGCGTCGCAAAGCTTCCGCTTCAAGTGTTGAAAAGCTTCCTCTTGTTTGAATCCCCAGTCAAAGGGTTTGTTCTTCTGAGTTAGAGCAGTTAGAGGAACTGCAATCTTTAAGCGGCGGTAATAACCCGCTAGACCAAGAAAAGAACGAACCTCAGTGGGAGTAGTAGGCGTATCCCAATCCTTAATCGCACTGATCCTGGAGGGATCTACATGAATACCTTGTTCGTTGATGATATGTCCTAAAAATTGAACTTCTTTAAGCCAAAATTCGCACTTGGAGAATTTGGCGAAAAGTTGCTCTTTCTTTAGGAGTTCCAAAGTAAGACGAAGATGTTTCTCGTGATCAGCTCGCGGCTTAGAATAAATCAAGATGTCGTCAATAAAAACAATGACGAACTGATCCAAATAAGGTTTGCAGACCCTATTCATTAAGTCCATGAAAACAGCAGGAGCATTAGTCAAACGGAATGGCATGACTGTGAATTCATAATGCCCATACCGAGTGCGGAACGCCGTCTTGGGAATATCTTCTTCCTGCACACGAAGTTGATGATACCCGGAACGCAGATCAATCTTCGAAAAATAAGAAGTGCCCTGTAACTGATCAAAGAGATCGTCTATGCGCGGTAGGGGATATCGATTCTTGATGGTAAGCTTGTTAAGCTCACGATAATCGATACACATCCTAAAGGATCCATCCTTCTTCTTGACAAAAAGAACGGGAGCACCCCAGGGTGAAAAGCTGGGACGGATAAAACCTTTGTCAGAGAGCTCCTGAAGCTGCTTAGACAACTCTTGCATCTCAGACGGTGCAAGACGATATGGAGCTCTGGCAATGGGATTTGCACCAGGTACGAGATCAATGCGGAACTCGACTTGGCGTGCTGGGGGTAGACCAGGTAACTCTTTAGGGAATACTTCAGAATAATCCCGAACGACAGGAATATCTGAAATAGACTTACCCTTGCCTTTATCTGCTGTAACATGTGCTAAGAAAGCCACATAGTTCTTCCGCAGATACTTCCGAGCTTTAAAACAAGATATGAGCTTGAGACCACCAGACGGTTTCTCACCTTGAACCTGTAGGATCTCGCCTGTCGAAAGTGGCACACGAACGATCTTCTCAAAACAAACTACTTCCGCGTGATGCTTGGATAACCAGTCCATACCCACAATAACGTCGAAGCTTCCAAGTTGCATTGGCGTGAGGTCAATAGGAAAAAGATGGTCGTTAAGGTTCAACTAGCAGTTGCATAGAACAGAATCAAGAACAATGGGTTCACCACTAGCAACTTCTACTGTCAAGGGTTTTCCTAGTTTCATTCTAGACACGCGAAGCATTGGCTCAAAAGATAATGACACAAAACTCCTGTCGGCACCCGAATCAAAAAGAACAGATGCAGGCTGATTATTAATAAAGAACGTACCGTTCACCACATTATCGTCCGCCTGCGCCTCTTGGGCATTCATGTTGAAGACTTGCCCTCGAGCCTGAGCCTGATTCTGGTTTGGATTCTGATTCTGGTTAGCCAGCCTTGGGCACCGATTTCTGTAATGGGTCAGATCCCCACAGTTATAATAAGCACTTGGTGGGTAGGGTGGTCGTGTAGCTTGACCCTGTTGCGGAGCAGGAGGCTGAGCAACTTGTTGAGCCGGGTTCTGAACTGCGCGATTTTGAGCAAACCGATAAACATCAGCAAGATGACCTGACTTCCCACAGTTAGTACAGAAACGACACTAATGTTGCGGCTGATGGTGACTGTTGCATCTATTGCACAAAGGTGAATTCCCTGAATACGGCTTCTTCGCTGGAGGCTGTGCGGGTTGGTTGGGAGCTGCCTGGTTAGCTTGGGCAGTGACAGCATAGTTTTGGGAAGCCTTACGCTTCCTTGCCCTTTTCGATGAACCAGAATCCTTTCCATTCTTGTTTTGACCTTTCTTGCTATCTTCTTTGCCAGATGTCTGTTTCTTGCCCTTGTCACCCTTCCTGTGTAACTTATTCTTCCGAATCTGCGACTCAGTCAATGTCGTTGATAACTCGATAGCCTGACGGAGTGTGACAGGGTTACTACCAGTAATGATGTCTTGCACTGAATCAGGTAGGCCGTCGATGTACCTTTCGATAGCCTTGTCGAGTGGGGTAACCATTGTTGGGCATAGCAGACTCAACTCCTCAAACCTATCAGTATATGCCCTGTGCTCGCCACTATCTTGCTTCAAGTCATCAAACTCTTTCTCCAACTCTCGCTGTTCATGGCGAGGACAGAATTCCCTCATCATAAGAGCTCTAAGTTCCGCCCATGTCTGTGCTAGAGCAACTTCTGCACCACGGTCTCTCATTACCCCATTCCACCATGTAAGAGCCCTCTTCTGAAACACGCTCGAAGAAAACTCGACCTTGCGATTATCCGGACACTGAACATGATGGAAAGTATTCTCAATGCTCTCGAACCATTGAAGAAGCCTAGTCGCTCCTTCAGAACCACTAAACTTGAGTGGTTTAGCCGAGTTAAAATCCTTGTATTTGCATGGAGCATTGTTGTTGTTGTTGGCTTGGTTCCATTGAGCAAAGAGATTTGGGAATTGAGCAGCCATCTGCTGCGCAATGATTTCTGCCAGTTCGGCAGTCGCTATCTGGTTTTCGCGTCGTGGAGGCATTCTAAAAGAGGAAAACATGAAAGGGAACGAGTGAGATGATTGGATGAAGAGAATGAGATGATTGGATGAAGAGAATGAGATGAAACAAAATTAACAAAAGCAAAGATGGTGGTCATTCGTCCACATTACCAAGCAAACAAATGACACACAGTGACTAATCAAAGTAAATGGATCAAAAATAATGTATAGCGAAGACATGCTCGCCTATAAGTGAACACTCATCCCAAGAATTTCCAGGTAAGCACAACTGGTCTCGCGTCTGATGAGATATATACGAAGTGCTTGCCTAGACAGAAAACCCAGAATACAGGCATTCACTCTTCCAGTTTGCACGTGTTCACATTATCTAAAACCCAAGACGTTGACGAGATTTTGAAAATTTGAAGGCACAAGGCCAAAAATTTAGTCAAACTGGAAGGGTTCAAAACCTTACAAAAGAGGGTTCAAAACCTTGTAATAAATCATCCAAAAACAGATGATTGTTTTTCAAAAATCGTTTTGGAAAATTTGGTTTTTGTTTTGATAATCACCTAAGGATAGGTGATGTACATGTTTTAAGATCTAAACACAAGATAACTTGTGTTAGGGTCCTAGAAAGGTTATAGTCTAGGTCAAAGCATTACTAATAACCTAATTCCCTATAACCATTAGCTCTAATTCCTATGGTACCACTACCTACTAACGAACGGCGTAGCTAATGTTAATGAATGTATTGTTCCATTGTAAACAACCCAAATGTCATAACAAAATGTAATGTGATGAAAACAACTGTACTAAGTACGCACACAATGGGCATACATAGCATGAAATGTAATGTAAAACAACTGTACTAAGTACGCACACAATGGGCATACATAGCATGAAATGTAATGTAAAACAATGTACTAAGTACGCACACAATGGACATACATAGCATGAAATGTAATGTAAAACAATGTACTAAGTACGCACACAATGGACATACATAGCATGAAATGTAATGTAAAACAATGTACTAAGTACGCACACATGTTTTCGGAGTGGAAAGACATGCACGTTTTGCAAAAACATACAAAGTTTTGAACAAACGCAAAACTCGTATTTCTAAATCATATTACGAAGGGATTTCGAGGAACACAAATGATATACGAAAGGTTTATACTAAACATACCGGTTTTCAAACAAACATATCTTTCGGAATATGCATACCCACGAATTCTAGTTTTCTAAACTACGGGTAAATACAAGAAGCACTCTTGGTGAGAACGAGTACCAAGTATGATGCAAATGCTTATTTTTGGAATGTGAATGATATTCGGCCAGGGTGACCAGGAATTTGGTCAGGGTGACCAGGGATTCGGTCAGGGTGACCAGGGATTTATTTTATACATGGTATGATTAGCGTAAGGAGGGTTTACTACTTAGATCATGTGAGTGGGTAGGTGGTACTTGAGGCCATTAATCCTCATTGTAGGACCGAGGGGCACGATGAGGTAGATCTATCTGGGTGTAGCGAGCCCAGCCCCAGGCCCAGCAGAACGGACCTCGGGGTGACTATGTTCCCGACGCACAAATCCGCTAGGTTTGAGTCTTCCTACTTGCACTTCACACATATCAATGGCCTTACAAACCATTGGTGATCTCTTTTTCCTTATCTGCTACATACCAGGGATTTTATACTTACGGAAACTTCTTGTTCATACAAATTAACTACCATGTTTTATACAAATTCAAAGCATTATGCGGGTATGGAGTCAAAGTCAGGGTGGGCATTGACGGTTTTGCGAACATTACAAATACAAGGCTTTACAAATACATGGTTTTATGAACATAACGTGTTACAAACACAACGTTTCCATATAACTTGGCAAGAAAATGATTTTTAAATTCATTTTCTCAATACTATTTCAAAAACCGGTTATTCCAAAAATTTATTTCAAACCTTTCACAACTCAAAAGATTTATCTCAAATCTTTTACGAACAAACTATGAACTCGCTCAACTTTATGTTGATTTTTCGCATGTTTCTTTCTCAGGTTACTTTTCTAAGACAAGGCACGGTTGGAATAGGAGAACCATCTGGAGTCGAGTACTTAGCGGGCGTTCAATTTCTAGAAGTCTTAGCTTTTTTTTGCTTCTGCTGTGCAATGACGATACCAGTCCAGTCACGCCAAGCTCTGATAATTTCGGGGTGTGACATATTTATAGTTTTCGGTTCACTGTTAGGATCATTTTTTGGAAAAGGGGGCACGATCTAAACCGCACACGTGTTAGAAAGTTGTGGTAACTCATTTGCCATCCACCATAAGAGTTTGACACTTGGCACTTGGCCTTTGGAGAGTGTTAAGGGCTGTTAACAGCTGAAAAAAAATGTTTTGCTGCATCTGGCCCCTACTTACGGACCTAGATTGGCAGATTTACAGTTTCAGTCCCTGCAACCTCAAAACTTGGTTTTCGATGCGTTTTTTTTGACACGTTTAAGCCCCGTTAACCCCATTTCAAAGCTCTAAAATGAAGTTAAAGTATAGGGAACTCAAAATGTGTTCAAAAATATCTCGGGTATCGGTTCGTTTAGCCGTACGATTACGTTGTTCGGTTAATTACGACGGAATGCGCATAAGCGCGAAAAATGATCCAAATGGCGTGACGAATGGATTTTTCTTATGCCAAACACTAAAATAAAATATTTTAGTGCTTACATAAATTTTTGGATGTCCGGATGTATTCAGAACGTAAGTTATGCGCGAAAATGCAAACTTGTGCACTTTTTGACACTTTTAGTCCCTGAATGACCCAAAAGTTTATTTTAGCACACCGCCCCTCATAGCCTATTTCTAAGCTATATAAAGGATATTTAAGGTGTGTTTAACTTATGGTCATGTTCCGGAGTGTTCGTTACAGTTCAAATTGGCATACTTTCGCAGTTTGTCAAGTTTAGTCCCTATAAGCGAATTAACTTGTTTTTGTCATTCCAAAGCATTTAAAACTTATTTCTAAGTTATGTAAAGGTTATTTAAGGTATGTTAAGTATATGTTGATGTTCCGGAGTATTTTTTGCATTAAACTGATTACGTTTACGCACCAGTTTGCGTATAACTCTCCAGAAAGTGATACAGAGTTTGAAATTGAACAAAAGTCAAAACATGAAAAATGTAAAACACAACCAAACAAACATTGGGATCAAATAACATTGTTTTATTGACAAGTGAACTGTTCACAATGATTCCAAGCACAGATGTTACAAAAATTATTTTTTCAGCAAGGTAATTTACCTCAAAGGGTAAAGGTTGCTAGAACTGAATTGGAAGAGTGTCAAAGAGAGATAGATGCTAATACGGACAATGAAGAGTTACGTATTCAGCATGGTTTGTTAATTGAGAAATATAAATTAGCGGTCCACTATGAAGGTGTGTTTTTAGCGCAAAAATCAATGGTTGATTGGCTTAAGTTGGGCGAAACCAATTCTAAGTACTTTCATAATGTGGTAAAAGCAAAAATCATTGGAGAAAAATATTTGCAATTCGTGACTCTGCGGGTCTGCTTCACGAAGGAGGTTCTGTTAATCAAGTTATGGTGGACCACTTCTCGACTTTCTTTGGTACTGAGAATAGTATAGGAGCGACTCCATCTCCGGATTTATTCCAGAATGTCTTGACAAATGAATAGTCTTCGCATATGGTTAGGCAGGTCACTGATGAGGAAATAAAGCTGGCTATGTCCTCGATTTCGGGTATCAAAGCTCTGGGTCCAGACGGTTACACCTCGGTATTTTTTAAGAAGTCCTGGGACATTGTTGGTAAGGATGTTTGTAAGGCGGTTAAAGACTTCTTTGCTAATGGCAAGCTGTTACAACAACTTAATCATACAATCATCTCCTTAATCCCCAAGGTTCCTACTCCCTCTTTAATTACAGATTACAGGCCGATTTCGTGTTGTAACACTTTATATAAGTGCATAAGCAAAATTATTACAAATCGTATTATGGAAGGGTTGAATAGTATTGTCAATATTAATCAGTCAGCTTTTGTGTCGGGTAGAAGAATTCAAGATAACATTCTGATAACTCAAGAGCTTATGCATAATTATCATCGGAATGTAGGGCCTCCTAGATGTGCTTTTAAAGTAGACATTCAGAAAGCTTACGATACGGTTGATTGGAACTTTCTCCGGCACACGTTACATGGGTTTCGATTTGATAGTAAGATGGTTAAGTGGATTATGGCGTGTGTTTCGACCACTTCATTTTCCTTAGCTATGAACGGTAATTTGTTTGGTTATTTTAAAGGTAAAAGAGGGTTGCGTCAAGGAGATCCTATGTCTCCTTACTTGTTTACGCTAGTTATGGAAGTTCTTACTCTAATTCTTCAAAAGCAAGTCACAATATCTCCTGATTTCAGATTCCATCACAAGTGTGATAAGCAGCGGATTGTGAATATCTGTTTTGCGGATGACCTGTTTTTATTTGCTCGATGTGATCAAGGTTCAGCTAAATTCATCCTTGAAGCCATTAATGTGTTCAAAAACATGTCAGGGCTTGTGCCGAGTATGAGTAAAAGCACCGTTTTCTTTGCTAATGTTCCCACTTCTGTTAAAGACCGTATTCGAAGCTTTATGTCGTTTGAGGAGGGGCAGTTACCAGTTCGATATCTTGGAGTTCCTCTTATTTCGTCTCGGCTCTCGTATAAGGATTGTAATCGGCTTGTTGAAAATATGGATAGACGTATAAATGATTGGAAAAGTAAAAGTCTTTCGTTTGGTGGGAGACTCCAACTTATTCGATCTGTGCTTTCCTCTATGCATATATATTGGGCAGCGGTTTTTGTGCTTCCTAAATGCACCATTGGCGAGTTGGAGGGTAGGATGAGACGCTTTCTGTGGTCTCAAGGTAACGATATCAAAGGCAAAGCTAAAATGAAGTGAGAGAGAGTCTCGTTGCCGAAAAAGGAAGGTGGTTTGGGCATTCGTCGTATTGTGGATATGAACTGTCACACCCCCAAAATCCACACACGAAGTATCACCGCTTGGAGGCATGACATGACCAGGATCGAGCCACCACTCATATTAAACAACGTAATTAAGTAAGTAAAACCAACCTCAATACAATTGGTGACCATAAGACGGTAACCAACTTTAAGTTAACCAAGTTCAGTTTTAAACAGCGGAAGCATAAAACGTGAAACCAAAACATAAGTTCCATAGTTCATAAGTTTAAAGTTCAAAACGTAAGTTTAATAGGTTCATATGGATTAAATATTAAGCACGGGACATAACAATCCATATCCCATAACAACCTTCTCCTCGTGCAAGCTCCATAGGCATCTAGCGACCTGTAAGGCATGTAATAACAAGTCAACAACAAAGTTGAGTGAGTTCACGGTTGGTTGATTAGTTTTAAGTTGTTTCTGAAAAACGTGGTTTGACTTTCATTGGCTTATTTGCCGTCGGGATTACCCCATAGTTGAAAGTATGTTTAACCAGTTCCTTTTATTACCCAAACCATATCCATATTCAGTGGGGGCTTCCCCATGTAAACCACTACACCGTTATGATATCGACTACTAACGAATTTTGTTGTGCCCTACGTCAATGTTCTATCATCATTGACAGTTTGCCATAGTCCATTAGTACACGCCCGTTCGGACGACACGATGTGAGGTTTGTTAAACCTAATAGCGCTATTAACTAATGACCCGCTCGCCATCGGCCTCGGCGATTAAGTCGATATAAAATGTGGGACTTAATGATAGAGTTTTTGTCTAGTAAGTTTTAAGGTTGTTGTCCTACCCAAGGAGGACGAACGTACGTATTCTCCCCAAAGAGAATACGCAGGATTAATATTGGCATCCTACCCAAGGAGGATGGCCGTACATATCCTACCTAAGTAGGATATGTAGATTCCGTTTTAATTCTTTAACCCATTCCCAAACCACCGGGAATCCCATGCCTTAGAAAGTGTGTGAACTTACCTTGGTTTGCTCGGTTAGATTAATCACTCAAATAATCAGGAATCAAGCACGTCCTAATAAGGTACGGATAACAATCAGTTTCTCATGCATAACGCGTACCCTACGTACGGTTTATTTACTCATTACTTCTATCACATACCACACAAATTCAAGTGTCAAGTTATATTGTTAAGTTACATTATTTTACCCTAAAATAATATAACTATCTCACAAAATAAACAAGTATCCACACAAGTGTTCTAATATAAAATATATATTATAGATATATATTTAAACATTTTATTTATAAAATCAACCTCCGACACTTTGTATTTTGTTACAAAAATTATGGCGAAGTTTATATTCGAAACACAAATTATAAAATATACTTGTAACGCTTGTTTAGAAAAATATTGTCTAAGTGTTGGAATTTTTAGAAAATTTCGCCAGAGTTTCCTTTGTAAATGGAGGTATCCATGTTTATTAGCATATCATTTTCTTTTCGGAAATCATTCAATCAATCAACAACAAGCTACTAAACAATATTACACTAGTCAAGTGCAAAAATAATCCACTTTACATGACGACATGAACTTGGTGTTTCATAAAAACGCGTAGTAACTTAGTGGGGTGTTTTGTGGGTTTAGTTACCCTCCAAAGCGTGTTCATTTTTGTTAAAATCTTACTCTCGGGGTTTTTAGATGTTCACAATTTGTGAACTTATTTTACAAAAATACTCATTTACAATACTTTCATGTTTCATTTGCATCCTTATACTCTTTTTAATTCCAAAAATAATGTATATGCAAATAAAGTTATGATCCTTCCAAACCCGTTTTTTTAACTTGGTTAGTTTAGAAAAATCATCATCAAGACTTGGATTTACAAGTTTACTGGTTTACTTGGTTCATTATTTTCTTTAGAAAAATCACCCTTCTTTCAAGTTCATGTCTTCTTTAGTGGATGATTATTTTATGCACACATAATCATCCCTAACTTGTTTAGTCATGTTTTTAATCATAACTTTAACAAGCTTCATAGGATGTCTAACCATCATGTTACTAGTAATCATTAAAACATCAACAACATGACCAAAACAACTTCATAACAACTTTATTTCATCAACATGTTAGTTTATGTTCAAGACTTATCTTTATGATTTTTAGCGTTTTTTTGTAGTTACATCATAATATAACCATTAACCGCCATAAATATAAAATATGAGAAGATCAAAGAAGCTTACTACTAGCTTTGAAGCTAGGGAAGAAACTAGACGAAAAATGAGTGGTTAAAGACAAACGAGGGAGGTCCTTGACGATCCGCGAGCTCCACACTTCGTGATTTACCTTTGTGCACCTTGTAAGAGTCTTGGAATACTTGTATCAAAATCAAAATAAATGATGGGGGTGGCAAGGTGTGACACCTGTGTCACTGCGACCATCAAACAAATACCAAACCAATGAAATATTGTATTTCATACTTTGGACTTGTATAAATATGTGTATCTTTTGCACATATCAACTCTTGTTCGATTTCAAGCTCTAAATCGCTTTCTTGAAGGTTATACGCGCACTAATGCGTAAATATAACCAGTTTAATGCAACAAACACTCCGGAATAGTGACATAGGCTTAACATACCTTAAATAACTTCTACATAACTTAGAAATAAGTTTTGGAAGGTTTGGTATGCCGAAATCAAGTTAAATAGCTTACAGGGACTAAATTTGACAAACTGCGAAAGTATGCCAATTTGAACTGTAACAGACATTCTGGAACATGACCATAAATTAAACATACCATAAATATCCTTCACATAGCTTAGAAATAGGCTTTGAGGGGTTCGGTGTGCTAAAATAAACTTTTGAGTAATTCAGGGACTAAAAGTGTCAAAAAGTGCATAAGTTTGCACTTTTGCGCATAACTCACGTTCTGAATACATCCGGACATCCAAAAATTTATGTAAGCACTAAAATATTTTTTTTTAGTGTTTGGCATAAGAAAAATCCATTCGTCACGTCATTTGGATCGTTTTTCGCGCTTATGCGCATTCCGTCGTAATTAAGCGAACATCGCGTTCGTACGACCAAACGAACCAACATCCGACATATTTTTAAGCATGTTTCATGTCCACAATGTTTAGGCATCATCTTAGGGCCTTAACGTTGGCTTAACGGGCCTTAAACGTGTCGGAAATGGCTGTAAACACCAACAGGGACCAAAACTGTCATTTATGAAACTTGTTTCTTATCAGATATGGCCAGGCGGCCCGCGTAAGTATGGTGTGTATTCTTACGCGGCCCGCGTCAGTCCCCAGACAGCAGAAACATTGCAGGAACATTGGATCTGGTCCATTTCAATGGTGCACATGGTATTTTTCAATACTATGGGCTGGTTTGAGGTGCACATGGTATTACAATACCATGGGTGCAAGTATATGGCCAAGATCAAAGCACGTTTTCCAAGAAATGATCTTAACGGTTCTCCGAACACTATAAATACCCAACCCCATCCATTGCTAAACCCACAAGAATCTGATCTTAGAAGCTCTAAGTTGAAACCTTTGTTTCATACCTGAGCTACTTGGATCAAGATTAGCATTCGGGGACCCTTCGTAAGTATTCCTTCGTTCTTTTATTGCTTTTCGAGTCCGAAAGTCAAACTTTGTTTGACTTTCTGCGTTGACCAGTTTATGGTCAATGCGAAGTTTGTTTGAACTTCGCAACGTGATTGTAATCACGATGGTTATAGTCCCTTGTGACTATGCCTACTGATTACCACGTTGTCTAGGGTCGTAAGGGTAAGCGATCTGATAAATCGCTTATACCTTCGAACCCGACCCATTTGGTCGATCATTAGGATCCGACCAAACACTTTAGGTGACCATAGTGTATAGGGAATAACCTTCCAAGGTTATACCTTATGGTCGCTTCGTTTAAGTAGTTGTATGATAGGTAGTTTATATGCCTTAGGTAAATTACCAAAATGCCCTTTTTATGCATAATTAATGTTTAAGCATATGTAACCCAAACTTTTGTCACTTAACTGATTTGGTAACAATATTAGACATGTTAAGGCATATCTTACTTATCATAGGGCTAGTTAGGCGTTCCGAACGCGTTCTACGCGAACGATGCGTTAAAGTAGCATAAGCTACCTAAACGGGTCGTAATGGGTCGTAAGCACCTAGGTTAGGTTTCATTTAGTATGTAGGCTTTGTTAAACCATATGACACGAGTCTCCATACTCGTTTGGTTTACGAACCCTCATTCTATCTAAATCCTCCGATTTAGGTCCGGTTTATTAACATAGTTACCTATATTAGGTGCCGTTTGATATCCGTGATCTCTAGCATTGTTTGGTTGTTACTCAAGGACTACTAAGCAATCTTAAGTGAGTACATAGACCCCTCTTTTACTGTTTTCCAAACGTTTTGGGGTGGAACACATGTGCCTACTTATTACTTTCATGCTTTCCATGTTTTCACATCATACACCTGCTATGTTCGTTAGTACATTATAGTACATGATTTCATTACATTTCATGCTATGTATGCCCATTGTGTGCGTACTTAGTACATCGTTTTACATTACATGCTATGTATGCCCATTGGGTGCGTACTTAGTACATCGTTCTACATTACACTTATGCTATGTATGTTCTTTGTTGCATACTTAGTACATTGTTATACATTACACTTTATGCTATGTATGTTCTTTGTTGCATACTTAGTACATTTGTTATTCATCACCTGCTTACATTTTGGATACACATTACATGATTTACATTAGACATGAACATTTTACTTTGGTAGTTTGGTTTGAGTAAGTGATCTAAGTAACGAGGCGTGTGTAATATGATACAAGCACGGTGGATACGCCGCTGGTACTTCCTATATATAAGTGTTTGTATGGTATTACATATCGTAGCGTTATTTGAATCATTTCAATTTGAGACATATAACATTTTATACAAATAACATACTTTTCACAAGACATTGATTTACAAACAACTTATCTTATACAAACTCATTTTACATGGTTGTTCATTTAACCTTACATTTATTTATACATATCATCTGATCTTATTGTTTTTCAAATGATTTACAAGACAAAGCAAATTACAAGATTCATGACTAAACATTTTCTCAAACATAAGTCATGAATTCTATATTCACAAAACCTATGTATCTCACAGGAATTTTTATGCTGACGTACCTATTTTCACATGTGTTTTCAGGAGATGATGCATAGGACTTATCAAGACATACTTAGGCGGACCTGTGCCTTAGTGACTTAAAACGAGACAAGAACTAGTTAATTTATGTTATGTACTCTTTGTTTCTTGTTTAAAACAATGTAAACTCTCATGTTTGATTAATAAAACGAAACTTTAATTGCCATGGATTTGAAACGATTAATTCTGTTACAACACTCCCCGATGTTTCTGCCACGTTTGTATGTTCTACGTGGTCGAGGTGTGACAGAAAAGATGGTATCAGAGCCAATGGTTATAGGGAATTAGGTTATTAGTAATACTTTGACCTACTCTATAACCTTCCTAGGACTCTAACACGAGTTTACTTGCGTTTGGTCATAAAACAATACCGTCACCTATCCTTAGGCGACGACCACAACAAGAACATAAATTTCAAAACCGCTTTGAAAACTAATCATCTGTTCTAGGATGATTGATTACTAGGTTTTGAACCCCTTTAAATTTTCAAAACTCTCGTCAAAGTTTTGGGTCCTAAATAGTGTGAACACGTGCAAACTGGAAGAGTGAATGCCTGTACCCTGAGTTTTCTGTCTAAGGCTAGAGTGTTCGTACAAATCCACATAATCGGACCAGTCACTCTTACCTGGGAACTCTTGGGGTGAGTGTCCACTTATAGGCGAGCATGTCTTCGCGATACACTATGAGGATCTATTTTCTTTGATTCAGCCTTTGTGTTGTTTGTTTGCTTCATGGTTCAAACAAATGACCATCACCCATGATTTTGGTCGGTAATTGTAACATCCTATTCTTACCCAATGCCATTTCATTTGTTTTCTCTCTTGTTTCCCCTTTTAGAATGCCTCCACGACGCGAAAATCCGGTATCTATTGAAGATCTGGCAGCTGTCATTACACAGCAAATAACTGCTGCAATCCCGAACATCGTTGCCCAATGTCACCAAGCTCTCAACAACAATAATGCCCCATGCAGCTTCAAGACGTTCAACTCGGCTAAGCCATCAAAGTTTTCGGGTCTCAAGGAGCGACTGCACTTCTGCAATGGTTTGAGAGTCTAGAGAGCACCTTCAGACATGTTCAATGTCCAAACGAGCGAAAGGTAGATTTTGCATCTAGTGTCTTTGAGAAACGAGCTTTGAGGTGGTGGAATGGTGTGGTGAGAGATAGGGGTGCCGAAGTGGCACTGGCTCAAACGTGGGAAGAACTTAGAGCACTCATGATGAAGGAATTCTGTCCTCGTCACGAGATCAGGGCCTTGGAAAGGGAATTCGACGATCTTAAGCAAGACAGCGGTGAACATCGAGCATACACTGATCGATATGAGGAGCTGAGCCTGTTGTGTCCTACCATGGTTACGCCTTTGGATAAGGCGATCGAAAAATACATTGATGGTCTCCCTGACTCAGTTCAGGACATTGTTACTGGTAGTAACCCCACTACGGTTAGGCAGGCCATTGAGCTATCTGCAACCTTGACTGAATCTCAGATCAGGAAACGTAAACTTTTTCGAAAGGGTGACAAGAAGACAATCAAGGAATCGTATTCCTTGAAAAGCAAACTACCCCCCCAAAAATTTTTCTATTTTATGATCTCTTGCGTTATCCACGAAATTCCTAAGTACCCGTTTCTTCTAAGGAAAACGAAGTACAAGGCGCAAGTTACAACACTAGACAAATACCCAAAGTACCACTATAAATCCTTAATAGGGTACCTAAGGGTATTTTCGTAAATCCGAAAATTTTTTTGTGTTCCTTAATTCAAATATTACGTTTCTTTGAAAACAAAATCGAATTTTTGGGAGATCTTCCTATCTTTTCAGATAGATCCCAGAGGACATCGAAGTCTATCGACTGGTTTCCATATCCATTCTCAATCGATAACAAATTAATAATCAAGTTAAACAACTATGTGATTATGTGCTTATGTGTTCCTTTTTATGTTTTTGTGTGATCCAAGTTTTGTTATCCAAATCCTCGTAGAACCTTCCATATCTTCGTATAAGGAATTCATAGTAGGATATCCAAAAGTACTGTATTAAATCCTCAATGGGCTTTTACGTAATAGTAAAGACCTTTGGATTATATTGTACTATTCCATAATTAGACCACTTGAGTGATCTAGTTAAACAGATTGATCCAAAAATCTGGTTAGGAATATCATGCGATGAGATAGCTGAAAGGACTCCTTGGTGGCCTAATTAAAAGGATCATTTGTCGATCTAATTAAAAGGACCTTATGGTAGTCTAGTCACACTCATCACAGGTTTGATTTTCCTCCCCTTCACATTACAAAACAAATTGTGCGGACTGTGCAAGGAATTGCGTAATTATGGATGCATACATAATTATGAAATTCAGAGCACAGAAACCACAGCAAGTTTGGTCGTGTGTCTAGAAATGACTCGTTCCGTTCATTTTCGTTTCTGAAGAAATCGTGGAAGATGACTCGTTCCGTTCATTTTCGTTTCTGAAGAAGTTGTGGAAAATGACTCGTTCCGTTCATTTTCGTTTCTGAAGAGGTTGTGGAAAATGACTCGTTCTGTTCATTTTCGTTTCTGAAGAGGTTGTGGAAAATGACTCGTTCCGTTCATTTTCGTTTCTGAAGACGTTGTGGAAAATGACTCGTTCCGTTCATTTTCGTTTCTGAAGAGGTTGTGGAAAATGACTCGTTCCGTTCATTTTCGTTTCTGAAGAGGTTGTGGAAAATGACTCATTATTTTCATTTTCATTTCTGAAGAATGTCCGTTAAGGAAATGTCAGGATTATGCCTTTCATATCTCTGGTGGTTATTTGGCACAAAGTCACAGATAGACTCCTACGAATAAATTTCGGGACGAAATTTCCTAAAGTAGGGGAGACTGTGAGACCTGTGTCACTGCGACCATCAAAAAAATACCAAACCAATGAAATATTGTATTTCATACTTTGGACTTGTATAAATATGTGTATCTTTTGCACATATCAACTCTTGTTCGATTTCAAGCTCTAAATCGCTTTCTGGAAGGTTATACGCGCACTAATGCGTAAATATAACCAGTTTAATGCAACAAACACTCCGTAATAGTGACATAGGCTTAACATACCTTAAATAACCTCTACATAACTTAGAAATAAGTTTTGGAAGGTTTGGTATGCCGAAATCAAGTTAAATAGCTTACAGGGACTAAATTTGACAAACTGCGAAAATATGCCAATTTGAACTGTAATAGACATTCCGGAACATGACCATAAATTAAACATACCATAAATATCCTTCACATAGCTTAGAAATAGGCTTTGAGGGGTTCGGTGTGCTAAAATAAACTTTTGAGTCATTCAGGGACTAAAAGTGTCAAAAAGTGCACAAGTTTGCACTTTTGCGCATAACTCACATTCTGAATACATCCGGACATTCAAAAATTTATGTAAGCACTAAAATAATTTATTTTAGTGTTTGGCATAAGAAAAATCCATTCGTCACGTCATTTGGATCGTTTTTCGCGCTTATGCGCATTCCGTCGTAATTAAGCGAACATCGCGTTCGTACGACCAAACGAACCAACATCCGACATATTTTTGAGCATGTTTCATGTCCAAAATGTTTAGGCATCAACTTAGGGCCTTAACGTTGGCTTAACGGGCCTTAAACGTGTCGGAAATGGCTGTAAACACCAACAGGGACCAAAACTGTCATTTATGAAACTTGTTTCTGATCAGACATGGCCAGGCGGCCCGCGTAAGTATGGTGTGTATTCTTATGCGGCCCGCGTTAGTCCCCAGACAGCAGAAACATTGCAGGAACATTGGATCTGGTCCATTTCAATGGTGCACATGGTATTACAATACCATGGGTGCAAGTGTATGGCCAAGATCAAAGCACGTTTTCCAAGAAACAATCTTAACGGTTCTCCGAACACTATAAATACCCAACCCCATCCATTGCTAAACCCACAAGAATCTGATCTTAGAAGCTCTAAGTTGAAACCTTTGTTTCATACCTGAGCTACTTGGATCAAGATTAGCATTCGGGGACCCTTCGTAAGTATTCCTTCGTTCTTTTATTGCTTTTCGAGTCCGAAAGTCAAACTTTGTTTGACTTTCTGCGTTAACCAGTTTATGGTCAATGCGAAGTTCGTTTGAACTTCGCAACGTGATTGTAATCACGATGGTTATAGTCCCTTGTGACTATGCCTACTGATTACCACGTTGTCTAGGGTCGTAAGGGTAAGCGATCTGATAAATCGCTTATACCTTCGAACCCGACCCATTTGGTCGATCATTAGGATCCGACCAAACACTTTAGGTGACCATAGTGTATAGGGAATAACCTTCCGAGGTTATACCTTATGGTCGCTTCGTTTAAGTAGTTGTATGATAGGTAGTTTATATGCCTTAGGTAAATTACCAAAATGCCCTTTTTATGCATAATTAATGTTTAAGCATATGTAACCCAAAATTTTGTCACTTAACTGATTTGGTAACAATATTAGACATGTTAAGGCATGTCTTACTTATCATAGGGCTAGTTAGGCGTTCCGAACGCGTTCTACGCGAACGAAGCGTTAAAGTAGCATAAGCTACCTAAACGGGTCGTAATGGGTCGTAAGCACCTAGGTTAGGTTTCATTTAGTATGTAGGCTTTGTTAAACCATATGACACGAGTCTCCATACTCGTTTGGTTTACGAACCCTCATTCTATCTAAATCCTCCGATTTAGGTCCGGTTTATTAACATAGTTACCTATATTAGGTGCCGTTTGATATCCGTGATCTCTAGCATTGTTTGGTTGTTACTCAAGGACTACTAAGCAATCTCAAGTGAGTACATAGACCCCTCTTTTACTATTTTCCAAACGTTTTGGGGTGGAACACATGTGCCTACTTATTACTTTCATGCTTTCCATGTTTTCACATCATATACCTGCTATGTTCGTTAGTACATTAAAGTACATGATTTCATTACATTTCATGCTATGTATGCATTTTGTGTGCGTACTTAGTACATCGTTTTACATTACATGCTATGTATGCCCATTGGGTGCGTACTTAGTACATCGTTCTACATTACACTTATGCTATGTATGTTCTTTGTTGCATACTTAGTACATTGTTATACATTACACTTTATGCTATGTATGTTCTTTGTTGCATACTTAGTACATTTGTTATTCATCACCTGCTTACATTTTGGATACACATTACATGATTTACATTAGACATGAACATTTTACTTTGGTAATTTGGTTTGAGTAAGTGATCTAAGTAACGAGGCGTGTGTAATATGATACAAGCACGGTGGATACGCCGTTGGTACTTCCTATATATAAGTGTTTGTATGGTATTACATATCGTAGCGTTATTTGAATCTTTTCAATTTGAGACATATAACATATTATACAAATAACATACTTTTCACAAGACATTGATTTACAAACAACTTATCTTATACAAACTCATTTTACATGGTTGTTCATTTAACCTTACATTTATTTATACATATCATCTGATCTTATTGTTTTTCAAATGATTTACAAGACAAAGCAAATTACAAGGTTCATGACTAAACATTTTCTCAAACATAAGTCATGAATTCTATTTTCACAAAACCTATGTATCTCACAGGCATTTTTATGCTGACGTACCTATTTTCACATGTGTTTTCAGGAGATGATGCATAGGACTTATCAAGACATACTTAGGCGGACCTGTGCCTTAGTGACTTAAAACGAGACAAGAAATAGTTAATTTATGTTATGTACTCTTTGTTTCTTGTTTAAAACAATGTAAACTCTCATGTTTGATTAATAAAACGACACTTTAATTGCCATGGATTTGAAACGATTAATTCTGTTACAACACTCCCCGATATTTCCGCCATGTTTGTATGTTCTACATGGTCGGGGTGTGACACAAGGGGTTCGGCCGTAGCCTTGCAAGAGAGGAAAGAAATTGTTTTGTGTTGGTGAGTGGAGTTGATGATTAGTTGATGGTGATGATGGTTATTAATATTCAACTCTATTATCCATAGGACCTTGTGTCACCCATATTACACACATTGTCACTTCACAATCTCTAAAGAGATTGCATGGGGATTGAGCAAAGTTAAAAAAATATCTTGAAGGGCCATACTTTGGTCCGAAAATTCAGCAATGGGGGTTAAATGCAACATTTGATGGTAAGGGGGATGATTAATAGGGTGCTAAGTGTAAGTGTTAGGGTTTAGTGGAGGTACTTGCATGATCACATCACAATCTCACAAAAGCCAATGAGAGATTGGTGAAGATATTAGAAGATTAGGTGATTTTGGTGGGTGGGGCCATGAGGGCCGATTACTTGCAATGGAGGGGGGGGGGGTTTAGTGTAACATTTGGGGGTAAATAAGTTAATTAGTGGGAGTTTAATGTTATGTCTAGTGTTTAGTGTGTACCGGGTAATTTGTAAGGTGTTATAGTGCTCGGGGACCATAACTAGCTCAGAAAAATAAAAACAATGCTTCTTGCAATATTTTAGTGTTCCGGGTAATATCCGATTGTTCGGTTTGATACTGTTCCGTTAAAGTGCTTAATTAATCCGTAAAGTGTCTTTTATATAACTTTTTGTAACACTTTCAATTCCCAACACTTAGGGAAGCATACAGGACTATTTAGTAACTTTTCTGCACAATACTAGTATGTTAACAAGCACATGTAGGTATGACACAGTAACCAGAAAGCAATTAAATAATTCCACACAGTCATCAAGCACTTTAATTATCATTAATAAATCGTACGGATACATGTAATTATGAGGGTTGTCACATTCTCCCCCTCTTAAGAGAATTTCGTCCCGAAATTTAGCGCGTGGTTACTGAGGAAGCTAGTTAAGTTGCGTTGGTTTCCTGGTTTTCCTGAGGTGTCACATCATCCCCCCGTTGGTTTGGAATTTCGTCCCGAAATTCTGCAGTAGCTTCAGCCTCAGTAGTGGTTGCACTTTTCATAAACAGCTGGGGGTACTTGAGTTTCATTTGGTCTTCTCGTTCCCAGGTATACTCTGGGCCACGACGGGAATCCCAACGAACTCGGACGAGAGGTATTCTGGTACGCTTGAGAACTTTGACATCTCGATCGCTAATCTCTACTGGTTCTTCGACGAATCACAACTGGTCGTCAATAGTGAGTTCCTTTAAGGGAACTATGAGGGTGTCGTCTGACAGACACTTCTTCATATTTGACACATGGAAAACATTGTGAACCCCGCTGAGATCTGTCGGTAGATTCAGCTTGTAGGCCACCTTGCCAATTTTCTCAATGATTTCGAAGGGTCCAACATTTCGCGGGTTGAGTTTGCCTCGTTTGCCGAAACGACTACGCCTCTCTAAGGTGAGACTTTAAGTAGCACTCAAGCCCCAACCTGGAAATCGAGTGGTTTCCTTCGCTTAACAGCATAGCTTTTCTGACGGTCATGAACTGCTGCCATTCGTTGTCGTATCTGAGCAATCCTCGCGGTTGTATCTACTACAAGTTCTGGGCCTGTGGTTTGGCCGTCGCCAACCTTTGCACAACAAAGGGGTGATTGGCACTTCCATCCGTACAACGCCTCGAACGGAGCGGCCTGGATACTGGTGTGATAACTGTTGTTATACGAAACCAGAGTTGATTACACATGCCCTAAGCATGTCTTCAAGGGTTTGGATGGTGCGTTCAGATTGCCCATCCGTCTGTGGATGATATGTCATGCTCATGTCTAATCGGGAGCCAAAGGACTTGTGCATAGCTTGCCACAATTCAGATGTAAAACGTGAGTCACGATCAGGAATGATGGAGGTTGGCACTCCATGCCTTGATACTACTTCCTTTAGGTAGATGTCTGCTAGGGTAGAAAACTTATCCGTTTCCTTGATCCTCGCAGGGACTCAGCCCTGATGTTTTCTGCTTTCAATGCTTCAACCTGAGCATCACGATTTTGAGCGGGAAGGTTAGAGTGAATGGTAACCTGTAACGCACGTACACGCTTAGGTATAGTATCCTTTCAACTAAGGGCGTCAGCCACAACATTGGCCTTGCCCGAATGGTACTTGATCGCACATTCGTAATCATTC
The DNA here is from genome assembly GCA_030545235.1 of Helianthus tuberosus. NCBI lineage: Eukaryota > Viridiplantae > Streptophyta > Magnoliopsida > Asterales > Asteraceae > Helianthus > Helianthus tuberosus. The sequence goes on from CM060405.1 coordinate 126,177,733, forward strand.
AAGAGCTCGACCCATCGGCGTTGTCGCATGTTTAACTCCTTCTGTTTGAAGATATGCTCGAGACTCCTGTGATCGGTGTAAATGGTGCACTTGGTACCGTACAGGTAATGTCTCCATATCTTAAGTGCGAAAACAACTGCTCCCAGATCCAAGCCATGCGTAGTGTAGTTCCTTTCCTGAACTTTAAGTTGGCGCGATGCGTAGGCAATGACCTTGTCACGTTGCATCAACACGCAACCAAGTCCTTGGATGGAAGCATCGCAATAAACCACAAAATCATCTGTGCCCTCCGGCAATGAGAGGATCGGCGCGCTACAAAGTCTATCCTTTAAGTGCTGAAAAGCAGATTCTTGTGCATCACCCCAACGATAGGTGACACCTTTCTGAGTTAGTGAAGTGAGTGGTTGCGCAATCTTTGAGAAATCCTTTATAAACCTCCTGTAATATCCTGCCAACCCAAGAATTGGCGGATTTCTGTTGGTATACGGGGTGCAGGCCAGTTCTTGATTGATTCAACCTTAGATGGATCCATATAAATTCCATCCTTGTTTACCACATGGCCTAGAAAGTGGACTTCGCGAAGCCAGAAGTCACATTTCGAAAATTTGGCATATAACTGCTCTGTTCGAAGGAGTTCCAAGATAAGTCTCAGGTGTTGCTCGTGTTCCTCCTGACTCTTTGAAGAGATCAGGATGTCGTTGATGAAGACTATGATAAATTTATCCAGGTAAGGTTTGCACACTCGGTTCATGAGATCCATGAAGACCGCAGGTGCATTCGTTTATCCGAAAGGCATAACTAGAAACTCGTAATGGCCGTAACGAGTTCTGAATACTGTTTTGGAGACGTCCTCCTCTCGGACTCTCAGCTGATGGTATCCTGATCTCAAATCAATCTTAGAGTAAAAGCTCGATCCTTGCAGCTGGTCGAACAAGTCGTCAATACGTGGAAGAAGATAACGATTCTTCACGGTCATCTTGTTAAGTTCGCGATAGTCAATACACATCCTGAAGGTACCGTCTTTCTTCTTCACAAACAAGACTGGAGCTCCCCAGGGCGAAGAGCTAGGACGTATGAAACCCTTTTCCAAGAGTTCTCATAATTGCGTGGACAGTTCTTCAAGTTCTGACGGAGCTAGTCGATAAGGTGCTCGAGCTATGGGCGCTGCTCCAGGAGCTAGCTCGATTTGAAACTCAACTTGACGGTGAGGCGGAAGACCAGGTAATTCCTCAGGAAATACCTCAGGAAAATCACGTACGATAGGTATGTCTTTTATCTTCTTCTCTTCCGAGGATGTATCAGAAACGAGGGCTAGGATAGCAGTGTGGCCCTTTCGCAAACACTTATGGGCCTTAAGGAAAGAGATGATGCCCACAACATCACCATTCTTGTCTTCATGAATCACGAGGGGTTCTTTACCAGAATGAGGAATGCGGACGATTTTCTCCTTGCAAACAATCTCCGCTTGATGATGAGATAGCCAATCCATCCCAATAACAACATCGAAACTACCAAGTGTGATAGGAATAAGATCGATAGAGGAAGTCTGACCAGCTAAGACGAGGTTACAACCTTTAACCACATGTGTGGCTTCAAGACTTTTACCGTTAGCTAGTTCTACAACATTTTGGTGTTTTAAGGGTAATGGGGTACGCTTAAGCACCTGACTAACTCTTAGGAACACATATCTAACATCTGCACCCGAATCAACTAAAATAGAAACAAGGAAATTGTCTGGTAGGAACTTACCCGCCACAATGTTGGGGTTGTTTCTTTCTTCCTCTTGTCCATTCAGGAACTCATGCTCACCAGTCCTGCGGTTATCCTTATTGTCTCCGTTATTGTTCCCGTTGCCCTGGTTACTGCTGTTGTCACGATTCTGCCTCATCAGCGGACAGTTCCTCTTGAAGTGGTTTTCAGCACCACATCGAAAACACCCCTTCTTGCTACCCTGCTGCTACTACTACTGGTTCCGGTTTGCAGGATATGGGCTCCTGCAGTCTCTAGCCATATGTCCCATCTTCTTGCACCGCTGGCAACACGATCCCGCACATGCCCCGCTGTGGTGCCGTTGGCACTTGCGGCATCTCGGTTTATTCCCTAGGTATCCCCCCTGATTTTGGTAGTTCAGCCCCTGCTGTACTAGTTTCCTGTGCGGGTCCTGTCGTATAGAGTTAGGACCCTCACCTTGGTGGTCACCCCAAATATGCTTGTTGCTATTTAGAGTGTTTGCATTGGAAACGTTACGCTTGGGCAACTTGCCCTCTTCCACCGCCTGATCGGTGAGCTGGTGCGCCAAACGAATGACTTACTGGATTGTGGGAAGGTTGGACGCAATTACAGACCCTTGGATTTCTGGGACTAAGCCTCTGAGGTATAGCTTGATTCGTCTAGATATGGGTTGTGACATGTTAGGACATAAGGCAGCCAAGTCGTTGGACCTCTTTGTGTATGCCTCAATCTCTGATCCTTCCATCTTCATACCATAATACTCTATTTCAAGTTCCAGGATGTCGTCCAGGTGGCAGAATTCTTCCTTAATCAAATCCTTGAAGTCGCTCCAAAGGGTGGCATTCGCATCCGCCAACCCGAGCATCTGAACTTGTGCGTTCCACCAAGAATACGCTTTCCCTTGTAACATGGCAGTAGCGTACTCTACTCGTTTGTTGGCAGGGCTTTCACTTTCTTCGAATGTATATTCGATTCTTCAGATCCAGTGTAGAAGGTCGATTGCTCCTCCAGTGCCGTCGAAAGTGGGAGGTTTGCTTTCCAAGAACGCCTTGAGAGTGCCTATGCGTGTTTGAGGGTGCAGGGGTTGACTCCCTGTTTGGCTTGCTAAGGCTTCAGCAATCCGTTCGTTAATCAAGGTCGTCAGCTGACCCTGGGTCAGGTCGAGACATCCACTCATGATCTTCACATCGAAGGAACACACGTAAAAAAGGTGTCGCAGGGTGCGTAAGTGTGGAGTGACAGAAGAGAGTGAGCACACAAGGTTCAAATAGCAGTTATCACATTAACTAATGCATACCATGAACAATGTACCATGTAACTTAACAAGTAGGTAATATAAACATAAACCATATCACCTAGGATGTTGAGTCTTGCACGTGGAGCGAAGCGTCGTTGTGGATCGTTGAGCACTGTACAGGTTATAGTCTGGTTTTATCAAAAAGATTTTCCCTTTTTAAAACCAAGTTCACTATAACCAATGGCTCTGATACCAATCTGTCACACCCCAAAATCCACACACGGAGTATCACCGCTTGGAGGCGTGACATGACCAGGATCGAGCCACCACTCATATTGAACAACGTAATTAAGTAAGTAAAACCAACCTCAATACAATTGGTGACCATAAGACGGTAACCAACTTTTTTTTTTTTTTGGGGTAAAGGGTTACCCCGGTGATTCTATTAAAACAATCCCAATAAAGTACAAGTAGTGAGGATGAGTTCCACACTAATTCATATACAGGACATGCCCCGTATATGTAAACCAAAAACAAAACCAAATATTCTAGCCTACATTACACCATGAAACAAAGTAGGCAAGACCAAAACACGAAAAAACCAAAAAACGACTCAACCTCCATCATCAAAGATGAAATTGCCACCAACTGGCAACCCCTTGACTCGAATCACTACATGTCTAGCCATTGGAACCCTTTGTGGAGGAGTTGCTTGCCCGAGCTCTAGAAGATGAAGGATGTGTTCCCGAAGTCATAAATTCATTAGTTTCATTGTAGACTTCCTCGACCTCCTCCTCATCTGAATCCTGCTTGTCATTAGACTGCTTGGCCTTCTTCTCTATACGACCCACCATACTACATCCCTGACCACCATCATCGTCCTTAAGGGTATCAAATGGGTTAGACGTTGATACCTGATTGTTCATCGGCTTCCTTAAGGACGAATTTGGTTTAGGGTTTACAACAGGCCTATACACTACCTTAGGTTTCTGATTTTTCATATGGAGACCTTGGTTAGTAGCTTTCTTCTTCTTGGCACCCACAACCTGAAAATCATCAATTTTCTTCCAAGAATCCCCACTTGAAACAACTTGATGGTTCTTTGGGCACGAGCTATCTTCATGACCAAACACGCAACAAGATGAACACCTTAAAGGCTCCCAATCATATTCAATTTTTACCTCCACCTTTGAGTGACCATTACCATCTAAAGATGGGATAGCAACAGTAATTGTTACAACTCGAGTTTCCGACTTTCATTTTCGCATTTAGTGCACGTTGACTTTGATTGTGTAGTTGTTTAACTTGTTCAACTTGTAACTGTACACGTTATTTTTTTATATTTTATGAACGCATTGTGGTTGCATGATTTTGTGTTTGGCTGTATAACATGAAACCTGTTGAAAACTTAAAACTGTTAGCACATAAAAGGACTCGACGAAACAGACAGGACCCGACGAAACAGACTGTTTCGTCATAAGCATCCCGACGAAACAGAAGTCTGTTTCGCCAAGCCCAGTTTCGCCAAGCCCATTAAGGGCCCAGAACGGTAATTCGTTCATATTAACGTGAACCGACTCCCTGTTTCACACTTTTAACAAAAATAGAAACCCTAGAACTCTCCACTCTGTGAAGGCGATAACCATCCTCAACCATCATCTTTCTCTCTCGAATCCTCCCTTGTTCATCCCGGATATCTCGGTTAGTGCGTGCTCGTCTAATCGGTTTCTTTGTTCTTTGTTTTCTTTATACATGTTGCGTATATGCTTGATTTCTGGATTATAGGAGTATACGTGTATGATGAATACTTAGGGTTTCATGAACCTCTCAATGATTGTGCATGATAGCGGGTATGCATAGAGTATGGATTTTATGAGTGTTGTTTTGTGATGATTACATGATTTTATTGATGATGATGATGATATGATCCCTGTTTCATTGATGCTTCGGTTGAGATGCATAGATTAATAGTTAGTAACATAAGACTCATTATATTGAGCGAGGATTGAACGTTTTCTGTAAAACTGTTGTATCGGCGATTAGGGTTTCTGTGTTATCCGTATCTGCTGTTACTGATGTCTGCGAAATTGACATCCGACGAAACAGAACCCTCGGCGAAACAGAAAGTGTTTCGCCAAGAGTAATCGACGAAATTGAATTCTGTTTCGCCAAATAAGACCCCGACGAAACAGAACGTGTTTCGTCAAATGTGTGTTTCGCCAATATCTGTGTTTCGCCAATATGTGTATTTCGCCGAACAGTTAATCTGCGCACTAACTTGAGTTAATTCTGTTAAGTGTTAACTGGGTTAGTTAACTGCTGTTATGTATAAAGTATTACTTGTAGGATTGCAAATACGTGTATTGTGATTGATGCGATGTTCATGATGATTATGTTTACGCACAAACAACTTTAATACAAACTGATTATGTATACGTGCATACCTTAGGACGTGATTGATTAACCGTGAGCACATACTTAGCATACCGAGCGAAACAAGGTGAGTTCACACTCTTTCTAAGGCATGGGATTCCCGGTGGTTTGGGAATGGGTTAAGAAATTAAAAATGGAACCTACATATCCTCCTTGGGTAGGATATGTACCGCCATCCTCCATGGGTAGGATGCCAATATTAATCCTGCGTATTCTCCTTGGGTAGAATACATACGTTCGTCCTCCTTGGGTAGGACAACAAACCTTAACGCATGCTCGTCCTCCTTGGGTAGGATATGTACCGCCATCCTCCATGGGTAGGATGCCAATATTAATCCTGCGTATTCTCCTTGGGTAGAATACATATGTTCGTCCTCCTTGGGTAGGACAACAAACCTTAACGCATGCTCGTCCTCCTTGGGTAGGATATGTACCGCCATCCTCCATGGGTAGGATGCCAATATTAATCCTGCGTATTCTCCTTGGGTAGAATACATACGTTCGTCCTCCTTAGGTAGGACAACAAACCTTAACGCATGCTCGTCCTCCTTGGGTAGGATATGTACCGCCATCCTCCATGGGTAGGATGCCAATATTAATCCTGCGTATTCTCCTTGGGTAGAATACATACGTTCGTCCTCCTTGGGTAGGACAACAAACCTTAACGCATGCTCGTCCTCCTTGGGTAGGACAATCACACTCGCTACGGTCCTTGGATCAAGAAGGGCACGTACAAATACGACTAGTCAACAATATTCATCGCACGCATGCCTGGATTGGCAGCAAGGACTAACGCGATACAATTTCTAAACTTCGCAAACATGCCTAGAGGGCCGCGATGCTATTACATACGATTTACGAAACGAACATTATAACTAAATAACCAACAGTGAACTCGCTCAACTAGTTGTTGACTCTCTGTTACATGCCTTGCAGGACCATAGGTACTCTTGGAGCTTGCACGGGAGGCGCAGTCGTTGTGGGCACGGACGTGGATGTTTTGTTAAACATTATAACATTTTGTACTTAAACTTATGTTGGGTTTTACATTAATGCTTCCGCTACACACTTGTATATATTTGGTTTTGTAAACACCTATCGTATTGATGAATGACTTTTGATAATTATGTTCAATATGATTGGTGGCTTGATCCTGGTCATGTCACGCCTCCAAGCGGTGGTACTCCGCGTGTGGATTTTGGGGGTGTGACAGATTGGTATCAGAGCCATTGGTTATAGAGAACTCGGTTTTAATAAAGGAAAAACGATTTTGTTAAAACCAGACTATAACCAGAACAGTGCTCTCAACGATCCACAACGACGCCTCGCTCCACGTGCAAGACTCGACATCCTAGGTAATATGGTACATGTTTTACTGCCTACTTGCTAGAATTGCATAGAACTTTGCTCTGGGTATGCTTAGGTTAACTTAACACTATTGCATGAGAACACTTGTGTGATTATTCCCTTTTGTTATCGCACTACTCTCGAACCTCTCTCACTTATGTCATATTTGCTATGAAGATCATGTCTGGACGTATTAACATGACGCAAGCCCAACTGACGGCTCTCATTAACGAGCAAATTGCTGCGGCACTTGCAGCCGCACAAGCAGGAGGTCAGCACGCTCAGCCACCTGTTTGCACCTTCAAAACGTTCATGGACTGTCGTCCTACTACTTTTAGTGGCACGGAAGGAGCGGTTGGACTTCTCCATTGGTTTGAAAAGCTCGAGTCAGTATTTGAAATGTGCGAATGCCCTGAGGCTCGCAGGGTGAAGTACGCCACTGGTACTTTAGAAGGCATTGCGCTGACTTGGTGGAATGCGCAAGTTCAGATGTTAGGGTTGGTTGTTGCTAACGCCACACCCTGGAACGGTTTCAAGGAATTGATTAAAGAGGAATACTGTAGTCGTGATGATATTCATAAGCTGGAGGTAGAATTTTACCATTTGAAAATGACGGGGTCAGAAATTGAAGCGTACACCAGAAGATCGAATGAGTTGGCTATTCTGTGTCCTACTATGGTGGACCCTCCCATTAAGCGTATCGAACTGTATCTCAATGGTCTGGTGCCGGAGATTCAAAGCCACGTAACTTCAGCGAATCTGGGCACTATTCAACAGATCGTTAAGCTAGCTCATCGCCTCACTGATCAGGCGGTGGAACAGAACAGGCTGCCTAAACGTATCAACGCTACTACTACCGCTACCACTCCAATTACTCCTGCTATTCCCAGTGACAACAAGCGGAAATGGGAAGGGGATTCCAGCAGGGGTTCAGCTATTGTACAGTCTCAAGCACAGCAACAGCGCAAGACTAGTGATTATCAGAGTTCGAGTCAGCAATCGTCTGGTGGTCAGGGGCAGAGTGGATATCGGGGAATTCATCCACTGTGTAACAGGTGCAACAAACACCACAGTGGTCAGTGTCGTAGAGGCCGCTGTCAGAGATGTCTAAGAGTAGGTCATGATGCTAAAGATTGCAGGAGCTTAAGGCCTGCGAGTCAGAATCAGCAACAACAGTCACCCGTTCCACGAAACCAGTCACAGCAACAACAGCAAGGAAATAAGACATGCTTTCAGTGTGGGGCTGAAGGTCATTTCAAGCGGAACTGTCCCCAATTAAACCAGAATCATAGCAACAATAACAATAATCAGGGCAGTGGGAACAACAATGGGGGAAACAACAACAACAATGGTGCAAAAGGTCGTATGTTTGTGATTGGCCAGAGTGACGCAAGGAACGATCCTAATGTGGTTACGGGTAAGTTTCTTCTCGACGACTTTTATGTTACCGTATTATTTGATTCGGGTGCGGATACCAGTTATATGTCTCTGAATGTTAGTCAAATGCTTAAACGTGCACCAACACTGTTGAACACCAAACATGTCGTAGAGTTAGCTAACGGTAAAAGTTTAGAAGCCACACACATAGTTCAGGGTTGTAATCTTATCCTCGCCGGTCAGACTTTCTCTATCGATCTCATTCCTATAACTCTGAGTAGCTTTGATATCGTCATTGGTATGGATTGGTTATCCCAACAACAAGCAGAGATCCTATGCAAGGAGAAGATCGTTCGTATTCCTCGTTCTGGGAAAGAACCTCTCGAAGTTCAAGGTGACAAGAGTGGTGTCGTGAGTGGCATCATCTCTTTCTTGAAGGCTCAGAAGTGTCTGCGAAAAGGCCACGTAGCTATTTTAGCACTCGTTACTGATACATCGACGACAGAGAAAAAGATTTGGGATATTCCTGTAGTACGCGACTTTCCTCAGGTGTTTCCTGAAGAGTTACCTGGGTTACCACCCCATCGCCAGGTCGAATTTCAGATCGAGCTAGCTCCAGGAGCAGCACCTATAGCTCGAGCACCTTATCGCTTAGCTCCAACTGAACTGGAAGAACTGTCTAAGCAATTGCAAGAACTTTTGGAAAAGGGTTTCATACGTCCTAGCTCTTCGCCATGGGGAGCTCCAGTATTATTTGTGAAGAAGAAAGACGGTACCTTTCGTATGTGCATAGATTACCGCGAACTAAACAAGGTGACCGTGAAGAATCGCTATCCACTCCCACGCATCGACGACTTATTCGACCAGTTACAAGGGTCGAGCTATTACTCAAAGATTGATCTAAGGTCAGGTTACCATCAACTGAGAGTCCGGGATGAGGACGTCTCTAAAACAGCATTCAGAACTCGCTACGGTCATTATGAGTTTTTGGTCATGCCATTCGGGCTAACGAACGCGCCTGCGGTTTTCATGGATCTTATGAACAGGGTGTGCAAACCTTATCTTGACAAGTTTGTTATTGTTTTTATTGATGACATCCTAATTTATTCGAAGAATCGGGAGGAACACGAACAGCATTTACGACTTATTTTGGAACTCCTTCGAACGGAACAACTGTACGCTAAGTTTTCAAAATGCGACTTCTGGCTTCGTGAAGTCCACTTTCTAGGCCACGTGGTAAACAAGGATGGGATACATGTTGATCCATCCAAGGTAGATTCGATCAAGAACTGGCCTGCACCTCGCACACCGACAGAAATACGCCAATTCTTGGGATTGGCGGGTTATTACAGACGGTTTGTCAAAGACTTCTCAAAGATTGCACAGCCACTTACATTACTGACATAGAAAGGTGTTGCTTACCGTTGGAGTGATACACAGGATACAGCGTTTCAGCATTTAAAGGATAGACTTTGTAGTGCACCTATCCTCTCATTGCCTGAAGGCACGGACGATTTTGTAGTCTACTGTGATGCATCTATCCAAGGTCTTGGATGTGTGTTGATGCAGCGGGATAAAGTCATTGCTTATGCTTCGCGCCAACTTAAGATTCACGAACGGAATTACACTACGCACGATTTAGAACTTGGAGCTGTTGTTTTTGCGCTCAAGATATGGCGACATTACCTATATGGCACCAAGTGCACCATCTACACCGATCACAGGAGTCTTGAGCATATTTTCAAGCAGAAAGAATTGAACATGCGACAACGTCGGTGGGTCGAGTTACTGAACGATTACGAATGTGCTATAAAGTACCATCCAGGCAAGGCCAATGTGGTGGCCGACGCCCTCAGTCGAAAGGATACTATACCTAGGCGTGTACGAGCGTTGCAACTCACTATTCAGTCTAGTCTTCCTTCACAGATACGAGATGCTCAGGTAGAAGCATTGAAACCAGAAAACGTCAGGGCTGAAGCTCTACGCGGTTCAAGGCAACGGTTAGAACCAAGGACAGACGGCGCCTACTATGTAACCGGACGCATCTGGGTCCCACTCTATGGTAGTTTACGCGAACTCGTAATGGATGAAGCTCATAAGTCTCGCTACTCAGTACATCCTGGTTCGGATAAAATGTACCACGACCTCAGAACTACATATTGGTGGCCTAGCATGAAGGCCCACATAGCAACTTACGTTAGCAAGTGTTTGACTTGTGCGAGAGTCAAAGCAGAATATCAGAAACCATCAGGCCCACTCCAACAACCTGAGATACCACAATGGAAATGGGAGCAAATTTCCATGGATTTTGTTACTGGCCTACCTAGGTCTCAACGTGGGAATGATACTATTTGGGTGATCGTGGATCGACTCACAAAGTCTGCTCACTTCTTGGCTATCAAGGAAACGGATAAGTTCTCCACTCTAGCAGACGTATACCTTAAGGAAGTTGTCTCGAGGCACGGGGTGCCCACATCTATTATCTCTGATCGTGATGCACGTTTTACTTCAGAACTGTGGCAAGCAATGCACAAATCTTTTGGCTCTCGATTGGACATGAGCACAGCTTATCATCCTCAGACAGATGGGCAGTCTGAGCGCACTATTCAAACTCTAGAAGACATGCTTCGGGCGTGCGTAATTGACTTTGGCAAAGGCTGGGAAAAACATCTGCCACTTGTGGAATTTTCGTACAACAACAGTTACCACACCAGCATTAAAGCTGCTCCATTTGAGGCATTGTACGGGCGTAAATGCCGATCACCTCTTTGTTGGGCAGAGGTGGGTGACAGTCAGATCACAGGTCCGGAAATGGTAGTTGATACTACTGAAAAGATTGCCCAAATACGACAACGCATGGCGGCAGCACGTGACCGTCAGAAAGTATACGCTGATAAAGACAGGAAAATACTCGAATTTCAAGTTGGGGATCGAGCACTACTCAAGGTGTCACCCTGGAAGGGTGTTGTTCGTTTTGGTAAACGAGGCAAGCTCAATCCACGATACGTTGGACCATTTGAAGTCATAGAAAAGATAGGCAAAGTGGCCTACAGACTGAACTTACCAGCTGAACTTAGTGCAGTTCACAACGTCTTTCATGTGTCGAATCTGAAGAGGTGGCAGTCAGATGAGACCTTTATAGTTCCTTTGAAGGAGCTCACTATCGACGAACGGTTGCATTTCGTCGAAGAACCAGTTGAAATCACGGACCGGGATGTTAAGGTCCTCAAGAACACTAGAATACCTCTTGTACGAGTTCGTTGGAACTCCCGTCGCGGCCCAGAGTTCACCTGGGAGCGCGAAGATCAAATGGAACTCAAATATCCCCAGTTGTTCGAAAACAATGCAACTACTACTGAGGCTGAAGCTACTACGGAATTTCGGAATGAAATTCCAACTCAACGGGGGAATGATGTGACACCCCAGGAAAACTAGTAAACGATAACTTACCTAGCTTCCTCAGTAACCGCATGCTAAATTTCGGGACGAAATTTCTTTCAAGTTGGGGATAATGTGACAACTCGAGTTTCCGACTTTCATTTTCGCATTTAGTGCACGTTGACTTTGATTGTGTAGTTGTTTAACTTGTTCAACTTGTAACTGTACACGTTATTTTTTTATATTTTATGAACGCATTGTGGTTGCATGATTTTGTGTTTGGCTGTATAACATGAAACCTATTGAAAACTTAAAACTGTTAGCACATAAAAGGACTCGACGAAACAGACAGGACCCGACGAAACAGACTGTTTCGTCATAAGCATCCCGACGAAACAGAAGTCTGTTTCGCCAAGCCCAGTTTCGCCAAGCCCATTAAGGGCCCAGAACGGTAATTCGTTCATATTAACGTGAACCGACTCCCTGTTTCACACTTTTAACAAAAATAGAAACCCTAGAACTCTCCACTCTGTGAAGGCGATAACCATCCTCAACCATCATCTTTCTCTCTCGAATCCTCCCTTGTTCATCCCGGATATCTCGGTTAGTGCGTGCTCGTCTAATCGGTTTCTTTGTTTTCTTTATACATGTTGCGTATATGCTTGATTTCTGGATTATAGGAGTATACGTGTATGATGAATACTTAGGGTTTCATGAACCTCTCAATGATTGTGCATGATAGCGGGTATGCATAGAGTATGGATTTTATGAGTGTTGTTTTGTGATGATTACATGATTTTATTGATGATGATGATGATATGATCCCTGTTTCATTGATGCTTCGGTTGAGATGCATAGATTAATAGTTAGTAACATAAGACTCATTATATTGAGCGAGGATTGAACGTTTTCTGTAAAACTGTTGTATCGGCGATTAGGGTTTCTGTGTTATCCGTATCTGCTGTTACTGATGTCTGCGAAATTGACATCCGACGAAACAGAACCCTCGGCGAAACAGAAAGTGTTTCGCCAAGAGTAATCGACGAAATTGAATTCTGTTTCGCCAAATAAGACCCCGACGAAACAGAACGTGTTTCGTCAAATGTGTGTTTCGCCAATATCTGTGTTTCGCCAATATGTGTATTTCGCCGAACAGTTAATCTGCGCACTAACTTGAGTTAATTCTGTTAAGTGTTAACTGGGTTAGTTAACTGCTGTTATGTATAAAGTATTACTTGTATGATTGCAAATACGTGTATTGTGATTGATGCGATGTTCATGATGATTATGTTTACGCACAAACAACTTTAATACAAACTGATTATGTATACGTGCATACCTTAGGACGTGATTGATTAACCGTGAGCACATACTTAGCATACCGAGCGAAACAAGGTGAGTTCACACTCTTTCTAAGGCATGGGATTCCCGGTGGTTTGGGAATGGGTTAAGAAATTAAAAATGGAACCTACATATCCTCCTTGGGTAGGATATGTACCGCCATCCTCCATGGGTAGGATGCCAATATTAATCCTGCGTATTCTCCTTGGGTAGAATACATACGTTCGTCCTCCTTGGGTAGGACAACAAACCTTAACGCATGCTCGTCCTCCTTGGGTAGGATATGTACCGCCATCCTCCATGGGTAGGATGCCAATATTAATCCTGCGTATTCTCCTTGGGTAGAATACATACGTTCGTCCTCCTTGGGTAGGACAACAAACCTTAACGCATGCTCGTCCTCCTTGGGTAGGATATGTACCGCCATCCTCCATGGGTAGGATGCCAATATTAATCCTGCGTATTCTCCTTGGGTAGAATACATACGTTCGTCCTCCTTGGGTAGGACAACAAACCTTAACGCATGCTCGTCCTCCTTGGGTAGGACAATCACACTCGCTACGGTCCTTGGATCAAGAAGGGCACGTACAAATACGACTAGTCAACAATATTCATCGCACGCATGCCTGGATTGGCAGCAAGGACTAACGCGATACAATTTCTAAACTTCGCAAACATGCCTAGAGGGCCGCGATGCTATTACATACGATTTACGAAACGAACATTATAACTAAATAACCAACAGTGAACTCGCTCAACTAGTTGTTGACTCTCTGTTACATGCCTTGCAGGACCATAGGTACTCTTGGAGCTTGCACGGGAGGCGCAGTCGTTGTGGGCACGGACGTGGATGTTTTGTTAAACATTATAACATTTTGTACTTAAACTTATGTTGGGTTTTACATTAATGCTTCCGCTACACACTTGTATATATTTGGTTTTGTAAACACCTATCGTATTGATGAATGACTTTTGATAATTATGTTCAATATGATTGGTGGCTTGATCCTGGTCATGTCACGCCTCCAAGCGGTGGTACTCCGCGTGTGGATTTTGGGGGTGTGACAGTAATACTCCTCTTTAACTCAGCCCCGGCTTGAATTTCAATGAGAGCTCTAGCATAACTGCTTCTTCCCCACTATTCAGCACACATTGTAGAAGTGTACGAATCTAACATCTTAGGCACCCCTATCTTAGACGCGAGCAAGCTAAGACCGTCCTCAGTATATGCTGCTAACGGCACATCATGCATCTTGACCCAAACTGGGATAGCTTTAATATCTTCCTTTTCCAATTTGACAGAGGCCGACCACTCCTTCAAAATTATCGGGACATTTCTAATCATCCAAGGTCCATCCTCTACCATTTTATCCATCCCTTCCTTTGTTTTGAATTTAAAGAAAAAGAACCCGTTCGCATTCATCATTAGTCTAGAGAGACCATATTTAGCCCAGTTGTTCTTTGCAAAATAATCCACCCCTGGGAAAGCCAGACGTTTACCCAGAAAATATCCATACAAAGTGTTAGCATACCTGTCAGAGACTTGTTTAACCGAAGACAATGGAATAACAACATCGGCTCCATCAACTAACTCACTAGATTCCATCATCCGAAAATTAACCTTTACATTCTCCTTTGCGTTATTCACTACTTTAGCAAATGATAAAGGTTCCGCAACCCCAGAAAATCCTGAATTCGAGTTACTAGCCAATGGATTCGCAGCCCCAGAAAACTTTGTACTCTCCTTATCAGCCGACAAATTCAGCCCATGGAAACCTGTTATTGGTGAGAACAGATTATCCAATTGAACCGGTGCCGAGACCTTAGTGAGTTCATCGATAATGTTTATACCACGTTTTGGCTGTATATTGTTCCCATCAACATCAAGTATACGATCCGCTATTTCTTTGAATGACATTGGTGGCCTACCACCAGTTTTCGTGAGTTCATCCATTAAGAACCATGAAAAACCCTAGCAGCCGTCACAGAAATTCGTTCCAATCAGAAGTGTGTTGAATACGACCAATGTGTAAACCCTAGTTTAAAGCTGCAATGAAACCTTAAACCAAGGCTAACGCACTTCAAGAATCCACTCCTTGCTTCAGCCCCTAATCTGAATACGAAAGCAAGAAACTGATCCCTTAGAGATGTCGGCCAACAATTATGTGAAAAGCCTGAAAAACCCTAGCCGCCAACCCTATTTCAAACAAAAGAAACCTGAAAAACCCTAGCAGCCGTCAAGAACAAAATCGAACAAGAAAGGATGAATCAGATTGTAAAAGCAGCAAACACAATCTCTCTTTGTATACCCAGTCCAGATTAACAACGAAACCAAACAACCAGCGGCAGCCAAGTGTAGAAAAAAAAATGAAAAACGAACCCTAATCTTGAACAAAAACGAATCAAAGAATGATTATATTGAATCGTAAGTGTAAATCAGAATTGATGAGACTCTAATCACACAAAACAATCCCTACAATCATCAAGAAAAACGAATTTTAGGTCAAGGAAGCAAGAGGGTCGATTTTCTCCATTAGAGAGAGAGAGAGAGTTGATAGGGCTTCAAGTAACTTGAAACATTTAAACTTATGTTTTTTTTTTTTTTTTTTTGGTAACCAACTTTAAGTTAACCAAGTTCAGTTTTAAACAGCGGAAGCATAAAACGTGAAACCAAAACATAAGTTCCATAGTTCATAAGTTTAAAGTTCAAAACGTAAGTTTAATAGGTTTATATGGATTAAATATTAAGCACGGGACATAACAATCCATATCCCACAACAACCTTCTCCTCGTGCAAGCTCCATAGGCAGCGACCTGTAAGGAATGTAACAACGAGTCAACAACAAAGTTGAGTGAGTTCACGGTTGGTTGATTAGTTTTAAGTTGTTTCTGAAAAACGTGGTTTGACTTTCGTTGGCTTATTTGCCATGGGGGTTACCCTATAGTTGAAAGTATGTTTAACTAGTTCCTTTTATTACCCAAACCATATCCATATTCAGTGGGGGCTTCCCCATGTAAACCACTAGACTGTTATGATATCGACTACTAACGAATTTTGTTGTGCCCTACGTCAATGTTCTATCATCATTGACAGTTTGCCATAGTCCATTGGTACACGCCCGTTCGGACGACACGGTGTGAGGTTTGTTAAACATAATAGCGCTATTAACTAATGACCCGCTCGCCATCGGCCTCGGCGATTAAGTCGATATAAAATGAGGGACTTGATGATAGAGTTTTTGTCTAGTAAGTTTTAAGGTTGTTGTCCTACCCAAGGAGGAAGAACGTACGTATTCTCCCCAAAGAGAATACGCAGGATTAATATTGGCATCCTACCCAAGGAGGATGGCCGTACATATCCTACCTAAGTAGGATATGTAGATTCCGTTTTAATTCTTTAACCCATTCCCAAACCACCGGGAATCCCATGCCTTAGAAAGTGTGTGAACTCACCTTGGTTTGCTCGGTTAGATTAATTACTCAAATAATCAGGAATCAAGCACGTCCTAATAAGGTACGGATAACAATCAGTTTCTCATGCATAACGCGTACCCTATGTACGGTTTATTTACTCATTACTTCTATCACATACCACACAATTCAAGTGTCAAGTTATATTGTTAAGTTACATTATTTTACCCTAAAATAATATAACTATCTCACAAAATAAACAAGTATCCACACAAGTGTTCTTATATAAAATATATTCTAGATATATATTTAATCATTTTATTTATAAAATAAACCTCCGACACTTTGTATTTTGTTACAAAAATTATGGCGAAGTTTATATTCGAAACACAAATTATAAAATATACTTGTAACGCTTGTTTAGAAAAATATTGTCTAAGTGTTGGAATTTTTAGAAAATTTCGCCAGAGTTTCCTTTGTAAATAGAGGTATGCATGCTTATTAGCATATCATTTTCTTTTCGGAAATCATTCAATCAATCAACAACAAGCTACTAAACAATATTACACTAGTCAAGTGCAAAAATAATGCACTTTACATGACGACATGAACTTGGTGTTTCAAAAAAACGCGTAGTAACTTAGTGGGGTGTTTTGTGGGTTTAGTTACCCTCCAAAGCGTGTTCATTTTTGTTAAAATCTTACTCTCGGGGTTTTTAGATGTTCAAAATTTGTGAACTTATTTTACAAAAATACTCATTTACAATATTTTCATGTTTC
This sequence comes from Helianthus tuberosus, assembly GCA_030545235.1. Taxonomy (NCBI): domain Eukaryota; kingdom Viridiplantae; phylum Streptophyta; class Magnoliopsida; order Asterales; family Asteraceae; genus Helianthus; species Helianthus tuberosus. Next base: position 126,194,767 of record CM060405.1, read on the forward strand.
ATTTGCATCCTTATACTCTTTTTAATTCCAAAAATAATGTATATGCAAATAAAGTTATGATCCTTCAAAACCCGTCTTTTTAACTTGGTTAGTTTAGAAAAATCATCATCAAGACTTGGATTTACAAGTTTACTGGTTTACTTGGTTCATTATTTTCTTTAGAAAAATCACCCTACTTTCAAGTTCATGTCTTCTTTAGTGGATGATTATTTTATGCACACATAATCATCCCTAACTTGTTTAGTCATGTTTTTAATCATAACTTTAACAAGCTTCATAGGATATCTAACCATCATGTTACTAGTAATCATCAAAACATCAACAACATGACCAAAACAACTTCATTACAACTTTATTTCATCAAGTTTTCATCAACAAGTTAGTTTATGTTCAAGACTTATCTTTATGATTTTTAGTGTTTTTTTGTAGTTACATCATAATATAACCATTAACCGCCATAAATATAAAATATGAGAAGATCAAAGAAGCTTACTACTAGCTTTGAAGCTAGGGAAGAAACTAGACGAAAAATGAGTGGTTAAAGACAAACGAGGGAGGTCCTTGATGATCCGCGAGCTCCACACTTCGTGATTTACCTTTGTGGACCTTGTAAGAGTCTTGGAATACTTGTATCAAAATCAAAATAAATGATGGGGGTGGCAAGGGGTTCGGCCGTAGCCTTGCAAGAGAGGAAAGAAATTGTTTTGTGTTGGTGAGTGGAGTTGATGATTAGTTGATGGTGATGATGGTTATTAATATTCAACTCTCTTATTCATAGGATCTTGTGTCACCCATATTACACACATTGTCACTTCACAATCTCTAAAGAGATTGCATGGGGATTGAGCAAAGTTAAAAAAATATCTTGAAGGGCCATACTTTGGTCCGAAAATTCAGCCATGGGGGGTTAAATGCAACATTTGATGGTAAGGGGGATGATTAATAGGGTGCTAAGTGTATGTGTTAGGGTTTAGTGGAGGTACTTGCATGATCACATCACAATCTCACAAAATCCAATGAGAGATTGGTGAAGATATTAGAAGATTAGGTGATTTTGGTGGGTGTGACCATGAGGGCCGATTACTTGCAATGGGGGGGGGGGGTTAGTGTAACATTTGGGGGTAAATAAGTTAATTAGTGGGAGTTTAATGTTATGTCTAGTGTTTAGTGTGTACCGGGTATTATGTAAGGTGTTATAGTGCTCGGGGACCATAACTAGCTCAGAAAAATAAAAACAATGCTTCTTGCAATATTTTAGTGTTCCGGGTAATATCCGATTGTTCGGTTTGATACTTTTCCGTTAAAGTGCTTAATTAATCCGTAAAGTGTCTTTTATATAACTTTTTGTAACACTTTCAATTCCCAACACTTAGGGAAGCATACAGGACTATTTAGTAACTTTTCTGCACAATACTAGTATGTTAACAAGCACATGTAGGTATGACACAGTAACCAGATAGCAATTAACTAATTCCACATAGTCATCAAGCACTTCAATTATCATTAGTAAATCGTACGGATACATGTAATTATGAGGGTTGTCACATGAACAACGCCCTTATGGTGGCTCATATATGGAACCTTCTTTCAATGAGGGAATCGCTTTGGGTTAAATGGATACACTCGTATCGTGTTAGGGGCCGGAGTTTTTGGGATATTTCGCTGCGAAGCAATGTCACTTGGACTTGGAGGAAGTTGTTAACTCTTCGGCCTTTGGTCCAGCAACATTTTTGGATAAAGATTGGTGATGGTAAACAAGCATCGATGTGGTTTGATAAATGGGATAAGATTTGCCCTTTGAGCTCATTCATCACTCCTAGAGCTATTTCGAATGCGGGATTCACGCTGAATGCAAAGGTGGCAGATGTGTTTCGACATGGGGAGTGGGGATGGCCTGATCAATGGCTTACCCGATACCCTATGCTTCATAACATGCAGCAGGTTCAGCTTCGGCATATGAGTGATAGGGTCGTTTGGAGATCTTCAGCTGGAAAGGAGTTGGAGTATAGTACATTCAATGTTTGGGATGATATTCGGGTCGCGCAGAATGAAGTTCAATGGTCGTCTATGATTTGGTTTCCGCAAGCTATTCCGCGCCATTAGTTTTTTATATGGCTGTTGATTAACAAGAAATTGAAGACTCGGGATGTAATGGCTATGTGGAGTGCGTCGGGCAATATGAATTTCACCTTGATGTGTTGTTCTCTGTGTTCGATGGGTCCGGATTCTCATGAGCATCTCTTCTTTGAATGCTCATATAGTGCTCAAGTTTGGAATGGAGTTAAGGTTATAGCGGGATTGAGTTCGGTTATGAACTCTTCGGTCATTTGGTGCAAGCCGCAAACTCTAAGAATGCAAGGCATGTGATTAGCAAGTTGGTTGTCAGTGCGGCGGGGTATTTTGTCTGGCAAGAGAGAAACCGACGGTTGTTTACGGAAAAGAGAAGGAGTGCGGGTCGGCTTGCTGAAATTATTTTGTCCACAGTCAGAATGAAACTTCATACGATGCAGTTTAAAAGAACAAGTCAAGTGGAGAGGATTCTTTAGGATTGGAGCTTGCCACGAGGCCTTCTGGTTGAAGATGATGATTGTGGCTAGTATAGAGTTGTTTGTTTCGATTTGTATTGACTAACGAGTGTGTCTAGTCTTGTTTGCTTGTTTGCTTGTTTTTTGGTTTGCTCTAGTATGGCATGTCATTCTAGAGAACTGGGGTTTGTTTCTTCTCCCCACTTGTTTTATTGGTTTGATGGTATAATATTCACCGGGGTAACCCTTTACCCAAAAAAAATCATAAAAGCACTTATATATAGGAAGTACCAGCGGCGTATCCACCATGCTTTTATCATATTACACATGCCTCGTTATTTAAATCACTTACCCAAACAAACCACCAAAATGTATTGTTTAAACCAATGTCAAAAATGTTTATGTGTAAACAATGTCTATGGTTAAATGTAAGTCATGTAATGTGTAATCAAATGTCAATATGTTCATGTGTAAACAATGTCTATTGTCAAAATGTAAATCATGTAACGTGTAACCAAATGTCATGTATGGTAAGTGAAATGTATCAACTAAACCATAGGTAAAATGCACAAAACAAGGTATTGAAATAAATCATAGTTTAAATCAAAGTTATGTTTTGTAAATAACTGCATGCTATACTGATACAAACATCTATGCGGTATTGTTAAAATGCATACATTCAAGCCTTGCGACTGTGGCGACAAACCCTTAAACAAATTAAAGGTTTATCTGAATTATGTGTATTGGATTCAGTCATTCCTTCCACCCAAACAAACCTAGGATTTCAGGAACGGGAGTTGTCAATTCCTATGGTACCATTACTTACTACCAAGCGGCATGGCCAATGTTAATGAACGTATTTTTATCCCATTTAAACAAACCAAATGTCATACCAAATGTAAGCATGTAATGTAAAACAATGTACTAAGCATGCCCTGAAATGTAAAACAATGTACTAAGTATGTAACAAATGAACATACATAGCATGTGATGTAAAACAATGTACTAAGTATGCAATAAATGAACATACATAGCATGTGATGTAAAACAATGTACTAAGTATGCAATAAATGAACATACATAGCATGTGATGTAAAACAATGTACTAAGTATGCAATAAATGAACATACATAGCAAAAACATGGATAAAATCATGTACTATACGTGTACTAATGAACATAGCAAGTATGATATAAAAACATGGAAAGCATGAAACCGTAACATCACCATAGGATAGTGGGCTCTGGGCGATTTTGGGCGATACTGAAGGATTCAACACAACTCTAGGTTTTTCAATCTCTACCTGATCTTCATCGATTTTATTAGCTTTAAGGGTTGGGTGATTGAAGGATCGGCTTAGGGTTTCTTCGCTAGAGTTGTTGTTCTCGTGTTCTTGATCCGATCAGTTTATTTACATTTGATTTCGGTTTGCTGTCAATTGTAAGTAGGTATTATTGTTCAGATTAAGGTGTTAGTTCCGGCGATTGTGGGATACCAGTTGCCGTTCGATTTGCATAATCATTCAGTATTAGGGTTTGGTCGGCGAGTTGTGTTGTTAACTAGCAGATCTGATTCCATTTGTTTGATTTTGCTTTTGCTGATATTGGTTCGACAGGTCTGGTTTCTTTTCAGCAGATTAATCCTATTTTCGTCAGAGTTTCTCTTGTTCTAGGGTTGCGGCTGGTTGTAGTTTCAGACCGTGTTTCAGTGGTGATTGATATGGATGTCCAAAATGCAGACAACTCAAACATGTTTGTAAGGAAGATAAAGAATATTGACGGAAAACCTTTTCAGCCAAAACCAACGTCAAATATAGCTAGGGTTTCTGAAATGCCGAGTAAAAAGGTATGTTTTATGTTGCCGCTTAACGATACTGAACATGTTATTGGCTGTTCTGATTCTCCCAATCAGAATTATGCGAAGGTCTTTGACAAGAGAAAGGTAGCATTTGTGTTACCGGTGAATGATGTTAGTCCTACTCGAGTTCAAAATCAGACTCAGGATGATAATGCTCATGTCAAATCTTATGCGGATGTGGTCCTAAATGAACAGGTCGAGCAGGGTGATATTAAGCGGGCTGGTGTTTCAATTCAGAATCAGAATGAAGATGATAATACTAGGAAGGCCAATGATGCGGCTGATCAAGTTCCTAAAGTCAATTTTCGATCTCTAAATTCAGATGTATCATTGGATGGAGTGGATGTAGTGCTTCCGATTGATTCGGTTCGCCAGGTTAACAACAGGTTAGCTAACACTCTTTATGGTTATTTCCTGGGGGATAGGATTGCATATCCAGTTGTTGAATATTTTGTCAGAACAAATTGGAAGAAACATGGTCTTCAGAAAACTATGATGAATTCAAATGGTTTCTTTTTCTTCAAGTTTGAAGACAGAAAGGGTATGGATACTGTTCTTGAAGGGGGACCTTGGATGATCCGTAACAAACCTATATTTCTCAACATTTGGTTTCCTACAAACACCCTTAAAAAAGAAGAGTTTAAAAAGGTTGCAGTTTGGGTTAAATTGCATGATGTTCCGCCAGTGGCATATTCTGATGATGGTTTAAGCATGTTGGCATCAAAAATTGGGTCCCCTGTGCGCCTGGATTCGTATACTAGTGATATGTGTAATGAGGCTTGGGGAAGGAGCAGCTATGCTAGGGCTCTCATTGAAATATCTGCTGATCATGAGTTGAAAAAGGATCTAACCATGGCTATTCCTGAATTGGATGGGAATGAATATGTTACTGATACTATTCGGGTGGAGTATGAATGGGAACCTCCGAGATGTGCCCACTGCTGTGTATTTGGGCATTATTCTGAGGAATGTCCTAAATGCATTCGATCGACAGTGAAACCTCCTACAAATAGTCCGAAAGTAGATGAGGATGGTTATACGGAAGTCAAGACAAAGAAGAATGTAAAGAAGAGCGGTTTTCAAGTTAACAATCAAAAGCCCAAGTTTGAATACAGACCTGTGGATAAAAAGAAAAAGGCAGTGAGTTCTTCTTACCTGAGTGCGCGGAGCACTAGTTCGTCCAAGGTTCAAACACATAATTCGTTTAGTGCTCTTGGGTTTGTTGGGGGGGAGCGGGGGTTCCTTCCAGGGGAGTTATGAAGGGAGACATGATTCTAATGAGGAGTCTGACGATGACGAGGTAGAGACTGTATATGATGAAACGAATGAGTTTATGACATCGGGTACACATCCTACGTCTTCCAGTACAGGAGCAAGCACCTCTCACATAAAGTTGTCTAATGGATAGGTGGCTTCTGTTTCATGCTAAGGGGCTGCCGGTTGGTAGCTATTTCATTTTTTATGATGGCGGTTGACGTTGTTTTGATTGTTTTTTTCGTTTGTCTACTAGTTAGTCATTATCATGATTGTAGTAGGCTAGATTGAGGTGGTAACTTGGTTGGTTTGTTTTTTTTTGCTTACATATATGGGGCATGTCCTGTATATGAACTAGTGGGGAACTCATCCTCACTACTTGTACTTATTTGGCGGTTGTCTATAATAGAATCACCGGGGTAACCCTTTACCCAAAAAACATGGAAATCATGAAAGTAACAAGTAGGCACATGTGTTTCACCCCAAAATGTTTGAAAAACAGCAAAAGAGGGAACTATGTACTCACTTGGGATTGCTCAATAGTCTTTGGATAACAACCAAGCAAAGCGAGAAAGATCACGGAATCAAACGGCACCTAATATAGGTAACTACGTTAATAAACGGACCTAAATCGGAGGAGGATAAAATGTGGTTTCGTAAACCAAATGAGTATAAGAACTCATGTAATATGGTTTAACAAAGCCTACATTCTAAAACGGAACCTATGCTAAGTGCTTACGACCCATTACGACTCGTTTAGGTAGCTTACGCTACTTTAACGTGTCGTTCACGTAAAACGTGTTCGGACCGCCTAACTAGTCCTATGACAAGTAAAATATGCCTTAACATGTCTAATAATGTTGCCTAATCAGTTTAGATGTCAAAATTTATGTTACATATGCTTAAAATGAATTTTGGCGTAAAAAGGGCATTTTGGTCATTTTTCCTAAGGCATATAATTACCTATCATACAACTAAGTAGACTAAGTGACCATAAGGTATAACCTCAGAAGGTTATTCCCTATACAACTATGGTCACAAAATGTGTTTGGTCGAATCCTAATGATTGACCAAACGGGTCGGGTTCGAAAGTCTAAGCGGTTGTTTAGACCGCTTACCTTACGACCATATATAAGCACTAAACCTAAAGTGACGAGCTAAACATGTTAAAACATGTTTAACGAAGTTTGAAAACAAGTTTGATATCAAAACAAAGGGTTTTGATACCCAAGAATAGTTTGGTTGCAAAATACGCAAGAATACGCATTTTGACCGAAACTATGACTCGTCACTACGCCTATATAACGTGGTAATCAGTAGGTATAGTCACAAAGGACTATGACCATCGTGATTACGCTCACGTTGCGAAGTTCAAACGAACTTCGTGTTGACCATTGACTGGTCAAAACAAAAAGTCAAACACTGTTTGACTTTCACGCTTAAAAACGCATAAAAGAACGAAAGATGTAACATCTGTGCTTATAATCATTGTGAACAGTTCAATTATCAATAAAACAATGTTATTTAATCCCAATGTTTGTTTGGTTATGTTTTACATTTTTCATGTTTTGACTTTTATTCAATTTCAAACTCTACATCGCTTTCTTGAGAGTTATACGCAAACTGGTGCGTAAACGTAATCATTTTAATACGAAAAATACTCCGGAACATCAACATATGCTTAAAATACCTTAAATAACCCTTACATAACTTAGAAATAAGTTTTGAAGGTTTTGGTATAGCAAAAACAAGTTAATTCGCTTACAGGGACTAAACTTGACAAACTGCGAAAGTATGCAAATTTGAACTGTAACGAACATTCCGGAACATGGCCATAAGTTAAACACACCTTAAATATCCTTTATATAGCTTAGAAATAGGCTTTGAGGGGTTCGGTGTGCTAAAATAAACTTTTGGGTCATTCAAGGACTAAAAGCGTCAAAAAGTGCACACGTTTGCACTTTCGCGCATAACTTACGTTCTGAATACATCCGAACATCCAAAAATTTATGTAAGCATTAAAATATTTTATTTTAGTGTTTGGCATGAGAAAAATCCATTCGTCATGCAATTTGGATCGTTTTTCGCGCTTATGCGCATTCCGTCGTAATTAAGCGAACATCGCGATCGTACGACCAAACGAACCGACATCCGGGATATTTTTGAGCATGTTTCATGTCCACAATGTTTAGGCATCATTTTAGGGCCTTGAAAATGGCTTAACGAGCCTTAAACATGTCGGAAATGGCCTTAATACACAACGGGGACTGAATTGGAAACTTTGGAAACTGGTTGCTGATCAGAAGGACCTTAGCGTGACACCTAGCCCCCTTGGCATTACGCGAGGCCCCTTCTGATCAGCAAAAGCCATTTTTAACAGCTGTTAACAGCTGTTTAGCACTCCCAATCCAATTCCAAGTGTTGTTTCCTGCTTATGGGGGGCCAATTTGATGTATATGATGATCAAAGCACGTTATTCGATAAACGATCCTAACGGGCTTGCATATCCTATAAATACCCATCCATCCCAACCCCAAAAACCCACACTTTTGAAATCTGAACTTGCTCTCTAAGTTGTTGTGTTTAACACTTCATACCTGAGAGTGTTCAGATTCAAACCTTCCATTCTTGGACCCTTTGTAAGTGTTCCTTCGTTCTTTTATTCTTTTAGCGTTAAAGTCAAACTTTGTTTGACTTTCTGCATTGACCAGTTTATGGTCAATGAGAAGTTCGTTTGAACTTCATAACGTGAGCGTAATCACGATGGTTATAGTCCCTAGTAACTATACCTACTGATTACCACGTTATCTAGGCTCAGTGACGAGCCGTAGTTTCGGCCAAAATGCGCATTCTTGCGTGTTTTGTAACCAAACTACTCTTAGGTATCAAAACCGTTTGTTTTGATACCAAACCTGTTTTCTAAACTTAGTTAAGCATGTTTTAACATGCTTAGCTCGTCACTTTTAGTTTAGTGCTTATATAGGGTCGTAAGGTAAGCGATCTAAACAATCGCTTATACTTTCGAACCCGACCCGTTTGGTCGATCATTAGGATCCGACCAAACACATTAGGTGACCATAGTATATAGTGAATAACCTTCCGAGGTTATACCTTATGGTCACGACGTTTAGTTAGTTGTATGATAGGTAGTTTATATGCCTTAGGTAAATTACCAAAATACCCCTTTGACACCAAAATTCATTTTGAACATACGTAACTTAACTTATGACATCTAAACTGATTTTGAAACAATATTAGACATGTTAAGGCATATATTACTTGTCATAGGACTAGTTAAGCGGTCCGAACGCATTTCACGCGAACGACGCGTTAAAGTAGCATAAGCTACCTAAACGGGTCGTAATGGGTCGTAAGCACTTAGGTTAGGTTTCATTTAGTATGTAGGCTTTGTTAAACCATATTACATGATTTCTCATACTCATTTGGTTTACAAGCCCTCATTCTATCCGATCTTCCGATTTAGGTCCGGTATATTAACATAGTTACCTATATTAGGTGCCATTTGATATCCGTGATCTCTAGCATTGTTTGGTTGTTACTCAATGACTACTAAGCAATCTCAAGTGAGTACATAGACCCCTCTTTTACTGTTTTCCAAACGTTTTGGGGTGAAACACATGTGCCTACTTGTTACTTTCGTGCTTTTCATGCTTTCATATCATATGCTTGTTATGTTCATTAGTACATTATAGTACATGATTTCATTACATTTTATGCTATGTATGTCCATTGTGTGCATACTTAGTACATCGTTTTACATTACATTTCATGCTATGTATGTCCATTATGTGCATACTTAGTACATCGTTTTACATTACATTTCATGCTATGTATGTCCATTGTGTGCATACTTAGTACATTGTTTTACATTACATTGATTTACATGACTTTTCTGCTTTGTATGTTAACTTAGCATACTTAGTACATTGTTTTCATATGACATGTATACAATTGCTATAACATTTGGTTTGCACAAACGAGACTTATATACGTTCATTAACATTAGCTACGCCGCTCGGTAGTAAGTAGTGGTACCATAGGACTTGACAAATCCCATTCCTGACATCCCGGGTTTGTTTGGATGTAAGGAATGACTGAATCCGAAAACATTTATTTTGATAACCTTGACTAAAAGGGTTGTCCGACTGTCTCAAGGCTTGAATATATGCGTTAACTTACCACATAAATATTTGTATCAATAAAACATGCATTTACTTTGCAAAACATAACTTTTGATATATTCAAAATACTTTGTTTTGTACATTTCTACATTTGGTTTATGTGACAATACTTTACTTAGAATACATAACATTTGTTACACATTACTTGACCACATTTGGACTTCTCAACATTTGACATGGCTTATACAAGAACTTTTTGACAATTGGTTTAAACATGGACTTATTACATTGGTGGTTTGGTTTGAGTAAGTGATTTAAGTAACGAGGCGTGTGTAATATGATACAAGCATGGTGGATACGCCGTTGGTACTTCCTATATATAAATGTTTGTATGGTATTACATATCGTAGCGTTATTTGAATCATTTCAATTTAAGACATATAACATTTTATGCAAATAACATATCTTTCACAAGACATTGCTTTACAAACAACTTATTTTATACAACTCATTCTACTTGGTTATTCATTTAACCATGTATTATTCTTTTATGTATACATATCATCTGATCTTATCGCTTTTTAAATGATTTACAAAACAAAACAATTTACAAGGTTCATGACTGACTTTTGCTAAACAATTTTTTTTTCTAAACTTATAAGTCATGAATCCTATTTTCACAAAACCTATGTATCTCACAGGCATTTTTATGCTGACGTACCTATTTTCACATGTGTTTTCAGGAGCTTTTGCATAGGATGATGATCGTGACACTAGGGCGGACCTGTGCCTTAGAGACTTAAAATGAAGATAGACTTAGTTTAACTATGTTATGAACTCTTTATTTCTTGTTTAAAGACAATGTAACACGCTTGTTTGATAAATAAAATATAACTTTGAATGCCATGGTTGTGAAACAAATAATTCTGTTACAACACTCCCCGACGTTTCCGCCACGATTTGATGTTCTACGTGGTCGGGGTGTGACAGAAGAGTTGGTATCAGAGCCAATGGTTATAGGGAATTAGGTTATTAGTAATGCTTTGACCTAGACTATAACCTTTCTACGACCCCAACACAAGTTGTCTTGTGTTTAGATTTTAAAACATACACTTCACCTATCCTTAGGTGATAACCACAACGGGAACATCAAGTTCGAATCTGCCTTGAAAATTACTCATCTGTTTTTGGATGATTGATTACTAGGTTTTGAACCCTCTGTTGTAAGGTTTTGAACCCTTCCAGTTTGATTTTTGGCCTTGTGCCATTCAAATTTTCAAAATCTCGTCAAAGTTTTGGGTTCTAAATAGTGTGAATACGTGCAAACTGGAAGAGTGAATGTCTATACCCTGGGTTTTCTGTCTAAGGCTAGAGTGTTCGTACAAATCCACATAATCGGACCAGTCACTCTTACCTGGGAACTCTTGGGGTGAGTGTTCACTTATAGGCGAGCATGTCTTCGCGATACATCATTTTTAACCCATTTACTTTGATTAAGTCACTATGTGTGTCGTTTGTTTGCTTTGTGATGCGAACAAATGACCACCATCTTTGCTTTTGTTGATTTTGATTCATCCCATTCTCTTCATCCAATTGTCTCACTCGTTTCCTTTCATGTTTTCCTCTTTTAGAATGTCTCCTCGACGCGAAAACCAGATAGCAACTGCCGAACTGGCAGAAATCCTTGCGCAGCAAATGGCTGCTCAATTCCCAAACCTCTTTGCTCAATGGAACCAAGCCAACAACAACAACAATGCTCCATGCAAATTCAAGGATTTTAACTAGGCTAAACCACTCAAGTTTAGTGGTTCTGAGGGAGCGACTGGGCTTCTTCAATGGTTCGAGAGCATTGAGAATACTTTCCGCCATGTGCAGTGTCCTGACAATCGCAAGGTCGAGTTTTCTTCAAGTATGTTTCAGAAGAGGGCTCTCAAATGGTGGAACGGGGTTATGAGAGACCGTGGTGCAGAAGTTGCTCTAGCACAAACTTGGGCCGAACTTAGGGCCCTTATGATGAGGGAGTTTTGTCCTCGTCATGAACAGCGAGCTTTGGAGAGAGAGTTCGATGACTTGAAACAAGATAGTGGTGAGCATCGGGCGTATACTGATAGGTTTGAGGAGCTGAGTCTGCTTTGCCCAACAATGGTTACCCCACTCGACAAGGCTATCGAAAGGTACATCGTTGGTCTACCTGACTCGGTACAAGACATCATTACTAGTAGTAACCCTACCACACTCCGTCAGGCGATCGAGTTAGCATCGACATTGACTGAGTCGCAGGTTCGTAAGGGAAACCTGCACAAAAAGGGTGACAAAGGTAAGAAGCAGTCGTCTGACAAAGAGGATAGCAAGAAAGGTCAAAAAAAGAATGAAAAGAATTCTGGTTCCTCAAAGGGTTCTAGGAAGCGAAAGGCTTCCCAAAACTATGTCGTTACTGCACAAGCTCAAGCTGCACCAAATCAGCCTGCGCAACCACTAGCCAAGAAGCCATATCTTGGCAATGCACCTTTGTGCAACAGGTGTAACGGCCATCACCTACCACATATCCAATGTCGTCATTGCACTAACTGCGGAAGAATTGGTCATCTTGCTGCTACCTGCCGCATTCCTACTAATCAGAACCAGGCAGTTCCGAACCAAGCCCAACAAGTTGCTCAGCCTCTTGCTCAGCAACAAGGTCAAGCTGCACGACCTCATTTTCCTCCTGGTTCGTGCTACAATTGTGGGGATCTGACCCACTACAGAAACCGGTGCCCAAGGCTAGCCAACCAGAATCAGAATGCAAATCAGAATCAGGCTCAGGCTCGAGGCCGAGTTTTCAACATGAATGCACATGAGGCACAAGCAGACAATGAAGTGGTGAACGGTAAGTTCTTTATTAATAATCAGCCTGTATCTGTTCTCTTTGATTCGGGTGCCGATAAGAGTTTTGTGTCTTTATCTTTTGAGCCATTGCTTCGCGTGTCTAGAACGAAACTAGGTAAACCTTTGACAGTAGAGGTTGCTAATGGTGAACCCATTGTTCTTGATTCTGTTCTTCGCAACTGCTAGTTGAACCTTAACGACCATCTTTTTCCTATTAACTTCACGCCTATGCAACTTGGTAGCTTCGACGTTATTGTGGGTATGGATTGGTTAGCCAAGCATCGCGCAGAGGTAGTTTGTTTTGAGAAGATCGTTCGTGTGCCGCTTTCGACGGGCGAAATCCTACAGGTTCGTGGTGAGAAACCTGCTGGTGGTCTCAAACTCATGTCTTGTTTTAAAGCTTGGAAGTATATCTACGAAAGAACTATGTGGCCCTTTTGGCACATGTTGTAGCAGATAAGGGCAAGGGTAAATCTATTCAAGATATTCCTGTTGTTAGGGATTATTCTGAAGTATTCCCTGAAGATTTACCTGGTCTACCCCCAGCACGCCAAGTCGAGTTCCGTATTGATCTCGTACCTGGAGCAAATCCCATTGCCAGAGCTCCATATCGTCTTGCACCGTCTGAGATGCAAGAGTTGTCTAAGCAGCTTCAGGAGCTCTCTGACAAAGGTTTTATCCGTCCTAGCTTTTCACCGGGTGCTCCCGTTCTTTTTGTCAAGAAGAAGGATGGATCATTTAGGATGTGTATCAATTATCGTGAGCTTAACAAGCTTACCATCAAGAATCGATATCCCCTACCTCGCATCGATGATCTCTTTGATCAGTTACAGGGCGCTGCTTATTTTTCAAAGATTGATCTGCGATCTGGATATCATCAACTTCGTGTGCATGAAGAAGACATTCCCAAGACAGCGTTTCGCACTCGTTATGGGCATTATGAGTTCACAGTCATGCCATTCGGTTTGACTAATGCTCCTGCTGTTTTCATGGACTTAATGAATAGGGTCTGCAAGCCATATTTGGATCAGTTCGTCATTGTTTTTATTTATGACATCTTGATATACTCTAAGACGCGAGCTGATCACGAGCAACATCTTCGTCTTACTTTGGAACTCCTAAAGAAAGAGCAACTTTTCGCCAAATTCTCCAAGTGTGAATTCTGGCTTAAAGAAGTTCAATTCTTAGGACATATTGTCAACGAACAAGGTATTCATGTACATCCCTCCAAGATCAGTGCGATCAAGGATTGGGATACGCCTACTACTCCTACTGAAGTTCGTTCTTTTCTTGGTCTTGCGGGTTATTACCGCCGCTTCATTGAGAACTTCTCAAAGATTGCAGTTCCTCTAACTACTCTAACTCAGAAGAACAAACCCTTTGATTGGGGATTCAAGCAAGAGGAAGCGTTTCTGACTTTGAAACAAAAACTTTGCGACGCGCCTGTTCTGACTTTGCCTGAGGGCAATGATGATTTCGTCATTTATTGCGACGCATCTAAATTGGGTCTTGGCTGTGTTCTGATGCAAAGGAACAAAGTCATAGCATATGCATCGAGGCAGTTGAAGATACATGAGAAAAACTACACCACTCATGACCTTGAGTTGGGTGTAGTTGTCTTCGCTCTTAAGATCTGGAGACACTATTTGTACGGTACAAAATGTGTGGTTTTCACGGACCATAAAAGTCTTCAGCATATCTTCAATCAGTGAGAACTCAACATGAGGCAACGACGTTGGGTTGAGCTTCTAAACGACTATGACTGCGAAATTCGCTACCATCCTGGTAAGGCGAATGTCGTAGCTGATGCATTGAGTCGTAAGGAACGTACTAAGCTTCATTGTGTTCGTGTTCAATCTGGCATTCAAGCACGATCTGATATCCAAGCCCGCATTTCTCAGGCTCAACAATCTTGTGTTTCACAAGGTTTAATGGATAAGGAATTTCCCTATCACATAACACCTGATCTGGAACTGAAGGACAATGGATCGTATTACTTCATGGACCGTTTGTGGGTCCCAAGCCAAGATAACCTTCGCACCTTACTTATGGATGAAGCCCATAAGTCTCGTTATTCTGTTCATCCTGGCTCAGATAAAATGTATAAGGATCTTCGTATTCAGTATTGGTGGCCTGGTATGAAGAAAGACATTGCCTTATACGTATCAAAATGCCTTACTTGTCTTAAGGTTAAGGCTGAACATCAGCGTCCTTCTGGTTTATTGGTGCAACCAGAGATCCCAGTTTGGAAATGGGAAAACATTACTGTAACACCCGTTCTTATAATTTAAGGTTTAATGAATCTTTTACGAAAACAATCATGTAATTACGATTACATATACATCGGAAATACGGGTTTACTAAAAGTTTTACAAATCATAAGTTATTCTACATAACGTGATCGAATTCGTTGTTTAAAATTTACAACGTGGCAAAGTGCGGAAGCGTGTATCTTTATCGTGTTCGGTTCTTCGCTGAGCTTGATCGTCTTCCGGCATCCAAAAGTACCTATATTCCATAAACATGAAATACTTTAGTCAAACGGGGTTTAAAACGTGTCTAAACGAATCCGGGAATTTAAACTAAATAAAATATACTTTGTTTCTGGGTCCACCGTAACTCAGTATGTAACCATTGTAATCATATCAGCTCCACCGTAACTTACGGTGGCATGACTAAATCAAGTATACGCAATCATATGTCTTTTTCTGGATTAATAATGACATTATTAACGTGCAGCGATTTTCTATACAGCTGCTGTAATTGACCATTATGACCCATTCAAAGTCCGAACTAGATTAACATGTTCAATGATGGATCGTAGAAAACTTCAATACCTTCGCAAGCATATAAGGTACACCTTCTAACGAATTTTCTATGATTTTATATGATTTTTATAAAATCAGCACAGCAACTATATTTTCATTTTTTTTTCAAACAGCTTTCAAGGTTTTGAACAGCTGTTTAATTCATTCTTTTGGCCTATTTAACAACCACATTTGTTTCTTATGATTGAAAACAGTAAAAATTTACTTCATAAGCTTTCCGAAAAGGTATAGAACACCCAAATCGGATAAACGGTTGATTTTATATGATTTTTTAAAGATTAGTCAAAATCCGTATAAAAAGCTGCGGAAATCATGTTTAGGGTCATTTTAAATTCGAACCAAACCATCAAATGCAACCCATTTCCCTGGCTAAAACCCTTATTAAACTCTTGGTAATGGTTAGAAACCTATAACAAATATAATGACCATCGTCCGTAACATTTGGTTTACATATTAAGGTAACCAAAAACTTATTTTAGACTTCGTTTAACTCTCATTAGCCTTACATTTAAATGAGAGTTATCTTATTATGCGTACCTGACTCGGATCATTACATTGACCCATTTAAGTACCTTGCCTCAATATCTACTAAGTAATAGCGATGTAAATATCCACTCGATATTTATTTCTGAAATCAAACAACTCATCAAACCATTAGTCGATATTGTCAAAAGTGATATTTTCACCTTTTGACCCGTTGGTCTAAATGGCCGATAATATTGGCGAGATAAAGCTTATTGCCATCTCGTCTACACGACTCGTTCCGATTTACACTGCACGGTCGTTTTAACTATAATTCACCTCTTAACGCTTTTTGGCCTAATAAGGCTTATGAAATATGTATCTTTCAAAACCAATAATTATTGTCAACAAGTGTCCAAATTTCAATTTTACCCTTATTGGTTATCTTGTTCCGTACGACTACACGCCGGAAACACCATATCTCAACTTTCCATTTGTCTTGTTCGAAATCAAAACAACAAAAAGGACATTATAAACTATATGACTAGTGTAAGCTATACTTACCTCGCATCCGAACTATGCTTTTCCTTTCCTTCTTGATTTGTTTGATCCGCTCCCTCATCAAGCTTCCACCTAGCTTGTTACGCGTCAAACTATCATCATTCACAAGGTGGTTAGATTAGTCATTTCAATTCACAACTATTCCACCTCACGTATTTTCTATGTCGAAACTACTATTTGACTTTATCATTGGTTAGTTTGACTTTTTAAAAGTCAATTGACTTACCAACATATTCATATGCACATTTGGTTCATTGAACTCACTTAGGCATATTTCATCCGAACTCTTAACAAAAATCAAATTTTTACATACTAACTTAGTAAGCCGCGATTTCATTTAGGCATTTCATATCAATGAAAATTGGCTGTTTTTTGTGACTTGTTTAACCTGTTTACAAGTCTTCAAAAATTATGATGTTTTTATGTGGCGTACCTCTCGGAGGGTTAGCCCTTGAGTTAAAATTTCAAGATCTAACTTTTTACCAAAAATTCGTGAAAATTCATTTACTAAGCTGCAATCAGATTCGTCACTTCTGACTGCAGCTTACGGAAAAATTCATTAAAAATTCCTCGTTTATCCGATTGACGAAATTCCAATTGGCGATTCTTTTAATCGCTTAAAACTTTCTACAGTAAGAATTTAAGATCATAACTCAATTCCTAAATTGAGTTATGACATTCGTGATGGGCTGCAATTTCTGTCAGAAAACGCAGCTTGAACCTTTGATACGGAAAAATTCATAAAACGCTCGATTTTCGTCGAAAAAATGCGATTCCAGTGGGGTTTTAAAGATATTTCCTGGAATTACATTCTAGACTCAAGAAACACATTATTTTATCACTTTTTGTCCAGGTTACAGCCAACACAAATCGGCTGTAAATTCTGATCAAGAATCGTTTGAATTCAGCTTTCAATTTAAGCTTGTTCTTGACATCATAACACTATTTTTTGCAATCAAAACCATAAAAACATCTCATACATGAATTTAGTATCAACAAAAACTTGAGCTAAGCATGATTTCGACATATACTTGTCTAGGGCTTACTCCTAGACACTATATTGTTCCTATTCCATGCAATTAACAAACATGCATCATCAATTTTCAGATTTCCTAATTTCGTGAGGTTTTCAAGTTGAGAGTTTTCATCAAATTTTACATACCTTGTAATCCTCTTGTGATGAGGATCAATAATCTATGCTCGAATTTCGTTTTGGACCAGATTTGCACCTCCAATTGAGAGTTTTAGTGAACTTTTCTAGGGTTTGAGAGTGGGGTGTCGCCCCTGCTCATTCTTGATCGACCAGAACCCCCAAATGGGGTGTTTTGTTTTTATTTTTAATTAAAATCAATAATATAAGTTTCAATTTTAACAATATTGGCCCCTCTAATTTGGTTAGTTAATTAAGTAGGGCACAACCTACTTATTTCTAACAATATTCCCCACTTATTAACTAGGTTAAACATTCCTAGTTAAATTAGTGGGTTCGGGAAATCTATAACCAAGTTTATTTCAGGTCCCGTTAACTCGGGCCTTCTATCACTTTATTTCTTAAAAGCTTTTTATTCACTTTTTGTTTATTATTAGGATTAATTATTTAAATCCTAATATTTATCGGGTAATTTTTTTTTTACCACTAACGGTATTTTACCCGTCAGTAATATTAACGTGGTTTGCTTACCAAACCCGTTTTTGGGGTGTTACAAGTCTACCCCCCTTAAAGAGGTTTCGTCCTCGAAACCTTTTCTTACATAATTCATTGAGTTTAAACTCAATGTATTTGATCCGAGATTGTAGGTCCCTCTTCCCGGATATGAGGTCAAACCTTATCCTTGTTATATTAACACACTAGCGAGTGCGGAATCCAAGCTAGCATGCAACCGAGTTAGAACACGCAAAAGCACGACACACAAAGTTCACCGATTAACACCACTTGTATTAATACGAATGAAGGTTCCAGTTACAAGCTCAATGTTTACAGATGTATTCCGTAAACTCTCTCTCGTGTGTGTGTGTTTTCAGCAGAATGCTCCCAGTGTTCTCTCCAATCTCCCTTGTGTGTTCTGCTTGAAATGAACACAACACATGGGTATTTATACCCGACACAGCTAACATGCTCGAAGGATAGGGTAATCTGGTCGAAGGATCATCTATCGACCAGACCAACTACCGAAGGATCCATACATACCTCGAAGGATGATATCCTTCGAGGTCCATCTGTATCTATCGAAGACATTATCTTTCGAGGTCATCGAAGGATACAATCCATCCTTCGATGACATCCTTCGACACAAGCATGTTTCAATCAATGTGCTAACTGTTTGGCCAAGTCAAACCGGAGGATGGTTGACTTGGTCAAACTTACATCGAACGCACATAACAAATCTAACATAAGACATCGTTTTGTATCATGACACATTACAGACAAAGTACAGACACAAGTCTTCGTCTTGAGCTTCGTGTCTTCGAGTCGAAACCAAGTCGAACTGAGCTGAGTTGAACCGAGCCGAGTCGTGTCCACAAAATATGCATCAACAAACTCCCCCTTGGACGCTACTCGTGAGGTTCAACGCTATTCGAGAGATTCAACTTCGATGTCTTCCACGTCGGAGGATCTTCAAAGTCTTCACGTGTCGTAAGTAGAAAGTGTATCAACAAACTCCCCTTTTTGTTTAGGTAGTGTGTCAATAAACTCCCCCTTAGATTGAGCTCTCCATTGAGTCATGCTCGTGAATCTTTAGACTTGTCAATACTTCAGATCCTTGTGGTGTTGATGAAGGGTCAGCGGCAACTCGATCACTTTATCCTTTGAGTGCCTCCACTTCGTGTCTTCATTCCGAAGCTTGTCATCGACCATGTTCTCCTCGCCTTTAGCATCTGCACATGCAAGAAAGCTAAACGCATAATGAGAACAACCGCTTGGAATATAGTTTACATTTAAACAAATGACACATATGAGATCAAATCTCAATCAGACACCAACCGACAACAGTTTGAAAGTTTAGAAAATGTACAATCTTAATCCTTTAACTTTCAAAACTTGTTAACTTCGACAGATTATGAAGATGCAAATGTTTTTCGGCTTACGATCAGGATTTTGGGTAGGATAGACTCGAGTTCCAACATCAGTCAATCAAAAATAAACTAGAAGCAAAATCTTTTTGGATTTTATAAAGTTTATATTAAAACACACCTAAAATCTTTTTGAAATTTTTCATTTGTAAAGACGGAAAACAATAAGTAAATATACACAAGAATCATAAACTGAAAATAGTAAATAAATATCTACAGACATTCTTTTTGCGAGTTTCGAGGGTAAGAGAATCATATCAGTGTACGGTCATGTCAAAACGCTCTTGTTGTTCTATTAGTTAACATTAAGATAAGCATCCTATAACGATTATCGGTATTGTTGTCCACATAAACTCAACTTATCATTTGTAATCATGGCGAGGGGATACGTTAAGGTATGATTTATACTTACCGACCGGTGTTCATCCACATCACGACACATTCCCGTATCAAGGTATGCACGAGGGTTCATCTTACCGGTGAGTATACCGATTATCATCTGTTTGACCGTATATGATGTGAGAAACTCACTTATTTTGATTGAAAACAAGCCCTATGTGATAGAATCACTTATTGATGTGGAACTTGATTTTCATATGCATGAGGGCACAGGAGCAAGTCCGTGAACAGGTCAGTACTTTCGTACAGCAGAGAGACGAACTTGACTCCCGGATAAATGTGATATTTTATCACTTATTTTGAGGGACATGTGATTATTGATCACTTATTGAGGTCGAATGCAGTATGAGATATGTACACGTAAGTATGGTATCATGGAAGATCTAGACTTGCGTCCCCGTTATTTTTCGGAAAAAGATACAACCATGATACCCAGATGATAAGCAGCATAAAGACCGAATATCTCAGAACCTCGGCAATCTCTCAAACGAAATTTCGGTACTAAGACCATATGCCAATGAATGGTTCCCACCCAGTCTTCAGTCAGATTTAAGTTTATATCACCCTGCACACTTTAAAATGATTGTGAGCCTACCGATACATCTTATATAGAGCTGCTTATCGCTTTTTCATTTAAGGTTTAAAGAGGTTTAGACAGACCACTGATGTACTATCATTTTCTCTTTTTCTCGCCAGGAAACTCATTTTTGTTTTTCTATTGTTTTTGTGCTTTTGAAATTTTTCAATGTTTTTGGATTTTCAAATTTTGGATTTACTCCCCCTAAAATCAACAAACTAAGATAAATTTAAAACACAAAGATATTTACAAAAATGACTTTCCGATGTTGGTTAACTCATGTTTTACCTCAATGCCGTTTACCAAAAATAATTTTTTTTTAATCTGAAAAGATTTATCAATTTTTTGGAAAAATCAGTTGGCATGTCGGTTTGCGGTGCGGACCATGACAACAGTGTCTGGCCAAAGAGTGCTGCGAGATAATACAAATTCATAAAGTAGCTTAAATGACGACAAGTAAAGGAGAGATTAGAATTTTAAAACCGTATCCTGCAACTGCTTCGTGCATTGCAAGGAATCTGAGTGCTCTCCCAAACTGGATATCCACCCGGTGTGGATTTCAAAGTCGATTCTTTGTAGCTACTGAGAAGTCTCTTGACAGCAACAAGATCATAAACCTTTGGGTCCGGCTGGTCTTCCACATTTCACCAGCGAAGGTTTTTGTCTTTCTCTTTCAGAAGTAGTGTGCGGTTGTTCAACCCATGCCAAGGCATCCGCACACCCAGTTGGTTTGTTCAACAAACACATTTTCTTCAATCACACCACGAAGAAATGTACACTGCACGTTCATCTTGTTGATTTTGAACTTCAAACGTGCTGCAGGTGCGTACATTTTGATTTGAATCTACCCTGGGGACCCGATCAAAGCTTTTAACAATCACACTTTTGGAATGATTTGCATTTTTGTCGAAGCTTTTCAAACTCTTTCAACAGACAATTTTGTTTCCCTTTCTCTTTCTCTCCATCAAAGGCAACAATTTCTTCTGTCGCCTATTTTGTGCATGGACACTCCACTATCAACAATCTTATGACTATTGAAGGTTCCTCCTGGAATATCCTACACACTCATTCAAAGATTAGACGGAGAGGGGGACCCAAGCCTTTGTGGACTTGGGTCGTCCTTGATCATCAATAAAAGTGATTTCAATCACTTGATGATTAGGAAAAAGAACCTCAGGTGCTCCCCCTGATTGAATTACCTGCTTTGGCTTCCAAGCTGTTTGTCCTTTACCAGTATTTGTATTAATTGTTTTAGCATTTACTGGTTTTGCAGTTTTAGGTTTTGCTTGAACAGGTTTTTCTTCTTTGACCTCTGATTTTAAGGCCTTTTCAATTACCTTTTGATTCTTTTGTTTCAACTTCTTTTCCCTTTCTTTCAAGACACGCGGGTCTTGTTTCGGGGAAACTGATCGTTTTTGGTAATTGGTTTCTTGAGGAGCCTTCAACTTTTGCAGGTATGGGCAGTATCTTACAATATGCCCAATTGTGCCACACTCAAAACACATTCTCCGCTCTACAAACCTCGGAGAAACATGTTGATGACCAGACTGAGAACCAGACCATGAACTTTGTGATCTAGATGTACTTGAACCTATATCACATCCGTTGGTGTGTTGGGTGTAATTATTCTGATCATTTCGTTTTAAAGTTCTAACTTGTTTTATAAAATCAATGTTAGATTTATCCTGAAATGTTTCAAGTTTATCCGTACCCTTGGATCCAACAAAGTTCACTTTCGGTTCTCTTTTCTTAACAGGAGCTCTTTTGTTTTGCACCTTTGGCTGTTGAACCTTAGGTGCTTGAACATTCTTGTTCTGAGCCTTCTTTCCCTGTGCTTTACCCTTTTCGGAGTTGACTTGTTGTTTTCGCTCAATTGGTTGTTTTTGGTTTCCGTATTGTTTTCTAATTTGTTCACACGGAATTGGATCACATTGAGTGACGGTAACTCTGTCACTTTTGTTTCCCAAAAACTTATCAATACATCCTTCAAAAATTTGTTCAATTAAATCTTGATTTACATTTTTAATTGGAAAATCTTTGTTAGAGTAGATTTTGTCATCTCCTTTGAGCGTGTACAACAAGTTATTCCCTTCACAACTAGATACAAGGGACTCCATTCCTTTTGACATTTCAGTCTTACTCGGTTCCACTGGTGGATCACACAAGATGTGATTCTCGATTGGAATATCTGTTGTAACCGAGTTAGACTGTTGATTCACAATTTCTTCAGATTCATCGTCCGTAGAATCAGCATCCTCAACAATGAGAGGATTCTGTTCCTTAACACACGATGAATCTGTCACATTCTCAGACTCAGATTCTGATTGACCCGAGGATGATGTACCAGTTGTGAACCCGAGGCCTGCTGCAAAGTCATCTAGACCGAGTGGCACAGTAGGTTCAAAACGGGGCATATACTCGTCATCAGGCAATTTGGAGTAATTGTGATTCATTGGGGGAGGACATGATTTGAATCCATTACACTTCCTATCCCCCTTTTTCTTTTGAACATCAATAATGTGATCCAAAACATAGCGGGAATTGGAATAGCTTTCCAATTTCTGCTTAATTGTCTCACATTCACATCTAGCTGTTGCTAACTCGACCATTTGCTTTTCAATTGTGTCAATTAAATCATTGTTAGCATGTTGTTTTCTCAAAACAGCCCTTTGTAATTCAGAAACATCATGTTTTAATGACGCAATTGTAGCTTTAAATTCCTTTTCATTTCTGGTTAAAAACAAGTTAGCTTCAGTTGCTTTAGAGAGATCAACAATCAATTCTTGATTGTGTTTGTTTGTGACTTCAAACTGCTTTTCCTGTTCAGCATATTTAACCTTTAAACTATCACAAGTTTCACCGCTAACTACAGTGGGTTCATCGATACTTACCTGACCTGATGAACTGTCGACATTAGCCGTAAAGGCTGAATGGAAAGAAAAAGATCCATCTTCAGAGAAGAACTTAGCAAGCTTCTCGGAAGTTCCAGCAGATTTCTGGCAGAGAATAGATCTCCTCTTGCATAATGCTTCAGCTTCAGCCAGAAGTTCATCAACCTTCAAATTCAAATCATCACCTGATAAATCACCAGTATCAAGTGATTCCCCATCTGTGCTCCCACTATAACCCGAACTATCTTCATCTTCTGAAGATTCACCAGCAGACGCGGGTTCTACTACCTTCTCAGTCACTTTAGCATAACATGATGTTCCACCATTTCCTCCTTCTCCAAGCTGAAGCGACCAATCACAACCTTCATCTATTTGAACCACGAGTCCCCGGTTGGCATTTGATGACCCTGGTTGGCTTTGGTTGTTGACAGGTATCAACGTACGAACATTGTTCCTGTTCTGGTTCTGCTGGTTGCCTTGGTTTCTGAAGGGATTTTGGTTTCCATGCTGAGCTGGTCTTGTGCATTCCCTTTTGAAATGACCTCGTTCACCACAGTTAAAGCATGTTACAGCTTGCTTGTCGAACCCATACTTGGTGTCTTTCTTGCTTTCCAAGTTCTTTCTCCCGGTCCTTTCCATAAACTCCTTTGCCCTTCGAATTGCACTAGCAAGAGCCCATTTGATATCCATCATTTCAAACTCATCTATGTCCACTTGCTGATAATCTTCATTGGTTAGATTGATATTCCCAATCTGACCTGCGATCAATCCACAGTAAGCACTAACCAAGGTATTCAACATCTCCATATGCTCCTTGGCTATTTCGACACTGACTTTGGAAAAGTTGGAAGTGTCTAATCTGACAGTGTTTGGATTGGAAGTGGCTTTAAAGTTTGAAGTGTTTCCATAAAACCCTTGCTGTTGCGGTTGTTGCTGCTGAGGAGCTGTCGGTTTCACATCTGATCTTGGATACATCAAGTATGCTGAAGGATCAAACTGATCTGTTGTTGATGGTCCAGTGTTTGAGATGAAAGCTGTTTGAAGCTTCGCGTGTTGAGAAGCTGGTTTTTCTCCACCAATACCTCCAGCAATCCCAAAATACATCTCTGGACTTTGAGGAGTGAGTGTTCTTTTTGCCTTAAGTTTTTCTTCCACATCCTTGTTCTCCAATTTTTGAATTAAATCATAAATGGTGATTGTGTCTAAAGCACCAGTTTCTTTGAGAATTTCAAGATAACTGCTCCACTTTGCTGGTAAGCTATCAGCAAATCTCTTCACTATTTCTTGTTGAGCGGCAGTGATTTTAAAAGCAAACATCTCACTCAACAAGTGATGGAACCTTGTAGATAAATCTGCCAAAGTCTCATTCTCCATACACGTGAAACCTTCAAACTCTTTCTTCAGTAAATCTTGCTTAATCTTTCTAGATTGAGCATTACCTTCACATCGTAACGTGAGCATATCCCACAAGCTTTTAGTTGTCGTGCAGTAAACAAACTGGTGGTAAATGTCTCTGTGAAGAGCTTGTGTGAGAATCATGAATGCTTTCTTTTCTAACTCAATTTTCTTCTTATCATCATCAGACATAGTGCTGTAAGTTTGTGGATTAGATCCTGCAACTTCCAAATCATTTTCAAATGGAGTGAAGAAACACATCCATAGATCTTGACCTTGCCCCTGAACATAAGTTCTCAGCCTTTCTTTCCACCATCCCCAATCATTTATGTGATTTAACTTTGGCGGTTTTGTGCTTGTACCAGTTTCACTGTCGTTCTGCATCATAGATTGAATGCTGCTGCTTTGATTTGTGACCAATGCCCATTGATTTGCAGTT
The DNA here is from genome assembly GCA_030545235.1 of Helianthus tuberosus. NCBI lineage: Eukaryota > Viridiplantae > Streptophyta > Magnoliopsida > Asterales > Asteraceae > Helianthus > Helianthus tuberosus. The sequence continues at coordinate 126,220,034 of CM060405.1, forward strand.
ATCATTGCGGCTTGAGTTGGGGCAATAGCTCGCAAGAATGCATTTTTGTCGAATTCTGGCTCAGGTTGTGTAGCTGATGATTGTGAAGTCGAAATCAATTGATTCCACCACTCACCGTTTGTTCCCATTTTATAAAAATTAATATATTAAGTGAAAATTGATTTAAAAAAAAAATTAATTTTCACAAACTATGTTAATTTTTCGAATGATAACAACCAGCCGAAGGATCCCTGTTCGAAAGACCTGAAAAACACAAACTGTTAAACTTAAACAGATTAGGGTCGAAAGATCAACACTTGTTCGAAAGATAGACACTTGTTCGAAGGATCAACAGTGTTCGAAAGATCACTGTTGAGTTTCGAACGATGACTTCGAAAGATTCTCCAAGACGAAGGATCCTTATCTTTCGAAATGTAACAGAAGCTCGAACAATATATCCTTCGAAAAGATTCCTTGGCTCGAAAGATAACTCACTGACTTCGAAAGATGTTCGAAGGATGGGTATCTGTCGAACCTCCTTGATCGAAAGATGATCTTTCGATTCCGAAGGATATCTTTCGATGAGCTCTGACACAGTTGACAAAAGTTGACAGGTTGGTGAGAAAGGTGACAAGTTGGTAGAAACTTTCGGCAGAAGGTATGTTCAGACGTGCTTTCTGCCAAAACCAGATTTGGTTTGAATATTTTAACCAGTTGTCCTTTCCCAATGCACAAACAACTTTCGAAATCAATTAAACAAGATCAAAATATTTAACACTTTGAAGAACACTTGAATGTATGATGAAGATATCAAGAACAAACCCAGAAAAATTTGAATTTTCTGATGAACCGACAACTGCCGAACACGAGTTTTGGCCGAAAATTCAATAAAAACCACCCTTTAACATGTGAAAGAGATAAACAACAAAGTTTTTATAAAAATTTCAGCAAAACAAGCAGATTTTCGAAGTTTTAAACACAAAATTTCCAGAAAATATAAACTTCAAAAGTCCGAAACACACTCTAAAACACTCGGTTTTAACAAGAAAAAGAGCCAAGGCTCTGATACCACTTGTAGGTCCCTCTTCCCGGATATGAGGTCAAACCTTATCCTTGTTATATTAACACACTAGCGAGTGCGGAATCCAAGCTAGCATGCAACCGAGTTAGAACACGCAAAAGCACGACACACAAAGTTCACCGATTAACACCACTTGTATTAATACGAATGAAGGTTCCAGTTACAAGCTCAATGTTTACAGATGTATTCCGTAAACTCTCTCTCGTGTGTGTGTGTTTTCAGCAGAATGCTCCCAGTGTTCTCTCCAATCTCCCTTGTGTGTTCTGCTTGAAATGAACACAACACATGGGTATTTATACCCGACACAGCTAACATGCTCGAAGGATAGGGTAATCTGGTCGAAGGATCATCTATCGACCAGACCAACTACCGAAGGATCCATACATACCTCGAAGGATGATATCCTTCGAGGTCCATCTGTATCTATCGAAGACATTATCTTTCGAGGTCATCGAAGGATACAATCCATCCTTCGATGACATCCTTCGACACAAGCATGTTTCAATCAATGTGCTAACTGTTTGGCCAAGTCAAACCGGAGGATGGTTGACTTGGTCAAACTTACATCGAACGCACATAACAAATCTAACATAAGACATCGTTTTGTATCATGACACATTACAGACAAAGTACAGACACAAGTCTTCGTCTTGAGCTTCGTGTCTTCGAGTCGAAACCAAGTCGAACTGAGCTGAGTTGAACCGAGCCGAGTCGTGTCCACAAAATATGCATCAACAGAGATATCATTTAAACATTACTTATACTTTTAACCAATTATTAGTATTACCAGATAAGCATGGTAACATATTTTTGGTCACTAATTGTCTACGTATCTCATATGACTTAGTGCAACTTAAAATAACGTAATCTCGTTATTTCCACTAGTTTAGTTAACTTAGCGATATCCATCGCTTTCATATACTATCGAATTCCTTACGAATCCGTTATTTTGACCCGTTTAAAGATCTTTAGTGAAATCTTTTACTTTTAGCAACAAATTCTTTTACGAATCCGTTATTTTGACCCGTTTAAAGATCTTTAGTGAAATCTTTTACTTTTAGCAACAAATTCTTTTGTTTTCAAATTTATCTATTCGGTTCAGCTATACCGAATCTACCGCTTACAAGCAAACCAAATTTTCTTGATTTGAATTGGTGACCTTAACCGGTCTCATTAACTAGTCTTATCAGTTCAGTTACTTTTATCACTCGCTTGGTTATAATGTGATTTTACTTCACATTACATTTCCTAACCGTGATCGTGTCACATCATGTTTAATTTGTATCAACCTTTCATTTTTGAAAATATCACTTTTCGAATATATCATCTTGCGCCTATCAGTGTCAAGACTTGTATCTTTCATGCTTACAATTTAAATTCCTATCAGAATTTATGTTTGTAAAAACATTATTTCTTACTAAAACCGAAGTTTTAGTTTTAGGATCTTTTCTTTAACTTGTGTCAATCATCCATACCCGGATATTGACAGTCCGTAATTTAATCCTTTACAGTCTTAGTTTTATGCTGGGATTCTTAACTGATTTCCTCGCTTTATCCAATCTAACCCGTAGGTTTTATCACTTAGCCTTACAGGCTATTTTTGATTCGACATTCACCTCTTTAGGGCGAAGTCCTTATAACTTCTTTCTAATCATGACCCGTGGGTCGTTTTAGTCCGTAGATCTCTCATTTCTTTATAACCCTAAAGGTTATGTTGATCCCGTAGATCACTCTTTTTTACTCGTGTCTTATTAAAATATATATTTGGTGTCAAAGCACTCTTTTTACGTTTGAAAATCATTTGTCTCAAGCTTACCGTTATCCGGCTTGCGCTTACTTATGCCTTCAAGCATTATACTTTATTCAACCCGTTCAATCTCAAAATAGTTGAATATAATTATCAAAATTTCTGTTTACGAAATTTTATGGTCTTTTAGTCATAACTCATAATCCGAGTCTTTTGACTTTAAATTCGTGTTCTCGTTTCTCGGTTTACGCATGTGTTTAAATCCTTACCCATTAACCGGGTACTTTACCGAAGTCATTATTAGTGCAAGCATTCTGGTATACATCAAGTTTTTGTTTTAATTTGTTTGGTTGTCTTAGCGGAAGCCCTCGCTTTTATTCAACCAAACCTTTATTCTTTATTTGACCATCCTTGACAGTCTTTTAAACTATGAATGATGATTATCATCATCATCATTTCTTTACTACGACCAAAGTCAACGATTTTGATCGTTTTTCTCGTGTGGGCAATACCTTTGTTTCTATGACCCCGCGGGTCATTTATACTTTGGTTTTACAATGCCCTTTTTGTCTACCATGGTTGTTTCATCAAAAATGACTTATGTCACGAATTTCCTTGGGTCTTTTATTTCTATGTGCGCCATACATTGTTTTTATGGTTCCCACGAAAACCATTTATACGAGTATGCCCATGAGATTTCTTGACCCTAAGGATCCTTTAAATTTCATTCATCTTGACCTTACTACATCGGACATAACTGCGCTCATTATAAGAAGCTCATGCTATCATGTGTTCACTACTTACTTGGCCAGAGTAAGCGATCAACACGTGGTACGCGTGACCTTATTATAATTACCACATCACGTCCCATGTAAGTAACTCCTCAAATTATCTCCATGTTTATGGTTTCATTTGGTAAAACTTTATTTAATTGTTAGTTAACAATTATTAGTTTTAGTCGTTTATTCCTTGAACATGTACAATGTCCCTTTTTATAAACATTTATTCACATTCATTGATGTGATCATTACTTTTCTCAATAGGATTTATATTGAGAATATTTACTTGGATGATCACTCTCGTCCAAGTTTCTATATAAACAAGTCTTGTTATTCATTTGTTATTCATCATTGTGAATAACACATTTCCTATTAAATTTCTCTTGGAAATCAGGTTTTCCAAGTTCTATCATATGTGTATGCAACCGTTATTACTTACGTGTTTGTTGCATATAACGACTCGTACGATTAAATTTAAAAGTGTGCACCTGGTAATGCTTGCCCTAACGGGCTTCTCTTGTCATTAGTCTTGTTCGCGACCGTTACGCGATTTTGGTCCTTGATGAGTATGCTCTTCCTATCATACCTCGGACCGTTCCATCATCATATCCATAATTCGTTCAACTCCCGTCATCTTCAGACACGAGTGTCCTTCAATTAAAACATTCACAAGAGTTAGTAATGTCAACTTCAATAATCGCCCGTATTATAATACAAGGCTTTTCTACTATACGCGTCAATGCGCGTATTTTCGTCAACCATATCAATCATTTAAATTGGGGTAACATATACCACACGATAGCCCTATGTGTTGTTTACAACACTTTAGCATACTAACTATTAACGTACTTGTACTTACCGGATTTGCGATCAAGCCTCGAACCGAACACTATTCTTTGTGAAGAGCATAAGGTTTAAGTCCAAGCAAGGTTCCTCCCCACCATACTCGAATCTCTTAAACCAAGGCTCTGATACCAACTTGTAACACCCGTTCTTATAATTTAAGGTTTAATGAATCTTTTACGAAAACAATCATGTAATTACGATTACATATACATCAGAAATACGGGTTTACTAAAAGTTTTACAAATCAGAAGTTATTCTACATAACGTGATCGAATTCGTTGTTTAAAATTTACAACGTGGCAAAGTGCGGAAGCGTGTATCTTTATCGTGTTCGGTTCTTCGCTGAGCTTGATCGTCTTCCGGCATCCAAAAGTACCTATATTCCATAAACATGAAATACTTTAGTCAAACGGGGTTTAAAACGTGTCTAAACGAATCCGGGAATTTAAACTAAATAAAATATACTTTGTTTCTGGGTCCACCGTAACTCAGTATGTAACCATTGTAATCATATCAGCTCCACCGTAACTTACGGTGGCATGACTAAATCAAGTATACGCAATCATATGTCTTTTTCTGGATTAATAATGACATTATTAATGTGCAGCGATTTTCTATACAGCTGCTGTAATTGACCATTATGACCCATTCAACGTCCGAACTAGATTAACATGTTCAATGATGGATCGTAGAAAACTTCAATACCTTCGCAAGCATATAAGGTACACCTTCTAACGAAGTTTCTATGATTTTATATGATTTTTATAAAATCAGCACAGCAACTATATTTTCATTTTTTTTCAAACAGCTTTCAAGGTTTTGAACAGCTGTTTAATTCATTCTTTTGGCCTATTTAACAACCACATTTGTTTCTTAAGATTGAAAACAGTAAAAATTTACTTCATAAGCTTTCCGAAAAGGTATAGAACACCCAAATCGGATAAACGGTTGATTTTATATGATTTTTTAAAGATTAGTCGAAATCCGTATAAAAAGCTGCGGAAATCATGTTTAGGGTCATTTTAAATTCGAACCAAACCATCAAATGCAACCCATTTCCATGGCTAAAACGCTTATTAAACTCTTGGTAATGGTTAGAAACCTATAACAAATATAATGACCATCGTCCGTAACATTTGGTTTACATATTAAGGTAACCAAAAACTTATTTTAGACTTCGTTTAACTCTCATTAGCCTTACATTTAAATGAGAGTTATCTTATTATGCGTACCTGGCTCGGATCATTACATTGACCCATTTAAGTACCTTGCCTCAATATCTACTAAGTAATAGCGATGTAAATATCCACTCGATATTTATTTCTGAAATCAAACAACTCATCAAACCATTAGTCGATATTGTCAAAAGTGATATTTTCACCTTTTGACCCGTTGGTCTAAATGACCGATAATATTGGCGAGATAAAGCTTATTGCCGTCTCGTCTACACGACTCGTTCCGATATACATTGCACGGTCGTTTTAACTATAATTCACCTCTTAACGCTTTTTGGCCTAATAAGGATTACGAAATATGTATCTTTCAAAACCAATAATTATTGTCAACAAGTGTCCAAATTTCAATTTTACCCTTATTGGTTATCTTGTTCCGTACGACTACACGCCGGAAACACCATATCTCAACTTTCCATTTGTCTTGTTCGAAATCAAAACAACAAAAAGGACATTCTAAACTATATGACTAGTGTAAGCTATACTTACCTCGCATCCGAACTATGCTTTTCCTTTCCTTCTTGATTTGTTTGATCCGCTCCCTCATCAAGCTTCCACCTAGCTTGTTACGCGTCAAACTATCATCATTCACAAGGTGGTTAGATTAGTCATTTCAATTCACAACTATTCCACCTCACGTATTTTCTATGTCGAAACTACTATTTGATTTTATCATTGGTTAGTTTGACTTTTTAAAAGTCAATTGACTTACCAACATATTCATATGCACATTTGGTTCATTGAACTCACTTAGGCATATTTCATCCGAACTCTTAACAAAAATCAAAATTTTTACATACTAACTTAGTAAGCCGCGATTTCATTTAGGCATTTCATATCAATGAAAATTGGCTGTTTTTCGTGACTTGTTTAACCTGTTTACAAGTCTTCAAAAATTATGATTTTTTTATGTGGCGTACCTCTCGGAGGGTTAGCCCTTGAGTTAAAATTTCAAGATCTAACTCTTTACAAAAAATTCGTGAAAATTCATTTACTAAGCTGCAATCAGATTCGTCACTTCTGACTGCAGCTTACGGAAAAATTCATTAAAAATTCCACGTTTATCCGATTGACGAAATTCCAATTGGAGATTCTTTTAATCGCTTAAAACTTTCTACAGTAAGAATTTGAGATCATAACTCAATTCCTAAATTGAGTTATGACATTCGTGATGGGCTGCAATTTCTGTCAGAAAACGCAGCTTGAACCTTTGATACGGAAAAATTCATAAAACGCTCGATTTTCGTCGAAAAAATGCGATTCCAGTGGGGTTTTAAAGATATTTCCTGGAATTACATTCTAGACTCAAGAAACACATTATTTTATCACTTTTTGTCCAGGTTACAGCCAATACAAATCGGCTGTAAATTCTGATCAAGAATCGTTTGAATTCAGCTTTCAATTTAAGCTTGTTCTTGACATCATAACACTATTTTTTGCAATCAAAACCATAAAAACATCTCATACATGAATTTAGTATCAATAAAAACTTGAGCTAAGCATGATTTCGACATATACTTGTCTAGGGCTTACTCCTAGACACTATACTGTTCCTATTCCATGCAATTAACAAACATGCATCATCAATTTTCAGATTTCCTAATTTCGTGAGGTTTTCAAGTTGAGAGTTTTCATCAAATTTTACATACCTTGTAATCCTCTTGTGATGAGGATCAATAATCTATGCTCGAATTTCGTTTTGGACCAGATTTGCACCTCCAATTGAGAGTTTTAGTGAACTTTTCTAGGGTTTGAGAGTGGGGTGTCGCCCCTGCTCATTCTTGATCGACCAAAACCCCCAAATGGGGTGTTTTGTTTTTATTTTTAATTAAAATCAATAATATAAGTTTCAATTTTAACAATATTGGCCCCTCTAATTTGGTTAGTTAATTAAGTAGGGCACAACCTACTTATTTCTAACAATATTCCCCACTTATTAACTAGGTTAAACAATCCTAGTTAAATTAGTGGGTTCGGGAAATCTATAACCAAGTTTATTTCAGGTCCCGTTAACTCGGGCCTTCTATCACTTTATTTCTTAAAAGCTTTTTATTCACTTTTTGTTTATTATTAGGATTAATTATTTAAATCCTAATATTTACCGGGTAAATTTTTTTTTACCACTAACGGTATTTTACCCATCAGTAATATTAACGTGGTTTGCTTACCAAACCCGTTTTTGGGGTGTTACAATTACTATGGATCTCACTACTAAACTTCCGCGCACAAAGAAAGGTCATGATGCCATCTGGGTAGTCGTTGATCGTCTAACTAAATCAACGCATTTCTTGCCAATCCGTGAGGATTTTTCTGCTGATAAACTTGCTAAAATCTATATGGATGAAATTGTAGCTCGACATGGTGTTCCTTTGAACATCATTTCTGACAGAGATGCTCGCTTCACTTCTTATTTTTGGAGAACCATGCAATCTGCTATGGGGACCCAACTTAATCTGAGCACAGCTTATCATCCGCAAATGGAAGGTCAATCTGAAAGAACAATCCAGACTTTGGAGGATATGCTTAGAGCTTGCGTGATCGACTTTGGTGGTAGTTGGGATTCACATCTTCCGTTGATTGAATTCTCCTACAACAACAGTTATCACTCCAGCATCAACATGGCTTCTTTCGAGGCTCTCTATGGTCGAAAATGTCGTTCACCAGTCTGCTGGAATGAGATCGGCGAGGCTCAGCTTACTGGACCTGCCCTCATTTTAGAGACAACTGATAATATTAAGAAAGTTCGTGATAACCTTCAGACAGCTAGAAGCTGTCAAAAGAGTTACGCGGACCCAAAACGCAAGCCCTTGGAATTTCAAGTCGGTGATCGAGTATTACTTCTCACCTTGGAAAGGTGTGATCAGATTTGGAAAGAAAGGAAAACTTGCACCTAGATACGTTGGACCATTCAAGATCGTCGAAAGAATCGGTAAGGTAGCCTACAGACTTGAGTTACCTCCTGAACTTGGAAATGTTCATCCAACCTTTCACGTGTCCAATCTCAAGAGGTGTTTAGCCGATGAGAACCTCCACATACCGCTTGACGAAATTCGTGTTGATAAAACACTGAAATTTGTTGAGAAGCCAGTGGAAATCATGGAACGAGAAGTCAAGTGGCTCAAACGCAAGCGCATTCCTTTGGTCAAGGTTCGCTAGGAATCTAAACGTGGACCCGAGTTTACTTGGGAATGCGAAGATCAAATGAAGGCGAAATATCCGTATCTTTTCCCACGAGTTTCCTCTAAATAAATTTCGGGACGAAATTTCCACAAGTAGGGGAGACTGTAACATCTGTGCTTATAATCATTGTGAATAGTTCCATTATCAATAAAACAATGTTATTTGATCCCAATGTTTGTTTGGTTATGTTTTACATTTTTCATGTTTTGACTTTTATTCAATTTCAAACTCTACATTGCTTTCTGGAGAGTTATACGCAAACTGGTGCGTAAACATAATCATTTTAATACGACAAATACTCCGGAACATCAACATATGTTTAACATACCTTAAATAACCCTTACATAACTTAGAAATAAGTTTTGAAGGTTTTGGTATAGCAAAAACAAGTTAATTCGCTTACAGGGACTAAACTTGACAAACTGCGAAAGTATGCCAATTTGAACTGTAACGAACATTCCGGAACATGGCCATAAGTTAAACACACCTTAAATATCCTTTATATAGCTTAGAAATAGGCTTTGAGGGGTTCGGTGTGCTAAAATAAACTTTTGGGTCATTCAGGGACTAAAAGCGTCAAAAAGTGAACAAGTTTGCACTTTCGTGCATAACTTACGTTCTGAATACATCCGGACATCCAAAAATTTATGTAAGCACTAAAATATTTTATTTTAGTGTTTTGCATGAGAAAAATCCATTCGTCACGCAATTTGGATCGTTTTTCGCGCTTATGCGCATTCCGTCGTAATTAAGCGAACATCGCGATCGTACGACCAAACGAACCGACATCTGGGATATTTTTTAGCATGTTTCATGTCCACAATGTTTAGGCATCATTTTAGGGCCTTGAAAATGGCTTAACGAGCCTTAAACATGTCGGAAATGGCCTTAATACACAACGGGGACTGAATTGGAAACTTTGGAAACTGGTTGCTGATCAGAAGGACCTTAGCGAAAGCCATTTTTAACAGCTGTTAACAGCTGTTTAGCACTCCCAATCCAATTCCAAGTGTTGTTTCCTGCTTATGGGGGCCAATTTGATGTACATGATGATCAAAGCACGTTATTCGATAAACGATCCTAACGGGCTTGCATATGCTATAAATACCCATCCATCCCAACCCCAAAAACCCACACCTTTGAAATCTGAACTTGCTCTCTAAGTTGTTGTGTTTAACACTTCATACCTGTGAGTGTTCGGATTCAAACCTTCCATTCTTGGACCCTTTGTAAGTGTTCCTTCGTTCTTTTATTCTTTTAGCGTTAAAGTCAAACTTTGTTTAACTTTCTGCATTGACCAGTTTATGGTCAATGCGAAGTTCGTTTGAACTTCATAACGTGAGCGTAATCACGATGGTTATAGTCCCTAGTGACTATACCTACTGATTACCACGTTATCTAGGCTCAGTGACGAGCCGTAGTCTCAGCCAAAATGCGCATTCTTGCGTGTTTTGTAACCAAACTACTCTTAGGTATCAAAACCGTTTGTTTTGATACCAAACCAGTTTTCTAAACTTAGTTAAGCATGTTTTAACATGCTTAGCTCGTCACTTTTAGTTTAGTGCTTATATAGGGTCGTAAGGTAAGCGATCTAAACAATCGCTTATACTTTCGAACCCGACCCGTTTGGTCGATCATTAGGATCCGACCAAACACATTAGGTGACCATAGTATATAGGGAATAACCTTCCGAGGTTATACTGTCACACCCCGACCGCGTATAACATGCAACCGCGGCGGAAACGTCGGGGAGTGTTGTAACAAAATTAATTGTTTCATAACCATGGCATTCAAAGTTGTATTTTATTTATAAACATAAGAGTTACATTGTCTTAAATAGGAAATAAAGAGTTCAGAACATAATTAAACTAAGTCTATCTTCATTTTATGTCTCTAAGGCACAGGTCCGCCCTAGTGTCACGATCATCATCCTACGGAAAAGCTCCTGAAAACACATGTGAAAATAGGTACGTCAGCATAAAAATGCCTGTGATATACATAGGTTTTGTGAAAATAGGATTCATGACTTATAAGTTTAGGAAAAATTGTTTAATAACAGTCAGTCATGAACCTTGTAAGTTGTTTTGTTTTGTAAATCATTAAAAGCAATGATATGTATAAATAAGAGAATAATGTAAGGTTAAATGAATAACCAAGTAAAAATGAGTTTGTATAAGATAAGTTGTTTTGTAAATCAATGTCTTGTGAAAATAAGTTGTTTATGTAAAATGTAATATGTCAAATATTGAAATGATTTAAGTAACGCTACGACATGTAATGTTATACAAACACTTATATATAGGAAGTACCAGCGGCATATCCACCATGCTTGTATTATATTACACTCGCCTCGTTACTCGAATCATTTACCCAAACCAACCATCAATGTAAGTTGTTCATGTATAAATGAATTGTCATGTGTTAATGTGTAAACCATATTGAAATGTCTATGTCCAATGTAAACCACTAAATGTGTATATCAATGTCAAAATGTTTATGTTAATGTAGATCATGTAATGTTTACCCAAAAATATCATGTATGGTAAGTGAAATATATCAACTAAACCATATGTAAAATGCACAAAAACAAGGTACTGAAGTAAAACATGGTTTAAATCAAAGTTATGTTTTGTGGAACAAATGCATGCTATACTGTTACAAACATTTATGCGGTATTGTGAAAATGCATACATTCAAGCCTTGAGACTGTGGCGATAAACCCTTAAACAAATTAAAGGTTTATCTAAGTTATGTAGATCTAATTCGGTCATTCCTTCCAATCCAAACAAACCCAGGATTTCAGGAACGAGAGTTGTCAATTCCTATGGTACCACTACCTACTAACGAACGGCGTAGCTAATGTTAATGAATGTATTGTTCCATTGTAAACAACCCAAATGTCATACCAAAATGTAAACATGTTATGAAAATAACTGTACTAAGTATGCATATAATGGACATACATAGCATGAAATGTAATGTGAAACAATGTACTAAGTACGCACACAATGGGCATACATAGCATAAAATGTAATGTAAAACAATGTACTAAGTACGCACACAATGGGCATACATAGCATGCACACAATGAAATCATGTACTATAAATGTACTAATGAACATAGCAAGTATACGATGTGAAAGCAGGAAAGCACAAAAGTAACAAGTAGGCACATGTGTTTCACCCCAAAACAGTTTGGAAAACAGTAAAAGAGGGGTCTATGTACTCACTTGAGATTGCTCAGAAGTCCTAAGATAACCACCAAGCAATGCTAGAGATCACGGAATCAAACGGCACCTAATATAGGCAACTATGTCAATAAATCGGACCTAATATCGGAGGATCGGATAGAATGAGGGTTCGTAAACCAAACGAGTATGGAGACTCATGTAATATGGTTTAACAAAGCCCACATACTAAAACGAAACTTAACCTAAGTGTTTGTGACCCATTACGACCCGTTTAGGTAGCTTATGCTACTTTAACGCGTCGTTCACGTAAAACGCGTTCGGAACGCCTAACTAGTCCTATGACAAGTAAAATATGCCTTAACATGTCTAATATGGTTTTCAAATCAGTTTAGATGTCAAAATTTATGTTACATATGTTTAAAACGAAATTTGGCATCAAAGGGGTATTTTGGTAATTTACCTAAGGCATATAAACTACCTATCATACAACTACTTAAACGAAGCGACCCTAAGGTATAACCTCGGAAGGTTATTCCCTATATGCTATGGTCACCTAATGTGTTTGGTCGGATCCTAATGATCGACCAAATGGGTCGGGTTCGAAGGTATAAGCGATTATTTAGATCGCTTACCCTTACGACCCTAAACAACGTGGTAATCAGTAGGCATAGTCACAAGGGACTATAACCATCGTGATTACGCTCACGTTGCGAAGTTCAAACGAACTTCGCATTGACCATAAACTGGTCAACGCAGAAAGTCAAACAAAGTTTGACTTTCGGACTCGAAAAGCAATAAAAGAACGAAGGAACACTTACGAAGGGTCCCCGAATGCTAATCTAGATCAAAATAGCTCAGGTATGAAACAACGGTTTCAACTTAGAGCACATAAGATCAGATTATTGTGAGGAAAAGTGAAGGGTGGAGGTGGGTATTTATAGTTTTCGGTTCACCGTTAGGATCATTTCTTGGAGAAGAGGGAATGATCACATCCCTACACTTGTTGGAATGTTGTGGTTACTGAATTTGGCCACCATAAGAGATTAACATGTGGCACTTGACCTTTGGAGGGTGTTAGGGGATGTTAATCATGTGTTTAAATGACCTTTGCTGATCAGAAGAGGCCTAGCGTGACGCCAAGGGGGCTAGGCGTCGCGCTAGGGTCCCCCTGATCAGCAAACACTTTCAAATGTTCTTCTTTCAGTCCCCGTTGCGTATTCAGGCCATTTCCGATGTGTTTAAGGCTCGTTAAATCATTTTCAAGGCTCCACAAGGATGCCTAAAAATTGTGGGCATGAAACATGCTCAGAAATATGTCGGATGTTGGTTCGTTTGGCCGTACGATTGCGTTGTTCGGTTAATTACGACGGAATGCGCATAAGCGCGAGAAACGATCTAAATTGCGTGATGAATGGATTTTTCTCATGCCAAACACTAAAACAAAATGTTTTAGTGCTTACATAAATTTTTGGATGTCCGGATGTATTCAGAACGTAAGTTATGCGCGAAAATGCGAACTTGTGCACTTTTTGACACTTTTAGTCCCTGAATGACCCAAAAGTTTATTTTAGCACACCGAACCCCTTAAAGCCTATTTCTAAGCTATGTAAAGGATATTTATGGTATGTATAACTTATGTTCATGTTCCGGAATGTTCGTTACAGTTCAAATTGGCATACTTTCGCAGTTTGTCAAGTTTAGTCCCTGTAAGCGAATTTTCTTGTTTTTGCCATACCAAAGCCTTCAAAACTTATTTCTAAGTTATGTAAAGGTTATTTAAGGTATGTTAAGTATTTGTTGATGTTCCGTAGTATTTTTCGCATTAAACTAATTACGTTTACGCATCAGTTTGCGTATAACTCTCCAGAAAGCGATACAGAGTTTGAAATTACACAAAAGTCAAAACATGAAAAATGTAAACCGCAACCAAACAAACATTGGGGTCAAATAACATTGTTTTATTGATAATAGAACTGTTCATAATGATTACAAGCACAAATGTTACAGTCTCCCCTACTTGTGGAAATTTCGTCCCGAAATTTATTTAGAGGAAACTCGTGGGAAAAGATGCGGATATTTCGCCTTCATTTGATCTTCGCGTTCCCAAGTAAACTCGGGTCCACGTTTAGCTTCCCAGCGAATTTTGACCATAGAAATGCGCTTGCGTTTGAGCCACTTGACTTCACGTTCCATGATTTCCACAGGTTTCTCAACAAATTTCAGTGTTTTGCCAACACGAATTTCGTCAAGCGGTATGTGGAGGTTCTCATCAGCTAAACACCTCTTGAGATTGGACATGTGAAAAGTTGGATGAACATTTCCAAGTTCAGGAGGTAACTCAAGTCTGCAGGTGTCACACCCCGACCACGTAGAACATACAAAACGTGGCGGAAATGTCGGGGAGTGTTGTAACAGAATTAATCGTTTCAAATCCATGGCAATTAAAGTTTCGTTTTAATAATCAATTATGAGAGTTTACATTGTTTAAACAAGAAACAAAGGGTACATAACATAAGTTAACTAGTTATTGTCTCGTTTTAAGTTGCTAAGGCACGAGTCCATCCTAAATGTAGCATGTATCAACAATCATTGCAAAGCAGTACCTGAAACATGTGTAAAAACGAGGTCAGCAAAGAAATGCTGGCGAATACATTGGTTTTGTAGGAGTGTCGAAATCATGGCTAGTTTAGACGTTGCAATACTTTATTTAAAAACCTTGTTTTGAAAAGAGTATAATATTGCAACTTAATTTAACCAACTCAAATCAAGCTGTTTATAATTTGTAAAACCTCGTAGCCATGACTCTTAACCCAAAAACATTTGTTTTAGTAAATTATTTGAAAATCAATGATAAGTTCTGATGATATGTATAAATAAGAGGATAATGCATGATTAAATGAATAACCATGTAAATGAGTTTGTATAATATATGTTGTTTGTAAAACAATGTCTTGTGAAAAGTATGTTATTTGTATAAATGTTATATATCTCAAACTGAAATGATTCAAATAACGTTACAGTATGTAATACCATACAAGCACTTATATATAGGAAGTACCAGCGGCGTATCCACCATGCTTGCATCATATTACACACGCATCGTTACTTAATCACTTAATCAAACTAAACCAAATCGATAGATAGATAGTACATTAAATATACCTTCGTTGTTCAAAAGAATAGATTTAGATAGTATAGTACAAGTATACTTCGGATTTATAGATAACATATCAAAATACGCTTTGGATGTGATAAATAACATATTAAACTATGTTTTTGTTCAGTAGATAACATATCAAAATATGCTTTGGATGATTAACAAAATATATGTTGGTTTGTACAATACCACACATGAGAGTATATCAAAATATACTTTAATAGTGTGATTTAAGAATTCAATCAGACCTAGTGCATCAAGATACACCTTTGAGACTATAGAAATACCACAAAGGCAATTCCTATTTGGATGGAGCAACAAATTGGTTTCAAACATTCCATGCCAACAGGAATGGGGTGTCAAATCCTATAGCGCTATATCATACTAACAATCGGTCTGGTGAACATAAAATAAGTACAATTCAACAATTTATTTTATGTTCTTTGAGAAATCAATGCTTAAATCATAGATAGTCATTCAATTTGTCAATAGATAAGTAATAACATGTATAATCAATTATACTTTTGGAAAACATGAAAGTAACAGATAGGTACACATGCTTCACCCCAAAACAGTTTGGAAAACAGTAAAATAGGGGAATAATGTACTCGCCTGAGATTGCTCAGATGTCTAAAGATAATCACCAAGTAATGCTAGAGATCTCGGAATATCAAACAGCACCTAATATAGGTAACTACATTAATAAACCGGACCTAAATCGGAGGATCGGATAGAATGAGGGTTTGTAAACCAAACGAGTGTAGAGACTCGTGTCATATGGTTTAACAAAGCCTACATACTAAATGAGACCTAACATAATTGCTTACGACCCATCACGACCCGTTTAGGTAGCTTATGCTACTTTAACGCGTCGTGTGCGTGAAAAGCGTTCGGACCGCCTAACTAGTCCTATGACAAGTGTTATATGCCTAAATATGTTACATAATCAGTTATGTGACAAAAGTTTAGGTTACATATGCTTAATTACCAATTCTACATGAAAAGGGTATTCTGGTAATTTACCTAAGGCATATAAACTACCTATCATACAACTACTCAAACGATGTGACCATAAGGTATAACCTCGGAAGGTTATTCCCTACCTACTATGGTCACCTAATGTGTTTGGTCGGATCCTAATGATCGACCAAATGGGTCGGGTTCGAGGGTATAGGCGATTTATTAGATCGCCTACCCTACGACCCTAGACAACGTGGTAATCAGTGGGCATAGTCCCAAGGGACTATGACCAACGTGATTACACTCACGTTGCGAAGTTCAAACGAACTTCGCATTGACCATTACTGGTCAACGCTGAAAGTCAAACAAAGTTTGACTTTCTGACTCGAAAAGCAGTAAAATAAGGAAAAGAACGAAAGAAAACTTACGAAGGGTCCCCGAATGCTAACCTCGATTCAAAAATCTCAGGTATGAAACAATAGTTTCAACTTAGAGTTTCTCAAATCAAAGTTCTTGTAAGCGATTAAACTTTGAT
Organism: Helianthus tuberosus; assembly: GCA_030545235.1. NCBI lineage: Eukaryota > Viridiplantae > Streptophyta > Magnoliopsida > Asterales > Asteraceae > Helianthus > Helianthus tuberosus. The sequence continues at coordinate 126,236,721 of CM060405.1, forward strand.
TTCACCACACCAAACCTTCCAAAACTTATATCTAAGTTATGTAAAGGTTATTTAAGGTATGTTAAGCCTATTTCACTATTCCTGAGTGTTCGTTGGATTAAACTGGTTATATCTACTCATCAGAGCGCGTATAACCCTCTAGAAAGCGATTTAAAGCTTGAAATTGAACGAGAATTGATATGTGCAAATGATACACATATTTTTACAAATCCCAAGTATGAAATATAATATTTCATTGGTTTGGTATTTGTTTGATGGTCGTGGAGGCACAGGTGTTACAGTCTCCCCTACTTTAGGAAATTTCGTCCCGAAATTTATTTAGAGGAAACTTGTGAAGACAACTGTGACGGTTTCGCCTTCTAATAGATCCATTGAACCCTTAAGTAAAACTCTGGGCCATGTTAGGATTTTTTTAGCGAATTTGTTAACCCTTGAAGTGAATTCCTTGTAGTAGTAAAACATGAAATTTTTGAACTACGGACAGAAGAACGTTTCTTATGAAGACTTATCATAGGAAACTTGCTGTATGATTGAGATCAGAATTTGGGAAGTGTGAAAATAAATGACATTGGTCGAGGTCCAAGACTTCTCCCGTATCATTATTCTTGTCACTATAGGTCTTAACACATAACAAAACTTCTTGTGGTTTCTGTGCACTGAATTCCATAATTATGTAGGCCTCCATAATTACGTAATCTCTTGCACAGTCCGCACAGTTCATTTCATAATGCGTAGGAAAATAATCACTTGAATAAACATGAAGTGACTTGACTAAACCACCAAAGGGTCCTTTATATTTGATCAACGAACGATCTTTTTAACTAGACCAACTCATGATCTTATTAACTAAACCGTCGTACGATCTCCTTAAATAGACCACTTAAGGGATCTAATTATAGAATAGTACTTTAAAATCCAAGGGACTTGACTACAACGTAGAAGTCCATTAAAGATTTAAGATAGTAACTTTGGATATCCTATTATGAATCTCTCATATGAGATATGAAAGATTTTACGAGGATTTGGATGGATCACATACAACCACAAACATGTAAGAAAACACATAAGCACAAAAATTAGTTAACTTGATTTTTTTTTATTTTGTTGTCTTTGAGCATGGATAATTAAAGCACACTAGAAATCCAATCCATGAATTTCATTCGGTACTTTAATCATTTTCAAGGATCTATCTATAAAGATAGAAGGATTCTCAATAAAAGTTTGGCTTTGTTTCTTAAAAGAAACGAGTGTCTAAGATTTTTGGGGAGATCACAAGTGATCATAAAATGACAGAACCATACGAGTAGTTTGTCTTTGGGTTGACATCATAAGGTTGTATCCAACGTTCACACAATCGTATCAGTTTTGCAAAAATAAAAACGACGAATTTTTATTTATATAATAACTGACTTGTCTTTAAACATCATAAGATAACAACCAAGGAAATAACAAAACACTAGTTGTTCACTGCCGCATCATTGTTCATGTTTGCCTCATTGATGTTAAACGCTCATCCTCGCGCCGGAGGTGCGTTAACAAGCCTTGGGCAATTGTTCCTGTAGTGGGTAAGGTCACCGCAGTTATAACATGACCCCGGAGGGAACCGTGCTTGAACAGCAGCAGGGTTTGCAGCAGCTTGATTTGCATAGCGACAAACATTGATCAAATGTCCCAACCGTCCACAGTGGGTACATTTGTGACACTGCTCTTGCTCTAGATGATGACGGTTGCACTTGTTGCACAAAGGTGCAGTACCAACATAGTTTTGCCTTTTGCGAGGTTGTGCTGGTTGGTTTCGTGCAACCTGTTTGTCTTGAGCAGTTACAGCGCAGTTCTGAGAGGCTTTGCGCTTCTTCTTCTTGGATACCTCAGCATGTTCTTCCTTTGGTTCCACTTGAGCAGTCTTGTCAGATGGTCTTGGGTCGCCTTTTCGAAACAGCTTACGTTTCCTGATGTGGGATTCAGTTAGGGTGGCAGACAGTTCAATGGCTTGTCTGACAGTAGTAGGGTTACTGCCAGTAACAATATCCTGAACTAGGTCAGGAAGACCATCCGTATATTTCTCGATCGCTTTATCCACAGGAGTAACCATAGCAGGACACAACAGGCTCAATTCTTCAAAACAGTCAGTATAGGCTCGATGTTCACCACTGTCTTGCTTCAAATCATCAAACTCCCTCTCCAAAGCTCGCAGTTCATGACGAGGGCAAAACTCCTTCATCATAAGAGCCCTAAGCTCAGCCCAAGTCTGTGCTAATGCAACCTCAGCACCGCGGTCTCTCATCACTGCGTTCCACCATGTGAGAGCCCTCTTCTGAAACACACTTGAAGAAAACTCAACCTTACGATTTTCAGGACACAGAACATGACGGAAGGTATTCTCAATGCTCTCGAACCACTGAAGAAGCCCAGTTGCTCCCTCAGAACCACTAAACTTGAGCGGTTTTGCCGAGTTGAAACTCTTGAAATTGCATGGAGCATTGTTGTTGTTGTTGGCTTGCATCATTTGAGCATAAAGATTTGGGAAGGCAACAGCCATTTGCTGCGCGATGATTTCCGCCAGTTCGGCATTTTCCATCTGATTGTCGCGTCGAGGAGGCATTCTAAAAGAGGAAACATGAAAAGAAACGGGTGAGAGATTTAGACGAAAAGAATGAGATGAAACAAATCTGATGAAAGCAAGGATAGTGGTCATTTGTTTGTCACTACAAAGCAACGAACGACCCTGGTGACTAATCAAAGTAAATGGATCAAAAATAATGTATCGCGAAGACATGCTCGCCTATAAGTGAACACTCATCCCAAGAATTCCCAGGTAAGCACAACTGGTCTCGCGTCTGATGAGATGTATACGAAGTGCTTGCCTAGACAGAAAACCCAGAATACAGGCATTCACCCTTCCAGTTTGCACGTGTTCACATTATTTAAAACCCAGAACCTTGACGAGATTTTGAAAACTCAAAGGGGTTCAAAACCATATAACAGAGGGTTCAAAACCTAGTAATTAATCATCCTAGAACAGATGATTAGTTTTCAAAGCGGTTTTGAAATTTATGTTCTTGTTGTGGTCGTCGCCTAATGATAGGTGACGGTATTGTTTTATGACTAAACGCAAGTAAACTCGCGTTAGGGTCCTAAGAAGGTTATAGACTAGGTCAAAGCATTACTAATAACCTAATTCCCTATAACCATTGGCTCTGATACCATCTTTTCTGTCACACCCCGACCACGTAGAACATACAAAACGTGGCGGAAATGTCGGGGAGTGTTGTAACAGAATTAATCGTTTCAAATCCATGGCAATTAAAGTTTCGTTTTAATAATCAATTATGAGAGTTTACATTGTTTAAACAAGAAACAAAGGGTACATAACATAAGTTAACTAGTTATTGTCTCGTTTTAAGTTGCTAAGGCACGAGTCCATCCTAAATGTAGCATGTATCAACAATCATTGCAAAGCAGTACCTGAAACATGTGTAAAAACGAGGTCAGCAAAGAAATGCTGGCGAATACATTGGTTTTGTAGGAGTGTCGAAATCATGGCTAGTTTAGACGTTGCAATACTTTATTTAAAAACCTTGTTTTGAAAAGAGTATAATATTGCAACTTAATTTAACCAACTCAAATCAAGCTGTTTATAATTTGTAAAACCTCGTAGCCATGACTCTTAACCCAAAAACATTTGTTTTAGTAAATTATTTGAAAATCAATGATAAGTTCTGATGATATGTATAAATAAGAGGATAATGCATGATTAAATGAATAACCATGTAAATGAGTTTGTATAATATATGTTGTTTGTAAAACAATGTCTTGTGAAAAGTATGTTATTTGTATAAATGTTATATATCTCAAACTGAAATGATTCAAATAACGTTACAGTATGTAATACCATACAAGCACTTATATATAGGAAGTACCAGCGGCGTATCCACCATGCTTGCATCATATTACACACGCATCGTTACTTAATCACTTAATCAAACTAAACCAAATCGATAGATAGATAGTACATTAAATATACCTTCGTTGTTCAAAAGAATAGATTTAGATAGTATAGTACAAGTATACTTCGGATTTATAGATAACATATTAAAATACGCTGTGGATGTGATAAATAACATATTAAACTATGTTTTTGTTCAGTAGATAACATATCAAAATATGCTTTGGATGATTAACAAAATATATGTTGGTTTGTACAATACCACACATGAGAGTATATCAAAGTATACTTTAATAGTGTGATTTAAGAATTCAATCAGACCTAGTGCATCAAGATACACCTTTGAGACTATAGAAATACCACAAAGGCAATTCCTATTTGGATGGAGCAACAAATTGGTTTCAGATATTCCATGCCAACAGGAATGGGGTGTCAAATCCTATAGCGCTATATCATACTAACAATCGGTCTGGTGAACATAAAATAAGTACAATTCAACAATTTATTTTATGTTCTTTGAGAAATCAATGCTTAAATCATAGATAGTCATTCAATTTGTCAATAGATAAGTAATAACATGTATAATCAATTATACTTTTGGAAAACATGAAAGTAACAGATAGGTACACATGCTTCACCCCAAAACAGTTTGGAAAACAGTAAAATAGGGGAATAATGTACTCGCCTGAGATTGCTCAGATGTCTAAAGATAATCACCAAGTAATGCTAGAGATCTCGGAATATCAAACGGCACCTAATATAGGTAACTACATTAATAAACCGGACCTAAATCGGAGGATCGGATAGAATGAGGGTTTGTAAACCAAACGAGTGTAGAGACTCGTGTCATATGGTTTAACAAAGCCTACATACTAAATGAGACCTAACATAATTGCTTACGACCCATCACGACCCGTTTAGGTAGCTTATGCTACTTTAACGCGTCGTGCGCGTGAAAAGCGTTCGGACCGCCTAACTAGTCCTATGACAAGTGTTATATGCCTAAATATGTTACATAATCAGTTTTGTGACAAAAGTTTAGGTTACATATGCTTAATTACCAATTCTACATGAAAAGGGTATTCTGGTAATTTACCTAAGGCATATAAACTACCTATCATACAACTACTCAAACGATGTGACCATAAGGTATAACCTCGGAAGGTTATTCCCTACCTACTATGGTCACCTAATGTGTTTGGTCGGATCCTAATGATCGACCAAATGGGTCGGGTTCGAGGGTATAGGCGATTTATTAGATCGCCTACCCTACGACCCTAGACAACGTGGTAATCAGTGGGCATAGTCCCAAGGGACTATGACCAACGTGATTACACTCACGTTGCGAAGTTCAAACGAACTTCGCATTGACCATTACTGGTCAACGCTGAAAGTCAAACAAAGTTTGACTTTCTGACTCGAAAAGCAGTAAAATAAGGAAAAGAACGAAAGAAAACTTACGAAGGGTCCCCGAATGCTAACCTCGATTCAAAAATCTCAGGTATGAAACAATAGTTTCAACTTAGAGTTTCTCAAATCAAAGTTCTTGTAAGCGATTAAACTTTGATTTCACCACACCAAACCTTCCAAAACTTATATCTAAGTTATGTAAAGGTTATTTAAGGTATGTTAAGCCTATTTCACTATTCCTGAGTGTTCGTTGGATTAAACTGGTTATATCTACTCATCAGAGCGCGTATAACCCTCTAGAAAGCGATTTAAAGCTTGAAATTGAACGAGAATTGATATGTGCAAATGATACACATATTTTTACAAATCCCAAGTATGAAATATAATATTTCATTGGTTTGGTATTTGTTTGATGGTCGTGGAGGCACAGGTGTTACAGCAGGCTACCTTTCCGATTCTTTCGACGATCTTGAATGGTCCAACGTATCTTGGTGCAAGTTTTCCTTTATTTCCAAATCTGATCACACCTTTCCAAGGTGAGACCTTAAGTAATACTCGATCACCGACTTGAAATTCCAAGGGCTTGCGTTTTGGGTCCGCGTAACTCTTCTGACGGCTTCTAGCTGTCTGAAGGTTATCACGAACTTTCTTTATTTTGTCAGTTGTCTCTAAAATGAGAGCAGGTCCAGTTAGCTAAGCCTCGCCGATCTCATTCCAGCAGACTGGTGAACGACATTTTCAACCATAGAGAGCCTCGAAAGGAGCCATTTTGTTACTGGTGTGATAACTGTTGTTGTAGGAGAATTCAATTAACAGAATATGTGAATCCCAACTACCATCAAAGTCGATCACACAAGCTCTAAGCATATCCTCCAGAGTCTGGATTGTTCTTTCAGATTGACCATCCGTTTGCGGATGATAAGCTGTGCTCAGATTTAGTTGGGTCCCCATAGCAGATTGCATGGTTCTCCAAAAATGAGAAGTGAAACGAGCATCTCTGTCAGAAATGATGTTCAAAGGAACACCATGTCGAGCTACAATTTCATCCACATAGATTTTAGCAAGTCTGTCAGCAGGAAAATCCTCACGAATTGGCAAGAAATGCGCTGACTTAGTAAGACGATCAACAACTACCCAGATGGCATCATGACCTTTCTTTGTGCGTGGAAGTTTGGTAATGAGGTCCATAGTAATGTTTTCCCATTTCCAAACTGGGATCTCTGGTTGCACCAACAAACCAGAAGGACGCTGATGTTCAGCCTTAACCTTAAGACAAGTAAGGCACTTTGATACGTATAAGGCAATGTCTTTCTTCATACCAGGCCACCAATAATGAATACGAAGATCCTTATACATCTTATCTGAGCCCGGATGAATAGAATAACGAGACTTATGGGCTTCATCCATAAACAAGGTACGAAGATCATCCTGGCTTGGGACCCACAAACGGTCCATGAAGTAATACGATCCATTGTCTTTCAGTTCCAGAGCAGGTGTTATGTGATAGGGAAATTCCTTATCCATCAAACCTTGTGAAACACAAGATTGTTGACCCTGAGAAATGCGGGCTTGGATATCAGATCGAGCTTGAATAACAGATTGAACACGTACACAATGAAGTTTAGTACGTTCCTTACGACTTAATGCATCGGCTACGACATTCGCCTTACCAGGATGGTAGCGAATTTTGCAGTCATAGTCGTTTAAAAGCTCAACCCAACGTCGTTGCCTCATGTTGAGTTCTTTCTGGTTGAAGATATGCTGAAGACTTTTGTGGTCCGTGAAAACCACACATTTTGTACCGTACAAATAGTGTCTCCAGATCTTTAGAGCGAAAACAACTGCACCCAACTCAAGATCATGAGTGGTGTAGTTCTTCTCATGTATCTTCAACTGCCTCGATGCATATGCTATGACTTTGTTCCTTTGCATCAGGACACAGCCAAGACCCAATTTAGATGCATCGCAATAAACGACGAAATCATCATTGCCCTCAGGCAAAGTTAGAACAGGCGCGTCGCAAAGCTTCCGCTTCAAGTGTTGAAAAGCTTCCTCTTGTTTGAATCCCCAGTCAAATGGTTTGTTCTTCTGAGTTAGAGCAGTTAGAGGAACTGCAATCTTTGAGAAGTTCTCAATGAAGCGGCGGTAATAACCCGCTAGACCAAGAAAAGAACGAACCTCAGTGGGAGTAGTAGGCGTATCCCAATCCTTAATCGCACTGATCTTGGAGGGATCTACATGAATACCTTGTTCGTTGATGATATGCCCTAAGAATTGAACTTCTTTAAGCCAGAATTCACACTTGGAGAATTTGGCAAAAAGTTGCTCTTTCTTTAGGAGTTCCAGAGTAAGACGAAGATGTTGCTCGTGATCAGCTCGCGCCTTAGAATAAATCAAGATGTCGTCAATAAAAACAATGACGAACTGATCCAAATAAGGTTTGCAGACCCTATTCATTAAGTCCATGAAAGCAGCAGGAGCATTAGTCAACCCGAATGGCATGAGTGTGAACTCATAGTGCCCATAACGAGTACGGAACGCTGTCTTGGGAATATCTTCTTCATGCACACGAAGTTGATGATATCCAGAACGAAGATCAATCTTCGAGAAATAAGAAGCGCCCTGTAACTGATCAAAGAGATCATCTATGCGAGGTAGGGGATATCGATTCTTGATGGTGAGCTTGTTAAGCTCACGATAATCGATACACATCCTAAAGGATCCATCCTTCTTCTTGACAAAAAGAACGGGAGCACCCCAAGGTGAAAAGCTGGGACGGATAAAGCCTTTGTCAGAGAGCTCCAGAAGCTGCTTAGACAACTCTTGCATCTCAGACGGTGCAAGACGATATGGAGCTCTGGCAATGGGATTTGCACCAGGTACGAGATCGATGCGGAACTCTACTTGGCGTGCTGGGGGTAGACCAGGTAAATCTTCAGGGAAAAGTTCAGAATAATCCCGAACGACAGGAATATCTGAAATAGACTTACCCTTGCCTTTATCTGCTGTAACATGTGCTAAGAAGGCCACATAGTTCTTTCGCAGATATTTCCGAGCTTTAAAACAAGACATGAGCTTGAGGCCACCAGACGGTTTCTCACCTTGAACCTGTAGGATCTCGCCTGTCGAAAGCGGCAAACGAACAATCTTCTCAGAACAAACTATCTCTGCGCGATGCTTAGATAACCAATCCATACCCACTATAACGTCGAAGCTTCCAAGTTGCATAGGCGTGAGGTTGATAGGAAAAAGATGGTCGTTAAGGTTCAACTAGCAGTTGCGTAGAACAGAATCAAGAACAATGGGTTCACCACTAGCAACTTCTACTGTCAAAGGTTTTCCTAGTTTCGTTCTAGACACGCAAAGCATTGTCTCAAAAGACAATGACACAAAACTCTTGTCGGCACCCGAATCAAAAAGAACAGATGCAGGCTGATTATTAATAAAGAACGTACCGTTCACCACATTATCGTCCGCCTGCGCCTCTTGGGCATTCATGTTGAAGACTCGCCCTCGAGCCTGAGCCTGATTCTGGTTTGGATTCTGATTCTGGTTAGCCAGCCTTGGGCACCGATTTCTGTAATGGGTCAGATCCCCACAGTTATAACAAGCACCTGGTGGGTAGGGTGGTCGTGCAGCTTGACCCTGTTGCGGAGCAAGATGCTGAGCAACTTGTTGAGCCGGGTTCTGAACTGCGCGATTTTGAGCAAACCGACAAACATCGGCAAGATGACCTGACTTCCCACAGTTAGTACAGAAACGGCACGGATGTTGCGGCTGATGGTGACTGTTGCATCTATTGCACAAAGGTGCATTTCCTGAATACGGCTTCTTCGCTGGAGGCTGTGCGGGTTGGTTGGGAGCTGCCTGGTTAGCTTGGGCAGTGACAGCATAGTTTTGGGAAGCCTTACGCTTTCTTGCCCTTTTTGATGAACCAGAATCCTTTCCATTCTTGTTTTGACCTTTCTTGCTATCTTCCTTGTCAGATGTCTGTTTCTTGCCCTTGTCACCCTTCCTGTGTAATTTATTCTTCCGAATCTGCGACTCAGTCAATGTCGCTGATAACTCGATCTCCTGACGGAGTGTGGCAGGGTTACTACCAGTAATGATGTCTTGCACTGAGTCAGGTAGGCCGTCGATGTACCTTTCGATAGCCTTGTCGAGTGGGGTAACCATAGTCGGGCAAAGCAGACTCAACTCCTCAAACCTATCAGTATATACCCTGTGCTCGCCACTATCTTGCTTCAAGTCATCAAACTCTTTCTCCAACGCTCGCTGTTCATGGCGAGGACATAATTCCCTCATCATAAGGGCCCTAAGTTCAACCCAAGTTTGTGCGAGAGCAACTTCTGCACCACGGTCTCTCATAACCCCGTTCCACCATGTGAGAGCCCTCTTCTGAAACACGCTCGAAGAAAACTCGACCTTGTGATTATCCGGACACTGCACGTGGCGGAAAGTATTCTCAATGCTCTCGAACCATTGAAGAAGCCCAGTCGCTCCTTCAGAACCACTAAACTTGAGTGGTTTAGCCGAGTTAAAATCCTTGTATTTGCATGGAGTATTGTTATTGTTGTTAGCTTGGTGCCATTGAGCAAAGAGATTTGGGAATTGAGCAGCCATCTGCTGCGCAATAATTTCTGCCAGTTCGGCAGTCGCTATCTGGTTCTCACGTCGAGGAGGCATGTCACACCCCGACCACGTATAGCATACAAGACGTGGCGGAAAACGTCGGGGAGTGTTGTAACAGAATTAATTGTTTCATAACCATGGCATTCAAAGTTGTATTTTATTTATTAACATAAGAGTTTCATTGTCTTAAACAGAAATTAAAGAGTTCAGAACATAATTAAACTAAGTCTTTCTTCATTTTAAATCTCTATGGCACAGGTCCGCCCTAGTGTCACGATCATCATCCTACGGAAAAGCTCCTGAAAACACATGTGAAAATAGGTACGTCAGCATAAAAATGCCTGTGAGATACATAGGTTTGTGAAAATAAGATTCATGACTTAAGTTTAAGAAAATGTTTAGTCATGAACCTTGTAATTTGATTTTGTTTTGTAAATCGCTTGAAAAACAATAAGTTCAGATGATATGTATAAATAAAGAATAATGTATGGTTAAATGAATAACCATGTAAAATGAGTTGTATAAAATAAACCGTATTGTAAAACAAAGTCTTGTGAAAACATGTTACTTGTGTAAAATGTATAAGTCCAAAATGAATGATTTAAATAACGCTATGATATGTAATATAATACAAACACTTATATATAGGAAGTACCAGCGGCGTATCCACCATGCTTGTATCATATTACTCACATTTCGTTACTTAAGTCACTTAACCAACCAACAATGTATAATGTCTATGTTTAAACTAATTGTCAAAAGTCCTTGTATAACCATGTCAAATGTTGATAGTCCAAAAGTAGTCAAGTAATGTGTAACAAATGTTATGTCTTGTAAGTAAAGTATTGTCAAATAGTCCAAATGTAGAAATGTACAAAACAAGTATTTTGAATATATCAAAAAGTTATGTTTCGCAAAGTAATACATGTTACATTGATACAAACATTTATGTGGTAAGTTAACGCATACATTCAAGCCTTGAGACAGTCGGATAACCCTTTCAGTCAAGGTTATCAAAAGAATTGTATTCGGATTCAGTCATTCCTTACATCCAAACAAACCCGGGATGTCAGGAATGGGATTTGTCAAGTCCTATGGTACCAGTACTTACTACCGAGCGGCGTAGCTAATGTTAATGAACGTATAATAGTCTCGTTTGTGCAAACCAAATGTCATAGCAAAAGTGAACATGTTATATAAAAACAGTGTACTAAGTATGCTAAGTTAACATACGAAGCAGAAAAGTCATGTAAATCAATGTGCTAGCATGCTGTCAGTCAACATACATAGCAGAAATGTAAAGTAAAACAATGTACTAAGTATGCACACAATGGACATACATAGCATGAAATGTAATGAAATCATGTACTATAATGTACTAACAAACATAGCATGTATATGATGTGAAAACAGGAAAGCACGAAAGTAACAAGTAGGCACATGTGTTCCACCCCAAAACAGTTTGAAAACAGTAAAAGAGGGGTCTATGTACTCACTTGAGATTGCTCAGAAGTCCTAAGATAACCACCAAGCAATGCTAGAGATCTCGGAATATCAAACGGCACCTAATATAGGTAACTACATTAATAAACCGGACCTAAATCGGAAGATCGGATAGAATGAGGGTTCGTAAACCAAATGAGTATGGGAACTCATGTAGTATGGTTTAACAAATCCTACATACTAAATGAAACCTATCCTAAGTGCTTGTGACCCATTACGACCCGTTTAGGTAGCTTATGCTACGTTAACGCGTCGTTCGCGTGAAACGCGTTCGGACCGCCTAACTAGTCCTATGACAAGTAATATATGCCTTAACATGTCTAATATGGTTGTCAAATCAGTTTAGATGTCAAAAGTTATGTTACATATGTTTAAAAATGAATTTTGGCATAAAGGGGTATTTTGGTAATTTACCTAAGGCATATAAATTACCTATCATACAACTACTTAAACGTAGCGACCATAAGGTATAACCTCAGAGGGTTATTCCCTATATACTATGGTCACCTAATGTATTTGGTCGGATCCTAATGATCGACCAAATGGGTCGGGTTCGAAAGTATAAGTGATTGTTTAGATCGCTTACCTTACGACCCTATACAAGCACAACTAAAAGTGATGAGCTAAGCATGTTAAAACATGCTTAACTAAATTTAGAAAATAGGTTTGGTATCAAAACAAACGGTTTTGATACCCATAAGTAGTTTGGTTACAAAATACGCAAGAATACGTATTCTGACCGAAACTGCGACTCGTCACTGAGCCTAGATAACGTGGTAATCAGTAGGTATAGTCACTAGGGACTATAACCATCGTGATCACGCTCACGTTATGAAGTTCAAACGAACTTCGCATCGACCATAAACTGGTCAATGCAGAAAGTCAAACAAAGTTTGACTTTCGGACTCGAAAGTGATAAAAGAACGAAAGAATACTTACGAAAGGTCCCCGAATGCTAATCTAGATCCAAATAACTCAGGTATGAAACAATGGTTTCAACTTAGAGTCTTTTAGATCAGATTCTAGTGAGGAATGAGTGAAAATGGGTTGGGTATTTATAGTAAACCCACAACCGTTAGGATTGTTTCTTGGAAAAGGGGGCACGATCTAGGCCGTACACTTGTCAAAATGTTGTGGTAACTAATTTTGGCCACCATAGGAGATTATCATGTGGCACTTGACCTTTGGGAAGTGTTAGGGGCTGCTAACTTATGTTTAAAATGGCTTTTTGCTGCATTTTTTTATTTATTTATTTTTTTTTATATTTTTTTTTTTGCAGTTTTGCAGTTTTGGTTCCTAAGCGCGTATCGTCGTGTTTTGGCACTTCTAACACCCGTCAAGCCCATTTTTAAGCTTCACAAGGATGTTAAAGTATAGGGAACATGAAACATGCTCAAAAATATGCCGGATGTCGGTTCGTTTAGCCGTACAATCGCGTTGTTCGGTTAATTACGACGGAATGCGCATAAGCGTTAAAAACGATCCAAATTGCGTGACGAATGGATTTTTCTCATGCCAAACACTAAACTAAAATATTTTAGTGCTTACATAAATTTTTGGATGTCCGGATGTATTCAGACCGTAAGTTATGCGCGAAAATGCAAACTTGTGCATTTTTTTGACACTTTTAGTCCCTGAATGACCCAAAAGTTTATTTTAGCACACCGAACACCTCAAAGCCTATTTCTAAGCTATGTAAAGGATATTTAAGGTGTGTTTAACTTATGGTCATGTTCCGGAATGTCTGTTACAGTTCAAATTGGCATACTTTCGTAGTTTGTCAAGTTTAGTCCCTGTAAGCGAATTAACTTGTTTTTGCCATACCAAAGCCTTCAAAACTTATTTCTAAGTTACGTAAAGGTTATTTAAGGTATGTTAAGTATATTATGATGTTCCGAAGTATTTGTCGCGTTAAACTGGTTACGTTTACACACCAGTTTGCGTATAACTCTCCAGAAAGCGATATAGAGTTTGAAATTGAATAAAAGTCAAAACATGAAAAATGTAAAACACAACCAAACAAACATTGGGATCAAATAACATTGTTTTATTGATAATAGAACTGTTCATAATGATTACAAGCACAGATGTTACAAGGCATTCTAAAAGAGGAAATCATGAAAGGAAACGATTGAGATGATTGGATGAAGAGAATGAGATGAAACAAAATCAACAAAAGCAAAGATGGTGGTCATTCATCGGCATTACCAAGCAAACAAATGACACACAGTGACTAATCAAAGTAAATGGGTCAAAAATAATGTATCGCGAAGACATGCTCGCCTATAAGTGAACACTCATCCCAAGAATTCCCAGGTAATCACAACTGGTCTCGCGTCTGATGAGATATATACGAAGTGCTTGCCTAGACAGAAAACCCAGAATATAGGCATTCACTCTTCCAGTTTGCACGTGTTCACATTATTTAAAACCCAAAACTTTGACAAGATTTTGAAAATTTGAAGGCACAAGGCCAAAAATTTAGTCAAACTGGAAGGGTTCAAAACCTTACAAAAGAGGGTTCAAAACCTTGTATTAAATTATTCAAAAACAGAAGATTGTTTTTTTTTTTTCAAAAATCGTTTCGGAAAATTGGGTTCTTGTTTTGATAATCACCTAAGGATAGGTGATGTGCATGTTTTAAGATCTAAACACAAGATAACTTGTGTTAGGGTCCTAGAAAGGTTGTAGTCTAGGTCAAAGAATTACTAATAACCTAATTCCCTATAACCATTGGCTCTGATACCAACTCTTCTATCACACCCCGACCGCGTATAACATGCAACCGCGGCGGAAACGTCGGGGAGTGTTGTAACAGAATTAATTGTTTCATAACCATGGCATTCAAAGTTGTATTTTATTTATAAACATAAGAGTTTCATTATCTTAAACAGGAAATAAAGAGTTCAGAACATAATTAAACTAAGTCTATCTTCATTTTATGTCTCTAAGGCACAGGTCCGCCTTAGTGTCACGATCATCATCCTACGGAAAAGCTCCTGAAAACACATATGAAAATAGGTACGTCAGCATAAAAATGCCTGTGAGATACATAGGTTTTGTGAAAATAGGATTCATGACTTATAAGTTTAGGAAAAATTGTTTAATAACAGTCAGTCATGAACCTTGTAAGTTGTTTTGTTTTATAAATCATTAAAAGTAATGATATGTATAAATAAGAGAATAATGTAAGGTTAAATGAATAACCAAGTAAAAATGAGTTTGTATAAGATAAGTTGTTTTGTAAATCAATGTCTTGTGAAAATAAGTTGTTTATGTAAAATGTAATATGTTAAATATTGAAATGATTTAAGTAACGCTACGACATGTAATGTTATACAAACACTTATATATAGGAAGTACCAGCGGCGTATCCACCATGCTTGTATTATATTACACTCGCCTCGTTACTCGAATCATTTACCCAAACCAACCATCAATGTAAGTTGTTCATGTATAAATGAATTGTCATGTGTTAATGTGTAAACCATATTGAAATGTCTATGTCCAATGTAAACCACTAAATGTGTATATCAATGTCAAAATGTTTATGTTAATGTAGATCATGTAATGTTTACCCAAAAATATCATGTATGGTAAGTGAAATATATCAACTAAACCATATGTAAAATGCACAAAAACAAGGTATTGAAGTAAAACATGGTTTAAATCAAAGTTATGTTTTGTGGAACAAATGCATGCTATACTGTTACAAACATTTATGCGGTATTGTGAAAATGCATACATCCAAGCCTTGAGACTGTGGCGATAAACCCTTAAACAAATTAAAGGTTTATCTAAGTTATGTATATCGAATTCGGTCATTCCTTCCAATCCAAACAAACCCAGGATTTCAGGAACGGGAGTTGTCAATTCCTATGGTACCACTACCTACTAACGAACGGCGTAGCTAATGTTAATGAATGTATTGTTCCATTGTAAACAACCCAAATGTCATACCAAAATGTAAACATGTTATGAAAACAATTGTACTAAGTATGCACATAATGGACATACATAGCATGAAATGTAATGTGAAACAATGTACTAAGTACGCACACAATGGGCATACATAGCATAAAATGTAATGTAAAACAATGTACTAAGTACGCACACAATGGGCATACATAGCATGCACACAATGAAATCATGTACTATAAATGTACTAATGAACATAGCAAGTATACGATGTGAAAGCAGGAAAGCACAAAAGTAACAAGTAGGCACATGTGTTTCACCCCAAAACAGTTTGGAAAACAGTAAAAGAGGGGTCTATGTACTCACTTGAGATTGCTCAGAAGTCCTAAGATAACCACCAAGCAATGCTAGAGATCACGGAATCAAACGGCACCTAATATAGGTAACTATGTCAATAAACCGGACCTAATATCGGAGGGTCGGATAGAATGAGGGTTCGTAAACCAAACGAGTATGGAGACTCGTGTAATATGGTTTAACAAAGCCCACATACTAAAACGAAACTTAACCTAAGTGTTTGTGACCCATTACGACCCGTTTAGGTAGCTTATGCTACTTTAACGCGTCGTTCGCATAAAACGCGTTCGGAACGCCTAACTTGTCCTATGACAAGTAAAATATGCCTTAACATGTCTAATATGGTTGTCAAATCAGTTTAGATGTCAAAAGTTATGTTACATATGTTTAAAACGAATTTTGGCATCAAAGGGGTATTTTGGTAATTTACCTAAGGCATATAAACTACCTATCATACAACTACTTAAACGAAGCGACCATAAGGTATAACCTCGGAAGGTTATTCCCTATATGCTATGGTCACCTAATGTGTTTGGTCGGATCCTAATGATCAACAAAATGGGTCGGGTTCGAAGGTATAAGCGATTATTTAGATCGCTTACCCTTACGACCCTAGACAACATGGTAATCAGTAGGCATAGTCACAAGGGACTATAACCATCGTGATTACGCTCACGTTGCGAAGTTCAAACGAACTTCGCATTGACCATAAACTGGTCAACGCAGAAAGTCAAACAAAGTTTGACTTTCGGACTCGAAAAGCAATAAAAGAACGAAGGAACACTTACGAAGGGTCCCCGAATGCTAATCTAGATCAAAATAGCTCAGGTATGAAACAAAGGTTTCAACTTAGAGCACATAAGATCAGATTCTTGTGAGGAAAAGTGAAGGGTGGAGGTGGGTATTTATAGTTTTCGGTTCACCGTTAGGATCATTTCTTGGAGAAGAGGGAATGATCACATCCCTATACTTGTTGGAATGTTGTGGTTACTGAATTTGGCCACCATAAGAGATTAACATGTGGCACTTGACCTTTGGAGGGTGTTAGGGGATGTTAATCATGTGTTTAAATCATTTTCAAGGCTCCACAAGGATTCCTAAACATTGTGGGCATGAAACATGCTCAAAAATATGTCGGATGTTGGTTCGTTTGGCCGTACGATTGCGTTGTTCAGTTAATTACGACGGAATGCGCATAAGCGCGAGAAACGATCTAAATTGCGTGACGAATGGATTTTTCTCATGCCAAACACTAAAACAAAATGTTTTAGTGCTTACAGAAATTTTTGGATGTCCGGATGTATTCATAACGTAAGTTATGCGCGAAAATGCGAACTTGTGCACTTTTTGACACTTTTAGTCGCTGAATGACCCAAAAGTTTATTTTAGCACACCGAACCCCTTAAAGCCTATTTCTAAGCTATGTAAAGGATATTTATGGTATGTTTAACTTATGGTCATGTTCCGGAATGTTCGTTACAGTTCAAATTGGCATACTTTCGCAGTTTGTCAAGTTTAGTCCCTGTAAGCGAATTTTCTTGTTTTTGCCATACCAAAGCCTTCAAAACTTATTTCTAAGTTATGTAAAGGTTATTTAAGGTATGTTAAGTATATGTTGATGTTCCGGAGTATTTTTCGCATTAAACTGATTATGTTTACGCATCAGTTTGCGTATAACTCTCCAGAAAGCGATACAGAGTTTGAAATTACACAAAAGTCAAAACATGAAAAATGTAAAACACAACCAAACAAACATTGGGATCAAATAACATTGTTTTATTGATAATAGAACTGTTCATAATGATTACAAGAACAGATGTTACATATACCTTATGGTCATGACATTTAGTTAGTTGTATGATAGGTAGTTTATATGCCTTAGGTAAATTACCAGAATACCCCTTTGACGCCAAAATTCATTTTGAACATATGTAACGTAACTTTTGACATCTAAACTGATTTGGCAACAATATTAGACATGTTAAGGCATATATTACTTGTCATAGGACTAGTTAAGCGGTCCGAACGCGTTTCATGCGAACGACGCGTTAAAGTAGCATAAGCTACCTAAACGGGTCGTAATGGGTCGTAAGCACTTAGGTTAGGTTTCATTTAGTATGTAGGCTTTGTTAAACCATATTACATGAGTTCTCATACACATTTGATTTACAAGCCCTCATTCTATCCGATCTTCCAATTTAGGTCCGGTATATTAACATAGTTACCTATATTAGGTGCCATTTGATATCCGTGATCTCTAGCATTGTTTGGTTGTTACTCAAGGACTACTAAGCAATCTCAAGTGAGTACATAGACCCCTCTTTTACTGTTTTCCAAACGTTTTGGGGTGAAACACATGTACCTACTTGTTACTTTCGTGCTTTTCATGCTTTCATATCATATGCTTGTTATGTTCTTTAGTACATTATAGTACATGATTTCATTACATTTTATGCTACGTATGTCCATTGTGTGCATACTTAGTACATCGTTTTACATTACATTTCATGCTATGTATGTCCATTGTGTGCATACTTAGTACATCGTTTTACATTACATTTCATGCTATGTATGTCCATTGTGTGCATACTTAGTACATTGTTTTACATTACATTGATTTACATGACTTTTCTGCTTTGTATGTTAACTTAGCATACTTAGTACATTGTTTTCATATGACATGTATACAATTGCTATAACATTTGGTTTGCACAAACGAGACTTATATACGTTCATTAACATTAGCTACGCCGCTCGGTAGTAAGTAGTGGTACCATAGGACATGACAAATCCCATTCCTGACATCCCGGGTTTGTTTGGATGTAAGGAATGACTGAATCCGAAAACATTTATTTTGATAACCTTGACTAAAAGGGTTGTCCGACTGTCTCAAGGCTTGAATGTATGCGTTAACTTACCACATAAATGTTTATATCAATAAAACATGCATTTACTTTACAAAACATAACTTTTGATATATTCAAAATACTTTGTTTTGTACATTTATACATTTGGTTTATGTGACAATACTTTACTTACAATACATAACATTTGTTACACAT
Organism: Helianthus tuberosus; assembly: GCA_030545235.1. Lineage (NCBI taxonomy): Eukaryota > Viridiplantae > Streptophyta > Magnoliopsida > Asterales > Asteraceae > Helianthus > Helianthus tuberosus. The sequence continues at coordinate 126,255,549 of CM060405.1, forward strand.
TACTTGACCACATTTGGACTTCTCAACATTTGACATGGCTTATACAAGAACTTTTTGACAATTGGTTTAAACATGGACTTATTACATTGGTGGTTTGGTTTGAGTAAGTGATTTAAGTAACGAGGCGTGTGTAATATGATACAAGCATGGTGGATACGCCGCTGGTACTTCCTATATATAAATGTTTGTATGGTATTACATATCGTAGCGTTATTTGAATCATTTCAATTTAAGACATATAACATTTTATGCAAATAACATATCTTTCACAAGACATTGCTTTACAAACAACTTATTTTATACAACTCATTCTACTTGGTTATTCATTTAACCATGTATTATTCTTTTATGTATACATATCATCTGATCTTATCGCTTTTTAAATGATTTACAAAACAAAACAATTTACAAGGTTCATGACTGACTTTTGCTAAACAATTTTTTTTCTAAACTTATAAGTCATGAATCCTATTTTCACAAAACCTATGTATTTCACATGCATTTTTATGCTGACGTACTTATTTTCACATGTGTTTTCAGGAGCTTTTGCATAGGATGATGATCGTGACACTAGGGCGGACCTGTACCTTAGAAACTTAAAATGAAGATAGACTTAGTTTAACTATGTTATGAACTCTTTATTTCCTGTTTAAAGACAATGTAACACGCTTGTTTGATAAATAAAATATAACTTTGAATGCCATGGTTGTAAAACAAATAATTCTGTTACAACACTCCCCGACGTTTCCGCCACGATTTGATGTTTTACGTGGTCGGGGTGTGACAGAAGAAGCTTACAGGAGGTCCAAGCGATGGAGATTTGATCTTAAAATTCTCAGGTATGAAGTGTATAACTTCAACTTAGAGAATAATCAGATCAAAATGTGAATGGAATGAATGGAGGTGGGTATATATAGGTTTCGGGTAACCGTTAAGATCGTTCATCGAAAACCGAGCTTCGATCTGAGCCGTACAAGTGTGCCCATGGTTTTAGAATACCATGGGTGCCTTATAACAAGCCCATAGATTCAAAAATACCATTTGCAACACAAGAAAACAACTGGAATAGGCTGGAAATAGCTGGAAATAAAGTTTTGCTGATCTGGGGGTCGCTCGCGCCCGGCGTACGAGCCACAGCAGGCTTACGCGGCCCGCGTCCGCAGATCAGTTCAGCAGTAGTTTGTTTATTTACAGCTTTGGTCCCTGCAAGTTATTTAGGCCCATTTTGATCCATTTAAGGCCCGTTAAGCCAATTTCAAGGCCCTACAATGATGCCTAAGTATAGTGGACATGAAACATGCTAAAAAATATGCCGGATGTCGGTTCATTTGGTCGTATGATCACGTTATTCGGTTAATTATGACGAAACACGAACTGAAGTGAAAAACGATCCAAGTTACGCGACGAATGGAATTTTATCAAGCCAATCATTAAAATAAAATATTTTAAGGATTACAAAAATTTTTGGATGTCCGGATGTATTCGGAACGTAAGATATGCGCGAAAATGCAAACTTATGCACTTTTTGAAGCTTTTAGTCCCTAAATGACCAAAAAGTTTATTTTAGCACACCGGACCGCTCAAAGCCTATTTCTAAGCTATGTAAAGGATATTTATGGTATGTTTAACTTATGATCATGTTCCGAATTGTCTGTTACAGTACGAATCGGCATACTTTCGCAGTTTGTCGAAATTAGTCCCTCTAAGCGAATAAACTTGATTTTGCCATACCAAAGTCTTCAAAACTTATTTCTAAGTTATGTAAAGGTTATTTAAGGTATGTTAAGCATATACTGATGTTCCGGAGTGTTTGTCGCGTTAAATTGATTACGTTTACACATCAGTTTGCATATAACTCTCTAGAAAATGATATAGAGTTTGAAATTGAACAAAAATCAAAACATACAAAATGTCAAACATAAACAAACACACATTGGGATCAAATAACATTGTTTCATTGATAAATGAACTGTTTACAATTATTACAAGCATAGGTGTCATAGTCTCCCCTACTTGTGGAAATTTCGTCCCGAAATTTATTTAGAGGAAACTCGTGAGAAAAGATGTGGATATTTCGCCTTCAATTGATCTTCACGTTCCCAAGTAAATTCTGGTCCACGTTTAGATTCCCAGCAAACTTTGACCAATGGAATGCGCTTGCGTTTGAGCCATTTGACTTCACGATCCATGATTTCCACAGGTTTCTCAACAAAATGCATCGTGTTATCAACACGATTTTCATCAAGTGGTATGTGGGGGGATAGTGCACGGTCCTCCCGACCAAGCTAGCTCCACGGTGACTTCCCCATGCCAAGTTCTTACCCTGGGCGACATATGCCACTCCAAAGACTCGAACCCGGTACCTCTGGGAAGAGGTGGGTGTCGGTGGCCAACTGGGCTACCCTAGTTGGTTAAGTGGAGGTTCACATCAGCTAAACACTTTTTGAGATTGGACACGTGAAAGGTTGGATGAACATTTCCAAGTTCAGGAGCTCACTCAAGTTTGTAGGCTACCTTTCCGATTCTTTCGACGATCTTGAATGGTCCAACATATCTAGGTGCAAGTTTTCCTGTCTTTCCAAATCTGATCACACCTTTCCAAGGTGAGACCTTAAGTAATACGTGATCACCGACTTGAAATTCCAAGAGCTTTCATCGTCGATCCGCATAACTCTTTTGATGGCTTCTAGCTGTCTGAAGGTTATCGCGAACTTTCTTAACCATATCTGTTGTCTCTATAATGAGGTCAGGTCTAGTAAGTTGAGCCTCACTGATCTCATTCCAGCAGACTGGTGAACGACACTTTCGACCATAGAAAGCCTCGAAAGGAACTTTGTTGATGCTGGAGTGATAACTATTGTTGTAGGAGAATTCAATCAACGGAAGATACGAATCCCAACTACCACCAAAATTGATCACACAAGCTCTAAGCATATCCTCCAAGGTCTGGATTGTTCTTTCAGTTTGGCCATCTAATTATGGATGATAAGTTGTGCTCAAGTTGAGTTGGGTCCCTATAGCAGATTGCATGGTTCTCCAAAAATGAGACGAGAATCGAGCATCTCTGTTAGAAATAATCTTCAAAAGAACACCATGTCGAGATACAATTTCATCCACATAGATTTTAGCAAGCTTTTAAGCAGATAGATCCTCACGGATCGGCAAAAAATGTGCTGATTTTGTAAGACGATCAACAACTACCCAGATGGCATCATGACCTCTTTTAGTGTGCGAAAGTTTGGTAATAAGATCCATAGCAATGTTTTCCCATTTCCAAACTGGAATCTCTGGTTGCTCCCATAAACCAGAAGGATGTTGATGTTCAGCCTTAACCTTAAGACAAGTAAGGCATTTTGACACGTATACGGCAATGTCTTTCTTCATACCAGGCCACCAATACTGAGTACGAAGATCCTTATACATTTTATCAGCACCAGGATGAATAGAATAACGAGACTTGTGAGCTTCATCCATAAGCAAGGTGCAAAGATTATCTTGACTTGGGACCCACAAACGGTCCATGAAATAATATGATCCATTGTCCTTCAGTTCAAGATCAGGCTTAATGTGATAGGGTAATTCCTTACCCATCAAACCTTATGAAACACAAGTACGTTGAGCCTGAGAAATGCGGGCTTGAATATCTGATCAAACTTTGACAAAATGAAGCTTGACACGTTCCTTACGACTCAATGCGTCGGCCACGACATTCACCTTACCAGGATGGTAGCGAATTTCGCAATCATAGTCGTTTAGAAGTTCAACCCAATGTCGTTGCCTCATGTTGAGTTCTTTCTGATTGAAGATATGCTGAAGACTCTTGTGGTAAGTGAAAACCACACACTTTGTAACATACAAATAGTGTCTCCAGATCTTGAGGGCGAATACAACTGCACCTAACTCAAGATCATGAGTGGTGTAGTTTTTCTCGTGTATCTTCAACTGCCTCGATGCATATGCTATGACTTTGTTCCTTTGCATGAGAACACAGCCAAGACCTAATGTGACAACCTGAACTTTCAAGGTTAGTAACGTTAATCTTGTGAGTCTAACTTCTCATTATTTATTTCTCTCCAATGCGCTGTGTTGAACTTTTGATGTTATATTAACTCGGTTAGTTAACATGTTAGTATATTTGGGCCTACGACATTGGGCCTCATGTTTACTACCCGTATCGGCCAACACACACGCATACTCGGGGCCCAAACCAAACGCACATATTCACCCAAATACAGTTGGGTCGGCGACCACGATGGGTGTATAATAGCCCACTCCTCATGGACCTTATTTATGTTTGATTTCTTAAACTTTCGTGACTCACTGGCCCAGTCTCATAAGCCAATCTCCTTATAACTTAACCGGGCCCATCTTCTGCCCATCTTCTTATTCTTGTTTACGTAGAATTGTATTAGAACACTTGAATATTTTCAAACCCTAACCAACCCCACTCCTCTCTTGGATCTTGACGGCAACAGGAGCCCCCCCCCCCCCCCCCCCCGGGTCGCAATCACCATCATCATAATCTTCATACTCTCTCGGTTAGTGTTATCTAATGCTTGTTTAACTTGGTTGATTGCTTTGATTATATGTGAACAAAGTATGAATTTCTGGTTGTTGTATGCTATCATTATCATGATTAGTTGAAGTTGCAATACATGAATACATCTTGTGTGATTAACCGAACCTTGTATGCATGATGCTTGTGTGATTAATTGAAGAGATAATGATCTGATGTGCATGATGGCGTTTGCTGAATACTTTAAATCTACAAGAACTGGTAGTGTTATGATCTCATTATCAATGATGTTATGTGACTCGATTCTAATTAATTGATTGTTGTAAATTGGAACTGTAAGAAATTAGGGTTGCAGGTGCAAACCCACAACAAAACCGGTGGTTCTTTGCCACACATGGATCCCCACGAAACTTATGAGTTTCGTCATAAGTGACCCCCCACGAAACATATGTGTTTCGTCGTAGGTAACAGACTTCGACTGTTATGCGGTGTGAATCGAGTGATTAATGTTATATTACAAGTTGATATTAATCAGTTGTCGGCCATTATATAAGAGAGGTCCACTTAAAATTCCTTGACTAGTGATATGCATGTGAAGTTCTAAAAGGTATCGGCTCAGTGACATTGGAAATTAGCAATTGAGTGTGATCACTACAAATTGTCAGCCGACTTTAATTGTCAATATCTAATCACATAAGTATTGGTCCAATAGAAATTAAAAGAGTCATTGCTAATACAATTGTTTCATTCGAGATTTGTATGTGATCGTTTAGTCCAATAAAGTGGTTTCAAGTGTTTCAATTTCAATTCAAGATAAGGGACAGTTTTGAGGAGGTAGTAGTATTAGGGGTGGTGAGTGGGCATTACATGTTAATCGGGCCACTCTAGCAAACAGATCATGCCTGCACTTAATATTGGGCCGCTCTCTAGTGGGCCACACATGTAATGAACAGTTTCATCTCTATGAACTTGCACATTACTTGAACGAGAATTGGGCTATTGATATGAGTTATTGTTAAACACGAGCATGTGATGTGAACTTTGCACGAGACCTGAATGATTGTACGTACTGTCAAGGATCAATGTGATATGTGAACTCTTGTTACAACTTGTATAATGATGTGTGGTTATGTGTCCGCTGTTTGTGTGGTGTGAATGTAGAATACATGAATTATGTGCATATAATCTGATTACCATTGGTAACTATGTTAGGCTTTGGTTGACCAACTGTAAACGTAAAGAAGTAACTAATCTTACCGAGCAAACCAAAGGTGAGTTCATCTCTCTTGAGCATGTGTCCCGGTGGTTGGGACAGTCTTTGGGTATCCCTGGGAGGGATAGGTTTTTGAGTAACTTGTTTGGGTATTTCTAAGAGGAATATGTCTTGTTGTAAATCGGTAATGTTAGATAATATACTCATCATATCACCTTGAAAGTCCCTCCGTGTTGTTTGGTTACCTGAGAGGTAACAAGGTATTAGTTAGTAGCGCTACTTAGGTTTGGCAACCTCACCCCGTACCTGGAAGGACGGGTGTTGAACTAATGACCTAGTCATGACCAATGCTTTGATAGGAGCATTGGAGAAAGGGCAATGTAAATCAGGAGCCATCTTGTACTCGGGGTATTATCAACATTAAATTCAATGGATTAACTAAACACTTGGTAACCAACGTTTTCGTAAAACTATGAACTCACCAGCGTTGTCTGATACACTTGTTGCATGCTCGCAGGTCGTTAGATGTCTTGTATTTGGATCTTGCTATCTGGAGTAGCTGGAGTGGTCATGGGTCGACAGGAGGGATTCATGTGATTGACTTATTGATTTTACACATTTGATTTGAAACAGTTAAACTATGATTTCTTTTATATGCTTCTGCTGAACATGTTGGTTTTCATTTAAACTTATTGATGGCACTTTTCATTAATAATTGATGATTATATTTAACAACTTGTGATTGGTTCAATATGATTAGTGGCTCGTTATTGGTTTGTCACATGCCTAGTAGGGTTTCCCATGGGTGGTATTTTGGGGGTGTGACAGTTTGGTATCAGAGCCACTGGTTATAGTGAACTTGGTTTTAAAAACGTTTTTTATAAAACCAGACTATAACCGAACAATTTCTGAATACGACCATGACACTCAGCTCCAGACTGCAAGGTTCGTCTCTCGTATACTCATTGTACTGCATAACTAGTGAACACTTACATATGATATTGCATGGGATTGCACGTTTAGCACAACAGTATGAATTCATGTATTACTTGTCTGTGTTATGTGATTGATAGGGTGGTATTTCCCTAAACATTCATGACTCACGTTTCGTGATGCTCTTTGTTTGCTACTCGAGTTGGAGGAACCATTTGACATGAGTTAAGGGGAACTGAGATGAGCATGCAAATCGCAGTATTATTGAGGGTGCACACATAATAATAATGTGGGGTGCATGTGAGTCCCAATGAGGCTTAACAAGTGAAAAAGGTGTCCCGTCCCGTTAATTGATCAATGTGAAACACAATAATCTATAGGAGTCATAGCAGTAATTGTCTCCTACTCGAACGTGATCTTTTCACTCCTCTCTGAATCCTTATGAATCTCGATGTTATCGAGTATCACCTGAACACTCATCTGAACGCCTAGAGAACTGTGTAGAATGTTAGGTGCTTGTACGAACGTCCCTGAGTTGGATGTTGCAACATCAATGATTGGTCTATACCTCTCACACTCCTCTTTGTTTGCTGGAACTCACTGTACTAACTTCTTAGACCCCGACATATGATCACTTCTGTAAACACTCTGGAAACATATCGTGTAGTACTCAGTCAACATGCAAGAACGATGGACAAGAGGATGAGCGTAGTGCCTTACCAACCTCAGTACTAGAACGACTTATGAGCGTAGTGTTTGACTTTCTTCTTTGACCAGTCTTTGGTCAACACAAAGTTCTTTTGAACTTTGCAACGTGAGCATAATCACGATGGTTGTAGTCCCTTGTGACTATACCTACTGATTACTGTGACAATAGTCAAAAATCCAGGTATCCGTATAATTAATTAATCATGATTTGTGCTTAATGACTGTGCTGAATTTGGAATTAACTGCTTTCTGATTACTGCGTTATATTTATTTGTGCATCACTTATTGCGTATTGTCATTTCATTAATGCATGCAAACATATTGGCATATAGAATGCATTAAGTACAGTTAGCACAGTGAACGGATAAATTAGGAAGATGCTGACATAACTTAGCACATAGACAGACAGTGTTTTTGAGACCCAATATAGGCCAGAAACTAAGAACTACACGTGTATAGTGTGTAGGAAAGTAAGGATGCCAAAACTGCCTTTCTAAGTGATAGTTTAAGTGCCGGAAAGTGCCTAAAACTCACCCAAAGTGCTGAATTCAGCAAAATTCAGCGTGCTGAATTCAGCAAAAATCAGCATTTAAAACATCTAATTTCATGCAGAAATATGCTTAAATTGTATTGTATGCTTTCCTAAGTATCGGGAATTAAAAGTGTCACAAAAGGGTATATAAAGAACACTAAACCATATAATTTAGCACTTTAACGAACCAGTATCTAACCGAACAACCGGACACTACCCGAAACATCAAATTTACACTAGAAGCACTGTTTTAACATTACTAAGCTAGTTATGGTCCCCGAACATCATAACACCCCATACAAAATATCTACTAACTAAATCATGTAACTAATACTTGATATGTAACTAGATTGTAACTAAATGGGTAGAACCTAAGCTAGACCACCCCCCACCTATTTTCGGCCAACACATGGCCCACCAAAAAGATTTTATTTCATTATTTAAATGGATCTTGTTTCCCCCTAAATGACATATTACACAAGGGTTTAAGTGAAAGAATGGATATAAGAAGAACATAAGGGATCAAGAACTCATAACCTTTCACACACTAACACACACTTAACTCTCTCCCTCTCCTCCCTTACTCATGGCCGAGATCACCCACACCCACCATAACCTTCATCCAACTTTCTTCATACATTCCAAGCATATATAAGGAAGCTAGAGATCATACAAGGAAGCTTGGTGGCGTTGGAACTTCAAGGACCTCTCTTATCTTCTTTTATCATCTTCATTTCTACACTTGAGTCATCCCTAGCCTTGTGCTAGTGGTAAGAACCTTGATCTATCCATTTTACATCTATTTTAAGTGGTTAATGATGAATCATGATAAAAAAACATCAAGAACACTAAAGAATCATATGAAGTAAACATGAACATAAGCTTGTTTAGTAAGGATATCTTGATGAATATTAGTTGTTATGCTTGTTGATCTTTGATTGACTGTAGAAATGATGTTAATCATCATAAGATCTTGCTAGATCATGATTAAAAACATAATCTAGCAAGATGTAAGAAAGGAAATTGTTGTAGGATGATAGATCATCCACATGAAGATCATGAACTTGAAAGAACACTTTGTTTTCTTAGAAAGTAATGAACAAAGTAAGATGTTAAACACATAGATCTAAATATTTACGAATGATTTCTAAAGAAACCAAGTTTAAAATATAAGTTTCATTAAATCTTGGTTCTTACACAAACAAGTCCTATTTTAGTGGTTAAACAAGTGTAAGAACACTTGTGAAACAAGAAGGTTTCATAAAGAAATGTTTTTAGAAAATAAGTTTTGAAGTTGTAAACATCCAACTTCTTTAAAAATAAAGTTTTTAAAGAAGTAAACACATTTTAAAGGGTAACAAGCCTTACTAGGAATACTAGTAAGTTACTACAAAATTTTACAAATATTCAAGTTCATGAAGTAGTAGAAAATGCATGATTTTTGCAAGATTGGTAAGTAAAGGTTGTTTGTTGATGATTGTAAATTGATTGTGATGATTTTTACAAAAGAAAATGATATGCTTAAAAGCATGGAAACCTCCATTTTTAGGGGAAACTATGGCTAAATTTTCTAAAAATATGAACACTTAGAAAAGTATTTTTAAACAAATATTTACAAGTGTATTTTAAACCCTAAATTGTTACCTAAAGTTTGCCATAATTTTTGTTACAAAAATATAAATATTGGAGGTTGGTTTTTATAAGTAAAAGTGACTAAATATGTATTTAGGAAATATATATTTAGAAGACACCATATGTGTGATTATTTGTATATTTTGTGTATTAGTTATATTATTTTAGGACTTGAAATATTATAACTCACAAAATACCAAGAAATTACCATCCAAAATAATACCAAAAATTCCAAAGAACAAATATACAAGCTTACACAAAATATTGGAGAACCAAAATATGAAATGTAACTTACTAAATATTCCGGAAAGCTTTATTCACAAATAATATTTTGGACACCAAAGAAGTAAAAATATAATTTTTACAATTACCACAAGAGTATATCATATTTTCGACAAGGAAAAATATATTATATTTTTAGCAAATATGAAATATATATTTTTCTTGAAATTGTAGAAGATATATTATTTTAAGAAATATATTTTCTTACACAAACATAAGATACAATATTTTTGGGAAAAATGAGTTTATATATATATTTTTTCCAAGTGAACTTGAAAATATATTATTTTCGGAATTTATAAGGGAATACGACTCCAAAACATGGCAAAATAAACATGTATAAGATACCCCCATCCTTGGGAAGGAAATACAAGTGAAAATACTTGAGAAGTATTATTACAATAATATTGTTTAACAATTATTCCAAAAATTATAAATATAATTTAAGTTAAAACATTAATTATTTCAACAAATAATTATGTAACTTGGAATAATGTCAAAGACACAAAAGAAACGTAACTCAAGAACATTAAAACTAAGTCAAGGCACGACCCATTCTTCTAATAGACATTAGTACGTTGTAGGTAGTCATGCTCACCGAAGAAGCTAGAGTTACGATTGATGAAGACGCAAGACTGTGAGTTCATGTCCCCCTTTTCTTTTAACTGTTTTCGTTTTAGAACATCGGGGGTGAAGTACATGTTATAATTGATTATGATTTCAAAGGGTTTACAAATGAAATGAACTGCTAGATCATGTGAAAGGGTAGGCGTTAGCTTGAGACCATTAATCCTTTAGAAGGACCGAGGGGCATGAGTGATAGATCTATTTGGGTGTTGCGAGCCCCACCCATGAGTCCGCGAGTTGGTTCATGTGGTGACTATGTCGTTCCAGCCGGGAGGCCCGGTGCAAAATACGCAAAGGGTTGAGCCTTCCTACACCGGTTCACCATGTTAATGTATTAGCTACACATTAATTGATCTGTTCATTTTCACAAATATATTTCCAACGTTTTCAAAGGTTTATTCACAATCACACACATGAACTCGCTCAACTTTTGTTGATGTCTTTCAAAATACATGTATTTCAGGGAATTAGTAGTGGATCTGGCGGGCGTTGGATGTTTCAAGCTGCGTAAGAATAAAAGATGTCATCCATGGTCTTAGGGTCAGATAGTGTGTCTTATTCCTGGACGAGACACGTCTTCCAAGTCCTGGTTTTATTTAATGTCATCGGTCGAGTCGTTGTGAACTTTTAAACTAGTTGCATGGGTTGTACTCGTATTTGAATTTTTATGTTTTAAGACAATGTTGTCGTGTTTTTAAACTAAATTTATGGATGAACATCTATGGTTTAATCATATAGTTGTTGTTATGATTGAATGTGATGGTATTAAGAAAGTCACACCATAATCACGCTTCCGCAAAAGTCAGGGTGTGATAATTACCACGTTGACTAGGCGTAGTGACGAGTCGTAGTTTCGGTCAAAATGCGTATTTATGCGTATTTTACAACCAAACTACTCTTGGGTATCAAAACACTTTGTTTTGATATCAAAACCTATTTTCTAACTTAGTTAAACATGTTCCAACATGTTTAGCTCATCACTTTTAGTTTAGTACTTGTTTAGAGTCGTAAGTCAAGCGGTCTAAACCACCGCTTAGACTTTTGAACTCGACCCGTTTGGTCGATCATTAGGATCTGACCAAGCATGATTAGTGACCATAGTTGTATAGGGAATAACCTTCCGAGGTTATACCTTATGGTCACCTAGTTTAAGTAGTTGTATGATAGGTAGTTTATATGCCTTAGGTAAATGACCAAAATGCCCTTTTCATGCATAATTGGATTTTAAGCAAATGCAACATAAATTTTTGTCACCTAACTGATTATGCAACATATTTAAACATGTTTAGGCATATAATACTTTTCATAGGACTAGTTAGACGTCTCGAACGCGCTTTAGCGCGAACGACGCGTTAACGTAGCGTAAGCTACCTTAATGGGTCGTAACGGGTCGAAAGCACTTAGGTTAGGTTCCGATCTAGAATTTAGGCTTTGTTAAACCATATAACATGAGTTCCAATACTCATTTTGTTTACAAGACCTCATTCTATCCGATCTTCCGATTTAGGTGTCGATTTATTTACTAGTGATTCGATTACTAGGTGTTGCTTGAGTTTCCTTGATTTGCCTGAGCTTGTTGAGTTCTTTAGATTGAGGATACTTTGCACTTCGATGTGAGTACATAGTTCCCCTATTTTACTGTTTTCAATTGTTTTGGAGTGATTCATATGTATTAAAACGATTTCGAGGTTTAAACGAGGATTTCAAAAACGAATACTATGGTTTATATTAAACAAATAACGATTTCAGTAATGTGAACAAACTTGTTGGACGTACTTACATAATGAATAACATTCATTAACATTGATCAAGCCGACCAGTATTAGGTTATGGTACCATAGGATCTGACAAATCCCGTTATCAGACTACACCCATGGTTATGTGTGGGGGTTATGTAGGTAACGACCGAATCTATGATTGTTAACTTACCCTTTGGTGGTTTGTTAATGCGAGTTTCGATATAGTCGAGTTGCGAAGGTTTGGATGTTATTAGCGAGGCGACCAAAAGTAGTTTCACAATTAAAACGAAAACGATTTTGGGACGAGTTAAACGATTTGAAACGATTTGAACAAGTTAAACGATTTGAACAAACGATTGGTTTTGGGTTGTGATTAGGTAATGGGACGGGTGTAACATGATAGAAGCATGGTAGATACGCCGCTGGTACATCTTATATATAAGTTCTTTTATCATATTATATTTCGTAGCATTATTTAGTTCAAATGGGTAAACGATTTTGAAACGATGTCACACAACGAGGTTTTCTAAATGATATAAACCATACGAGTTTTACAACGAGAACAATTTACGATTTGGTTTACTTAAACAAATGTTTTGGGTTAAGAATCATGGCTGTGAGATTTTATAAACTATAACCAACTTGATTTGAGTTGGTTAATCATGTTGCAATGCTATATACTTTTCAAAACAAGGTTTTCTAGGTATTGCAATATGTAAACGAGCCATGAATCCGATACTCTCATAAAACCTATGTGCTTGCCAACATTTCTTTGCTGACTTTGTTTTCACATATGTTTCAGGTGGTGATTGAATGATGTTGATTGCTAGGATGCATGATTCACATAGGATCTAGACGAGGCCTTAGTGACATAATAATAATGATAGACAATTTGTAACTTGTTTGGTTGTTTTAAGACAATGTAAATTACTTAATGAATCAATAAAACGAAACTTTTGTATCCATGGTTGTGAAACAATAATTCTGTTACAACACTCCCCGACGTTTCCGCCGCGGTTTCGTTGTTTTAACGCGGTCGGGATGTGACAGAAGAGTTGGTATCAGAGCCAATGGTTATAGGAAATTAGGTTATTAGTAATGCTTTGACCCAGACTATAACTTTCTAGGACCCCTAACGCGAGTCTTCTTGCGTTTAGATTTTAAAACAATACCGTCACCTATCCTTAGGCGATAACCACAACGAAAACAGAATAACAAATCTGCCTCGAAAATTAATCATCTATCCTTGGATGATTGATTATAAGGTTTTGAACCCTCTTAGTTTTCAAGATCTCATCAAAGTTTGGGTCTTATAATGTGAACACGTGCAAACTAGAAGGGTAAATGTCTGTACCCTGAGTTTTCTGTCTAAGACTAGAGTGTTCGTACAAATCCACTGTATCGGACCAGTCACTCTTACCTGGGAACTCTTCGGGTGAGTGTTCACTTATAGGCGAGCATGTCTTCGGTGATACATTATATTGACCCATTTACTTTGATTTGTCACTGCGTGTCGTTTGTTTGTTCGAGGTAACAAACGAATGATCGCCTTCCTTGTGTTTTGTCGATGTTTTCAATACCTCTTTTGTTTTTCCAATTGACGACCTCACTCGTTTCTCATGTTTCCTTGTTCTTTTTAGACAATGCCTCCTCGACGTGATGCACAACCTCTAACCAACGAAGAAGTCGCAGCCCTTGTCGCCCAACAAATGGCTGCAGTGCTTCCGAACATAGTAACCCAGAACCATAAATTATACAACAATAATAACAACAATAATGCACAATGTAGTTTCAAGAATTTCAATTCGGCTAAACCGTTGAAGTTTTCTGGGTCTCAAGGAGCAACCGCGCTCCTGCAATGGTTCAAAAGTTTGGAGAGCACATTCAGACATGTGCAATGTCCAAATGAGCGTAAGGTTGAGTTTGCATCCAGTGTGTTCGAGAAGCGTGCTCTTACATGGTGGAACGGTATGATGCGTGATAGGGGTGCCGATGTGGCTATGGCACAAACTTGGGAAGAGCTCCGAGCTCTCATGATGAGAGAGTTCTGTCCCCGTCACAAGATTCGAGCTATGGAGCGAGATTTTGACGATCTGAAACAAGATGGGGGAGAACACCGTGCGTATACGGATCATTATGAGGAGCTCAGCTTGTTGTGTCCTACTATGGTTACCCCGTTGGAGAAAGCTATAGAGAGGTATATCGATGGTTTACCCGATTCTGTGCAAGACATTGTGACTGGCAGTAATCCTACTACTGTTCGTCAAGCGATTGAATTGGCTGCTACTCTAACCGAGTCTCAGGTTAGAAAAGGGAAACTGACTCGCAAGGGTGACAAAAAGAAGTCAGCCGATTCTGCTCAAGAAAAGGGTAAAGGTAAGGGTAAGAAGAAGGGTGAGTCTTCTAAGAAGTCAAGGAAGCGCAAGGCTTCCCAGAACTTTGCAGTCACTGCACAGAACCCTCAGAACCCACCTGCCCAACCTCCTGTGAAGAAGCAATATGCTGGTACCGCACCTCACTGTGCTCAATGTAATGGTCATCATGTTGCCCAACAGGCCTGTAAACAGTGCACTACGTGTGGTAAACTTGGGCATCTAGCCAACATTTGTCGTATGGGTCAGAATCAAGCTGCTCAGGTTCCAGCACAAGCTCAGGGGAATGCTGCGAGATTCCCACCTGGCTCGTGTTATAATTGTGGAGAAATGGGTCATTTCCGCAACAACTGCCCGAGGTATGTGAACGCGAATGCGAATGCGAATGCCAACGAGAACGCGAAGGTGAATCTCTCTCGTGGACGAGCATTCAATCTGAATGCAAACGAGGCGAGGGCGGACAACGAGGTTGTTAACGGTACGTTCCTTGTTAACAACCAACTTGCATCTGTTCTCTTTGATTATGGTGCCGATAGGATTTTTGTTTCGTTATCTTTTGAGCCTTTACTTGCGATACCTAGAACTAAACTGAGAAAACCCTTATCTGTCGAAGTTGCTACTGGTAAACCACTCGTACTCGATTCTGTTCTTCATGGTTGTCAATTGAACCTCGATAACCATCTTTTTCCTATTGACCTCACACCGATGCAACTTGGGAGTTTCGACATCATCGTAGGGATGGATTGGTTAACCAAACGTCATGCTGAGGTGGTTTGTTTCGATAAGATCATTCATATTCCTCTTTCGTCTGGCGATGTTCTGGAAGTTCGAGGCAAGTAACCATCTGGTGGATTGAAACTCATGTCGTGTACGAAAGCCCGACGTTATTTACGAAAAGGATATGTTGCTTTTCTGGCACATGTCACCGAGGAGAAACGCAAGATCAAGAGTATTCAGGATATTCCGATTGTTCGGGATTATCCAGAGGTGTTTCCTGATGAACTGCCTGGTTTGCCTCCAGTTCGTCAAGTCGAGTTTCATATTGACCTTGTACCCAAATCCAACCCGATTGCGAAAGCACCTTATCGTCTTGCACCGTCTGAGATGCAAGAGTTATCAAAACAGCTTCAAGAGTTTTCTAATAAAGGATTCATCCGACCGAGCTTTTCGCCCTGGGGAGCTCTTGTCCTCTTTATGAAAAAGAAAGATGGATCTTTTCGAATGTGTATCGATTGTCGTGAGCTTAATAAGCTTACCATCAAGAATCGATATCCCCTACCTCGAATTGATGATCTCTTTGATCAGCTGCAAGGTGCTACCTGTTTTTCTAAGATCGATCTGCGTTCTGGGTATCATCAACTTCGTGTACTCGAAGAAGATATTCCCAAAACTGCATTCCGCACAAGATATGGGCACTACGAGTTCACTGTCATGCCTTTTGGTTTGACGAATGCCCCAACTATCTTTATGGACTTAATGAATAGGGTATGTAAATCTTATTTAGACAAGTTCATCATTGTGTTCATCGACGATATTCTTGTTTATTCGAAGTCTCGAGCCAATCACGAGCAACACCTTCATTTGACACTAGAACTCCTGAAGAAGGAACAACTTTTTGCTAAATTCTCCAAGTGTGAATTATGGCTTAAAGAAGTTCAATTTTTGGGTCATATAGTCAACGAGCAGGGAATTCATGTGGATCCTTGCAAAATTGCAGCAATTAAGGATTGGAATACACCTATGACACCCACAGAAGTTTGTTCTTTTCTCGGACTTGCTGGGTATTATCATCGATTTATTTCAAACTTCTCGAAGATCGCGGTTCCACTCACTGCTTTGACTCAGAAGAATAAGCCTTTTGAGTGGGGACCTAAGCAAGAAGAAGTGTTCCAAACGCTGAAACAGAAGTTGTGTGATGTTCCTATTCTATCTTTGCCCGAGGGAAACGATGATTTCGTTGTCTATTGTGACGCATCGAATCTAGGACTTGGTTGCGTTCTTATGCAACGAGGTAAGGTCATAGCTTATGCGTCTAGATAGCTGAAAGTTCACGAGAAGAACTACACCACTCATGATCTCGAATTGGGTGCTGTGGTTTTTGCTCTCAAAATCTGGAGACACTATCTTTATGACACAAAGTGTGTGGTTTTCACAGACCACAAAAGTCACCAGCATATTCTTAATCAGAAGGAGCTGAACATGAGGCAATGACGTTGGGTTGAAATCTTGAACGACTACGATTGCGAGATTCGCTACCATCCTGCTAAGGCGAATGTCGTAGCCGATGCGCTTAGTCGAAAGGAGCGAGTCAAGCTTCATTCTGTTTGAACTCTATCTGATTTTCAAACTCGTGTTCTTCAAGCTCAACAATCTTGTGTTTCACAAAATTTGATGAGTAAGGAATTTCCACGTCAACTTGAGCTTAAACTCGAAGCGAAAGACGATGGTTTACTCTATTTCAAGGATCGTTTGTGGATTCCGAAACAAGACGATCTTCGCACTTTAGTGATGGACGAATCTCACAAGTCTCGATATTCTATCCATCCTGGTACTAATAAAATGTACAAGGATCTTCGTACTCAGTATTGGTGGCCTGGTATGAAGAAGGATATTGGCTTGTATGTATCGAATTGCCTAACTTGTCTCAAAGTCAAGGCTGAACATCAACGACCATCTGGTTTGCTTGTACAACCAGAGATACCGGTTTGGAAGAGGGAGAACATTGCGATGGATCTTGTGACAACTCGTATTTCCGAACCTATTTTTGTACTTTGATGTAACGTATGTAGACCTGATGTGATTACATGAACTATGTTGAGTATTGAATGCTATGAATGACTTTATGTTGTGTGTAATATATGTATGTATAGTTGAGCCCAAACGCACAACACCACCCGATCGCACAAGCCCATTCGGGCTGCACTACACTCTTGTATTCGGATCAATGGGCAGCCCAAGTAAGGGTTCGGCCCACTCTTTCTATTTTGTGCATAACAGTTAGGGGGTAGGGGTATACTCCTCATTTGTTTGACAAACATTCTAAACACACAAACCCTAGCTCTCTCTTTCTCTCCTCTCAAGCTTGACGGCAAGCATTCCCTCATCATCGAAGACCTTAGCATTCGAATCATCCTTGTTCATTCTCTAATCGGTTAGTATGTTAACCACTTGCTTCCATGATTGTATGATATTATGCTATTTATGCTCGACATGATGATATAGGAATAATGTATGATTGATGATGCTTGTATGATGATTTGATATATTGCTAGGTGTTCGAATATATGTTACTCGGATTGGATAATAAGAACAAACTGTCTTACAATTTTAGGGTTTGATATATGATTGATGTTGATCTAGAAGAAATCGGTTCATATGCATAGTGGTGTAGATCGACATAGGGTTGTTAATCACATGAGGGTGTTAATGATCTAGAATCAAAAATATATATATATATATTCTCGGCTGTGATTGTGTTTATATTAGACGAATTGTTGTGATGATATGTTCGAGTGATTGAAGTTATGGTTGATATTCATGTTATGAATTATTTTAGGGTTCATATGAAATGTAAGGTAAAAACCTTGTTTGATCGATTAGGGGATTGGTTAGAATTGGTGATTGTGTTAATTGATAAATGATAAATTTGGAAATCAATGAATATTGTAACTGATGTTCATGAAATTAGGAAACCTTAACTGATCACCAAATTGGTCGGTCGCACAAGACTCCTGGTCGCACAAGATCGGATCGTACAAGATCTGATCTGATCGCACAAGGAGTCCAGTCGCACAAGACTGTCGGATCGCACAAGTCAATTATGTTTGTTTACCTGTTGGGCCAGACATACATTGGGCTGGGCTGGTTCCAATCGCACAAGTCGGATGGATCATACAAGCTCACCCGGATCGCACAAGACATTTACATGTTATTAGATTGGGCCGCGTATTGTTATGTTGGGCTTTGGACTATTTGGGCCGGGTGTTTATCCGAAACGCACAACATGATGTGGGTCGCACAAGACTGTGCCTACCCCACAACATGATGAGCCGCCTGTTATTGGGCTTTACCTTTAGATCGTACAAGTTTCAAATGTTATGTAATTGACTGCTAATGTGTTAACGTGCATTGTGTGATTGCCATGATCCGTGTGTGTTCTTTATCTGCTAGCTTATGTGTTACTTACGTGCACTACTTGAAACTAAAACCTGACTTGTATGGTAACCATGTTAGGACGTGGTTGACCATTAGCTGCTAGACTTGACCTTTCTGTGTATCTGCCGAGCAAACCAAGGTGAGTTCACACTAGCCAAGGCATGGGATTCCCAGGGGTTGGGAATGGGATTGAATAACTACTCATATAACTATTACTATTAAACAAATTATTACTGTCCTCGGTTGAAGGGCACGTACGTAAAACCTACGTACAGTTATACTTACTACTGTCCTCGGATTGAAGGGCACGTACGTAAAGCCTACGTACACGATCTTAAGACCATCACCTCTATCAAAGGAAGCCCCTCAATTATCGACTTAATCGCCGAGGCCTAGG
Organism: Helianthus tuberosus; assembly: GCA_030545235.1. Taxonomy (NCBI): domain Eukaryota; kingdom Viridiplantae; phylum Streptophyta; class Magnoliopsida; order Asterales; family Asteraceae; genus Helianthus; species Helianthus tuberosus. Next base: position 126,274,655 of record CM060405.1, read on the forward strand.
GCGAGCGGGTCATTAGTTAATAGCGCTATTAGGTTTAACAAACCTCACACCGTGCCAGTCGGACGGGCGTGTACTAATGGACTATGGGCAAAGGGTCAATGCTGATAGACATTGACTTAGGGCACCTCTTACATTTTCGTAGCAGTCGATACGCGTGGTCTTGTAATACATGGGGTAGCCCCCACGGCCGAAATGCCAGATAACTATCATGGGGTAGCCCCCACGGCTGGATTGCCAGAGTTAATGGGTTAAACAAATCACGTTTTCAAATATGGGGTAACCCCCATGGCAGGGATGCCAGTTAAAGGAACTATTTTTGGAACAACTAAAACCAACACCCAACTGTGAACTCGCTCAACTTTGTTGTTGATTCGTTGCTACATGCCTTGCAGGTCATTAGGTACCCATGGAGCTTGCACAGGGAGGAACGGTCGTTGTGGGACATGGCGATGTGTGCCATGTTTTAATATTACTTTATTTCATATTTAATACTCGCTATGGGTTTTACAAATTATGCTTCCGCTAAACACTTAACTATGCTTTGGTTTTTGAACACCTTTCATATTGGTTAGTTGAATTATGTTTACTTACATGCTTGTTCAGTATGATTGGTGGCTTGATCCTGGTCAGTCACGCCTCCAAGCGGTGATACTCCGCGTGTGGATTTTGGGGGTGTGACAGATTGGTATCAGAGCCATTGGTTATAGAGAACTTGGTTTTAATAAGGGAAAATGTTTTTGTTAAAACCAGACTATAACCTGTACAGTGCTCTACGATCCACAACGACGCTTGACTCCGTGTGCGAGACTCGACATTCTAGGTGATATGGTTTACGATATATTACCTACATGATAGATTACGTAGAACTTTGCTCATGATATGCTTAGTTAGGATAACTACTGTTGCTTGAACACGTATGTGCTTACTCTCTCCTGTCATCGCACTTTCGCGAACCCTTCTCACTCACGTTTCTCTTGATATGAAGATCATGTCTAGACGCATTAACATAACACAAGCCCAGTTGACGGCTCTGATTAACGAACAGGTTGCTGCGGCACTTGCAGCCGCACAAGCAGGAGGTATACCCTGCATTTTAAACTCATTCTAGGATCTTTAGGTCCTACTCTCGTGAACCTACCCTTGTGTTAAACTTTGTCCTTTCTTATACCCACAACAGGTCAACATGCTCAGCCACCTGTGTGCACCTTCAAAACTTTTATGGATTGCCGACCTACTACTTTTAGCGGCACTGAAGGAGCAGTAGGTCTCCTCCACTGGTTTGAGAAACTAGAATCTGTGTTCGAAATGTGTGAATGCCCTGAGGCACGCAGGGTGAAGTATGCTACCGGCACTCTCGAGGGTTTAGCCCTCACATGGTGGAACGCTCAGGTCCAAATGCTGGGGTTGGTTGCTGCTAACACTACCCCATGGAACAATTTTAAAGAGATGATCAAGGAGGAATACTGCAACCGGGATGACATTCATAAGTTGGAAGTCATGTTCTTCAACCTCAAGATGACGGGGTCAGAAATTGAGGCGTATACGAAGAGATCGAATGAGCTTGCATTACTGTGTCCTACCATGGTGGACCCTCCGATTAAGCGTATTGAACTTTTTCTCAAGGGATTAGTGCCAGAAATCCAAAGTCACGTGACTTCAGCAAACCTCGTGTCACACCCTGGCTTTGCGGAAGCGTGGTTAATTTGGTGTGACTTCTTAATACCATAGCTTAACCATAACAAAGCTATATGAAATAAAACCATGCAAGATCATCCATTTAATTAAGTTTTAAAAACCAAATACAACAACATTGTCTCAACGGAAACACATCCTAACGACATTGTTCAACAAACACAAACATCAACATGACATAAACACAGTTTAAGGACTGTGACTTGTCCAGGAAAGAGTCACATTCCCCAAACCCGGATGACCTCGTAACTAGTGCAGCGGGAAAACGTGTCATACCGCGCCAGATCCTTTAATTCCCTGAAATACATGTAAGTTGAAAAATCAACAATAATGTTGAGCGAGTTCATGTGTAAGTGAGTAAATAAACCTTTGTAAGTATAAAAATCCTGGTATGTAGCAAATAAGGAAAAAGAGATCACCAATGGTTTGCAAGGCCATTAATATGTGTGAAGTGCAAGTAGGAAGACTCAAACCTAGCAGATTTTGCGTTGGGTACAAAGTCACCCCGAGGTCCGCATTGTTGGACCTGGAGTTGGGCTCGCTACACCCAGATAGATCTACCGCTTACGTCCCTCGGTTCTATAATGAGGATTAATGGCCTCCAGTTCCCGCCTACCCACTCACATGATCTAAGTAGTAACCCTCCTTACGCTAACCATACCATGTATAAAGTACTTGTAATCATAGTAACATGTATTTCACCCCCGCAGTTTAGAAAACTGAAAACAGTTAAGAGAAAAGGGGGACATGAACTCACAGTGGTGCGTCTCTACCAAGTATGTCTCCTGATCAAGCAGCTGTGTGACGACCTACACGTACTAATTCTATTAGACGGACGGCCGTGCCTTAGCTTTATGGTTTAAGTTTTTGGGAAATAGTTAGACAACTATTTCGTGTTTATATTCTGTATACTTGGTAATCATTTTCCTTCCCAAGGATGGGGGATTCAATACATGTGTGTTCGTATAATTTCGAAATATATTATTAAGTCTTACTTAAAATATATTTTATTTCTATCTCCAAAATATAAATATTCTTCTCAAAAATATTATATTTTCTATTACATAAATTTTTCCAAAATAATACCTTGACAAAAATACGCGTTAAGTCATATTTTCTTAAAATGCGTAAGTTACGTTTTAATGATCGAGTGGTAATAATAATTACCGGTGTAACTTATATATTTACCGTAGAGGCGTTCGTATTATTTTGGATCCATTAACATTCGATAGTATTATTTTTACCCTAAAAATAATACTAGTATTTTCACAAAATAGTCATAAACACATATCAAGTGACTTTATGAAAAAATATATACTAAATATATATTTACCAAGTTTTATTTTGTTAAATCCCACCTCCGATGTTTTGGTAAATAAAGTCGTGGCGAAACTTATATCTTGAAAACAAGTCGAAAAGTATTTCCAACACTTATAGTGAAAATAATTCTAAGTGTTAGGTTTTTAGAAAAATTTCGCCAGAGTTTCCTCTGTAACGGGAGGTGGCCACGCTTTCATGCGTATCATTTTCTTTTATAAATCAAATCAACCATTTTCCTTATTTAACCAAAACAATGTTTAGGACAACAAACTAGTTAACAAACATGTAATTTGCAAGAATCTCATGAACTTGTAGTTTTTCCAACACTATGATGTAAATCCCAATACTTTTAGCGGATCTTTATATAAAGCAATTAGATTTCGTAAAAACCTCGTTTTTAGAGAACTTCCGTTTTTACAACTTCTCGTCATCTTTTACAAAAATAATTATTTTGTCGAAAGTGTGTGCTACACAAGTGTTTACACACTTGTGTGTTCTAAAAATCATTCGTGTTAGTGTAAGATCCGTCTTTAGAAAACATGATTTCTTTGATACTTGGTTCTTTGAAAATACCACTTGTAGATACGTAGATCTACTAGTTTTAAACACTATTTCACAAGCTAAATCGCTTTTACACAAGTTCATGATTCGTGTGTGGTAGAGTTTCATCCTTTAACCCTTGTTACTTCCAAAACATCCTTATGTCATGATCCATGATCATGACCAACCCGGGTTAAATGACGATCCGAGCTACCACAACATAGATCGGGTCCAAATAATCACACAAACCAATTACTACAAGATTTACACAACATATGAGCTTTTAACCATCACTTTTAGTGTTTTTAGTAGGCTTTTATGCTTCATCTTGTATGTTTGCGACTTTTAACCGTTACAAATCATTTTAACCATTTTAAAATAGTTCGAGAAGGTGATTCAAGCAACTTACTACTAGCTCGAGGCTAGGGAAGAAACTAGTCGCAAAATGAGAGGATAAAAGCAAGGTAGTGAGGTCCTTCGCCTTCCGATTGCACCAAGCTTCCTTGTAGGTGATCCTTAACGTTTGTATGAACTTGGAATGTGATGAAGGAAGCTCGAAAATGTGATGGATATAAAGGGGGTGTTCGGCCGAAGCCTTCTAGAGAGAGAGGGAGAGTTTGTGTTGAGTTGTGAAATGTGAAATGAATGATGTGTAAGACCTTGTTACTTATAGGCAAAGATTAGGTTATGGTCCAAAGGATTTTGTGTCATTTAGATACTAAACATATGGATTAAAATAATGTTTTGGAGGACAAGGCATGTCCCCCTTCTTGGGGACGGTTGGTTAAGGGGGGGGGGGGTCTTGGTTCGATTCCAACTAGTAGTTAGCAATGTAGTTTGGTTAGTTTAATTAGTTTAGGGATTAACCCGGTTACTAGTGTGTTATGCGTTAAAGCGGGTGTTAGGGTATTCAGGGACCCTAACTGGCTCAGAAAAAGGACAAATAATGTTATTAACAATATTTTCATGTTCCGGGTATAGTCCGGTTGTTCGGTTGGATAGTAATCCGTTAAAGTGCTTAACAAAGCTTTAAAGTGTCGTTAATACCATTTTTAGGGACACAACTTATTTCTCCAAAGTGTCGGGAATATTTTCCTCGTGTCTTGGCACTTTATTAGTTAGCTAAAAGCTGGATTGTTTATTAAAGCGCTGAGTTTTTGTGCTTAGAGCACGTTTTAGGCACATCCAGACATTGTAACTTATTTCTAGAGACGCAGTTCTACAACCCTTGTATCCCTACACTCACCACTAGTGTAGTAAAATATTTTTGGCTCATACAGGCCTTAGAGGCAGTGTCTGCCTGATGCTGGCTTTATCAGCATGTTCAATAGGTTATCCGTTCATTGTGCTACTGTGCTTTTGGTGCATCATGTTTGTCACTAAGGTTTAGCATGTAAATAATGTAGTGACGGTAAGTAAAGTATGATGCAGGTATATGCATGTATCAGAAATCAAGTAGCAGTTCATCAGTAATTTCAAACAAGCACAGTAATTAAGCAGTAATTAATTATTAATTAAGTCGTACGGATACCTGGTTTAGTGAGGGTTGTCACATTCTCCCCCCGTTAGAAAAATTTCGTCCCGAAATTTTAAGTTCTGCTTGTAGATGCAGGGTTCTTAGGAAATAGGTGGGGGTATTTCTCTTTCATCCGGTCCTCACGCTCCCAGGTGTATTCAGGACCATGTCTGGCATTCCAACGAACTTTGACGAGCTTGACACTGCTCCGGCGGGTCTTGTTTACTTTCCAATCCGTAACCTCAACCGGTTCTTCAACGAAATGGAGCGTGTCGTCAACATGAATCTCGTCGATGGGAATGGCAATGGTAACTTGAGTTGGACTTTTCTTCAGGTTGGATACATGAAATGTATCGTGAACTGAATGGAGTTCATCAGGTAAGTCCAGCTTGTATGCTACCAGTCCTATTCTTTCCAAAATTCTGAAAGGACCAATGTAGCGCGGATTCAACTTCCCACGCTTTCCGAAGCGTGCCACACCCTTCCAGGGTGAAACTTTCAATAAAACCATTTCTCCAACTTGAAATTCCAAGTGTTTCCGGTTTGGATCTGCATAGGCTTTCTGTCTGTGGCGAGCTGCTTCGATGCGTTTTAGAATCTGCGCAATCTTGTCTGTCGTCTCTTAGACGATTTCGGGACCAGCAAGCTGCCTATCACCTGCGTCAGCCCAGCATAGGTGTGATCGGCACTTGCGTCCGTAAAGGGCTTCAAATGGCGTGACACCAATACTGGTGTGGTAGCTGTTGTTGTATGAAAATTCGACCAAAGGCAAATGCTTATCCCAGCTACCGCCCAAATCCATAACACACGCTCTCAGCATGTCCTCCAAAGTCCGAATCGTCCGCTCGCTTTGCCCGTCGGTCTGCGGGTGAAATGCGGTGCTCATATTCAATTGCGAGCCAAAAGCTTCTTGGAAGGATTGCCATATCTTTGACACAAATCTTCCGTCTCTATCAGAGATGATTGAGAGGGGCACTCCATGACGTGCGACGATCTCTCTCATGTAAATTTCGGCCAATTTGCCCGTATTATCCTTCTCTCTGATAGGTAAGAAGTGTGCTGACTTCGTTAGGCGGTCAACTATCACCCAGATAGTGTCATGACCTCTTGGTGTTCTTGGCAACTTTGTAACAAAATCCATTGAGATTTGTTCCCATTTCCACTTGGGAATCTCAGGTTGTTGCAGAAGTCCTGAAGGCTTCTGGTATTCCGCTTTCACCTTAGCACACGTTAGGCACTTGCTCACATAAACAGCAACATCGCCTTTCATCCTAGGCCACCAATAAGAATCTTTGAGATCCTGGTACATCTTATCCATTCCTGGGTGGATAGAGTACCGCGATTTGTGAGCTTCATCAAAAACAACTTTCCTTAAACCTCCAAACAAAGGAACCCAAATCCTTTTCTCAAAACATAACGTTCCTTCCTCGTTTGGTACCAGTAGCTTCTCCATCTGTCACACCCCTTTCTACGGCGGAAGCACGAGGTGTGATCATGAAAGGTTCTCATTGCATACGAAGAGTAAACATACTACATGCTCAAAAATAACTTCAAATATTACATTACCAAAAACATATGTCAAGTGTTTACGACACTAGATAACATATTGTTTTAAAAGTCACGACTTTATTTAAAGATAAACAAAGCGACATCCACGAGCATGAGTAAGACCACGCGCACATCCATCCTAGTTACCTGAAATACATGTGAGTTTTGGAAAAACGTCAACATAAAGTTGGTGTGAATTCATGCAGTTTTGTATTTCATGTTTGTATACTTTGTATGAAAACATAGTTTGTGAGTAAATCAAGTTTTCATATATAAATTCAGTTTCATGTGTACGCCACGTACACATGTATAATTCAATTTCTTCTTGAGTACCCCACGTACTCAAGTATAATTCTCATTCTCTTGAGTACCCCACGTACTTCAAGTATAATTCAATCTTCTTGAGTACCCCACGTACTTCAAGTATAATTCAATCTTCTTGAGTACCCCACGTACTTCAAGTTATATATCAATCTTAGTATGGTATGAATTTTATGTAAATACAGTATTTCTGTAATTATCAGATTGTTAATGGGTTGCAAAGCCATTAACATGTGGCACGGCATAGGAAGTCACCAAACCTAAGGCATTTAATTGGTATATTCTGAGACACAAAAGCACTACTCGATTCTCGCCCCGACCGAGTGTGTGGCTGCCAGGCACCCGTTAGATCTAACCTTTTGTTCTGCGGTCTAAGTATGTACATGATTAATGGTGCTTCTGTACCCTATTCGTGACACTATTTCTCATAACGCATCCTACTTGGTTCTCGTTCTCACCAAGCGCGTTTCTTGTTATCATTTCTCATAACGCCTCATACTTGGTTCTCGTTCTCACCAAGTGCGCTTCTCATATTCTTATATTTCATCACACTTGGTTCTCGTTCTCACCAAGTGTACTTCTTGTATTCTTATATTTCGTCACACTTGGTTCTCGTTCTCACCAAGTGTACTTCTTGTATTTATATCATACCTGTGACAACTGGCCCAAACCGGTAATTTCCGTACACATTAATTATTGCTTAATGACTGCAATTATGAGTTTAAGTGTCAGCAATGTCTGAACACATGATTAAACAAGTGAATTCATGCATGTTGTATACTACAAAATATTGCTTTATGCATAAACGAGAGCGTTGCGTCAGAATGATAGTAAACTCACCGGTAAGACACTATGTGTCAACGGAACTGCAGAAAGCAGCCAGACAATAAAATTGGAGCCTAGGTGTAGGTCCGACAACAAGAATGCATTAAAACCCAAGAGTACATACAAGGGTTAATATATATGCAATGCGAAAGCAAATATAAGCACTAAAAAGCACCCGAAACGCACTTTAAGTGCATAATTTATATAATTCAGCAATAAATCAGCATTTAGACATATAAATATTATGCAGAAATGTCGTTTTATTATCCAGAATATTTCCCTAAGTGTTGGGAATTGAAAGAGTACAAGAAAGGTACTTAAACGACACTAAAAAGTGTAATTTAGCGCTTTAACAAATCGGTATGTAACCGAACAACCGGACTATACCCGGAACATGAAAATATTATTATTTTCATTATGAATCTTTTTCTGAGCTAGTTAGGGTCCCTGGTTACCCTAACACCCGCTAAAACACGCTATACATTAGTAACGGGGTTAAACACTTAACTTAACTTAGTTTAACCTAACTAATACTTGGAACCGAACTAGACCCACCCCTTTTCTCTAACCGGCCCCAAACTAAGGGGGACACCCTTAGATTACTTTTGATTATTTTAATCACTTGGTCTAATATCTAAGTGACATATTTTCCATTGGTTAATAACACAAAAATTTGTCTATAAGATCCAACTTAGACATATGAGTTCTTTCACACACAAACTCAACAACCAAACTCCCTCCCTCTCTCTAGAAAGCTCACGGCCAAGCATCCCCTATATCACACATCATTTTCGATTTTGCTTCAAGCCATTCCAATCACTTGCAAGTGTTAAGGGTCACGTATTAGGAGCCTTGGAGCAAACGGAACGCGAAGGACCTCTCCACTTTGCTTTTATCCACCTGTTTTTCGTCTAGAATCTTCCCTAGCCTTGAGCTAGAGGTATAACACTTAAAACTCATATTTGAACTTATCTAAAGTGGTTAAAAGGATTTGTGTTGGTTAAATCTCGTTAAAATGCAAAAAGATGCACAAAAGTCTACTAAAAGCATGAAAAATGGTGGTTAATAGCACATAAGTTGTGTAAAAGTTGTAGTATTTGAAATATATGGTTATCTAGACCCGATCTATGATGTGGTAGCGCGGATCATCGTTTAACCCGGTTTGGTAAGATCATGGATCTTAACATAAAGCTATTTTCGAAGTAATAAGGGTTAAAAGGTGAAACCCTACCACACATAAACCATGAACTTGTGTAAAAATGTTTTAACTTGTACAAAAGTGTTTAAAACTAGTAGATCTACGTATCTACAAGCGGTATTTTCAAAGGACCAAGTGTCCAAGAAATCACATGTTCTAAACCGGATCTTACACAAACAAAAGTGGTTTTTGTGGACAAACAAGTGTATGGATACTTGTGTAACAAAAGCTTTAACAAAGAAATAATTTTCGTAAAAACCGACTAGAAGTTGTAAAACTTCATAATCTTTAAAAATAAAGTTTTTAAGAAATTAAACTTATTTTTAAAGATAACAAGACTCACTAAATGTGCTAGTAAGTTACTACACATTTTTGTAAATATTCAAGTTCATGAAATTAGTGATTATTGTTGACGATTATTGTTGATAATTGTTGTTGATGATTTAAAAGAAAATAAACACACGTTTTGAAAACGTGGGAAACCTCCATTTTTAGGGGAAACTCTGTCAAAATTTTTATAAATTTTGACACTTAGAAAAATATAAGTTTTTGAGAAACTTATTCCCTAAAAATGTGCTTAAAAGTATTACCAAGGTTTCCCTAATTTTTGGTGATAAGAAATGATGATTTCTTCAAGAATAAAAGTGGATATAAGTATGTATATTTTGAGAGAAAAATATATATTATTTTATCACCAATTTTTGTGCTAAGTGTATATAGTATGTGTTATACGTGCTAGTGTATTAAGACTTAAAAATACACTAAATGCTCGTGAGGAGTATAAACTTAAAAATACACATACAACATACAAGATACATAATTCGGGTGCAAAGTGCAAAACACAAAAGACTTATATTTATTTTAGAGAAAATAATATAAGTAAGATACGTAGTTAAAAATATGAGAATATTTTTAACACAAGAAAATATACACAAAAGAGAGTGACTGTACTTGTACGACGCAAGTCTAGTGACTAACGTTAAGAAAACGCGTATAGGTTACGACGTTAAGTAAGCAAATCCGGTGAAGTTTACGACGCTAGGAACGCAAAGTTGTGAGTTCATGCTCCCCCTTTTCTCTTTAACTGTTTTCAGTTTTATAACTTCGGGGGTGAAATACATGTACAAATGTACAATATTTATAAATGGTATGATATAAATACAAGAAGTACACTTGGTGAGAACGAGAACCAAGTGTGACGAAATATAAGAATATGAGAAGCGCATTTGGTGAGAACGAGAACCAAGTATGAGGCGCTATGAGAAATGATAACAAGAAACGCGCTTGGTGAGGACGAGAACCAAGTAGGATGCGTTATGAGAAATAGTGTCACGAATAGGGTACAGAAGCACCATTAATCAACGTATACATTCAGACCGCAGAACAAAAGGTTAGATCTAACGGGTGCCTGGCAGCCACACTCCCGGTCGGGGCGAGAACCGAGGAAGTGCTTTTGTGTCTCAGAATATACCAATTAAATGCCTTAGGTTTGGTGGCTTCCTATGACGTGTCACATGTTAATGGCTTTGCAACCCATTAACAATCTGATAAGTACAGAAACACTGTATTTACATAAAATTCATACCATACTAAGATTGATATATAACTTGAAGTACGTGGGGTACTCAAGAAGATTGAATGATACTTGAAGTACGTGGGGTACTCAAGAGAATGAGAATTATACTTGAGTACGTGGGGTACTCAAGAAGAAATTGAATTATACATGTGTACGTGGCGTACACACGAAACTGAATTTATGAAAACTTGATTTACTCACAAACTATGTTTTCATACAAAGTATACAAACATGAAATACAAAACTGCATGAATTCACACCAACTTTATGTTGACGTTTTTCCAAAAATTCACATGTATTTCAGGTAACTAGGATGGATGTGCGCGTGGTCTTGCTTATGCTCGTGGATGTCGCTTGTGTTTTACTTTAAATAAAGTTGTAAACTTTTAAGACAATGCTTTATGCGACTTAGCGATGTAAACGCTAACGTATGTTTTCAAATTATGGTATTTGATGTTATTTTACGAGCATGTAGCATGTTTACTCTTCGTATGCAATGAGAACCTTTCATGATCACACCTCGTGCTTCCGCCGCAGAAAGGGGTGTGACAGATTGGTATCAGAGCAGCGATTGTAGTGAACCAGGATTCCTTCTCGAGTCTAGTCTACAATCTCTAGGATCCATACACGAAAACAATTTTCAAAGAGTTTTCATTGCATAAAAACGTCCCGCGACATCCACTACCTGAAACTGTCTACATGAGTCTAGAAAGGACACTACGAGACTTAGAGTGCACTTGAGTAGCACTTGTCATTGACTAGAAATTTCTTGCAATTATGTGTGATAATTAGCATGTACTAGAAGTGGAATGTCACAAGTATATGTGACTTTACCTGAAAGCAATGGCCCATCTGAAGGAAGAAATACGAGGATGAAACGAACTGTGCGGACTGTGCAAGGAGTTACGTAATTATGGATGCATACATAATTATGGAATTCAGTGCACAGAAATCACAGCAAGTCTTGTCACGTATAGATTCCCTCAGTGTAAGCCTACTAAGTACTCTGCTAGAGTAATAATTGTTTGATGTCACTTGTGTGGTATATATACCTGTGAATATATATGATACTACAGTCTAGTGTGACGATATCAAACAAATACCTAACCCTGCTGTGTTATGTTCTGTCAGAACATGGCACCCAGGAAAGCTGTGAATGCTCGCAATGACGATCAACCTCCTCCTCCCCCACTGCCAAGAACTGCTGAAGAGCTGAACGCTTTGCTAGAGGAAAGGATCTCCGCTGCTATCGCCCTGTACGAGGCGAACCGAACTCAAGACAGTGGAAGACCAAGCAACGCTAGGCGTAATGGGAATGGAGATTCGTCTGGAGGCAATGCAGCTCAAGGTAACCTTAAGGCACTGTGCTAAGCATGAGGAAATTTATGAACGGTCCTTGTTTCATTATTTCTTCGATTGCTCACATGTGAATTGGTTGAATCGATTCCAGGCTGCACTTTCAAGCAGTTCCTCGACTGCAAGCCGATGAACTATGATGGCACAGGAGGTGCAGTAGCATTTGTGCGCTGGACGGAGAAGACTGAAGCTACATTCCGCATGAGCAAGTGTACCGCGGATCAGCAAGTCACTTTTGCTACTGGGTTATTCGTCGATGAAGCTCTGACTTGGTGGAACCTGCAAGCCCAAACTTTGGGTGATGACGCCGCTTATGGCCTCACTTGGGAGGAACTGAAGGAAAGGATGAGAGAGAAGTACTGCTCTCGTGCTGAACTCCAAAGGCTGGAGACGGAGTTCTGGCACCTGACCATGGAAGGTGCTGACATAAATGGTTACACTCGAAGGTTCCACGATCTGTCTAGAGTACTTCCCTACATGGTGACTCCCGAATTCAAGCGTGTTGAACGTTACATTTGGGGACTGGCCTCAGAGTTTCGTGGCATGGTGACGTCGGCCAAACCACAAACAATCACCGAGGCTGTAACTCTGGCTGTCAGCCTTACTGAAGATTGTGTTCATATGAAGAAGTTGTCATTAAACCCAACAGAGAAGACCGAGACGCATGCTGAGTCGTCCGGCGACAAGAAGAGAAAGCATGCCAGTTTGAACCAAGCAACTCGTAACAACAAGGGTTTCAGCAAGAAGCGTGACGCTAACCCATCTCAGGAGACGAAAACCCATGCAACTAAAGCATACCAAGGCTCCATGCCTAGATGCCAAAAGTGTAAGTATCATCATGATGGAGCTTGTCGCATTCCAAGGTGCGACAAATGTGGTAAATTGGGTCATCAAACAGAAGACTGTTGGGGAAAAGGAAAGAACCGAAATGGAAACGGTGCTGGTAACAAGAATGGCAACGGGAAAGGGCAAGGATGCTTCAAGTGTGGAAGCAATGATCATTTCATGAAGAACTGCCTAGAGAGAAACAATGCTCCAGCTCGAGCATTTGTGATTGGAGCAAGAGACGCACGCGAGGACCCTAACGTGGTCACCGGTACGTTTCTCATTAACAATCACTTTGCATCCATATTATTCGACACTGGCGCCGATTATAGCTTCATGTCTGTGGAATTTAAACGCATACTCGGAGTAGAATCTAGTAGATTAGAAATTCCTTATTCCATAGAACTAGCCAATGGTAAACTTGTTGAATCGGGCGAAGTTGTCAGAGGCTGCACACTGGAACTTGGTGAACGAAATTTTAGCATCGACCTCTTACCTATTCAATTGGGTAGCTTCGATGTAGTAGTCGGAATGGACTGGTTGTCCAAGAACAAAGCGGAAGTCATTTGTCATGAGAAAATCATTCGCATCCCTCTGGCGAATGATGAAACTCTCATAGTACATGGAGAAAGACGAAACGCGCCTCTACGAATCATCAGTTGTATGAAGGCACAGAAGTGCCTAAGGAAAGGATGTGTTGCTTTCCTAGCACACGTTATAGACAAGAAGGCTGAGGAGCCGAAACTCGAAGACATTCCTGTGGTGAAGGAATTTCCTGATGTGTTCCCTGAAGATCTGCCAGGACTACCTCCGCAATGACAAGTCGAATTCCGTATAGACTTGGTTCCAGGAGCTGCTCCTGTAGCCAAGGCACCCTATCGACTTGCGCCATCCGAGATGCAAGAATTATCTACACAACTCCAGGAGTTGTTGGATAAAGGATTCATAAGGCCAAGCTTCTCACCCTGGGGAGCTCCGGTATTATTCGTGAAGAAGAAGGATGGAACACTGCGGATGTGTATCGATTACAGGGAACTGAACAAGCTCACGATCAAGAATCGGTATCCACTACCGAGGATTGATGACTTATTTGATCAACTGCAAGGATCAAGCTACTATTCCAAGATCGACCTTCGATCTGGATACCATCAGCTGAGAATCCAAGATGAAAGCGTACCAAAGACTGCATTCAGAACACGATATGGGCACTACGAATTTCTTGTGATGCCATTTGGATTGACGAACGCGCCAGCGGTCTTTATGGACCTAATGAACCGCGTATGCAAACCATATCTCGATAAATTCGTGATTGTATTTATCGATGATATCCTGATTTACTCGCGAACGAAAGAAGAGCACGAACAACATCTCAGAACCATCTTGGAGCTACTGAAGAAAGAGAAACTTTATGCAAAATTCTCCAAATGCGAATTCTGGATTCGCGAAGTACAATTTCTTGGTCACGTTGTGAATGAGAAGGGCATTCATGTAGATCCATCCAAGATTGAAGCGATAAAGAATTGGGAAGCTCCCAAGACCCCAACTGAAGTTCGACAATTTTTGGGCTTAGCGGGCTACTACCGGCGATTCATTGAGAATTTCTCGAAGATAGCTCAACCGCTAACGACCCTTACTCAGAAAGACAAGAAGTACGACTGGGGTCACAAACAAGAAGAAGCCTTCCAGTTACTTAAGAGCAAGCTATGCGATGCACCGATACTATCATTACCCGAAGGCACTGAAGACTTCGTGGTATACTGCGACGCCTCACGACAAGGCTTGGGTTGCGTGCTCATGCAACGCCAAAAAGTCATCGCTTATGCTTCAAGACAACTGAAGGTTCACGAGAGAAATTATACCACTCACGACCTGGAGCTGGGTGCAGTGGTATTCGCCTTGAAGATTTGGCGACATTATTTATATGGTACTCGATGTACAATCTTCACAGATCACAAAAGCTTGCAACACATATTTGATCAGAAGGAATTGAATATGCGCCAGCGAGGTTGGGTCGAGCTGCTGAATGATTATGACTGTGAGATTAAGTACCATCCTGGAAAGGCGAACGTTGTAGCAGACGCGTTGAGCCGAAAAGAAAGGGTTAAGACCCTAAGGGTTCGAGCATTGGAAATGACGATTCGAACGAACCTCACTGCACGCATTCGAGATGCACAACAAGAAGCTCTTAAAGAAGAGAATCGTAAAGCTGAATACCTCCGGGGTGCATTGAAATACATGGTGCCAAACGAAGAGGGAGCCTTATACTTCAAGAAGCGTATTTGGGTTCCACTCTATGGTGGCCTACGAGAAGTCATCCATAATGAAGCCCACAAATCGAGATATTCGATCCACCCAGGATCGGACAAAATGTATCAAGACTTGAAGGAGTACTATTGGTGGCCGAGACTCAAAAGCGACGTTGCTGTCTATGTTGGAAAATGCCTAACTTGTGCTAAGGTTAAGGCAGAATATCAGAAACCGTCCGGCTTACTACAACGACCAGAGATTCCCGTGTGGAAGTGGGAACAAATCTCGATGGACTTCATAACGAAATTACCCAGGACCCCGAGAGGGCACGATATGATATGGGTAATAGTTGATCGATTGACGAAGTCTGCGCACTTCCTACCGATCCGAGAAAAAGACAGCACTGGAAAGCTTGCTGAGATATACTTAAGAGAAATTGTGGCACGTCATGGAGTGCCAATCTCAATCATTTCAGACAGAGATGGACGCTTTGTCTCAAGAATCTGGCAATCATTTCAGGAAGCCTTTGGATCTCAGTTAGATCTAAGCACGGCATTCCATCCACAAACAGACGGCCAGAGCGAACGGACTATACAAACGTTAGAAGATATGCTTCGCGCATGTGTCATGGATCTAGGCGGCAGCTGGGATACTCATCTACCTTTAGTTGAGTTTTCCTACAATAACAGCTATCATACGAGCATAAAAGCCGCGCCGTTCGAAGCTCTGTATGGCCGCAAATGCCGATCGCCCTTATGTTGGGCAGACGCTGGAGATAAGCGTATGGTTGGTCCTGAACTGGTAGAAGAGACCACCGACAAGATTGCGCAGATCCGAGAGCGCATTAAGGCGGCTCGAGAGCGACAAAAGAGCTACGCTGATCCAAATAGAAAATCGGTAGATTTCAAGGTGGGAGACAAAGTGTTGTTAAAAGTCTCACCATGGAAGGGCGTAGTCAGATTTGGAAAGCGTGGAAAGCTGAATCCACGATATATCGGACCATTCAGAATATTGAGAAGAATTGGTACCGTGGCATACAAGTTGGAGTTACCGGAAGAACTTAATGGAGTACATGATACGTTTCATGTATCCAACCTGAAGAAGAGTCCAACACAAGAAAACGTGATCATCCCGATGGATGAAATACATATTGATGAAGCCCTCCGATTTACAGAGCAACCCGTTGAGGTTACTGACTGGAAAGTCAACAAGACCAGGAGGAGCAGTGTGAAGCTTGTCAAAGTATGTTGGAGCTCTAAGCACGGACCCGAGTACACATGGGAACGTGAAGACCAGTTCAAGAAAAAGTATCCCCACCTATTCAAAAAGACTCCAGCGAGAGTTAGTTCAGTCTGAATTTCGGGACGAAATTCTTTTAACGGGGGGAGACTGTGACAACTGGCCCAAACCGGTAATTTTCGTACACATTAATTATTGCTTAATGACTGCAATTATGAGTTTAAGTGTCAGCAATGTCTGAACACATGATTAAACAAGTGAATTCATGCATGTTGTATACTACAAAATATTGCTTTATGCATAAACGAGAGCGTTGCGTCAGAATGATAGTAAACTCACCGGTAAGACACTATGTGTCAACGGAACTGCAGAAAGCAGCCAGACAATAAAATTGGAGCCTAGGTGTAGGTCCGACAACAAGAATGCATTAAAACCCAAGAGTACATACAAGGGTTAATATATATGCAATGCGAAAGCAAATATAAGCACTAAAAAGCACCCGAAACGCACTTTAAGTGCATAATTTATATAATTCAGCAATAAATCAGCATTTAGACATATAAATATTATGCAGAAATGTCGTTTTATTATCCAGAATATTTCCCTAAGTGTTGGGAATTGAAAGAGTACAAGAAAGGTACTTAAACGACACTAAAAAGTGTAATTTAGCGCTTTAACAAATCGGTATGTAACCGAACAACCGGACTATACCCGGAACATGAAAATATTATTATTTTCATTATGAATCTTTTTCTGAGCTAGTTAGGGTCCCTGGTTACCCTAACACCCGCTAAAACACGCTATACATTAGTAACGGGGTTAAACACTTAACTTAACTTAGTTTAACCTAACTAATACTTGGAACCGAACTAGACCCACCCCTTTTCTCTAACCGGCCCCAAACTAAGGGGGACACCCTTAGATTACTTTTGATTATTTTAATCACTTGGTCTAATATCTAAGTGACATATTTTCCATTGGTTAATAACACAAAAATTTGTCTATAAGATCCAACTTAGACATATGAGTTCTTTCACACACAAACTCAACAACCAAACTCCCTCCCTCTCTCTAGAAAGCTCACGGCCAAGCATCCCCTATATCACACATCATTTTCGATTTTGCTTCAAGCCATTCCAATCACTTGCAAGTGTTAAGGGTCACGTATTAGGAGCCTTGGAGCAAACGGAACGCGAAGGACCTCTCCACTTTGCTTTTATCCACCCGTTTTTCGTCTAGAATCTTCCCTAGCCTTGAGCTAGAGGTATAACACTTAAAACTCATATTTGAACTTATCTAAAGTGGTTAAAAGGATTTGTGTTGGTTAAATCTCGTTAAAATGCAAAAAGATGCACAAAAGTCTACTAAAAGCATGAAAAATGGTGGTTAATAGCACATAAGTTGTGTAAAAGTTGTAGTATTTGAAATATATGGTTATCTAGACCCGATCTATGATGTGGTAGCGCGGATCATCGTTTAACCCGGTTTGGTAAGATCATGGATCTTAACATAAAGCTATTTTCGAAGTAATAAGGGTTAAAAGGTGAAACCCTACCACACATAAACCATGAACTTGTGTAAAAATGTTTTAACTTGTACAAAAGTGTTTAAAACTAGTAGATCTACGTATCTACAAGCGGTATTTTCAAAGGACCAAGTGTCCAAGAAATCACATGTTCTAAACCGGATCTTACACAAACAAAAGTGGTTTTTGTGGACAAACAAGTGTATGGATACTTGTGTAACAAAAGCTTTAACAAAGAAATAATTTTCGTAAAAACCGACTAGAAGTTGTAAAACTTCATAATCTTTAAAAATAAAGTTTTTAAGAAATTAAACTTATTTTTAAAGATAACAAGACTCACTAAATGTGCTAGTAAGTTACTACACATTTTTGTAAATATTCAAGTTCATGAAATTAGTGATTATTGTTGACGATTATTGTTGATAATTGTTGTTGATGATTTAAAAGAAAATAAACACACGTTTTGAAAACGTGGGAAACCTCCATTTTTAGGGGAAACTCTGTCAAAATTTTTATAAATTTTGACACTTAGAAAAATATAAGTTTTTGAGAAACTTATTCCCTAAAAATGTGCTTAAAAGTATTACCAAGGTTTCCCTAATTTTTGGTGATAAGAAATGATGATTTCTTCAAGAATAAAAGTGGATATAAGTATGTATATTTTGAGAGAAAAATATATATTATTTTATCACCAATTTTTGTGCTAAGTGTATATAGTATGTGTTATACGTGCTAGTGTATTAAGACTTAAAAATACACTAAATGCTCGTGAGGAGTATAAACTTAAAAATACACATACAACATACAAGATACATAATTCGGGTGCAAAGTGCAAAACACAAAAGACTTATATTTATTTTAGAGAAAATAATATAAGTAAGATACGTAGTTAAAAATATGAGAATATTTTTAACACAAGAAAATATACACAAAAGAGAGTGACTGTACTTGTACGACGCAAGTCTAGTGACTAACGTTAAGAAAACGCGTATAGGTTACGACGTTAAGTAAGCAAATCCGGTGAAGTTTACGACGCTAGGAACGCAAAGTTGTGAGTTCATGCTCCCCCTTTTCTCTTTAACTGTTTTCAGTTTTATAACTTCGGGGGTGAAATACATGTACAAATGTACAATATTTATAAATGGTATGATATAAATACAAGAAGTACACTTGGTGAGAACGAGAACCAAGTGTGACGAAATATAAGAATATGAGAAGCGCATTTGGTGAGAACGAGAACCAAGTATGAGGCGCTATGAGAAATGATAACAAGAAACGCGCTTGGTGAGGACGAGAACCAAGTAGGATGCGTTATGAGAAATAGTGTCACGAATAGGGTACAGAAGCACCATTAATCAACGTATACATTCAGACCGCAGAACAAAAGGTTAGATCTAACGGGTGCCTGGCAGCCACACTCCCGGTCGGGGCGAGAACCGAGGAAGTGCTTTTGTGTCTCAGAATATACCAATTAAATGCCTTAGGTTTGGTGGCTTCCTATGACGTGTCACATGTTAATGGCTTTGCAACCCATTAACAATCTGATAAGTACAGAAACACTGTATTTACATAAAATTCATACCATACTAAGATTGATATATAACTTGAAGTACGTGGGGTACTCAAGAAGATTGAATGATACTTGAAGTACGTGGGGTACTCAAGAGAATGAGAATTATACTTGAGTACGTGGGGTACTCAAGAAGAAATTGAATTATACATGTGTACGTGGCGTACACACGAAACTGAATTTATGAAAACTTGATTTACTCACAAACTATGTTTTCATACAAAGTATACAAACATGAAATACAAAACTGCATGAATTCACACCAACTTTATGTTGACGTTTTTCCAAAAATTCACATGTATTTCAGGTAACTAGGATGGATGTGCGCGTGGTCTTGCTTATGCTCGTGGATGTCGCTTGTGTTTTACTTTAAATAAAGTTGTAAACTTTTAAGACAATGCTTTATGCGACTTAGCGATGTAAACGCTAACGTATGTTTTCAAATTATGGTATTTGATGTTATTTTACGAGCATGTAGCATGTTTACTCTTCGTATGCAATGAGAACCTTTCATGATCACACCTCGTGCTTCCGCCGCAGAAAGGGGTGTGACAATACCAATTATAAATTTTGTACATTTGTACATGTATTTCACCCCCGAAGTTATAAAAACTGAAAACAGTTAAAGAGAAAAGGGGGAGCATGAACTCACAACTTTGCGTTCCTAGCGTCGTAAACTCCACCGGATTTGCTTAATTAACGTCGTAACCTATACGCGTTTTCTTAACGTTAGTCACTAGACTTGCGTCGCACAAGTATAGTCACTCTCTTTTGTATATATTCTTGTGTTAAAAATATTCTATATTTTTAACTACGTATCTTACTTATATTATTTTCTCCAAAAATAAATATAAGTCTTTTATGTTTTGCACTTTGCACCCGAATTATGTATCTTGTATGTTGTATGTGTATTTTTATATTTCTACTCCTCATGAGTAATCAGTGTATTTTTAAGTCTTAATACACTAGCACGTATAACACATACTATATACACTTAGCACAAAAATTGGTGATAAAATAATATATATTTTTCTCTCAAAAATATATATACATAATATCCATTTTTATTCTTCAAGAAATCACCATTTCTTATCATCAAAAATTAGGGAAACCTTAGTAATACTTTTAAACACATTTTTAGGGAATAAGTTTCTCAAAAACTTATATTTTTCTAAGTGTCAAAATTTATAAAAATTTTGACAGAGTTTCCCCTAAAAATGGACGTTTCCCGTGTTTTCAAAACATGTGTTTATTTTCTTTTAAATCGTCATCAAACATCAACAACAATAATCGCTGGTTTCTCCATTTCATGAACTTGAATATTTACAAAAATGTGTAGTAACTTACTAGCACATTTAGTAAGTCTTGTTATCTTTAAAAATAAGTTTAATTTCTTAAAAACTTTATTTTTAAAGAATGTGAAGTTTTACAACTTCTAGTCGGTTTTTACGCAAATTATATTCTTTGTTAAAACTCATGTTACACAAGTGTCCATACACTTGTTTGTTCACAAAAACCACTTTTGTTTGTGTAAGATCCGGTTTAGAACATGTGATTTCTTTTGATGCTTGGTCTTTTGAAAATACCACTTGTAGATACATAGATCTACTAGTTTTAAACACTTTTGTACAAGTTAAAACATTTTTACACAAGTTCATGGTTTATGTGTGGTAGGGTTTCACCTTTTAACCCTTGTTACTTCTAAAATAGCTTTATGTTAAGATCCATGATCTTACCAAACCGGGTTAAACGATGATCCGAGCTACCACATCATAGATCGGGTCTAGATAGCCATATATTTCAAATACTACAACTTTTACACAACTTATGTGCTATTAACCATCATTTTTCATGCCTTTAGTAGACTTTTAAGCATCATATTGCATGTTAACGAGTTTTAACCGACAAAAATCCTTTTAACCACTTTAGATAAGCTTAAATATGAGATTTAAGTGTTATACCTCTAGCTCAAGGCTAGGGAAGATTCTTGATGAAAAACGCGTGGATAAAAGCCAAAGAAAGAGGTCCTTCGTGTTCCGCTTGCTCCAAGCTTCCTAATACGTGACCTCTAACACTTGTATGATGATGGAATGGCAAGATGGAAATCGAAAATGGATGTGTGTAGGGGAGGGGGTTCGGCCGAGAGTAGAGAGGGCAAAAGAGAGGAGTGTGAAGTTTTGTTAAGTGTGAAGAATGATCTCTAGTGCTAAGCCATGATCTTATAGGCTAAGTTTAGTGTGTATTAACCATTGGTAATTATGTCTAGATGATATTAGACAACTAGGATTAGGAAATCTTGCAAGTACTAAACATGTTCCCCCATAGTTAGGCCGGTTAGGGGGGGTCCTAGCCGATTCCAACTAGATTAGTTGGTGTTTAGTTAGGTTAATTAGGTTAGTTAAGTGTTTAACTCAATTACTTGTGTATAGCGTGTTTTAGCGGGTGTTAGGGTAATCAGGGACCCTAACTAGCTCAGAAAAAGTTACATAATGAAAATAACAATATTTTCATGTTCCGGGTATAGTCCGGTTGTTCGGTTACATACCGATTCGTTAAAGTGCTAAATTACACTTTTTAGTGTCGTTTAAGTACCTTTCTTGTACTCTTTCAATTCCCAACACTTAGGGAAATATTCTGGATAATAAAACGACATTTCTGCACAACATTCATATGTTTAAATGCTGAATTATTGCTGAATTTTATAAATTCTGCACTTAAAGTGCGTTTCGGGTGCTTTTTAGTGCTTATATTTGCTTTCGTATTGCATATATATTAACCCTTGTATGTACTCTTGGGTTTTAATGCATTCTTGTGTCGGACCTACACCTAGGCCTCAGTTATAATGTCTGACTGCTTTCTGCAGTTCTGTTGACACAGTGTGTCTTACCGGTGAGTTTACTATCATTTTTGACGCAACGCTCTCGTTTATGCTTAAAGCAATATTTTGTAGTATACAACGTGCATGAATTCACTTGTTTAATCATGTGTTCAGACATTGCTGACACTTAAACTCATAATTGCAGTCATTAAGCAATAATTAATGTGTACGGAAATTACCGGTTTGTGCCAGTTGTCACAGTCTCCCCCCGTTAAAAGAATTTCGTCCCGAAATTCAGACTGAACTAACTCTCGCTGGAGTCTTCTTGAATAGGTGGGGATACTTTTTCTTGAACTGGTCTTCACGTTCCCATGTGTACTCGGGTCCGTGTTTAGAGCTCCAACGTACTTTGACAAGTTTCACACTGCTCCTCCTGGTCTTGTTGACTTTCCAGTCAGTAACCTCAACGGGTTGCTCTGTAAATCGGAGGGCTTCATCAATATGCACTTCATCCATCGGGATGGTCACGTTTTCTTGTGTTGGACTCTTCTTCAGGTTGGATACATGAAACGTATCATGTACTCCGTTAAGTTCTTCCGGTAACTCCAACTTGTATGCCACGGTACCAATTCTCCTCAAAATTCTGAATGGTCCGATGTATCGTGGATTCAGCTTTCCACGCTTTCCAAATCTGACTACGCCCTTCCATGGTGAGACTTTTAATAACACTTTGTCTCCCACCTTGAAATCTACCGACTTTCTATTCGGATCAGCGTAGCTCTTTTGTCGCTCTCGAGCCGCCCTAATGCGCTCTCGGATCTGCGCAATCTTGTCGGTTGTCTCTTGTACAAGTTCAGGACCAACCATACGTTTATCCCCGGCATCTGCCCAACATAAGGGCGATCGGCATTTGCGGCCATACAGAGCTTCGAACGGCGCGGCTTTTATGCTCGTATGATAACTGTTATTGTAGGAAAACTCAACTAGAGGTAGATGAGTATCCCAGCTGCCGCCTAGGTCCATGACACATGCGCGAAGCATATCTTCTAACGTTTGTATAGTCCGTTCGCTCTGGCCGTCTGTTTGCGGATGGAATGCCGTGCTTAGATCTAACTGAGATCCAAAGGCTTCCTGAAATGATTGCCAGATTCTTGAGACAAAGCGTCCATCTCTGTCTGAAATGAGTGAGATTGGCACTCCATGACGTGCCACAATTTCTCTCAAGTATATTTCTGCAAGCTTTCCAGTGCTATCCTTCTCTCGGATTGGTAGGAAATGCGCAGACTTCGTCAATCGATCAACTATTACCCATATCATATCGTGCCCTCTCGGGGTCCTGGGTAATTTCGTTATGAAGTCCAACGAGATTTGTTCCCACTTCCACACGGGAATTTCTGGTTGTTGTAATAGGCCGGACGGTTTCTGATATTCTGCCTTAACCTTAGCACAGGTTAGGCATTTTCCAACATAGACAGCAACGTCGCTTTTGAGTCTCGGCCACCAATAGTATTCCTTCAAGTCTTGATACATTTTCTCCGATCCTGGATGGATCGAATATCTCGATTTGTGGGCTTCATTAAGGATGACTTCTCGTATGCCTCCATAGAGTGGAACCCAAATACGCTTCTTAAAGTATAAGGCTCCCTCTTCGTTTGGCACCATGTATTTCAGCATACCCCGTAGGTATTCAACTTTACGGTTCTCTTCTTTAAGAGCTTCTTGTTGTGCATCACGAATGCGTGCAGTGAGGTTCGTTCGAATGGTCATTTCCAATGCTCGAACCCTTAGGGTCTTAACCCTTTCTTTTCGGCTCAACGCGTCTGCTACAACGTTCGCCTTTCCAGGATGGTACTTAATCTCACAGTCATAATCATTCAGCAGCTCGACCCAACGTCGCTGGCGCATATTCAATTCCTTCTGATCAAATATGTGTTGCAAGCTTTTGTGATCTGTGAAGATTGTACATCGAGTACCATATAGATAATGTCGCCAAATCTTCAAGGCGAATACCACTGCACCCAGCTCCAGGTCGTGAGTGGTATAGTTTCTCTCGTGAACCTTCAGTTGTCTTGAAGCATAAGCGATGACTTTTTGGCGTTGCATGAGCACGCAACCCAAGCCTTGTCGTGAGGCGTCGCAGTATACCACGAAGTCTTCAGTGCCTTCGGGTAACGATAGTATCGGTGCATCGCAGAGCTTGTTCTTAAGTAGCTGAAAGGCTTCTTCTTGTTTGTGACCCCAGTCGTATTTCTTGTCTTTCTGAGTAAGGGTCGTTAGCGGTTGAGCTATCCTTGAGAAATTCTCAATGAATCGCCGATAGTAGCCCGCTAAGCCCAAAAATTGACGGACTTCAGTTGGGGTCTTGGGAGCTTCCCAATTCTTTATTGCTTCAATCTTGGACGGGTCTACATGAATGCCCTTCTCATTCACCACGTGACCAAGAAATTGTACTTCGCGAATCCAGAATTCGCATTTCGAGAACTTTGCATAAAGTTTCTCTTTCTTCAGTAGCTCCAAGATGGTTCTGAGATGTTGCTCATGTTCTTCTTTCGTTCGCGAGTAAATCAGGATATCATCGATAAATACAATCACGAATTTATCGAGATATGGTTTGCATACGCGGTTCATTAGATCCATAAAGACCGCTGGTGCATTCGTCAATCCAAACGGTATCACAAGAAATTCGTAGTGCCCATATCGCGTTCTGAATGCAGTCTTTGGCACGCTTTCTTCTTGGATTCTCAGCTGATGGTATCCAGATCGAAGGTCGATCTTGGAATAGTAGCTTGATCCTTGCAGTTGATCAAATAAGTCATCAATCCTCGGTAGTGGATACCGATTCTTGATAGTGAGCTTGTTCAGTTCCCTGTAATCGATACACATCCGCAGTGTTCCATCCTTCTTCTTCACGAACAATACTGGAGCTCCCCAGGGTGAGAAGCTTGGCCTTATGAATCCTTTATCCAACAACTCCTGAAGTTGTGTAGATAATTCTTGCATTTCGGATGGTGCAAGTCGATAGGGTGCCTTGGCTACAGGAGCAGCTCCTGGAACCAAGTCTATACGGAATTCGACTTGTCGTTGCGGAGGTAGTCCTGGCAAATCTTCAGGGAACACATCAGGAAATTCCTTCACCACAGGAATGTCTTCGAGTTTCGGCTCCACAGCCTTCTTGTCTATAACGTGTGCTAGGAAAGCAACACATCCTTTCCTCAAGCACTTCTGTGCCTTCATACAACTGATGATTCGAAGAGGCGCGTCTCGTTTTTCTCCATGTACGATGAGAGTTTCACCATTCGCTAAAGGGATGCGAATGATTTTCTCATGACAAATAACTTCAGCTTTGTTCTTGGACAACCAGTCCATCCCGACTACTACATCGAAGCTACCCAATTGGATAGGTAGGAGGTCGATGCTAAACCTTCGTTCGCCAAGTTCCAGTGTGCAGCCTCTAACTACTTCGCCCGATTCAACAAGTTTACCATTGGCTAGTTCTATGGAATAAGGAATTTCCAATCTACTAGATTCTATTCCAAGTATGCGTTTAAATTCCACAGACATGAAGCTATAATCGGCGCCAGTGTCGAATAATGTGGATGCAAAGTGATTGTTAATGAGAAACATACCGGTGACCACGTTAGGGTCCTCGCGTGCGTCTCTTGCTCCAATCACAAATGCTCGAGCCGGAGCGTTGTTTCTCTCTGGGCAGTTCTTCATGAAATGGTCATTGCTTCCACACTTGAAGCATCCTTGGTTCTGCCCTTTCCCGTTACCATTCTTGTTACCAGCACCGTTCCCATTTCGGTTCTTTCCTTTTCCCCAACAGTCTTCTGTTTGATGACCCAATTTACCACATTTGTCGCACCTTGGAATGCGACAAGCTCCATCATGATGATACTTACATTTTTGGCATCTAGGCATGGAGCCTTGGTATGCTTTGGTTGCATGGGTTTTCATCTCCTGAGGCGGATTAGTGTCGCGCTTCTTGTTGAAACCCTTGTTGTTGCGAGTAGCTTGGTTCAAACTTGTATGCTTTCTCTTTTTGTCACCGGACGACTCAGCATGTGTCTCGGTCTTTTCTGTTGGGTTCAGTGATAGCTTCTTCATACGAACACAATCTTCAGTAAGGCTGACAGCCAGAGTTACAGCCTCGGTGATTGTTTGTGGTTTGGCCGACGTCACCATGCCACGAAACTCTGAGGCCAGTCCCCAAATGTAGCGTTCCACACGCTTAAATTCAGGAGTCACCATGTAGGGAAGCACTCTGGACAGGTCGTGGAACCTTCGAGTATATCCATTGATGTCAGCACCTTCCATAGTCAAGTGCCAGAACTCTGTTTCCAGCCTTTGGAGTTCCGCACGAGAGCAGTACTTCTCTCTCATCCTTTCCTTCAGTAGAGCGTTCAGCTCTTCAGCAGTTCTTGGCAGTGGGGGAGGAGGAGGTAGATCATCATTGCGAGCATTCACAGCTTTCCTGGGTGCCATGTTCTGACAGAACATAACACAGCAGGGTTAGGCATTTGTTTGATATCGTCATACTAGGCCGTATTAGTATATATATACACAGGCATATACCACATAAGTGACGTCAAACAATTATTACTCTAGCAGAGTATTTAGTAGGCTTGCACTGAGGGAATCTATACGTGACAAGACTTGCTGTGATTTCTGTGCACTGAATTCCATAATTATGTATGCATCCATAATTACGTAACTCCTTGCACAGTCCGCACAGTTCGTTTCATCCTCGTATTTCTTCCTTCAGATGGGCCATCGCTTTCAGGTAAAGTCGCGTATACTCGTGACATTCTACTTCTAGTACATGCTAATTATCACACATAATTGCAAGTAATTTCTAGTCAACGACAAGTGCTACTCAAGTGCACTCTAAGTCTCGTAGTGTCTTTTCTAGACTCATGTAGTCAGTTTCAGGTAGTGGATGTCGCGGGACGTTTTATGCAATGAAAACTCTTTGAAAATTGTTTTCGTGTATGGATCCTAGAGATTGTAGACTAGACTCGAGAAGGAATCCTGGTTCACTACAATCGCAGCTCTGATACCAATCTGTCACACCCCTTTCTACGGCGGAAGCACGAGGTGTGATCATGAAAGGTTCTCATTGCATACGAAGAGTAAACATACTACATGCTCAAAAATAACTTCAAATATTACATTACCAAAAACATATGTCAAGTGTTTACGACACTAGATAACATATTGTTTTAAAAGTCACGACTTTATTTAAAGATAAACAAAGCGACATCCACGAGCATGAGTAAGACCACGCGCACATCCATCCTAGTTACCTGAAATACATGTGAGTTTTGGAAAAACGTCAACATAAAGTTGGTGTGAATTCATGCAGTTTTGTATTTCATGTTTGTATACTTTGTATGAAAACATAGTTTGTGAGTAAATCAAGTTTTCATATATAAATTCAGTTTCATGTGTACGCCACGTACACATGTATAATTCAATTTCTTCTTGAGTACCCCACGTACTCAAGTATAATTCTCACTCTCTTGAGTACCCCACGTACTTCAAGTTATATATCAATCTTAGTATGGTATGAATTTTATGTAAATACAGTATTTCTGTAATTATCAGATTGTTAATGGGTTGCAAAGCCATTAACATGTGGCACGGCATAGGAAGTCACCAAACCTAAGGCATTTAATTGGTATATTCTGAGACACAAAAGCACTACTCGATTCTCGCCCCGACCGAGTGTGTGGCTGCCAGGCACCCGTTAGATCTAACCTATTGTTCTGCGGTCTAAGTATGTACATGATTAATGGTGCTTCTGTACCCTATTCGTGACACTATTTCTCATAACGCATCCTACTTGGTTCTCGTTCTCACCAAGCGCGTTTCTTGTTATCATTTCTCATAACGCCTCATACTTGGTTCTCGTTCTCACCAAGTGCGCTTCTCATATTCTTATATTTCATCACACTTGGTTCTCGTTCTCACCAAGTGTACTTCTTGTATTCTTATATTTCGTCACACTTGGTTCTCGTTCTCACCAAGTGTACTTCTTGTATTTATATCATACCAATTATAAATTTTGTACATTTGTACATGTATTTCACCCCCGAAGTTATAAAAACTGAAAACAGTTAAAGAGAAAAGGGGGAGCATGAACTCACAACTTTGCGTTCCTAGCGTCGTAAACTCCACCGGATTTGCTTAATTAACGTCGTAACCTATACGCGTTTTCTTAACGTTAGTCACTAGACTTGCGTCGCACAACTATAGTCACTCTCTTTTGTATATATTCTTGTGTTAAAAATATTCTATATTTTTAACTACGTATCTTACTTATATTATTTTCTCCAAAAATAAATATAAGTCTTTTATGTTTTGCACTTTGCACCCGAATTATGTATCTTGTATGTTGTATGTGTATTTTTATATTTCTACTCCTCATGAGTAATCAGTGTATTTTTAAGTCTTAATACACTAGCACGTATAACACATACTATATACACTTAGCACAAAAATTGGTGATAAAATAATATATATTTTTCTCTCAAAAATATATATACATAATATCCATTTTTATTCTTCAAGAAATCACCATTTCTTATCATCAAAAATTAGGGAAACCTTAGTAATACTTTTAAACACATTTTTAGGGAATAAGTTTCTCAAAAACTTATATTTTTCTAAGTGTCAAAATTTATAAAAATTTTGACAGAGTTTCCCCTAAAAATGGACGTTTCCCATGTTTTCAAAACATGTGTTTATTTTCTTTTAAATCGTCATCAAACATCAACAACAATAATCGCTGGTTTCTCCATTTCATGAACTTGAATATTTACAAAAATGTGTAGTAACTTACTAGCACATTTAGTAAGTCTTGTTATCTTTAAAAATAAGTTTAATTTCTTAAAAACTTTATTTTTAAAGAATGTGAAGTTTTACAACTTCTAGTCGGTTTTTACGCAAATTATATTCTTTGTTAAAACTCATGTTACATAAGTGTCCATACACTTGTTTGTTCACAAAAACCACTTTTGTTTGTGTAAGATCCGGTTTAGAACATGTGATTTCTTTTGATGCTTGGTCTTTTGAAAATACCACTTGTAGATACATAGATCTACTAGTTTTAAACACTTTTGTACAAGTTAAAACATTTTTACACAAGTTCATGGTTTATGTGTGGTAGGGTTTCACCTTTTAACCCTTGTTACTTCTAAAATAGCTTTATGTTAAGATCCATGATCTTACCAAACCGGGTTAAACGATGATCCGAGCTACCACATCATAGATCGGGTCTAGATAGCCATATATTTCAAATACTACAACTTTTACACAACTTATGTGCTATTAACCATCATTTTTCATGCCTTTAGTAGACTTTTAAGCATCATATTGCATGTTAACGAGTTTTAACCGACAAAAATCCTTTTAACCACTTTAGATAAGCTTAAATATGAGATTTAAGTGTTATACCTCTAGCTCAAGGCTAGGGAAGATTCTTGATGAAAAACGCGTGGATAAAAGCCAAAGAAAGAGGTCCTTCGTGTTTCGCTTGCTCCAAGCTTCCTAATACGTGACCTCTAACACTTGTATGATGATGGAATGGCAAGATGGAAATCGAAAATGGATGTGTGTAGGGGAGGGGGTTCGGCCGAGAGTAGAGAGGGCAAAAGAGAGGAGTGTGAAGTTTTGTTAAGTGTGAAGAATGATCTCTAGTGCTAAGCCATGATCTTATAGGCTAAGTTTAGTGTGTATTAACCATTGGTAATTATGTCTAGATGATATTAGACAACTAGGATTAGGAAATCTTGCAAGTACTAAACATGTTCCCCCATAGTTAGGCCGGTTAGGGGGGGTCCTAGCCGATTCCAACTAGATTAGTTGGTGTTTAGTTAGGTTAATTAGGTTAGTTAAGTGTTTAACTCAATTACTTGTGTATAGCGTGTTTTAGCGGGTGTTAGGGTAATCAGGGACCCTAACTAGCTCAGAAAAAGTTACATAATGAAAATAACAATATTTTCATGTTCCGGGTATAGTCCGGTTGTTCGGTTACATACCGATTCGTTAAAGTGCTAAATTACACTTTTTAGTGTCGTTTAAGTACCTTTCTTGTACTCTTTCAATTCCCAACACTTAGGGAAATATTCTGGATAATAAAACGACATTTCTGCACAACATTCATATGTTTAAATGCTGAATTTTATAAATTCTGCACTTAAAGTGCGTTTCGGGTGCTTTTTAGTGCTTATATTTGCTTTCGTATTGCATATATATTAACCCTTGTATGTACTCTTGGGTTTTAATGCATTCTTGTGTCGGACCTACACCTAGGCCTCAGTTATAATGTCTGACTGCTTTCTGCAGTTCTGTTGACACAGTGTGTCTTACCGGTGAGTTTACTATCATTTTTGACGCAACGCTCTCGTTTATGCTTAAAGCAATATTTTGTAGTATACAACGTGCATGAATTCACTTGTTTAATCATGTGTTCAGACATTGCTGACACTTAAACTCATAATTGCAGTCATTAAGCAATAATTAATGTGTACGGAAATTACCGGTTTGTGCCAGTTGTCACACCATCCCACGGAGATATTCTTCTTCAAGGTTTCCTTCCTTGAGAGCTTCTTTCTGCGCGGCACGAATGCGCAAGGAAAGATCGGTTCGGATAATCATTTCTAAAGCCCTAACCCTTATGGGCTTGATCCTCTCCTTTCGACTTAGGGCATCGGCGACCACATTCGCCTTCCCTGTATGATACTTTATCTCGCAGTCGTAATCATTTAACAACTCAACCCATCGTCTTTGCCTCATATTCAACTCCTTCTGGTTGAATATGTGTTGTAGGCTCTTGTGATCTGTAAAAATTGTACACTTCGTACCATATAGGTAGTGTCTCCAGATCTTTAATGCAAATACCACTGCGCCAAGTTCCAAATCATGTGTGGTATAGTTCTTTTTGTGCACTTTCAATTGACGCGATGCGTAAGCAATAACCTTTTGGCGTTGCATCAACACACAACCCAATCCTTGACGTGAGGCGTCACAGTATACCACGAAATCATCTGTACCTTCTGGTAGTGCTAAGATTGGCGCATTGCAGAGCTTATCCTTCAATATCTGGAACGCTTCTTCCTGTTTGATTCCCCAATCAAACTTCTTATCTTT
Source organism: Helianthus tuberosus (assembly GCA_030545235.1). Taxonomy (NCBI): domain Eukaryota; kingdom Viridiplantae; phylum Streptophyta; class Magnoliopsida; order Asterales; family Asteraceae; genus Helianthus; species Helianthus tuberosus. The sequence continues at coordinate 126,305,924 of CM060405.1, forward strand.
CTGCGTGAGGAGCTTCAATGGTTGAGCGATTTTTGAAAAATCCTCAATGAATCTTCGATAATAGCCAGCCAAACCCAAGAATTGTCGAATCTCGGTTGGCGTCTTTGGCGTTTCCCAATTCTTAATCGCTTCAATCTTGGTGGGATCCACGTGGATTCCATTTCCATTAACCACGTGTCCAAGAAACTGGACTTCGCGTAGCCAAAACTCGCACTTAGAGAACTTGGCATACAACTGTTCCTTCTTCAGCAACTCCAAAATAGCTCTTAAATGTTGTTCATGCTCAGCCTTTGTTCTTGAATAAATCAAGATGTCGTCGATAAACACAATCACGAACTTGTCCAAGTACGGCTTGCAAACTCTATTCATCAAATCCATGAACACTGCAGGTGCGTTTGTCAACCCAAACGGCATAACGAGGAACTCGTAGTGTCCATAATGAGTTCTGAAGGCTGCCTTCGGGATACTCTCCTCTTGTATCCTTAACTGATGGTACCCAGATCGCAAATCGATCTTTGAGTAAAAGCTTGAACCTTGCAGTTGGTCAAACAGATCATCAATTCTTGGCAGAGGGTATCTATTCTTGATCGTCAGCTTGTTCAACTCCCGGTAGTCAATACACATGCGAAAACTACCGTCCTTCTTCTTGACAAACAAAAATGGAGCTCCCCAAGGCGAGAAGCTTGGTCGGATAAATCCCCTGTCTAACAACTCTTGAAGTTGTGTCGACAGTTCCTGCATCTCAGACGGAGCAAGTCTATAAGGTGCCTTAGCCACAGGCGCGGCGCCTGGAACTAAGTCAATGCGGAACTCTACTTGCCTCTGAGGTGGCAGTCCAGGTAAGTCCTCTGGGAAGACTTCTGGATATTCCCTCACGACAGGGATGTCTTCTATTCTTGGCTCAGCAGCCTTCTTATCCACAATGTGTGCCAGGAAGGCAACACATCCCTTCTGCAAACACTTTCGCGCTTTCAGGCAGCTGATAATTCTTAATGGCGTATCGCGCTCCTCCCCGTGAACCACAATTGTTTCGCCATCTTCGGTTGGGATACGAACGACCTTTTCGTGACAAACTATTTCAGCCTTATTGCCTGATAACCAATCCATTCCTACCACCACGTCAAAGCTCCCCAACTGGACTGGTAGTAGATCCAAAGCAAACTCACGCTCTCCCAATTCGATCACACAACCTCTGATAACTTCATTGGCTTCTACTAACTTTCCATTAGCCAATTCGATTGAGTACGGAATATCTAACTTACTATCGGTTAAACCAAGCATATTCTTAAATTCTAACGATACGAAGCTATAATCGGCGCCAGTATCAAATAAAACGGATGCATAGCGTTGGTTTACATGGAACGTACCAGTAACGACATTGGGATCCTGGCGCGCTTCCCGTGCTTCGATATGGAACACTCTTCCACGGGCTTGGTTTAACTCTGGGCAGTTCTTCTTAAAGTGCCCGATATCTCCACAGTTAAAGCAACCCATTCTTTGACCATTTCCTGCTCCATTCCCAGCTTGATTGTTGTTTTGGTTCGCATTGCCAGCTTGATTCACATTGTTGCCTTGATTCCCGTTTCCTCCATTGTTCCCCTGTGGGCGATTCCCAATACCACCACGATTATTATTTCTGTTTCCAAATCCTCCTTGGCCTCCCCGGCCAGCACTAGCCCAACAAGAATCCTTCAAGTGACCAGTCTTTCCACAAGCTTCACATACCTTTGGCCCGCATCGGCCAGAATGGTGACGCTGGCAGGTGTTGCACTTGGGCTGGGGGCCCATATATCCCTTTCCTTTCTTCCCATTACCAGCTGTAACCTGAGCTGGCGCGTTTGGCTCTCCTTTCTTAACAACCACACTGGCGCCCTGCTTGAAGTTCGAGAACTTCCTTTTGTTACCTCCGGATGACTCGACGTGAGTCTCTTTCTTCTTTGTCTCGATCTCACCAAACTTGTTCAGGCGGATAGCCTCCTCAATGAGAGCTACGCTCAAATCGATTGCCTCAGTAATTGTTGCAAGCTTGGAGGAGGTCACCATGCTTATGATTTGAGGAGCTAATCCCCAAATGAAACGTTCAATCCGCTTGAACTCCGGAGTGACCATGTAGGGTACCACATGCGATAAGTCATGGAACCTTTGAACGTATTCTGCGATCTTTGGACCTTCCATTTTCAAATGCCAGAACTCGGTTTCCAACCTTTGGATTTCCGCGCGAGAGCAGTACTTTTGCGCATAAGTTCCTTCAGTTCGGTCCAGGTTAGCGCGTAGGCAGCAGCTTCACCAAGTGTTTGTACTTGCAAATTCCACCAAGAGAGGGCTCCATCCAAGAATAGCCCTGAGATATAGGTGACTTGCTGATCTAGTGCGTATTTGCTCATGCGAAGAACAGATTCAGTTTTCTCAGCCCAACGAACAAAGGCGACAGCACCTCCTGTGCCATCAAAGTTGACCGGTTTGCAGTCTAGAAACTGCTTGTAGGTGCACCCTGCACATACATTGCAACACGTGAACGGCATTAGCATCATTGCTAAAGATATCCAATTAGGTCATGGTATGTCTAAATATCTTAGTATTACCATGAGGTGGATTGTTGTTGCCATTGTTGTTTGAGCTGCTTCCGCTGGGTCCTCCTTGCGAAGCGGCGTATTGTGCGATGGCAGCAGCGATGACTTGTTGGAGTTCTGCCTCATTGGTAGGCATGCGTGTCTCACGTCTCGGTGGCATCTTCTAAAAGATGGTTTACGTTGGTCAGGCCATAGTAAGGATCCCATGTTATAATACGTAAGTCAGGTCATAATGTAGCGTACGTATATAATGATAGTAATAGTACATAACATCTCATGTTATAATCATATCAATCACACAACATCCCATGTCATAGAATATAAATAACCAAATCAAGCATCAAGTATGATGAGAATACTGCGATTGCCATATATTGAGACCACATAGTAAGCGTACAAGTACATCACAGTGTCATACAACATCAGTCGACTAAGGGCTACATCACCCTAGTCCAAAAACTATATCAAATCAGTATCAGTACATCAAATACACGTCAACAAAAGTCAGAATCATAATGTAGTCTCCAAAAATGCTGTGCAGTCAAAAGCAATCGCCGTCTTCTCACCGGCGTCTACCCATATGGTACTGAAGAGCTCTACACAGATGGCGGTGGAGGAGGGGGAAAGTGAGTGTAAAACAAGCGACGCAAATGGAGCCAGTCCTCCTCCATGGCTCTCTGGGTACGCAATCAAGAAGCAATCTGCTGCTCAAGTGCCAAAAGGCGTGCAGCATAGTCTGGTGGTAAAGGTCGAGGGGGCTGCAACGGAGAGTGGGTCTGACCCTGGCACTGACACGGCGGCGGCTGGGCTCTCTCAAGCTCCTGAATGCGCTGCGTGTGTGCCTCGTGCTGGGCGACAAAAGACATCAGAACGTCCTCAATAGTGTACCCCATGCGGATAGAATGGTAGGGGTCAGTCGGTGGCATAACAGAAGGTGTCGCCCAGAGAAACGGCTCACTGGTGGGATCAAAAGGTGCCACATGAAATGGAGAAACAGGGGGAAAAGTAGCAGACGGTGGTATAGCAGGGATAGATACCGGTAAATGTCCAAAAGGGTGAGCCGAAGAACCTTCTCCAGGTCGCGCTGGAGGTGTAAACTGAGGAAATGAAAAGGAGGTATCAACGCGACGGGTATCGGTGATCTGAGGGGGAATAGGTGGGACCTCGTCATCAGCAGGAATCCACCCATGCTGGGCGTGCTCATCTCGTGGGTCAATCTGTGCCTCAAAAAGTGCACGATCAAACTGAACTGGCATAGGATCATGGTGAGATGCAACAAGAGGGTCAACTGGTGCATCAGCAATAAGTGGGGGATCAACATGATCAGCAGCAATGACATGATCGCCCTCCAACAACGGAGCGTCCACTGGGTGATCATCAATAGGTGGGTCAGCAATGACAGGCTCAATAATAGGTGCGTCAGCATGAACTGGGTCGTGCTCAAACGCAGGGTCTAGAGCGGCTACCTGCTCAGGGGCCATGGCAGGCTCGAGGTCATCAAAGGCCATCTCAAAATCAAACTCGGGATCGATGGGATCGACTGGGTCTACTGGGTCGACTGGATCCTCCATAGGCTGGTCCATGGGTATTAACTCTAGATCCTGATCTGGGTCGAATCCTGCGGGAAAGACAGGATCGGAATCCTCCACATCATCGTGGTCGAAAGCAAAACTAGGAATAGGGGCAACAGAGGATGCCTGGTCAGGATCTGATCCGTGAGAAAAGTGCTGCGCACTCTGAGTGTGTGAAGGTGCGGAGGCCACAGACTCGAAAGAGTCTGGGACCGGAGAGTGAGCAGGTGACTCCTCAGCGGGAGCAACTGCGATCAACAAAAGATCTCCAGCAGCAAGAAGGGCCTCGCCCTGAACCTCATCCTCTAAGGGCTCGTCATCAAACAGATCGACGTCGCCACCATCGTCGGCGTCGAGAAGCAAATCGTAAGCAGGATATGAAGCCAAAGGTATGGGAACAGGGATCTCCACTAACGGTAGGTCCCTGGCCAAAGGGCCATCAGCGAGCTCATCAGCACCATCAGGTAAAGCAAAGGGCTGAAAGTCGTCCTCGTCCGTGCTAGTAACGTCGGATGTGTGGACCTCGCGCTCTGAAGACTCTAGGTCATCTGATACTATAGGTCTAGGTCCTGTGGTGTCTGAGTCACCTGTGCCAGAGGTGTCCATGGTGTCTGTAACATAAACACAAACATGCACAAACAGTCAATCATACAATCAAATAATCACATAAGTCACCAAGGTAGTGAGGTCCTTCGCCTTCCGATTGCACCAAGCTTCCTTGTAGGTGATCCTTAACGTTTGTATGAACTTGGAATGTGATGAAAGAAGCTCGAAAATGTGATGGATGTAAAGGGGGTGTTCGGCCAAAGCCTTCTAGAGAGAGAGGGAGAGTTTGTGTTGAGTTGTGAAATGTGAAATGAATGATGTGTAAGACCATGTTACTTATAGGCAAAGATTAGGTTATGGTCCAAAGGATTTTGTGTCGTTTAGATACTAAACATATGGATTAAAATAATGTTTTGGAGGACAAGGCATGTCCCCCTTCTTGGGGACGGTTGGTTAAGGGGGGGGGGGGGTCTTGGTTCGATTCCAACTAGTAGTTAGCAATGTAGTTTGGTTAGTTTAATTAGTTTAGGGATTAACCCGGTTACTAGTGTGTTATGCGTTAAAGCGGGTGTTAGGGTATTCAGGGACCCTAACTGGCTCAGAAAAGGACAAATAATGTTATTAACAATATTTTCATGTTCCGGGTATAGTCCGGTTGTTCGGTTGGATAGTAATCCGTTAAAGTGCTTAACAAAGCTTTAAAGTGTCGTTAATACCATTTTTAGTGACACAACTTATTTCTCCAAAGTGTCGGGAATATTTTCCTCGTGTCTTGGCACTTTATTAGTTAGCTAAAAGCTGGATTGTTTATTAAAGCACTGAGTTTTTGTGCTTAGAGCACGTTTTAGGCACATCCAGTCATTGTAACTTATTCCTAGAAACGCAGTTCTACAACCCTTGTATCCCTACACTCACCACTAGTGTAGTAAAATATTTCTGGCTCATACAGGCCTTAGAGGCAGTGTCTGCCTGATGCTGGCTTTATCAGCATGTTCAATAGGTTATCCGTTCATTGTGCTACTGTGCTTTTGGTGCATCATGTTTGTCACTAAGGTTTAGCATGTAAATAATGTAGTGACGGTAAGTAAAGTATGATGCAGGTATATGCATGTATCAGAAATCAAGTAGCAGTTCATTAGTAATTTCAGACAAGCACAGTAATTAAGCAGTAATTAATTATTAATTAAGTCGTACGGATACCTGGTTTAGTGAGGGTTGTCACACCTCGCCACCATCGAGCAGGTTGTTCAGTTGGCTCACCGTCTCACTGATCAGGCGGTGGAGCAGAACAGGTTACCAAAATGTATTAGTGCTACAGCTACCTCTGAAACTCCCAGTGACAACAAACGTAAATGGGATGGAGCTTCAAGTAGAGGTTCAACTTCTGTTTAGTCCCAGTCGCAGCAGAGAAGAACTGAAGATTTTAAGAGCCCTGGTCAGCAATCTTCTGGTAGCCAAGGGCAAAGTGGCTATCGAGGGAACCTTCCAAAGTGCAACAGGTGCAACAAACATCATAATGGTCAGTGCAACAAGGTTCGTTGCCAGAGGTGTCTCAAAATGGGTCACGAAGCTAAGGATTGTAGGAGCTTACGACCTGTGAATTAGAATCAGCGACAACAACCACCAGCTCCACAAGATCAACAACAGCAACAACGAAACAACAAAGGGTGCTTTCAGTGTGGAGCTGAAGGCCATTTCAAGAGAGATTGTCCCCAGCTGAACAGGAACCCTAACAACAACAACAACAATCAGGGGAATGGGAACAACGGGGGTAACAATGGCAACGGTGCAAGGGGTCGTGTGTTCGTAATTGGCCAGGGAGAAGCGAGGAATGATCCCAATGTTGTGACGGGTAAGTTCCTTCTCGACGACTTTTACGTTACTGTCTTATTTGATTCGGGTGCTGATACTAGTTATGTGTCCCTAAAAGTTAGTCAACTACTTAAGCGTACCCCAACACCTTTGAACCCCAAGCACGCTGTAGAATTAGCTAATGGTAAAAGTATAGAGGTCACACACGTAGTCAAAGGTTGTAACCTTGTTCTTGCTGATCACACTTTCTCGATCGACCTCCTTCCTATCACTCTGGGTAGTTTCGACGTTGTCATTGGGATGGACTGGTTATCCCAACACCAAGCAGAAATTCTTTGCAACGAAAGATTGTCCGTATTCCTCGCCCAGGTGATGAACCTCTCATGATTCGTGGCGACAAGAGTGGTGCTGTTGTGAGCATCATCTCTTTCCTTAAGGCTCAAAAGTGCTTGAGGAAGGGTCACACTGCTATTCTGGCTCTAGTTACTGACACCTTGAAGAAAGAGAAGAAGATAGAAGATTTTCCAATTGTACGTGACTATCCTGAGGTATTCCCTGAAGAATTGCCTGGCCTTCCGCCTCATAGGCAAGTCGAGTTTCAAATCGAGCTAGCCCCTGGAGCAGCGCCCATAGCTCGTGCACCGTATCGCTTAGCTCCATCAGAGTTGAAAGAGCTATCTACGCAACTACAAGAACTCTTGGATAAGGGTTTTATTCGTCCTAGCTCTTCGCCCTGGGGAGCTCCAGTGCTATTTGTGAAGAAGAAAGACGGTACGTTCAGAATGTGCATCGACTACCGTGAACTGAACAAGGTGACTGTGAAGAATCGCTATCCTCTTCCACGCATTGATGACTTGTTCGACCAGCTGCAAGGGTCGAGCTACTATTCGAAGATTGATTTGAGATCAGGATATCACCAGCTGAAAGTCCGAGAAGAGGACGTCTCTAAAACGGCTTTTAGAACCCGTTATGGACATTATGAGTTTTTAGTCATGCCTTTTGGGCTGACAAACGCACCTGCGGTCTTCATGGACTTGATGAATCGAGTGTGCAAGCCGTACTTAGACAAGTTCGTCATAGTTTTCATCGACGACATTCTCATATATTCGAAGAGTCAGGAGGAACACGAGCAACATTTACGACTCATTTTGGAACTCCTTCGAACAGAACAGCTGTACGCCAAGTTTTCAAAATGCGACTTCTGGCTTCGTGAAGTCCATTTCTTAGGCCATGTGGTAAACAAGGATGGGATTCACGTTGATCCATCCAAGGTAGAGTCGATCAAGAGCTGGCCTACACCTCGTACACCAACGGAAATCCGCCAATTCTTGGGCTTGGCAGGTTACTACAGGAGATTCATTAAGGATTTTTCCAAGATTGCACAGCCTCTCACCTCACTAACACAGAAAGGCGTTGTTTATCGATGGGGGAGTGCACAGGAGTTAGCGTTTCAACACTTAAAGGATAGACTTTGCAGTGCACCTATCCTTTCATTGCCAGAGGGCAGAGACGACTTCGTGGTTTACTGCGACGCATCCATTCAGGGTCTTGGCTGTGTATTGATGCAGCGGGATAAAGTTATAGCCTACGCCTCACGCCAACTCAAAGTTCATGAAAAGAACTACACTACACATGATCTAGAGCTGGGAGCGGTTGTTTTTGCACTTAAGATATGGAGACACTATCTTTACGGTACCAAGTGCGCCATCTACACAGATCATAGGAGTCTTGAGCATATCTTCAAACAGAAGGAATTCAACATGCGACAATGACGATGGGTCGAGCTACTAAATGACTACGAATGCTCGATCAGGTACCACCCAGGCAAAGCCAATGTTGTGGCTGACGCCCTCAGTCGAAAGGACACTGCGCCTAAGCGCGTACGAGCTTTACAACTCACTATACAGTCTAGTCTTCCTTCGCAAATACGACACGCTCAGATAGAAGCATTGAAACCAGAAAACGTCAGGGCTGAAGCCCTACGTGGCTCAAGGCAACGATTAGAACGAAAGGAAGACGGTGCATACTACGTAACAGGACGCATTTGGGTCCCACTCTATGGCAACCTACGAGAGCTTGTGGTGGATGAGGCACACAAGTCTCGCTACTCAGTACATCCTGGTTCAGATAAGATGTACCACGATATCAAAACTACGTATTGGTGGCCTAGCATGAAAGCTCACATAGCGACGTATGTTAGCAAGTGCTTGACTTGTGCGAGAGTCAAGTCGGAATATCAGAAACCTTCAGGCCTACTCCAACAACCAGAAATACCACAATGGAAATGGGAGCAAATTTCCATGGATTTTGTTACTGGTCTGCCTAGATCTCAACGTGGTAACGATACTATTTGGGTGATCGTGGATCGACTCACAAAGTCTACTCACTTCCTGGCTATCAAGGAAACGGATAAGTTCTCCACCCTAGCAGACGTATATCTTAAGGAAGTTGTCTCGAGGCACGGGGTACCCATCTCTATTATCTCGGATCGAGATGCACGTTTTACATCAGAACTGTGGCAAGCAATGCACAAGTCCTTTGGCTCAAGATTAGATATGAGCACAGCCTATCACCCGCAAACGGATGGGCATTCGGAACGTACCATCCAGACCCTAGAAAACATGCTTAGGGCATGTGTAATTGACTTTGGCAACGGCTGGGAAAAGCACCTGCCACTTGTGGAATTTTCCTACAATAATAGCTACCACACCAGCATTAAAGCTGCTCCGTTTGAGGCATTGTACGGGCGTAAATGCCGGTCACCTCTTTGTTGGGCAGAGGTGGGGGATAGTCAGATTACTGGTCCAGAACTGGTGGTAGACACAACAGAACGAATTGCTCAAATACGACAACGAATGGCGGCAGCTCGTGACCGTTAGAAAGTCTACGCCGATAAGGGCAGAAAACCACTAGAGCTCCAGGTTGGGGAGCGGGTACTACTCAAAGTTTCACCCGGGAAGGGTGTGGTTCGTTTTGGTAAACGAGGCAAACTTAACCCATGATACGTTGGACCTTTCGAAGTCATTGAGAAAATAGGCAAGGTGGCCTACAGACTAAACTTACCAGCAGAACTTAGTGCAGTTCACGATGTTTTCCACGTGTCGAATCTGAAGAAGTGTCTGTCAGATGAGACCCACATAGTTCCTTTGAAGGAGCTCACTATCGACGAGCAGTTGCGATTCGTCGAGGAACCAGTTGAAATCACGGACCGGGATGTTAAGGTCCTCAAGCGTACTAGAATACCTCTCGTTCGAGTTCGTTGGAACTCGCGTCGCGGCCCAGAGTTCACCTGGGAACGCGAAGATCAGATGAAACAAAAGTATCCCCAACTGTTCGCAAACGGTACAACTACTACTAAGGCTGAAGCTACGGAATTTCGGGACGAAATTCCAGATCAACGGGGGGAGGATGTGACACCCCAGGAAAACCATGCAACTTAACTAGCTTCCTCAGTGAGTACGTACAAAATTTCGGGACGAAATTTCTTTCAACTTGGGGATAATGTGACAACTCGTATTTCCGAACCTATTTTTGTACTTTGATGTAACGTATGTAGACCTGATGTGATTACATGAACTATGTTGAGTATTGAATGCTATGAATGACTTTATGTTGTGTGTAATATATGTATGTATAGTTGAGCCCAAACGCACAACACCACCCGATCGCACAAGCCCATTCGGGCTGCACTACACTCTTGTATTCGGATCAATGGGCAGCCCAAGTAAGGGTTCGGCCCACTCTTTCTATTTTGCGCATAACAGTTAGGGGGTAGGGGCATACTCCTCATTTGTTTGACAAACATTCTAAACACACAAACCCTAGCTCTCTCTTTCTCTCCTCTCAAGCTTGACGGCAAGCATTCCCTCATCATCGAAGACCTTAGCATTCGAATCATCCTTGTTCATTCTCTAATCGGTTAGTATGTTAACCACTTGCTTCCATGATTGTATGATATTATGCTATTTATGCTCGACATGATGATATAGGAATAATGTATGATTGATGATGCTTGTATGATGATTTGATATATTGCTAGGTGTTCGAATATATGTTACTCGGATTGGATAATATGAACAAACTGTCTTACAATTTTAGGGTTTCATATATGATTGATGTTGATCTAGAAGAAATCGGTTCATATGCATAGTGGTGTAGATCGACATAGGGTTGTTAATCACATGAGGGTGTTAATGATCTAGAATAAAAAATATATATATATATATATATATATTCTCGGCTGTGATTGTGTTTATATTAGACGATTTGTTGTGATGATATGTTCGAGTGATTGAAGTTATGGTTGATATTCATGTTATGAATTATTTTAGGGTTCATATGAAATGTAAGGTAAAAACCTTGTTTGATCGATTAGGGGATTGGTTAGAATTGGTGATTGTGTTAATTGATAAATGATAAATTTGGAAATCAATGAATATTGTAACTGATGTGCATGAAATTAGGAAACCTTAACTGATCACCAAATTGGTCGGTCGCACAAGACTCCTGGTCGCACAAGATCAGATCGTACAAGATCTGATCTGATCGCACAAGGAGTCCAGTCGCACAAGAGGTCCCCAGTCGCACAAGACTGTCGGATCGCACAAGTCAATTATGTTTGTTTACCTGTTGGGCCAGACATATACATTGGGCTGGGCTGGTTCCGATCGCACAAGTCGGATGGATCGTACAAGCTCACCCGGATCGCACAAGACATTTACATGTTATTAGATTGGGCCGCGTATTGTTATGTTGGGCTTTGGACTATTTGGGCCGGGTGTTTATCCGAAACGCACAACATGATGTGGGTCGCACAAGGCTGTGCCGACCCCACAACATGATGGGCCGCCTGTTATTGGGCTTTACCTTTAGATTGTACAAGTTTCAGATGTTATGTAATTGACTGCTAATGTGTTAACGTGCATTGTGTGATTGCCATGATCCGTGTGTGTTCTTTATCTGCTAGCTTATGTGTTACTTACGTGCACTACTTGAAACTAGAACCTGACTTGTATGGTAACCATGTTAGGACGTGGTTGACCACTAGCTGCTAGACTTGACCTTTCTGTGTATCTGCCGAGCAAACCAAGGTGAGTTCACACTAGCCAAGGCATGGGATTCCCAGGGGTTGGGAATGGGATTGAATAACTACTCATACAACTATTACTATTAAACAAATTATTACTGTCCTCGGTTGAAGGGCACGTACGTAAAACCTACGTACAGTTATACTTACTACTGTCCTCGGATTGAAGGGCACGTACGTAAAGCCTACGTACACGATCTTAAGACCATCACCTCTATCAAAGGAAGTCCCTCAATTATCGACTTAATCGCCGAGGCCTAGGGCGAGCGGGTCATTAGTTAATAGCGCTATTAGGTTTAACAAACCTCACACCGTGCCAGTCGGACGGGCGTGTACTAATGGACTATGGGCAAAGGGTCAATGCTGATAGACATTGACTTAGGGCACCTCTTACATTTTCGTAGCAGTCGATACGCGTGGTCTTGTAATACATGGGGTAGCCCCCACGGCCGAAATGCCAGATAACTATCATGGGGTAGCCCCCACAGCTGGATTGCCAGAGTTAATGGGTTAAACAAATCACGTTTTCAAATATGGGGTAACCCCCACGGCAGGGATGCCAGTTAAAGGAACTATTTTTGGAACAACTAAAACCAATACCCAACTGTGAACTCGCTCAACTTTGTTGTTGATTTGTTGCTACATGCCTTGCAGGTCATTAGGTACCCATGGAGCTTGCACAGGGAGGAACGGTCGTTGTGGGACATGGCGATGTGTGCCATGTTTTAATATTACTTTATTTCATATTTAATACTTGCTATGGGTTTTACAAATTATGCTTCCGCTAAACACTTAACTATGCTTTGGTTTTTGAACACCTTTCATATTGGTTAGTTGAATTATGTTTACTTACATGCTTGTTCAGTATGATTGGTGGCTTGATCCTGGTCAGTCACGCCTCCAAGCGGTGATACTCCGCGTGTGGATTTTGGGGGTGTGACAGATCTCATCACTAAATTACCGCGTACATCTAAAGGTCACGATGCTATATGGGTTGTTATCGATCGTTTAACGAAGTTAGCTCATTTTATTTTGATTCGCGAGGATCTATCTGCTGATAAACTTGCAAAGATTTATGTTGATGAGATTGTATCTCGACATGGTGTGTCTTTGGACATCATATCTGATCATGATGCTCGATTTTCATCTCATTTCTGAAAGACCATGCAATCTGCTATGGGAACCCAACTAAATCTAAGCACTTCTTTTCATCCCCAAACAGATGGACAATCTGAGAGGACGATTCAAACTTTGGAGGATATGCTTAGAGCATGCGTGATAGACTTTGGTGGTAATTGGGATTCTCATCTTCCATTGATCGAGTTCTCTTACAACAATAGTTATCATGCTAGCATTAATATGGCACCATTCGAAGCTCTCTATGGTCGAAAATATCGTTCACCTGTTTGTTGGTATGAGATCAGTGAAGCTCAGCTTACTGGACCTGAGCTCATTCTGGAAACGACAGACAAAATCAAGAAAATTCGCGATAATCTTGTGACAGCTAGAAGCCGTCAAAAGAGTTATGCGGATATGCGACGTAAGCCCTTAGAATTTCAAGTCGGAGACCATGTCCTACTCAAGGTGTCACCTTGGAAGGGAGTGTGAGACTTGGAAAGAAAGGAAAACTTGCACCTCGATATGTCGGACCATTTAAGATTGTTGAAAGAGTTGGAAAGGTTGCCTACCGACTAGAGCTACCTCCAGAGCTTGGAAATATTCATCCGACTTTCCACATGTCCAATTTGCGAAAATGTTTAGCTTATGCTAATCTTCACGTTCCACTCAACGAAATTCAAGTTGATGAAACGATGCACTTTGTCGAGAAACCTGTGGAGATAATGGACCGTGCAGTCAAACAGTTGAAGAACAAATGGATTCGATTGGTCAAGGTTCACTGGGAATCCAAATGTGGCCCAGAGTTTACTTGGGAACGTGAGGACCAAATGAAGGCGAAATATCCGCAATTGTTCTCACAAGTTTCCTCTAGTTAAAAAATCGGGACGAAATTTCCTAAAGTAGGGGAGACTGTGACAACTGTGCTCTGTAATTGATGTATAATGTAAAAAAAATGTTAATTACCAATGAAACAATGTGTTTTGGTGTTATTATGTGTGTATTTGTGTTTGATGATTTTACAATTTGATTCGATTCCGATTTCAAGCTTTAAATCGCTTTCTGGAAAGTTATACGCAAACTGGTGCGTAAACGCGGTCAGTTTAATGCAACAAATACTCCGGAATAGTGACATAGGCTTAACATACCTTAAATAACCTTCACATAACTTAGAAATAAGTTTTGGCTGGTTTGGTGTGTCGAAATCAAGTTTGTTCGATTGCAGGGACTACTTGTGTCAAACTGCGAAACTATACCGATTCGTATAGTAACGAACATTCCGGAACTTGATCATTATTTAAACATACTGTTAGTGCATATGTCTGTTAACTTCGTCTTGTAATCGAGTCTTGTAATTAGAATGATAGATTAAGTCACGTAGAGAAATGACATAAGTCTATTCCACACGAAATGGGCTTATCACTTTCAAGGGGAATAGATTTAGTATAAATAGGTGCCTTAGTCATTTCATTTGTAACTTTGGGAAATCTAGAGTGGTATCAGAGCTCAGGAGGAAGAGTTCTTATCGATTTAGCTTGTTTTCACCGAGATTTCTGATTTCTACTCATTCTTTCACGTTTTTCACTGAATTTTTCAAAATTAAACGGGTTTTTACGGTCCAAATCGGCTGATTTTTTGATATGTTGTGCGAAAACACCTGATCTATAACCCTACCAAGTTTCAGATCCTAATTCCAAGCCGTTTGAGAGAAATCGAAGGTTTTTGGTCCGATAACGAGTGACATCAGGTTGATTTCGCTTGAAATACCTTGATTCCGTTTGAAAAACATTTGATTCCGCTTGAAAAGTTGAAGTAGTTTCAAGCGAAATAAGTAATTCCGCTTGAAATAAAACTGTTTCCGCTTGAGAAGGTAATTACGCTTGAAAATCACTTGATTTCGCTTGAAAGTGCTGATTCAGCTTAAATTCTTATTCCGCTTGAAAATTTCGTGTGAAACTCATCGGCCCAATCATATTCTGGTTCAGTCTGTACGGTGTGTATATCAAAACATGTTGTCGGCTCATTAAAAGGCGCATGTGAAGCAATTGATTGTGTATCAGTTTGTCAGGCCACCATTTGCAAAGATCAAGAATTTGCAATCGATTTAATCTGATCAATATTATCGACCCAATTAAATTGAAGTGTAAATTGATATTGTCGGCCACTTGTTGATCAGTTTGCATGTGAAGCTTGAAAGTAGTGTCAGCCCATGTGAAACTCCTTTAGCGGCCCAATCAAATTTCGTATTGCAACAAAAATAAAATATGTGACACCTGTGTCACTTCAACCATCAAACAAATACCAAACCGATGAAATATTGTATTTCATACTTGGGGTTTGTATAAATATGTGTATCATTTGCAGATATATCAATTCTTGTTCGATTTCGGGCTCTAAATCGCTTTCTGGAAGGTTATAAGCGCACCGATGCATAAAAATAACCAGTTTAATGCAACGAACACTCCGGAATAGTGAAATGGGTTTAACATACCTTAAATAACCTTTACATAACTTAGAAATAAGTTTTGAAGGCTTTGGTATGCTAAAATCAGGTTTAATCGCTTATAAGGACTTAATTCGACAAACTGCGAAAGTATGACGATTCGTACTAGAACAGACATTCCGGAACATGACCATAAGTTAAACATACCATAAATATCCTTTACATAGCTTAGAAATAGGCTTTGAGGGGTTCGGTGTGCTAAAATAAACTTTTGGGTCATTCAGGGACTAAAAGCGTCAAAAAGTGCATAAGTTTGCACTTTCGCGCATAACTTACGTTCTGAATACATCCGGACATCCAAAAATTTATGTAAGCACTAAAATATTTTATTTTAGTGTTTGGCATGAGAAAAATCCATTCGTCACGCAATTTGGATCGTTTTTCGCGCTTATGCGCATTCCGTCGTAATTAAGCAAACATCGCGATCATACGACCAAACGAACCAACATCCGGAATATTTTTTCGCATGTTTCATGTCCACAATGTTTAGGCATCATTTTAGGGCCTTGAAGTTGGCTTAACGGGCCTTAAACATGTCGAAATGAGCCTTAAACACCAACAGGGACTAAAACTGTCATTATTGCAAACTTGTTTCTGATCAGAGCAGCCCAGGCGGGCCGTGTAACCTTCTGGTGTCCCTTTCGCGGGCCGCGAGGCCCTCTCAGACCAGATTTAATCAGTTTAACAGTTGTTAACAGCTGTTAAGCACCCAAAACTCCTTTCCACATGTTGTTTCCTGATCATGGGGAGCCATATTGAGGTACCTTAGAGTTTCAACAAGTGTAAGGATGAGATTTAAATCACGGGTTACGAGAAACGATCCTAACGGTGGTCCATTTCCTATAAATACCCACCTCAATTTCTATTCTTCCTCACAAAATCTGATCTAAAAGTACTCTAAGTTGAAGCCTTTGCTCCATACCTGAGTTATTTGGATCGAGATTAGCTTGCGGGGACCCTTTGTAAGTGTTCCTTCATTCTTTTATGCGTTTTTATCGCTTTTCGAGTCCGAAAGTCAAACTATGTTTGACTTTCTGCATTGACCAGTTTATGGTCAACACGAAGTTCGGTTGAACTTCATAACGTGAGCGTAATCACGATGGTTATAGTCCCTAGTGACTATACCTACTGATTACCACGTTATCTAGGCTCGGTGACGAGTCGTAGTTTCGGCCAAAATGCGCATTTACGCGTATTTTGTAACCAAACTACTCTAGGATATCAAAACCGTTTGTTTTGATATCAAAACCTGTTTGCTAACTTAACTAAACATGTTCGAGCATGTTTAGCTCGTCACTTTTTAGATTAGTGCTTGTGTAGTGTCGTAAGTCAAGCGGACTAAACACCCGCTTAGACTTACAAACTAGACCCGTTTGGTCGATCTTTAGGATCCGACCAAACACATTAGGTGACCATAGTTGTATAGGGAATAACCTTCCGAGGTTATACCTTATGGTCACTTCGTTTAAGTAGTTGTATGATAGGTAGTTTATATGCCTTATGAAAAATTACCAAAATACCCTTTTTATGCATAATTGATATTTAAGCATATGTAACCCAAACTTTTGACATCTAAACTGATTTGGCAACAATATTAGACATATTAAGGCATATTCTACTTGTTATAGGACTAGTTAGGCGGTCCGAACGCGTTTCACGCAAACGACGCGTTAAAGTAGCATAAGCTACCTAAACAGGTCGTAATGGTCGTAAGCACTTAGGTTAGGTTTCATTTTAGTATGTAGGCTTTGTTAAACCATATTACATGAGTCCCCATACTCACTTGGTTTACGAGCCCTCATTCTATCCGATACTCCGATTTAGGTCCGGTTTACTAATATAGTTACCTATATTAGGTGCCGTTTGATTTCTGTGATCTCTAGCATTGTTTGGTTATTACTCAAGGACTACTAAGCAATCTTAAGTGAGTACATAGTCCCCTCTTTTATTGTTTTCAACTGTTTTGGGGTGAAGCATGTGTACCTCTTTGTTATGTTCATGATTTCAAAGTATATATGATTATACGTAGTAGTACTTGTCTTTTGACAAACTGAATGATTATTTATGGTTTAAACACTGATTTTCAAAGATTATGAAATAAATGTTTGGAATAGTACTTATTTTGTTCACCGGACCGGTTGGTAGTATGATATAGCGCTATAGGATTAGACACCCCATTCCTGTTGTCATGGAATGTCTGAAACCAATTTGTTTCTCTATCCAAATAGGGATTACCTTTGTGGTATCCTTATAGTCTCAAAGGTGTATTCTAATGCACTAGGTCTGAATGAATTCTTAAATCACACTTTTATTGTATATTTTGATATACTCTCAAAAGTATAGTTTAATATACTCTCATGTGTGGTATTGTACAAAACCAACATATATTTTTGTTAATCATCCAAAGTATACTTTGATATGTTATTTACAAAACCAAAACATAGTTTAATATGTTATTCATCACATCCAAAGCATATTTTGATATGTTATTTATGAAACCAAAACATAGTTTAATATGTTAATTATAAATCCGAAGTATACTTGTAATATACTACTGAAAACTATTATTTTAAACAACTAAAGTATATTTAATGTACTATCTATCTAACGATTGGCTTTTGGTTAATGTTTAGATAACGGGACGGGTGTAATGTGATGAAAACATGGTAGATACGCCGCTGGTACTTCTTATATATAAGTGTTTTCATTGCATTACATACCGTGGCGTTATTTAGTACACTTGGGTTAACGATATTGGAACTGAAATATATTTTAATATATTACTCATTCGATTCTCTTAAAATCCAAAGTATATTTTCACATATACTATAAGCCTTTTTATCAAAATATTGTTTTTCGAACAAAACATTGTTTTATACAAACTCATTTTACATGGTTATTCACTTAACCATACATTCTCTTATTTATACCATCTGATTTTATCACTTTTCAAATGATCTACAAAACAAAACAATTTACAAGGATCATGACTACTTTTCTTAAAACATTTCTTGTTTTTTTCTTTAAACATATGAGTCATGAATCCTACTTTCATAAAACCTATGTATCTCACAGGCATTTTTATGCTGACGTACCTATTTTTACACATGTTTCAGGTGCTGTCTTGTGATGATAGTTGATACACGCTACACTTAGGATGGACTCGTGCCTTAACAACTTTAAAACTTGGAAGATCATAGTTGTACTCATTTGATTGTATTAAAATAATGAATTCATTTATTCAATAAAACAAAATTATTTGTTCCATGGTTACGAAACAATGATTCTGTTACAACACTCCCCGACGTTTCCGCCACGTCCTGTTGTTTTACGTGGTCGGGGTGTGACAGAAAAGTTGGTATCAGAGCCAATGGTTATAGGGAATTAGGTTATTAGTGATGCTTTGACCTAGACTATAACCTTCCTAGGACCCTAACACAAGTTTTCTTGTGTTTAGTTTTAAAACAATACCGTCACTTATTCTTAGGTGACAACCACAATAAGAACACAAATTTCTATCCCGCTTTGAAAACTAATCATCTGGGAACTCTTGGGGTGAGTGTCCACTTATAAGCGAGCATGTCTTCGCGATACATTATTTTTGACCTATTTACTTTGATTAATCACCGGGGTTGTTTGTTACTTTGTAGTAACAAACAAATGACCACCATCCTTGCTTTCATCAGATTTGTTTCATCTCATTCTTTTCGTTTAATTCTCTCACTCGTTTCCTTTCATGTTCCTCTTTTAGAATGCCTCCTCGACGCGACAATCAGATGGCGAATGCCGAACTGGCGGAAATCATCGCGCAGCAAATGGCTGCTGCCTTCCCAAATCTTTTTGCTCAAATGAATCAAGCCATCAATGCTCCATGCAATTTCAAGAGTTTCAATTCAGCTAAGCCACTCAAGTTTAGTGGTTCTGAAGGAGCAACTGGGCTCCTACAATGGTTCGAGAGCACTGAGAGTACGTCCCGTCACGTTCAGTGTCCTGATAATCGCAAGGTCGAGTTTGCTTCCAGTGTGTTTCAGAAAAGGGCTCTTACATGGTGGAACGGAGTTATGAGAGACCGCGGTGCTGAGGTTGCATTAGCACAGACTTGGGCGGAACTTAGGGCTCTTATGATGAAGGAGTTTTGTCCTCGTCATGAATTGAGAGCTTTAGAAAGGGAATTCGATGACCTGAAGCAAGACAGTGGAGAACATCGAGCCTATACTGACCGCTATGAGGAATTGAGCCTGTTATGCCCTACTATGGTTACGCCTCTGGATAAGGCGATTGAGAAATACATTGATGGTCTTCCTGACATAGTTCAGGATATCGTTACTGGCAGCAACCCTACTACTGTCAGACAAGCCATTAAATTGTCTGCCACTCTGACTGAATCCCATATCAGGAAGGGTAAGTTGTTTCGGAAGGGCGAACCAAGACCATCTGACAAGACTGCTCAAGTAGAACCAAAAGAAAAACAGGCTGAGGTATCCAAGAAGAAGAAGCGCAAAGCCTTTCAAAACTACGCTGTAACTGCTCAAGACAAACAGGTTGCACCAAACCAGCCAGCACAACCTCGCAAAAGGCAAAACTATGTTGGTACCGCACCTTTGTGCAACAAATGCAACCGTCGTCATCTAGAGCAAGAGCAGTGTCACAAATGTACCCACTATGGGCGGTTGGGACATTTGATCAATGTTTGTCGTTATGCAAATCAAGCTGCTGCAAACCCTGCTGCTGTTCAAGCACGGTTCCCTCCGGGATCATGTTATAACTGTGGTGACCTTACCCACTACAGGAACAATTGCCCAAGACTTGTTAACATACCTCCAGCGCGTGGACGAGTGTTTAACATCAATGAGGCAAACGGGAACAATGATGCAGCAGTGAACAATTAGTGTTTTGTAATTCCTTGGTTGTTATCTTTTGACACTTCAAGACAATTCGGTTGTTACATAAATAAAGATTTGTTGTTTTTATTTCTGCAAAATTTATACGATTGTGTGAATGTTTTATACAACCTTATGATGCCAACACAAAGACAAACTACTCGTGTGGTTCTGACATTTTTATGATCACTTGCGATCTCCCCAAGAACCTTAAATACTCGTTTCTTTAAGAAACAAAGCCAAATTCCTCTTAAGATCCTTCTATCTTTATAGATGGATCCTTGGAAATGATTAAAGTGCCAAATGAAATCCATGGATTGGATTCCTAGAGTGCTTTAAATATCCATGCCTAAAGATAACAAATTAAAGAATCAAGTTAACTAATTTTGTGCTTATGTGTTTTCTTACATGTTTTGTGGTTGTATGTGATCCATCCAAATCCTCGTAGAATCTTTCATATCTCATATGAGGAATTCATAGTAGGATATCCAAAGTTACTATCTTAAATCCTTAATGGACTTCTACGTTGTAGTCAAGTCCCTTGGGTTTTAAAGTACTATTCTAAAATTGGACCCCTTGAGTGGTCTAGATAAACAGATTGATTTGAAAATCTGATTCGAAATATCATGTGATGATATAATTAAAAAGATCCCTTAAGTGGTCTATTTAAGGAGATCGTACGACGGTCTAGTTAAGAAGATCATGTGTTGATCTAGTTAAAAAGATCGTTCGTTGATCTAGTTGAAAAGATCCTTTGGTGGTCTAGTCAAGTCGCTTCATGTTTATTCAATTGATTTTTCCTCTACGCATTATGAAATGAACTGTGCGGACTGTGCAAGGAATTACGTAATTATGGAGGCCTACATAATTATGGAAATTCAGTGCACAGAAACCACAAGAAGTTTTGTCATGTGTTAAAACCTTTAGTGACAAGAATAATGATACGGGAGAAGTCTTGGACCTTGACCGATGTCATTTTTTTTCTTACACTCCCCAATTCTGATTTCAATCACACACAAGTTTCCTATGATAAGTCTTCATAAGAAACGTTCTTCTGTCCATAGTTCAAAATTCCATGTTCTGCTACTACAAGGACTTCACTTTGATAACTGACAATTTCGCTAAGAATCCAATCATGGCCCAGAGTTTTATTTAGGGTTCAATGGATTATTTGAAAGCGAAACCATCACAGTTGTCTTCACAAGATTCCTCTAAAATTAAAATTTCAGGACGAAATTTCCTAAAGTAGGGGAGACTGTGACACCTGTGTCACTTCAACCATCAAACAAATACCAAACAAATGAAATATTGTATTTCATACTTGGGGTTTGTATAAATATGTGTATCATTTGCACATATCAATTCTTGTTCGATTTCGGGCTCTAAATCGCTTTCTGGAAGGTTATACGCGCACCGATGCGTAAAAATAACCAGTTTAATGCAACTGTTGGTGCACTACATCTGTTGATTTCGTCTAGGTGTCTAGGATCAGGTCTTACTGTCACACCCCGACCACGTAGAACATACAAAACGTGGCGGAAACGTCGGGGAGTGTTGTAACAGAATTAATTGTGTCAAATCCATGGCAATTGAAATTTCGTTTTATAGATTAAAGTGTTACAATGTCTTATCAAACTAGGAAATACAACATAATTAACTAGTCTTGCATCTTTTATTTTCACTAAAGCCCAAGTCTGCCTATATGTATCTTGATCATCTTATGCAACAGCTCCTGAAAAACACATGTGAAAATAGGTACGTCAGCATAAAAATGCCTGTGAGATACATAGGTTTTGTGAAAATAGGTTTCATGACTTATGTTTGAGAAAATGTTTAGTCATGGACCTTGTAAATTTGCTTTGTCTTGTAAATCGTTTGAAAATCAATAAGTCCAGATGATATGTATAGATAAAAGAATAATGTATGGTTAAATGAATAACCATGTAACTGAGTTTGTATAAGATAAGTTGTTTGTAAAACAATGTCTTGTGAAAAATATGTTATTTGTATAAAATGTTATATGTCTCAAACTGAAATGATTCAAATAACGCTACGATATGTAATACCATACAAACACTTATATATAGGAAGTACCAGCGGCGTATCCACCATGCTTGTATCATATTACACACGCATCGTTACTTAATCACTTAATCAAACCAAACCAACCAATGTAAGAAGTCTATGTTTAAATCAACTGTCAAATGTATTGGGTAATATGTCAAAGTGTTCATGTCAAGATGTAAATCATATCAAAATGTCTATGTCAAATATCCATGTCAAATGTCTATGTCAAATATCCATGTCAAACGTCTATGTCAAGATGTCATGTATGGCAAGTGAAATGTCTCAACTAAACCATATGCACAAAAACAAAGTATTGAAGTAAATCTTGGTTTAAATCAAAGTTATGTTTTGTGGGAAATGCATGATCAAATGTCAATCATGTTAAAATGTCTATGCCGAAATGTCTATGTCAAATGTCTATGTCAAAATGTCATGTAAAACGATGTACTAAGTAATGCACACAATTGGGCACACCTAGCATGAAATGTCATAAAATCATGTACTATAATGTACTAACGAACATAGCAGTATATGATGTTAAAACAGGAAAGCATGAAAGTAACAAGTAGGCACATGTGTCAGTAAAAGAGGGGTCTATGTACTCACTTGAGATTGCTCAGAAGTCCTTGAGTAACAACCAAACAATGCTAGAGATCGCGGATATCAAACGGCACCTAATATAGATAACTATGTTAATTAACCGGACCTAGATCGGAAGATCGGGTAGCATTAGGGTTTGTAAACCAAACGAGTGTAGAGACTCGTGTCATTTGGTTTAACAAAGCCTACATACTAATGAAACTTAACCTAATTGTTTACGACCCATTACGACCCGTTTAGGTAGCTTATGCTACTTTAACGCGTCGTTCGCGTGAAACGCGTTCGGACCGCCTAACTAGTCCTATGACAAGTGTTATATGCCTTAAACATGTTACATAATCAGTTATGTGACAAAGGTTTAGGTTACATATGCTTAATTACCAATTATACATGAAAAGGGTATTCTGGTAATTTACCTAAGGCATATAAACTTCCTATCATACAACTACTTAAACGATGTGACCATAGGGTATAACCTCGGAAGGTTATGCCCTATACTAGGGTCACCTAATGTATTTGGTCGGATCCTAATGATCGACCAAACTGGGTCGGGTTCGAAGGTATAGGCGATTTATTAGATCGCCTACCCTACGACCCTAGACAACGTGGTAATCAGTGGGCATAGTCCCAAGGGACTATGACCAACGTGATTACACTCACGTTGCGAAGTTCAAACGAACTTCGCATTGACCATTACTGGTCAACGCTGAAAGTCAAACAAAGTTTGACTTTCTGACTCGAAAAGCAATAAAATAAGGAAAAGAACGAAAGAATACTTACGAAGGGTCCCCGAATGCTAAACTCGATTCAAAAATCTCAGGTATGAAACAAATGTTTCAACTTAGAGTTTCTCAAATCAAGTTTCTAGTGATTTTAGCAATGGGGGGTATGGGGTATTTATAGGAATACCCGAACCGTTAAGATCGTTTCATGGAAAACATGCCTTAATCCCATCCGTACATGTGTTGCAAAGTTATGGTGTTTAGGTGTTTAAATTCCATCCATACATGTGTTGCAAAGTTATGGTGTTTAGGTGTTTAAATTCCATCCATACATGTGTTGCAAAGTTATGGTACCAAAATTCCATCCTTATCCGCTGACTAAGCAAGTTTAGAATGTGTGGTTGTGAATTAAACAACGGCTAATACATCGAATCTGGTCCCGAATGCGAAAAACGAACCAAATGACGCGACGAATGGATTTTTCTTATGGCGAGCACTAAAATATAATATAGTCATGCTCACATAAATTTTTGGATGTCCGGATGTATTCAGAACGTAAGTTATGCGCGAAAATGCAAACTTGTGCACTTTTTTGACACTTTTAGTCCCTGAATGACCCAAAAGTTTATTTTAGCACACCGAACCCATTAAAGCCTATTTCTAAGCTATGTAAAGGATATTTATGGTGTGTTTAACTTATGGTCATGTTCCGGAATGTATGTTACAGTTCAAATTGGCATACTTTCGCAGTTTGTCAACTTTAGTCCCTGTAAGCGATTTAACTTGATTTCACCACACCAAACCTTCCAAAACTTATATATAAGTTATGTAAAGGTTATTCAAGGTATGTTAAGCCTATTTCACTATTCCGGAGTGTTCGTTGGATTGAACTGGTTATATTTACGCATTAGTGCGCGTATAACCTTCCAGAAAGCGATTTAGAGTTTGAAATCGAACAAGAGTTGATATGTGCAAAAGATACACATATTTATACAAGTCCAAAGTATGAAATACAATATTTCATTGGTTTGGCATTTTTTTGATGGTTGAAATGACACAGGTGTTACAGTCTCCCCTACTTTAGGAAATTTCGTCCCGAAATTAATTCGTAGGAGTCTATTTGTGACTTTGTGTTAAATAACCACCAGGGATATGTGAAGCATAATCCTGTCATTTCTTTAACGGACATTCTTCAGAATGAAAATGAACAAACGGAGTCATTTTCCTCAACGAGTATTCTTTAGAGGCGGAAATGAAGGAATAATCAAACGGGGATTCATTTCCTTAACGGACAATTCTGAGAAACGAAAATGAACAAACGGAGTCATTTTCAACGGTTGCTTCCTCAGAAATGGAAATGAAAATGATAGACAAACGGATATTCATTTCCTCAACGGACAAATCTTCAGAAACGAAAATGAACAGACAGAGTCATTTTCAACGGTTGCTTCCTCAGAAACGGAAATGAAAAATGATAGACAAACGGATATTCATTTCCTCAACGGACAAATCTTCATAAACGAAAATGAACAAACAGAGTCATTTTCAACGGTTGCTTCCTCAGAAACGGAAATGAAAATGATAGACAAACGGATATTCATTTCCTCAACGGATAATCTTCAGAAACGAAAATGAACAGACAGAGTCATTTTCAACGGTTGCTTCCTCAGAAACGGAAATGAAAAATGATAGACAAACGGATATTCATTTCCTCAACGGACAAATCTTCAGAAACGAAAATGAACAAACAGAGTCATTTTCAACGGTTGCTTCCTCAGAAACGGAAATGAAAATGATAGACAAACGGATATTCATTTCCTCAACGGATAATCTTCAGAAACGAAAATGAACTAACGGAGTCATTTTCAACGGTTGTTTCCTCAGGTTCGGAAATGAAGGATTAAACAACGGGTATTCATTTCCTCAACGGATAATCTTCAGAAACGAATATGAACTAACGGAGTCATTTTCAACGGTTGTTTCCTCAGGTTCGGAAATGAAGGATTAAATAAACGGATATTCATTTCCCTCGACGGATACTCTTCAGAACGAAAATGCACAAACGGAGTCATTTTCCTCAACGGGTATTCTTCAGAATTGGAAATGAAGGATAAACGGATATTCATTTCCTCAACGGATATTCTTCAGAAGTGAAAAATGAATAGCTAGTTCATTTTTCCTCAACGGATACTTCATCAGAATTGGAAATGAATAGGGTTCACTTCTAGGTACATGACAAAGCTCGCTGTGGTTTCTGTGCACTAAATTTCATAATTATGTATGCATCCATAATTACGTAATTCCTTGCATAGTCCGCACAGTTTGTCTTGTAATGTTCATAAGCACAAAATCACATAGTTGTTTAATTGTTATTGTCTTGTTATTGATTGCAATTAACTTGGCACCTCGTACTTCGTTTCTCTTGGAAGAAACGGGTACTTAGGATTTTCGTGAAAAACGCAAGAGATCATACAATGGAAGAAATTTGGGAGTAGTCTGTTCTTCAAGGAATGCGGTTCCTTGATTGTCGGTATTGTAGGGGATGTGTTGTTTATACATACAATCACATAAATACATTTCAATGTAAATAAAAGATTTATTTATAAACAACGATAACAACTGTTTCTTGGATCTTGACAACAAAAATAATACATAAGACGTGATTATTTCTAAATGATGTTGTCTTCTGGTTGATCATATGCTCATCCCTGCGCTGGATTTGCATTAGCAAGCCTTGGGCAATTCCTACAAAAATGGCCCATCTCGCCACAGTTGTAGCAAGATCCTGGTGGAAAATGAGCTTGAGCAGGATTGTTGCCAGCTTGATTTGGTGCAACTGCGGTTGGGCAAACCCTAGCTGTATGACCTATAAGTCCGCAAACTTGGCATGTGCGGCACTTCACCCCAGCATGATGATGTAGGCCACATTGGTTGCACAAGGGTGCAGTTCCGTTGTAGGGTTTCCTGGCAGGGGGTTGAGCTGGTTGGTTGGGGACGGCTTGATCATTGTGAGCGACCACAGCGTAGTTCTGAGAAGCCTTTCGCTTCTTTGACCTCTTAGGGGATCCAGTCTGTTCATCCATGATCTTTGATTCCTCGATTGGTTTCGATTCTTCGACCGGCTTCTTGTCACCTTTTCGGAAAAGTTTACCTTTCCTGATCTTTGATTCAGTCAAGGTTGCAGATAGCTCAATGGCCTGTCTAACTGTAGTAGGGTTGCTACCAGTCAAAATGTCTTGTATTGAATCAGGGAGGCCATCAATGTACTTTTCGATTGCCTTATCCAAAGGCGTGACCATGTTTGGGCATAACAGACTTAACTCCTCATAACGGTCCGTGTAGGCTCGATGCTCACCGCTGTCTTGCTCAAGATTGTCGAATTCCCTTTCCAAAGCCCTGATCTCATGTCGAGGACAGAATTCCTTCATCATAAGGGTCCTAAGTTCAGCCCATGTCTGTGCTAGTGCAACTTCTGCACCACGATCTCTCATAACACCGTTCCACCACGTAAGGGCTCTCTTCTGGAACACACTCGAAGCAAACTCGACCTTGCGATTGTCAGGACACTGCACGTGGCGAAAAGTATTCTCAATGCTCTCGAACCATTGAAGAAGCCCAGTCGCTCCGTCAGAACCACTAAACTTGAGTGGTTTCGCCGAGTTAAAACTCTTGAAATTGCATGGACCATTGTTGTTGTTGTTGGCTTGATTCCATTGAGCAAAGAGATTTGGGAATTGAGCAGCCATTTGCTGCGCAATTATTTCTGCCAGTTCGGCAGTCGCTATCTGGTTTTCGCGTCGAGGAGGCATTCTTAAAAGAGAAAACATGAAAGGAAACGAGTGAGAGAATTTAGACGAAAAGAATGAGATGAAACAAATTTGATGAAAGCAATGGATAGTGGTCATTTGTTTGTTACTACAAAGCAACAAACGACCTCGGTGAATAATCAAAGTAAATAGGTCAAAAATAATGTATCGCGAAGACATGCTCGCCTATAAGTGAACACTCATCCCAAGAATTCCCAGGTAAGCACAACTGGTCTCGCGTCTGGTTGAGATGTATACGAAGTGCTTGCCTAGACAGAAAACTCAGAATACAGGCATTCACCCTTCCAGTTTGCACGTGTTCACATTATTTAAAACCCAAAACCTTGACGAGATTTTTGAAAACTCAAAGGGGTTCAAAACCTTATAACAGAGGGTTCAAAACCTAGTAATTAATCATCCTAGAACAGATGATTAGTTTTCAAAGCGGTTTCGAAAATTATGTTCTTGTTGTGGTAGTCGCCTAAGGATAGGTGACGGTATTGTTTTATGACTAAACGCAAGTAAACTCGCGTTAGGGTCCTAGAAAGTTATAGACTAGGTCAAAGCATTACTAATAACCTAATTCCCTATAACCATTGGCTCTGATACCACTTTTCTGTCACACCCCGACCACGTAGAACATACAAAACGTGGCGGAAACGTCGGGGAGTGTTGTAACAGAATTAATTGTGTCAAATCCATGGCAATTGAAATTTCGTTTTATAGATTAAAGTGTTACAATGTCTTATCAAACTAGGAAATACAACATAATTAACTAGTCTTGCATCTTTTATTTTCACTAAAGCCCAAGTCTGCCTATATGTATCTTGATCATCTTATGCAACAGCTCCTGAAAAACACATGTGAAAATAGGTACGTCAGCATAAAAATGCCTGTGAGATACATAGGTTTTGTGAAAATAGGTTTCATGACTTATGTTTGAGAAAATGTTTAGTCATGGACCTTGTAAATTTGCTTTGTCTTGTAAATCGTTTGAAAATCAATAAGTCCAGATGATATGTATAGATAAAAGAATAATGTATGGTTAAATGAATAACCATGTAACTGAGTTTGTATAAGATAAGTTGTTTGTAAAACAATGTCTTGTGAAAAATATGTTATTTGTATAAAATGTTATATGTCTCAAACTGAAATGATTCAAATAACGCTACGATATGTAATACCATACAAACACTTATATATAGGAAGTACCAGCGGCGTATCCACCATGCTTGTATCATATTACACACGCATCGTTACTTAATCACTTAATCAAACCAAACCAACCAATGTAAGAAGTCTATGTTTAAATCAACTGTCAAATGTATTGGGTAATATGTCAAAGTGTTCATGTCAAGATGTAAATCATATCAAAATGTCTATGTCAAATATCCATGTCAAATGTCTATGTCAAATATCCATGTCAAACGTCTATGTCAAGATGTCATGTATGGCAAGTGAAATGTCTCAACTAAACCATATGCACAAAAACAAAGTATTGAAGTAAATCTTGGTTTAAATCAAAGTTATGTTTTGTGGGAAATGCATGATCAAATGTCAATCATGTTAAAATGTCTATGCCGAAATGTCTATGTCAAATGTCTATGTCAAAATGTCATGTAAAACGATGTACTAAGTAATGCACACAATTGGGCACACCTAGCATGAAATGTCATAAAATCATGTACTATAATGTACTAACGAACATAGCAGTATATGATGTTAAAACAGGAAAGCATGAAAGTAACAAGTAGGCACATGTGTCAGTAAAAGAGGGGTCTATGTACTCACTTGAGATTGCTCAGAAGTCCTTGAGTAACAACCAAACAATGCTAGAGATCGCGGATATCAAACGGCACCTAATATAGATAACTATGTTAATTAACCGGACCTAGATCGGAAGATCGGGTAGCATTAGGGTTTGTAAACCAAACGAGTGTAGAGACTCGTGTCATTTGGTTTAACAAAGCCTACATACTAATGAAACTTAACCTAATTGTTTACGACCCATTACGACCCGTTTAGGTAGCTTATGCTACTTTAACGCGTCGTTCGCGTGAAACGCGTTCGGACCGCCTAACTAGTCCTATGACAAGTGTTATATGCCTTAAACATGTTACATAATCAGTTATGTGACAAAGGTTTAGGTTACATATGCTTAATTACCAATTATACATGAAAAGGGTATTCTGGTAATTTACCTAAGGCATATAAACTTCCTATCATACAACTACTTAAACGATGTGACCATAGGGTATAACCTCGGAAGGTTATGCCCTATACTAGGGTCACCTAATGTATTTGGTCGGATCCTAATGATCGACCAAACTGGGTCGGGTTCGAAGGTATAGGCGATTTATTAGATCGCCTACCCTACGACCCTAGACAACGTGGTAATCAGTGGGCATAGTCCCAAGGGACTATGACCAACGTGATTACACTCACGTTGCGAAGTTCAAACGAACTTCGCATTGACCATTACTGGTCAACGCTGAAAGTCAAACAAAGTTTGACTTTCTGACTCGAAAAGCAATAAAATAAGGAAAAGAACGAAAGAATACTTACGAAGGGTCCCCGAATGCTAAACTCGATTCAAAAATCTCAGGTATGAAACAAATGTTTCAACTTAGAGTTTCTCAAATCAAGTTTCTAGTGATTTTAGCAATGGGGGGTATGGGGTATTTATAGGAATACCCGAACCGTTAAGATCGTTTCATGGAAAACATGCCTTAATCCCATCCGTACATGTGTTGCAAAGTTATGGTGTTTAGGTGTTTAAATTCCATCCATACATGTGTTGCAAAGTTATGGTGTTTAGGTGTTTAAATTCCATCCATACATGTGTTGCAAAGTTATGGTACCAAAATTCCATCCTTATCCGCTGACTAAGCAAGTTTAGAATGTGTGGTTGTGAATTAAACAACGGCTAATACATCGAATCTGGTCCCGAATGCGAAAAACGAACCAAATGACGCGACGAATGGATTTTTCTTATGGCGAGCACTAAAATATAATATAGTCATGCTCACATAAATTTTTGGATGTCCGGATGTATTCAGAACGTAAGTTATGCGCGAAAATGCAAACTTGTGCACTTTTTTGACACTTTTAGTCCCTGAATGACCCAAAAGTTTATTTTAGCACACCGAACCCATTAAAGCCTATTTCTAAGCTATGTAAAGGATATTTATGGTGTGTTTAACTTATGGTCATGTTCCGGAATGTATGTTACAGTTCAAATTGGCATACTTTCGCAGTTTGTCAACTTTAGTCCCTGTAAGCGATTTAACTTGATTTCACCACACCAAACCTTCCAAAACTTATATATAAGTTATGTAAAGGTTATTCAAGGTATGTTAAGCCTATTTCACTATTCCGGAGTGTTCGTTGGATTGAACTGGTTATATTTACGCATTAGTGCGCGTATAACCTTCCAGAAAGCGATTTAGAGTTTGAAATCGAACAAGAGTTGATATGTGCAAAAGATACACATATTTATACAAGTCCAAAGTATGAAATACAATATTTCATTGGTTTGGCATTTTTTTGATGGTTGAAATGACACAGGTGTTACACTTACGTCGTATTGTATAGCATAGGGCATGAAATACGAGAAAACAGGAGTCTGTATAGATATTAAATGTCTGGTCCGCTCATAGAGACATAGTGAGTCTGGTTCGCTTATTTGGCAGTCTGGTCCGCTTATGTGTACATGTCTGGTTCGCTTATATGGACATGTGACACATAAGCGAACCAGAAACACTATATATAGGTGTCTCATGAACGGATCTCATAACGTGTGAGTCCAATTCCATACCGAAGTGATGCCGGTGTGAAGAACGAGCTGTAATTGTTGTCAAATCAATAAAACAGTAGATTAAAGTGAAGAACAAGCTATTTCTACCTACGTTTCTTGTTATTCCGCACCTGAAACATAGGAGAACGCCTCTGAACGACTCGTTCGGGTCAGATTATGATCCTACAGCAACAAACACTCCGGAATAGTGAAATGGGTTTAACATACCTTAAATAACCTTTACATAACTTAGAAATAAGTTTTGAAGGCTTTGGTATGCTAAAATCAGGTTTAATCGCTTACAGGGACTTAATTCGACAAACTGCGAAAGTATGACGATTCGTACTAGAACAGACATTCCGGAACATGACCATAAGTTAAACATACCATAAATATCCTTTACATAGCTTAGAAATAGGCTTTTGAGGGGTTCGGTGTGCTAAAATAAACTTTTGGGTCATTCAGGGACTAAAAGCGTCAAAAAGTGCCTAAGTTTGCACTTTCGCGCATAACTTACGTTCTGAATACATCCGGACATCCAAAAATTTATGTAAGCACTAAAATATTTTATTTTAGTGTTTGGCATGAGAAAAATCCATTCGTCACGCAATTTGGATCGTTTTTCGCGCTTATGCGTATTCCGTCGTAATTAAGCGAACATCACGATCATACGACCAAACGAACCAACATCCGGAATATTTTTGAGCATGTTTCATGTCCAAAATGTTTAGGCATCATTTTAGGGCCTTGAAGTTGGCTTAACGGGCCTTAAACGTGTCGAAATGAGCCTTAAACACCAACAGGGACTAAAACTGTCATTATTGCAAACTTGTTTCTGATCAGAGCAGCCCAGGCGGGCCGTGTAACTTTCTGGTGTCCCTTACACGGGCCGCGAGGCCCTCTCAGACTAGATTTAATCAGTTTAACAGCTGTTAAGCACCCAAAACTCCTTTCCACATGTTGTTTCCTGATCATGGGGGGCCATATTGAGGTACCTTAGAGTTTCAACAAGTGTAAGGATGAGATTAAATCACGGGTTACGAGAAACGATCCTAACGGTGGTCCATTTCCTATAAATACCCACCTCAATTTCTATTCTTCCTCACAAAATCTGAACTAAAAGTACTCTAAGTTGAAGCCTTTGCTCCATACCTGAGTTATTTGGATCGAGATTAGCTTGCGGGGACCCTTTGTAAGTGTTCCTTCATTCTTTTATGCGTTTTTATCGCTTTTCGAGTCCGAAAGTCAAACTATGTTTGACTTTCTGCATTGACCAGTTTATGGTCAACACGAAGTTCGGTTGAACTTCATAACGTGAGCGTAATCACGATGGTTATAGTCCCTAGTGACTATACCTACTGATTACCACGTTATCTAGGCTCAGTGACGAGTCGTAGTTTCGGCCAAAATGCGCATTTACGCGTATTTTGTAACCAAACTACTCTAGGATATCAAAAATGTAACATCCGTGCTTGTAATCATTGTGAACAGTTCTATTATCAATAAAACAATTTTATTTTATCCCAATGTTTGTTTGGTTGTGTTTTACATTTTTCATGTTTTGACTTTTATTCAATTTCAAACTCTATATCGCTTTCTGGAGAGTTATACGCAAACTGGTGCGTGAACGTAACCAGTTTAACGCGACAAATACTCCGGAACATCATCATATACTTAACATACCTTAAATAACCTTTACATAACTTAGAAATAAGTTTTGAAGGCTTGGGTATGGCAAAAACAAGTTAATTCGCTTACAGGGACTAAACTTGACAAACTACGAAAGTATGCCAATTTGAACTGTAACAGACATTCCGGAACATGACCATAAGTTAAACACACCTTAAATATCCTTTACATAGCTTAGAAATAGGCTTTGAGGTGTTCTGTGTGCTAAAATAAACTTTTGGGTCATTCAGGGACTAAAAGTGTCAAAAAAAATGCACAAGTTTGCATTTTCGCGCATAACTTACGGTCTGAATACATACGGACATCCAAAAATTTATGTAAGCACTAAAATATTTTAGTTTAGTGTTTGGCATGAGAAAAATCCATTCGTCACGCAATTTGGATCGTTTTTAACGCTTATGCGCATTCCGTCATAATTAACTGAACAACGCGATTGTACGGCTAAACGAACCGACATCCGGCATATTTTTGAGCATGTTTCATGTTCCCTATACTTTAACATCCTTGTGAAGCTTAAAAATGGGCTTGACGGGTGTTAGAAGTGCCAAAACACGACGATACGCGCTCAGGAACCAAAACTGCAAAACTGCAAAAACAAAAATATAAAAAAATAAATAAATAATTAAATAAATGCAGCAAAAGGCCATTTTAAAGATAAGTTAGCAGCCCCTAACACTTCCCAAAGGTCAAGTGCCACATGTTAATCTCCTATGGTGGCCAAAATTAGTTACCACAACATTTTGACAAGTGTACGGCCTAGATCGTGCCCCCTTTTCCAAGAAACGATCCTAACGGTTGTGGGTTTACTATAAATACCCAACCCATTTTCACTCATTCCTCACTAGAATCTGATCTAAAAGACTCTAAGTTGAAACCATTGTTTCATACCTGAGTTATTTGGATCTAGATTAGCATTCGGGGACCTTTCGTAAGTATTCTTTCGTTCTTTTATTGCTTTTCGAGTCTTTTCGAGTCTGAAAGTCAAACTTTGTTTGACTTTCTGCATTGACCAGTTTATGGTCAATGCGAAGTTCGTTTGAACTTCGCAACGTGATTGTAATCACGATGGTTATAGTCCCTTGTGACTATGCCTACTGATTACCACGTTGTAGGGTCGAAACGATAAGCGATCTAATAAATCGCTTATACCTTCGAACCCGTCCCATTTGGTCGATCATTAGGATCCGACCAAGCACATTAGGTGACCATAGTATATAGGGAATAACCTTCCAAGGTTATACCTTATGGTCGCTTCGTTTAAGTAGTTGTATGATAGGTAGTTTATATGCCTTAGGTAAATTACCAAAATACCCCTATGATTCCAAAATTCGTTTTAAGCATATGTAACATAACTTTTGGTATCTAAACTGATTTGGCAACAATATTAGACATGTTAAGGCATATTTTACTTATCATAGGGCTAGTTAGGCGTTCCGAACGCGTTTCACGCGAACGACGCGTTAAAGTAGCATAAGCTACCTAAACGGGTCGTAATGGGTCACAAACGCTTAGGTTAAGTTTTGTTTTAGTATGTGGGATTTGTTAAACCATATTACACGAGTTCCCATACTTGTTTGGTTTACGAACCCTCATTCTATCCGATCTTCCGATTTAGGTCCGGTTTATTAACATAGTTACCTATATTAGGTGCCGTTTGATTTCGTGATCTCTAGCATTGCTTGGTGGTTATCTTAGGACATCTGAGCAATCTCAAGTGAGTACATAGAACCCCCTCTTTTAAATGTTTTCAAGGTGTTTATGTGAGTACATAGACCCCTCTTTTACTGTTTTCCAAACATTTTGGGGTGAAACACATGTGCCTACTTGTTACTTTCATGCTTTCCTGTTTTCACATCATATACCTGCTATGTTTGTTAGTACATTATAGTACATGATTTCATTACGTTTCATGCTATGTATGTCCATTGTGTGCATGCTAGCACATTGATTTACATGACTTTTCTGCTTTGTATGTTAACTTAGCATACTTAGTACATTGTTTTTATATAACATGTTCACTTTTGCTATGACATTTGGTTTGCACAAACGAGACTATTATACGTTCATTAACATTAGCTACGCCGCTCGGTAGTAAGTACTGGTACCATAGGACTTGACAAATCCCATTCCTGACATCCCGGGTTTGTTTGGATCTAAGGAATGACTGAATCCGAATACAATTCTTTTGATAACCTTGACTGAAAGGGTTATCCGACTGTCTCAAGGCTTGAATGTATGCGTTAACTTACCACATAAATGTTTGTATCAATGTAACATGTATTACTTTGCGAAACATAACTTTTTGATACATTCAAAATACTTTGTTTTGTACATTTCTACATTTGGACTATTTGACAATACTTTACTTACAAGACATAACATTTGTTACACATTACTTGACTACTTTTGGACTATCAACATTTGACATGGTTTATACAAGGACTTTTGACAATTGGTTTAAACATAGACATTATACATTGTTGGTTGGTTAAGTGACTTAAGTAACGAAATGTGAGTAATATGATACAAGCATGGTGGATACGCCGCTGGTACTTCCTATATATAAGTGTTTGTATTATATTACATATCATAGCGTTATTTAAATCATTGATTTTGGACTTATACATTTTATACAGGTAACATGTTTTCACAAGACTTTGTTTTACAATACGGTTTTTTTTATACAACTCATTTTACATGGTTATTCATTTAACCATACCTTATTCTTTTACTTATACATATCATCTAAACTTATTGTTTTTCAAGCGATTTACAAAACAAAATCAAATTACAAGGTTCATGACTAAACATTTCTTAAACTTAAGTCATGAATCCTATTTTCACAAAACCTATGTATCTCACAGGCATTTTTATGCTGACGTACCTATTTTCACATGTGTTTTCAGGAGCTTTTCCGTAGGATGACGATCATGACACTAGGGCGGACCTGTGCCTTAGAGATTTAAAACGAAGATAGACTATGTTTAATTATGTTAAAAACTCTTTGATTCCTGTTTAAAACAATGAAACTCTTGTGTTTATAAATAAAATACAACTTTGAATGCCATGGTTATGAAACAATTAATTCTGTTACAACACTCCCCGACGTTTTCCGCCACGTCTTGTATGTTATACGTGGTCGGGGTGTGACACAAGAGTTGGTATCAGAGCCAATGGTTATAGGGAAATAGGTTATTAGTAATGCTTTGACCTAGACTATAACCTTTCTAGGACCCTAACACAAGTTGTCTTGTGTTTAGATTTTAAAACATGTACATCACCTATCCTTAGGTGATTATCAAAACAAGAAACCAAATTTTTCGAAACGATTTTTGAAAAACAATCATCTGTTTTTGGATGATTTATTACAAGGTTTTGAACCCTCTTTTGTAAGGTTTTGAACCCTTCCAGTTTGACTAAATATTTAGCCTTGTGCCTTCAAATTTTCAAAATCTCGTCAACGTTTTGGGTTTTAAATAATGTGAACACGTGCAAACTGGAAGAGTGAATGCCTGTATTCTGGGTTTTCTGTCTAGGCAAGCACTTCGTATACATCTCATCAGACGCGAGACCAGTTGTGCTTACCTGGGAATTCTTGGGATGAGTGTTCACTTATAGGCGAGCATGTCTTCATGATACATTATTTTCGATCCATTTACTTTGATTAGTCACTGTGCGTCGTTTGTTTGCTTGGTAATGCGGAAAAATGACCACCATCTTTGCGTTTGTTAATTTTGTTTCATCTCATTCTTTTCATCCAATCCTCTCACTCGTTTCCTTTCATGTTTTTCCTCTTTTAGAATGCCTCCTCGACGCGAACACCAGATAGCAACTGCCAAACTGGCAGAAATCATTTCGGAGCAGATGGCTGCTCAGTTCCCAAATCTCTTTGCTCAATGGCACGCAGCCAACAACAACAACAATGCTCCATGCAAATACAAGGACTTTAGCTCGGCTAAACCACTCAAGTTTAGTGGTTCTGAAGGAGCGACTGGGCTTCTTCAATGGTTTGAGAGCATTGAGAATACTTTCCGCCACGTGCAGTGTCCGGATAATCGCAAGGTCGAGTTTTCTTCGAGCGTATTTCAGAAGAGCGCTCCCACATGGTGGAACGGGGTTATGAGAGACAGGGGAGCAGAAGTTGCTCTAGCACAGACATGGGCTCAACTCAGGGCCCTTATGATGAGGGAATTCTGTCCTCGCCATGAACAGCGAGCGTTGGAGAAAGAGTTTGATAATTTGAAACAAGATAGTGGTGAGCACAGGGCATATACTGATAGGTTTGAGGAGTTGAGTCTGCTTTGCCCAACTATGATTACCCCACTCGACAAGGCTATCGAAAGGTACATCGACGGCCTACCTGACTCAGTACAAGACATCCTTACTGGGAGTAACCCTACCACACTCCGTCAGGCGATCGAGTTAGCAGCGACATTGACTGAGTCGCAGGTTCGAAAGGGAAAGCTGCATAAAAAGGGTGACAAGGGTAAGAAGCAGGTGTCTGATAAGGAAGATAGCAAGAAAAGTCAAAACAAGAAGGGAAAGAATTCTGGAGGGTCTAGGAAGCGGAAGGCTTCCCAAAACTATGCCGTTACTGCACAGGCCCAAGCTGCACCAAATCAGCCTGCGCAACCACTAGCCAAGAAGCCTTATCTTGGCACTGCACCTTTGTGCAACAGGTGTAACGACCATCATCAACCACACCTCCAGTGTCGTCAGTGCACCAACTGCGGAAGATCTGGTCATCTTACTGCCGCCTGCCGCATTCCTGTTAACCAGAACCAGGCAGTTCAGAACCCGGCTCAACAAGTTGCTCAGCCTCTTGCTCAGCAACAAGGTCAAGCTGCACGACCTCATTTTCCTCCTGGTTCGTGCTACAATTGTGGGGATCTGACCCACTACAGGAACCGGTGCCCAAGGCTAGCCAACCAAAATCAGAATCAGAACCAAAATCAGGCTCAGGCTCGAGGGCGAGCTTTTAACTTGAATGCCCAAGAGGCGCAGGCGGACGATAATGTGGTGAACGGTACGTTCTTTATTAATAATCAGCCTGCATCTGTTCTTTTTTATTCGGGTGCCGACAAGAGTTTTGTGTCATTGTCTTTTGAGCCATTACTTCGCGTGTCTAGAACAAAACTAGGTAAACCTTTGACAGTAGAAGTTGCTAGTGGTGAACCCATTGTTCTTGATTCTATTCTTCACAACTGCCAGTTGAACCTTAACGATCATCTTTTTCCTATTAACCTCACGCCTATGCAACTTGGAAGCTTCGACGTCATTGTGGGTATGGATTGGTTATCCAAGTATCACACTGAGATAGTTTGTTCTGAGAAGATTGTTCGTGTGCCGCTTTCGACAGGCGATATCCTACAGGTTCAAGGTGAGAAACCTGCCGGTGGTCTCAAACTCATGTCTTGTTTTAAAGCTCGGACGTATCTGCGGAAGAACTATGTGGCTTTCTTAGCACATGTTACAACAGATAAAGGCAAGGGTAAGTCTATTTCAGATATTCCTGTCGTTCGGGATTATTCTGAAGTTTTCCCTGAAGAGTTACCTGGTCTACCCCTAGCACGCCAAGTCGAGTTCCGCATTGATGTCGTACCTGGTGCAAATCCCATTGCCAGAGCTCCATATCGTCTTGCACCGTCTGAGATGCAAGAGTTGTCTAAGCAGCTTCAGGAGCTTTCTGACAAAGGCTTTATCCATCCCAGCTTTTCACCCTGGGGTGCTCCCGTTCTTTTTGTCAAGAAGAAGGATGGATCCTTTAGGATGTGTATCGATTATCATGACCTTAACAAGCTTACTATCAAGAATCGATATCCCCTACCGCGCATAGACGACCTCTTTGATCAATTACAGGGCGCTTCTTATTTTTCGAAGTTTGATCTACGTTCCGGATATCATCAACTTCGTGTGCATGAAGAAGATATTCCCAAGACAGCGTTCCGCACTCGTTATGGGCATTATGAATTCACAGTCATGCCATTCGGTTTGACTAATGCTCCTGCTGTTTTCATGGACTTAATGAATAGGGTATGC
The DNA here is from genome assembly GCA_030545235.1 of Helianthus tuberosus. NCBI lineage: Eukaryota > Viridiplantae > Streptophyta > Magnoliopsida > Asterales > Asteraceae > Helianthus > Helianthus tuberosus. Next base: position 126,344,727 of record CM060405.1, read on the forward strand.
AAACCTTATTTGGATCAGTTCGTAATTGTTTTTATTGACGACATCTTGATTTACTCCAAGACGCGAGCTGATCACGAGCAACATCTTCGTCTTACTTTGGAACTCCTAAAGAAAGAGCAACTTTTCGCCAAATTCTCCAAGTGCGAATTTTGGCTTAAAGAAGTTCAATTTTTAGGACACATCATCAACGAACAAGGTATTCATGTAGATCCCTCCAAGATCAGTGCGATCAAGGATTGGGATACGCCTACTACTCCTACTGAGGTTCGTTCTTTTCTTGGTCTAGCGGGTTATTATCGCCGCTTCATTGAGAACTTCTCAAAGATTGCAGTTCCTCTAACTGCTCTAACTCAGAAGAACAAGCCCTTTGAGTGGGGATTCAAACAAGAGGAAGCTTTTCAAAACTTGAAGCAGAAGCTTTGTGACGCGCCTGTTCTAACTTTGCCTGAGGGCAATGATGATTTCGTCGTTTATTGCGATGCATCTAAACTGGGTCTTGGCTGTGTTCTTATGCAAAGGATCAAAGTCATAGCATATGCATCAAGGCAGTTGAAGATACATGAGAAGAACTACACCACTCATGATCTTGAGTTGGGTGCAGTTGTTTTTGCTCTAAAGATCTGGAGACACTATTTGTACGGTACAAAATGTGTGGTTTTCATGGACCACAAAAGTCTTCAGCATATCTTCAACCAGAAAGAACTCAACATAAGGCAACGACGTTGGGTTGAGCTTTTAAACGACTATGACTGCGAAATTCGCTACCATCCTGGTAAGGCGAATGTCGTAGCTGATGCATTGAGTCGTAAGGAACGTACTAAGCTTCATTGTGTACGTGTTCAATCTGTTATTCAAGCTCAATCCGATATCCAAGCACGCATTTCTCAGGCTCAACAATCTTGTGTTTCACAAGGTTTAATGGATAAGGAATTTCCCTATCACATAACGCCTGCTTTGGAACTAAAGGACAATGGATCGTATTACTTCATGGACCGTTTGTGGGTCCCAAGCCAGGATGATCTTCGTACCTTGCTTATGGATGAAGCCCATAAGTCGCGTTATTCTATTCATCCGGGCTCAGATAAGATGTATAAGGATCTTCGTATTCATTATTGGTGGTCTGGTATGAAGAAAGACATTGCCTTATACGTATCAAAATGCCTTACTTGTCTTAAGGTTAAGGCTGAACATCAGCGTCCTTCTGGTTTATTGGAGCAACCAGAGATCCCAGTTTGGAAATGGGAAAACATTACTATGGATCTTGTTACTAAACTTCCGCGCACAAAGAAAGGTCATGATGCCATCTGGGTAGTTGTTGATCGTCTTACTAAGTCAGCGCATTTCTTGCCAATCCGTGAGGATTTTCCTGCTGACAGACTTGCTCAAATCTATGTGGATGAAATTGTAGCTCGACATGGTGTTCCTTTGAATATCATTTCTGACAGAGATGCTCGTTTCACTTCTCATTTTTGGAGAACCATGCAATCTGCTATGGGGACCCAACTTAATCTGAGCACAGCTTATCATCCGCAAACGGATGGTCAATCTGAAAGAACAATCCAGACTCTGAAGGATATGCTAAGAGCTTGTGTGATCGATTTTGGTGGTAGTTGGGATTCACATCTTAAGTTGATTGAATTCTCCTACAACAACAGTTATCACACCAGCATCAAAATGGCTCCTTTCGAGGCTCTCTATGGTCGAAAATGTCGTTCACCAGTCTGCTGGAATGAGATCGGCGAGGCTCAACTTACTGGACCTGCCCTCATTTTAGAGACAACTGACAAGATCAAGAAAGTGCGCGATAACCTTCAGACAACTAGAAGCCGTCAGAAGAGTTACGCGGACCCAAAACGCAAGGCCTTGGAATTTCAAGTCGGTGATCGAGTATTACTTAAGGTCTCACCTTGGAAAGGTGTGATCAGATTTGGAAAGAAAGGAAAACTTGCACCTAGATACGTTGGACCATTCAAGATCGTCGAAAGAATCGGTAAGGTAGCCTACAGACTTGAGTTACCTCCTGAACTTGGAAATGTTCATCCAACTTTTCACGTATCCAATCTCAAGAGGTGTTTAGCTGATGAGAACCTCCACATACCACGTGACGAAATTCGTGTTGGTAAGACACTGAAATTTGTTGAGAAGCCAGTGGAAATCATGGAACGTGAAGTCAAGTGGCTTAAACGCAAGCGCATTCCTTTGGTCAAAGTTCACTGGGAAGCAAAACGTGGACCCGAGTTTACTTGGGAACGCGAAGATCAAATGAAGGCGAAATATCCACATCTTTTCCCACGAGTTTCCTCTAAATAAATTTCGGGACGAAATTTCCACAAGTAGGGGAGACTGTAACATCCGTGCTTGTAATCATTGTGAACAGTTCTATTATCAATAAAACAATTTTATTTGATCCCAATGTTTGTTTGGTTGTGTTTTACATTTTTCATGTTTTGACTTTTATTCAATTTCAAACTCTATATCGCTTTCTGGAGAGTTATACGCAAACTGGTGCGTAAACGTAACCAGTTTAACGCGACAAATACTCCGGAACATCATCATATACTTAACATACCTTAAATAACCTTTACATAACTTAGAAATAAGTTTTGAAGGCTTTGGTATGGCAAAAACAAGTTAATTCGCTTACAGGGACTAAACTTGACAAACTACGAAAGTATGCCAATTTGAACTGTAACAGACATTCCGGAACATGACCATAAGTTAAACACACCTTAAATATCCTTTACATAGCTTAGAAATAGGCTTTGAGGTGTTCGGTGTGCTAAAATAAACTTTTGGGTCATTCAGGGACTAAAAGTGTCAAAAAAATGCACAAGTTTGCATTTTCGTGCATAACTTACGGTCTGAATACATCCGGACATCCAAAAATTTATGTAAACACTAAAATATTTTAGTTTAGTGTTTGGAATGAGAAAAATCCATTCGTCACGCAATTTGGATCGTTTTTAACGCTTATGCGCATTCCGTCGTAATTAACCGAACAACGCGATTGTACGGCTAAACGAACCGACATCCGGCATATTTTTTAGCATGTTTCATGTTCCCTATACTTTAACATCCTTGTGAAGCTTAAAAATGGGCTTGACGGGTGTTAGAAGTGCCAAAACACGACGATACGCGCTCAGGAACCAAAACTGCAAAAAAAATATAAAAAAATAAATAAATAAAAATGCAGCAAAAGGCCATTTAAACATAAGTTAGCAGCCCCTAACACTTCCCAAAGGTCAAGTGCCACATGTTAATCTCCTATGGTGGCCAAAATTAGTTACCACAACATTTTGACAAGTGTACGGCCTAGATCGTGCCCCCTTTTCCAAGAAACGATCCTAACGGTTGTGGGTTTACTATAAATACCCAACCCATTTTCACTCATTCCTCACTAGAATCTGATCTAAAAGACTCTAAGTTGAAACCATTGTTTCATACCTGAGTTATTTGGATCTAGATTAGCATTCGGGGACCTTTCGTAAGTATTCTTTCGTTCTTTTATTGCTTTTCGAGTCTTTTCGAGTCTGAAAGTCAAACTTTGTTTGACTTTCTGCATTGACCAGTTTATGGTCAATGCGAAGTTCGTTTGAACTTCACAACATGATTGTAATCACGATGGTTATAGTCCCTTGTGACTATGCCTACTGATTACCACGTTGTAGGGTCGAAAGGATAAGCGATCTAATAAATCGCTTATACCTTCGAACCCGACCCATTTGGTCGATCATTAGGATCCGACCAAGCACATTAGGTGACCATAGTATATAGGGAATAACCTTCCAAGTTTATACCTTATGGTCGCTTCGTTTAAGTAGTTGTATGATAGGTAGTTTATATGCCTTAGGTAAATTACCAAAATACCCCTATGATGCCAAAATTCGTTTTAAGCATATGTAACATAACTTTTGGTATCTAAACTGATTTGGCAACAATATTAGACATGTTAAGGCATATTTTACTTATCATAGGGCTAGTTAGGCGATCCGAACGCGTTTCACGCGAACGACGCGTTAAAGTAGCATAAGCTACCTAAACGGGTCGTAATGGGTCACAAACGCTTAGGTTAAGTTTCGTTTTAGTATGTGGGCTTTGTTAAACCATATTACACGAGTTCCCATACTCGTTTGGTTTACAAACCCTCATTCTATCCGATCTTCCGATTTAGGTCCGGTTTATTAACATAGTTACCTATATTAGGTGCCGTTTGATTCCGTGATCTCTAGCATTGCTTGGTGGTTATCTTAGGACATCTGAGCAATCTCAAGTGAGTACATAGAACCCCCTCTTTTAAATGTTTTCAAGGTGTTTATGTGAGTACATAGACCCCTCTTTTACTGTTTTCCAAACATTTTGGGGTGAAACACATGTGCCTACTTGTTACTTTCATGCTTTCCTGTTTTCACATCATATACCTGCTATGTTTGTTAGTACATTATAGTACATGATTTCATTACGTTTCATGCTATGTATGTCCATTGTGTGCATATTTAGTACATTGTTTTACATTACATTTCTGCTATGTATGTTAACTGATAGCATGCTAGCACATTGATTTACATGACTTTTCTGCTTTGTATGTTAACTTAGCATACTTAGTACATTGTTTTTATATAACATGTTCACTTTTGCTATGACATTTGGTTTGCACAAACGAGACTATTATACGTTCATTAACATTAGCTACGCCGCTCGGTAGTAAGTACTGGTACCATAGGACTTGACAAATCCCATTCCTGACATCCCGGGTTTGTTTGGATGTAAGGAATGACTGAATCCGAATACAATTCTTTTGATAACCTTGACTGAAAGGGTTATCCGACTGTCTCAAGGCTTGAGTGTATGCGTTAACTTACCACATAAATGTTTGTATCAATGTAACATGTATTACTTTGCGAAACATAACTTTTTGATACATTCAAAATACTTTGTTTTGTACATTTCTACATTTGGACTATTTGACAATACTTTACTTACAAGACATAACATTTGTTACACATTACTTGACTACTTTTGGACTATCAACATTTGACATGGTTTATACAAGGACTTTTGATAATTGGTTTAAACATAGACATTATACATTGTTGGTTGGTTAAGTGACTTAAGTAACGAAATGTGAGTAATATGATACAAGCATGGTGGATACGCCGCTGGTACTTCCTATATATAAGTGTTTGTATTATATTACATATCATAGCGTTATTTAAATCATTGATTTTGGACTTATACATTTTATACAGGGAACATGTTTTCACAAGACTTTGTTTTACAATACGGTTTATTTTATACAACTCATTTTACATGGTTATTCATTTAACCATACCTTATTCTTTTACTTATACATATCATCTAAACTTATTGTTTTTCAAGCGATTTACAAAACAAAATCAAATTACAAGGTTCATGACTAAACATTTCTTAAACTTAAGTCATGAATCCTATTTTCACAAAACCTATGTATCTCACAGGCATTTGTATGCTGACGTACCTATTTTCACAAGTGTTTTCAGGAGCTTTTCCGTAGGATGACGATCATGACACTAGGGCGGACCTGTGCCTTAGAGATTTAAAACGAAGATAGACTATGTTTAATTATGTTAAAAACTCTTTGATTCCTGTTTAAAACAATGAAACTCTTGTGTTTATAAATAAAATACAACTTTGAATGCCATGGTTACGAAACAATGATTCTGTTACAACATTCCCCGACGTTTCCGCCACGTCCTGTTGTTTTACGTGGTCGGGGTGTGACAGAAAAGTTGGTATCAGAGCCAATGGTTATAGGGAATTAGGTTATTAGTGATGCTTTGACCTAGACTATAACCTTCCTAGGACCCTAACACAAGTTTTCTTGTGTTTAGTTTTAAAACAATACCGTCACTTATTCTTAGGTGACAACCACAATAAGAACACAAATTTCTATCCCGCTTTGAAAACTAATCATCTGGGAACTCTTGGGGTGAGTGTCCACTTATAAGCGAGCATGTCTTCGCGATACATTATTTTTGACCTATTTACTTTGATTAATCACCGGGGTTGTTTGTTACTTTGTAGTAACAAACAAATGACCACCATCCTTGCTATCATCAGATTTGTTTCATCTCATTCTTTTCGTCTAATTCTCTCACTCGTTTCCTTTCATGTTCCTCTTTTAGAATGCCTCCTCGACGCGACAATCAGATGGCGAATGCCGAACTGGCGGAAATCATCGCGCAGCAAATGGCTGCTGCCTTCCCAAATCTTTTTGCTCAAATGAATCAAGCCATCAATGCTCCATGCAATTTCAAGAGTTTCAATTCGGCTAAGCCACCCAAGTTTAGTGGTTCTGAAGGAGCAACTGGGCTCCTACAATGGTTCGAGAGCACTGAGAGTACGTCCCGTCACGTTCAGTGTCCTGATAATCGCAAGGTCGAGTTTGCTTCCAGTGTGTTTCAGAAAAGGGCTCTTACATGGTGGAACGGAGTTATGAGAGACCGCGGTGCTGAGGTTGCATTAGCACAGACTTGGGCGGAACTTAGGGCTCTTATGATGAAGGAGTTTTGTCCTCGTCATTAATTGAGAGCTTTAGAAAGGGAATTCGATGACCTGAAGCAAGACAGTGGAGAACATCGAGCCTATACTGACCGCTATGAGGAATTGAGCCTGTTATGCCCTACTATGGTTACGCCTCTGAATAAGGAGATTGAGAAATACATTGATGGTCTTCCTGACATAGTTCAGGATATCGTTACTGGCAGCAACCCTACTACTGTCAGACAAGCCATTGAATTGTCTGCCACTCTGACTGAATCCCATATCAGGAAGGGTAAGCTGTTTCGGAAGGGCGACCCAAGACCATCTGACAAGACTGCTCAAGTAGAACCAAAGGAAAAACAGGCTGAGGTATCCAAGAAGAAGAAGCGCAAAGCCTCTCAAAACTACGCTGTAACTGCTCAAGACAAAGAGGTTGCACCAAACCAGCCAGCACAACCTCGCAAAAGGCAAAACTATGTTGGTACCGCACCTTTGTGCAACAAATGCAACCGTCATCATCTAGAGCAAGAGCAGTGTCACAAATGTACCCACTATGGGCGGTTGGGACATTTGATCAATGTTTGTCGTTATGCAAATCAAGCTGCTGCAAACCCTGCTGCTGTTCAAGCACGGTTCCCTCCGGGATCATGTTATAACTGTGGTGACCTTACCCACTACAGGAACAATTGCCCAAGACTTGTTAACATACCTCCAGTGCGTGGACGAGTGTTTAACATCAATGAGGCAAACGGGAACAATGATGCAGCAGTGAACAATTAGTGTTTTGTAATTCCTTGGTTGTTATCTTTTGACACTTCAAGACAATTCGGTTGTTACATAAATAAAGATTTGTTGTTTTTATTTCTGCAAAATTTATACGATTGTGTGAATGTTTTATACAACCTTATGATGCCAACACAAAGACAAACTACTCGTGTGGTTCTGACATTTTTATGATCAATTGCGATCTCCCCAAGAACCTTAAATACTCATTTCTTTAAGAAACAAAGCCAAATTCCTCTTAAGATCCTTCTATCTGTATAGATGGATCCTTGGAAATGATTAAAGTGCCAAATGAAATCCATGGATTGGATTCCTAGTGTGCTTTAAATATCCATGCCTAAAGATAACAAATTAAAGAATCAAATTAACTAATTTTGTGCTTATGTGTTTTCTAACATGTTTTGTGGTTGTATGTGATCCATCCAAATCCTTGTAGAATCTTTCATATCTCATATGAGGAATTCATAGTAGGATATCCAAAGTTACTATCTTAAATCCTTAATGGACTTCTACGTTGTAGTCAAGTCCCTTGGGTTTTAAAGTACTATTCTAAAATTGGACCCCTTGAGTGGTCTAGATAAACAGATTGATTTGAAAATCTGATTAGAAATATCATGTGATGATATAATTAAAAAGATCCCTTAAGTGGTCTATTTAAGGAGATCGTACGACGGTCTAGTTAAGAAGATCATGTGTTGGTCTAGTTAAAAAGATCGTTCGTTGATCTAGTTGAAAAGATCCTTTGGTGGTCTAGTCAAGTCGCTTCATGTTTATTCAATTGATTTTTCCTCTACGCATTATGAAATGAACTGTGCGGACTGTGCAAGGAATTACGTGATTATGGAGGCCTACATAATTATGGAAATTCAGTGCACAGAAACCACAAGAAGTTTTGTCATGTGTTAAAACCTTTAGTGACAAGAATAATGATACGGGAGAAGTCTTGGACCTTGACCGATGTCATTTTTTTTTCTTACACTCCCCAATTCTGATTTCAAGCACACACAAGTTTCCTATGATAAGTCTTCATAAGAAACGTTTTTCTGTCCATAGTTCAAAATTCCATGTTCTGCTACTACAAGGACTTCACTTTGATAACTGACACCTGTGTCACTTCAACCATCAAACAAATACCAAACTAATGAAATATTGTATTTCATACTTGGGGTTTGTATAAATATGTGTATCATTTGCACATATCAATTCTTGTTCGATTTCGGGCTCTAAATCGCTTTCTGGAAGGTTATACGCGCACCGATGCGTAAAAATAACTAGTTTAATGCAACGAACACTCCGGAATAGTGAAATGGGTTTAACATACCTTAAATAACCTTTACATAACTTAGAAATAACTTTTGAAGGCTTTGGTATGCTAAAATCAGGTTTAATCGCTTACAGGGACTTAATTCGACAAACTGCGAAAGTATGACGATTCGTACTAGAACAGACATTCCGGAACATGACCATAAGTTAAACATACCATAAATATCCTTTACATAGCTTAGAAATAGGCTTTGAGGGGTTCGGTGTGCTAAAATAAACTTTTGGGTCATTCAGGGACTAAAAGCGTCAAAAAGTGCATAAGTTTGCACTTTCGCGCATAACTTACGTTCTGAATACATCCGGACATCCAAAATTTTATGTAAGCACTAAAATATTTTATTTTAGTGTTTGGCATGAGAAAAATTCATTCGTCACGCAATTTGGATCGTTTTTCGCGCTTATGCGCATTCCGTCGTAATTAAGCGAACATCACGATCATACGACCAAACGAACCAACATCCGGAATATTTTTGAGCATGTTTCATGTCCAAAATGTTTAGGCATCATTTTAGGGCCTTGAAGTTGGCTTAATGGGCCTTAAACGTGTCGAAATGAGCCTTAAACACCAACAGGGACTAAAACTGTCATTATTGCAAACTTGTTTCTGATCAGAGCAGCCCAGGCGGGCCGCGTAACCTTCTGGTGTCCCTTACGCGGGCCGCGAGGCCCTCTCAGACTAGATTTAATCAGTTTAACAGCTGTTAAGCACCCAAAACTCCTTTCCACATGTTGTTTCCTGATCATGGGGGGCCATATTGAGGTACCTTAGAGTTTCAACAAGTGTAAGGATGAGATTAAATCACGGGTTACGAGAAACGATCCTAACGGTGGTCCATTTCCTATAAATACCCACCTCAATTTCTATTCTTCCTCACAAAATCTGATCTAAAAGTACTCTAAGTTGAAGCCTTTGCTCCATACCTGAGTTATTTGGATCGAGATTAGCTTGCGGGGACCCTTTGTAAGTGTTCCTTCGTTCTTTTATGCGTTTTTATCGCTTTTCGAGTCCGAAAGTCAAACTATGTTTGACTTTCTGCATTGACCAGTTTATGGTCAACACGAAGTTCGGTTGAACTTCATAACGTGAGCGTAATCACGATGGTTATAGTCCCTAGTGACTATACCTACTGATTACCACGTTATCTAGGCTCAGTGACGAGTCGTAGTTTCGGCCAAAATGCGTATTTACGCGTATTTTGTAACCAAACTACTCTAGGATATCAAAACCGTTTGTTTTGATATCAAAAACATTTTGCTAACTTAACTAAACATGTTCTAGCATGTTTAGCTCGTCACTTTTTAGATTAGTGCTTGTGTAGTGTCGTAAGTCAAGCGGACTAAACACCCGCTTAGACTTACGAACTAGACCCGTTTGGTCGATCTTTAGGATCCGACCAAACACATTAGGTGACTATAGTTGTATAGGGAATAACCTTCCGAGGTTATACCTTATGGTCACTTCGTTTAAGTAGTTATATGATAGGTAGTTTATATGCCTTAGGAAAAATTACCAAAATACCCTTTTTATGCATAATTGATATTTAAGCATATGTAACCCAAACTTTTGACATCTAAACTGATTTGGCAACAATATTAGACATGTTAATGCATATTCTACTTGTCATAGGACTAGTTAGGCGGTCCGAACGCGTTTCACGCAAACGACGCGTTAAAGTAGCATAAGCTACCTAAACGGGTCGTAATGGGTCGTAAGCACTTAGGTTAGGTTTCATTTTAGTATGTAGGCTTTGTTAAACCATATTACATGAGTCCCCATACTCACTTGGTTTACGAGCCCTCATTCTATCTGATCCTCCGATTTAGGTCCGGTTTACTAATATAGTTACCTATATTAGGTGCCGTTTGATTTCTGTGATCTCTAGCATTGTTTGGTTGTTACTCAAGGACTACTAAGCAATCTCAAGTGAGTACATAGTCCCCTCTTTTACTGTTTTCAACTGTTTTGGGGTGAAGCATGTGTACCTATTTGTTATGTTCATGATTTCAAAGTATAATTGATTATACGTAGTAGTACTTGTCTTTTGACAAACTGAATGGTTATTTATGGTTTAAACACTGATTTTCAAAGATTATGAAATAAATGTTTGGAATAGTACTTATTTTGTTCACCGGACCGGTTGGTAGTATGATATAGCGCTATAGGATTAGACACCCCATTCCTGTTGTCATGGAATGTCTGAAACCAATTTGTTTCTCCATCCAAATAGGGATTACCTTTGTGGTATCCTTATAGTCTCAAAGGTGTATTCTGATGCACTTGGTCTGAATGAATTCTTAAATCACACTTTTATTGTATATTTTGATATACTCCCAAAAGTATAGTTTGATATACTCTCATGTGTGGTATTGTACAAAACCAACATATATTTTTGTTAATCATCCAAAGCATACTTTGATATGTTATTTACAAAACCAAAACATAGTTTAATATGTTATTCATCACATCCAAAGCATATTTTGATATGTTATTTATGAAACCAAAACATAGTTTAATATGTTATTTATAAATCCGAAGTATACTTGTAATATACTACTGAAAACTATTATTTTAAACAACTAAAGTATATTTAGTGTACTATCTATCTAACGATTGGCTTTTGGTTAGTGTTTAGATAACGGGACGGGTGTAATGTGATGAAAACATGGTAGATACGCCGCTGGTACTTCTTATATATAAGTGTTTTCATTGCATTACATACCGTGGCGTTATTTAGTACACTTGGGTTAACGATATTGGAACTGAAATATATTTTAATATATTACTCATTCGATTCTCTTAAAATCCAAAGTATATTTTCACATATACTATAAGCCTTTTTATCAAAATATTGTTTTTCGAACAAAACATTGTTTTATACAAACTCATTTTACATGGTTATTCACTTAACCATACATTCTCTTATTTATACCATCTGATTTTATCACTTTTCAAATGATCTACAAAACAAAACAATTTACAAGGATCATGACTACTTTTCTTAAGACATTTCTTGTTTTTTTCTTTAAACATATGAGTCATGAATCCTACTTTCATAAAACCTATGTATCTCACAGGCATTTTTATGCTGACGTACCTATTTTTACACATGTTTCAGGTGCTGTCTTGTGATGATAGTTGATACACGCTACACTTAGGATGGACTTGTGCCTTAACAACTTTAAAACTTGGAAGACCATAGTTGTACTTATTTGATTGTATTAAAACAATGAATTCATTTATTCAATAAAACAAAATTATTTATTCCATGGTTACGAAACAATGATTCTGTTACAACACTCCCCGACGTTTCCGCCACGTCCTGTTGTTTTACGTGGTCGGGGTGTGACAAAATCAATTAAATGCACCGGCCCACTTGTACTAAACGGTCCAATTAAAATTCATTGAGAAATATTGTCTGTCAGACTAATTAGTTGTAAATATCTGCGGTCCAATAAAATTGAATTATGAATAAGAATTGTGGACATTGATTGTTGTGTGCATGTGATGTTCTGATTAAGGTGAAACGACTAGATTTTTTGGTCAAATAACAATCAACTCTTGACAGATTGAACGGCCCAATAGATTTTTAGTTGGTAATTGTGTTTGTCGGCAATTTGAATTGAGTAGGTGCATGTGATAATTGTCCATTTGCATGTATTTGAGAGCGGCCCTATCAAATCATTTTTAATTGTAGTATATCACGTGGTCCATTCACAGTCTTTAACAGCCCAACTTTGAAAATAGATTGCATGTGAAATTTTGCCAACCCATTAATTTGAGGTCCAATTATAATGCATTGTTTGTCAGCTCACTAAAAGTAACGATTCAATAGAAATATTGGTAATCAAACTTGTCGGACATTTAAACTGATAGAATACATTTTCAGGCCCATTCATTCAGTGATTTCACCCAAACAACATTGGAACGAGTCCGCAAATCTTCGACACGAGTCTTAGATTGATTTCATTAACACACACTTTCACGTATTCAGTTCGTTTAAAACTGATCGTTTGTTTGTTTGTTTGCAGGTGATTCGAGGTGATTTACAAGGTGCAAATACCGAGAAGTTAAAATTTGTTGGACTTTGAGCTAAAAACAATTTTTTTAAACCATGTCATTTAACAAAGAAAGTGTGGTTAAAATGTTTGACGAAGAGGAAAACGATAACCTTGAAAGGTTAAATGATTGGTTTGATGGGGTTTGGGGTAGTAGATATCAGAATGAGAATAAGAATGTTTGGAATAAAAGATTTGAAAGTTTTTTGTGTATGAAAAATGAAACAGTGGATGTGTTGGAAAATCGGTTTGAGTTTCTAATTGAAAAATTAACAATGTACGAGATAAGGATGTCAAATGCTGAAAAGATATCAAAATTTGAAGACGCGTTACCTTCAGAGTGGGATGAATTCTTGATTAATCTGAAAAAGGATTCTAGATTTTCAAATTTTTATCCAAAAGAATTCATCAGAGAGCTTAAAATACACAATTACGAAAATGATAAGAAAAAGAAAGAGTTGATGAATGGAATAGAAAAAGAATTGGAAAAAATAAGTTTGGATGTGATTATTGAAATGAGAAGAAGAGTCAATATGTGTCTTGTAGCAAAAAATGTTATGAAATATGATATTAAGAGGGGTTGTTATATTGACGAAAACATGAATCCTCTTGATTTTGTTAAATTTTTTTGTGCAGGTACATACAAGACAGAGAAAGGAAATTTCGAAGAATGAAGAATCCGAGAAAAGTGAAACTTCAAGTTCTGAAAATGTGTGCTCAAAATGTGATGATTTCAAAGCAGATAGTGTCAAACTCTTGAAAGATGTGGAGAGTTTGACATTAGAAATAAAATATTTGAAAGAAAAAGAAAAAGATCTTGAAAATAAAATAAAAATGTTTGAAAATGAAAAATTAAAAATTGAAAAAGATTTTCAAAGTCAAATAAAGATTATAGAAGATGAGAAATCTATTTTTGGCAAAAATAACATTGAAAAACAAATTGAAATAAATTCTCATCTTGAGAAAATCATTCAGCTTGAAAAAGAAGCTGAATGTGCTAGAAATAAAGTCAATGACTTAGAAAATCAATTGAAAGGTTTTGTGAATACGTCATCAATACCAGATCTTATATGTCCAAAACCGATCAATGAAATTCCAATAAGTGACAATGTCACAAATTATGACGATGTCTGTGACAACCCTCATAATTCCATGTATTCCGTACAATTTATTAATGATAATTAAAGTGCTTGACGACTGTCTGGAATTACTTAACTGCTTTCTGATATCTGTGTTATACTTACATGTATTTGTTAACATACTAGTAGGATACAGGAAAGTTACTAAATAGTCCGGTATGCCTTCCTGAGTGTTAAAAATTAAAAACGTTGCAAAAAAAATATATTTGTAGGACGCTTTACGGATTAATTAAGCAGTTTAACGGAACAGGGTCAAACCGAACAACCGGACTTTACCCGGAACATCAAAATATTGTCATTGACATTGTTTTCTTTTTCTGAGCTAGTTCGGGTACCCGAACACCCTAACACCCGTTATAAATTACTACACACTATTAACTTAATTATTTTTCCTAATAATAACTAGCACTAACCTAATTGGTTAAAATTGAACCATGATACCCCACACCCCCCCCCCCCAACCAAACGTTTCCCCCTAGGGAACATCCACCACCACTTTTGATTAATTTAATTCAACTTGTTTCATATCTAAATGGCACATTATCTTGTGGGTAATGAGGATTGGATGGTTATAAAATTTGACCAAGAGACCACATGAACATATTCACCAACTCAAAATTGGCATTTCTTTCTTTCCCCTTTGGCACTTACGGCCGAGACCAAGAAGCAACATCCACCCACTTTCAACATTTGAGCAAGCCATTTTTCATACTTACTAGTGTATTAGAGTTCATTCAAGGAGACCCGGTGCCTACGGAATCGCGAGGACCTCACCACAACGCTATTAACCGCCTATTTTTCGTCTAGTTTCTTCCCTAGCCTCGAGCTAGTAGTAAGTGACTCTAAACACCCTATTGTTCATATCTAAAGTGGTTAATAAGAATTTTGTCGGATAAAAATCATGAACACTAGAGTTCAAAACTAAAAGTCTACTAAAAAAATGATGAACATGGTTGTTAATGAGCAAAGATTAGTGTAAAACTCTTGGATCTTGTTTTGTTATGATTCTTGGTGGATTATCTGATGTGTTGCTGGTTAATATTGATGTTTGATGTTGTTACGATCACTAATCATGCTAACGGAATCAATCGAACGCGTGCTTAGAAGATTAAAGAATGAAAACAGAATCTGTCCAAGTTTTATAGCCAACTTCAGTTGGCTGTAAACAGGTCATAAACTCTACAAAAACTGATATTTTGAGTCTGAAACGTGTTATTATGAAATACGGTTCTAATGGCACCGGAATCGTAATTTTTGGACTTCGTTTACTATTTTTAAAGCGTCATTTCGTAACAGCAGCTAGAGCTGCATTTTTCTGCTGAAAATAGGTGTTTTATTTTCTGTTATAACTTGGGTTCTGTGTAGAGTTGGATCATGAAACTTGTACTGTAGATGACCACCGATGTATTTGTAATTACCCCACTGGAATTTCGTAAATCGGACGCTCGATGAATTTTAAATAAATTATTCCGTGGACTGTGGTCAGAAAAATATAAATTTGAGTTCAGTCCGGAAAATGAATTTTTATAAAATATTGGTAATGAACCGGACCCCGATATTTTTACACAATAAAATTTGGAACGTTTAAGACGTTCTGTAAAAATTTGGGAATTTTTGGAATAAGTTAACTATTTTATTAAAATGTCCAAAAACATCCCAGTTTTGAATATTTATGCTGAAATGACATAAGCTGTAATTTGCGTGTCTAAATGTCGAGTATGCTATCTGTGAATGATCAACCATGTTATATGTGTTATGTGCATTATCGTATGTTTGTTTATGAGTGGGGAATGGATGGGAAGCATACATGGGCATAAACCGTCAAAGTGATGCATGTTGTGTGATAGATACGTGTAGGAACTTTGTGCTCTATTTGAAAGCCACTAAATGACTAACTGGTAAATCATACTAGGACATGATTGACCAACCTTGATTGCTAGCTATTTGTGAGAGTCAAACCGAGCAACCGAGGTGAGTTCACACTTTTCTACAAAGCATGGTAAATTCCCAGTGGAAATGGGAATGGGCACAGGAATAGGGATTCCTCGTCCTTTGAGACGTGTTCAGGGATGTAAATTCCTCGTCCTGTTGGGATGTATTAGACTTACTGGACTAGAACTCTATCAGCGAAGTCCCTCCCTTTTTGTATCGACTTAATCGCCGAGGCTATGGCGAGCGGGTCATTAGTTAATAGCGCTATTAGGTTTAACAAACCTCACACCGTGCCAGTCGGACGGGCGTGTACTAATGGACTATGGCACGTCGGTGGTGAAAGAACACCGACGCTAGGGCACAATTGATTTTTGTTAGTAGTCGATATGATAAACGAGTCTGGTAGTTTAAAATACTGGGGTAGCTCCCCACGGCCAAAGTGTCAGGCTGGATAGCCAGGGAAGGTGGACATGGGATGGTTAACTAATAAACGTTTTCGAACTATGGGGTAACCCCCACGGCTGGATAGCCGAATGAGATTAAACTATGTTTTTGGAAACAACTCTAAAATGGACAACCAACCGTGAACTCACTCAACTTTGTTGTTGACTCGTTATTACATGCTTTGCAGGTCATTAGATGCTATGGAGCTTGCATATGGAGGTGGTCGTTGTGGGATGCGAACTGATATGTCCCGTACTTAATGAATAAACTTTATGAAGTTATTAAACCTACGTTTTGGACTTTAAACTTATGAACTATGGACTTATGTTTTGAACTTATGTTTTATGCTTCCGCTGTTAACCTAAAATCGGTTTACTTCCTTTTGGTCACTAATCGTATTGTGTTTGGTTTTATTTACTTAATTATGTTGTTCAATATGATTGGTGGCTCGATCCTGGTCATGTCACACCTCCAAGCGATGATACTCCGCATGGTGGATTTTGGGGGTGTGACAATGTCATAATTGAGGATTGTGATGATAAAACTGATGATGAAAATGAGAAAAAGAAAATATTTTTGAAATTAAAAGAAAAGTTTCAAGAAACTGTTTTACATTCGACTGAAATAGGTGAATGCTCAAAGCAAAAACCTGTTAAGAAGAATGTAGAACAAAAACAAAATGTTAATAATTCGAAAAATTTTCAAAATAACAATAAAAGGTCATCAGTTCAGTCATCATTATAAAAAACCACAAAAATTTGAAAATCAAAACTCACAAAAAGTTGGTAATAAGTGGTGTAGGTTTGACCAGAGTGCTCAAAAGTCAAATCAAGCTTACAAGAGGAGTGAGGATTACCACAAAGCCAAACAATGCTATGATTTGAGTGTTTGGATTGATAGTGGTGAATGGTATGATAACAGAGTGTGCTACACATGTGGTGTTAGAGGACGCATTGCTGTTAACTGCCAAAGTCAAAGATTTGAAACGAGAAGATGCTTTGAATGCCAAATCAAAGGTCACATTGCTAGAGATTACCCAATGAGATCAATGGGAAGATCGAGGACTGAATCTCAGAAAATGGCAAAGAAACCAGTCAAAGTCGAAGTAAAGCCCAAAGAACAGAAAGTGAAATTGTCACAAGGGCAGAAAGACAGACTGAGAAAGAAAAGGAAGAAAGCAAGGGAGTATCTAGAAAGGATTTTGTCCTCGGGTAAAACTGGTAATTCAGATAAAAGTTCTGATGAATCGATTTTCTCAAATGGTCAGTCAAGCAAAACGAATCCATCAGATACAAATCTGAGGAAAAAAGAGAGGATAAAGAAAGAAAAATTGACTAATCAAACGGTTAAACAATCAAAGAAAGTTAATTTTTCAGATAAAATCTTTATCAAAGTTTTTAAGTATAAAAGAAACTGTGAAAGGTCGTTCATGTCACAGGTTGATGAGTTTGGAAAACCTAAATCCTGTGAGGATTGGGTTCCAATAAAAGTCGGCGATGAATTTGTTTCTTTAAAAACAAAAGAGCCACTTTCGGGCGATGAATTTGACTCGTCAAAGTCAGAAGAGCCACAAGTTGAGCTAAAAAATTGAAACGTCAGTTCTGCCAATGGATGATGTCAACTTTCCACCATTGCGAGCTGAAAATTTTAAACAAAAAGTTAACAAAGTTGAGATTTCAAATCAATTTTTTTCTGAAAAGAAAGATTTTGATGTTGAAAAAGCCTTTAACCCCAATGTTCTAAACATTTTTGGAAAAATGGTTGACGGAAAAGTCAAAGGGGTAAAGGAATTTTATTAATCAAAGAGGAAAACTGATACACCGAGTAAAAATAACTCGGATGCACCCAAGACTGGTCAGGCTTGGGTGTCACCATTCTCTGTATGAAATCCTGACTTGCCGGAACTCCCAGGTTGGTAATTGTGGAGTAGGAATCGGCATCTTTCTTGAGAAATTCACAGGTTGTTAACTGTGATATTTCGATTTACGAGTGGTTAATCAAGGACATTAAGTTATACTTGATTTAACTATCTTACAAGTGGTATGATTATTGGAAATTGTTTTTGTGATAAACCTACAAATGGTTGAAAACAGTGTGATGAATTAAACCCCATGTTTGTGAAATAGCAAACAAAACTAATTTTCCGGAAAAACCATTTTGGTTAAAACAAACTTAAGTGTTTTGAAATCACAATGGGAAAATAGTTTGTTGTCAGGGGGGTTCTGATTGTTTATGCCAAGTGGATGGCAAATTGAAGCGATTCGATATTATGTTGTCACTTTATCTGTATAGTTTGTTTTCGAATTTTCTCAGAAAATCAAAATTGAAACATATTTTGATTTTAGGGGGAGAAAAATTTTTTAAAAAATTTGAAAATGCCAAAAACATTGAAAAATTCAAAATGAGTTTTGTTGTGAATAAGAGGAAATGATAGTAAATCAGTGGACTATCATAGCACGCTAAAGAAATGATATGTCAAATGTGATAAACGGTCTCGCTAAAGATGTGACGATAGGCTCAGCTAGACTAGTAGATTTGCGATAACGATACAAACTTAAATGAAAAATCCTAGTTCTAGTGGGAAACATGATTGAAAGCATAGTACTTAGTTTTGTCCTTCTTGATTGTGTACCTACTCAGTAATCGCTGAATGCTAAAGAGCATAAAAACCGGTCAGTTTGTGAACTTTCACAACTTGCTAAAAAAGTCGTTGTGATTGTGCATTTCTTTTTGCAAAGATTTAAACTTGTTTTATTTCTTTATTTTGTTTAAGCATTGGACATCCTCTGCGTATACGTGAGTATCGACCTGGATGTTATTGCCTAAACGTTCTGCTTTATTTTTTTTGGTGTTTCGTTTAAGCTTTGGATCACCTCTGCGTATACGGGAGTATCGACCTGGTGGTTAAAGCCTAAACAACTTCAACTTGTTTTTTTATTTCTTATTTTGTTTAAACATTGGACTTTCTCTGCGTATACGGAAGTATCGACCTGATTGTTAATGTTTAAACATTCTGTGTTATTTTAGCACAAATCACAGTTGATAAAAGTTTAAAGGCATTACTTGAGTTAGTGTATTGCATGATGAGGGGATATGCTGAGATCGTGGGGTCCATAAGAATTTAGTGCAAAATTAATATATCTTAACATATCGGTAAGCATTTCGAAAGTTTTTAGATTGAGTTTAAGAGGACAACAATATCGTCAATCTATGTGAATTGTTTAGAACTTAAAATGTTTAAAGCTTAACGGTGCTAGTGATGTGTCTCAGAAACTGATATGATCCTCTTACACAAACTCACAAAAATATGTCTGTATATAGTTTATTTCCTAAAAACCAAAAAGAGTTTAGTGTGTTTTAGCATAAATTTTTTAAAAAATCCAAAAAGATTTTCGACAACTGATGTTGAAAAGTTGATTTTCAAAATTCTAAGTGCTAAACATGATGAACGACAGTGGGTTGGGAGAGTTTATTTGAGATGATAAATGATTTTGAAATGTCTAAATGGCTCATTAATTTGAATCCAAATTAATCATTTTAAATAC
This sequence comes from Helianthus tuberosus, assembly GCA_030545235.1. Lineage (NCBI taxonomy): Eukaryota > Viridiplantae > Streptophyta > Magnoliopsida > Asterales > Asteraceae > Helianthus > Helianthus tuberosus. Next base: position 126,364,468 of record CM060405.1, read on the forward strand.
AAAGTGGTAAGCATAAAGTTAAATCTTAATGTTGGTTAGAGTTTGTGCAGATCCCCGTGTCGAAGTTTGTGCAGAGTTAAAGCCAGGTTTCCGATACAAAACCTGTGAAAGTGATATATCAGACTGTGATCCCGGAACAACTTAAGGGGGAGTCTGTTAACAAAGGGGAGATTGAAGAGTGAAAGAGCCAGACTCAGAGTCTGAAGAATAGCTGATAATGGTGATTGAAGAGAAAGAGAGAGTTTGAAGGTTGCTTCAGAGTCAAATACTTTTAAAAAAAAAAACAAGAAGACTGATCAAGACTGAAGTTTTGATGTACTGACGTCTCGTATTGAAGACTTCGTCAACATCCAAGGGGGAGACTGTTAGTGCATATGTCTGTTGACTTCATCTTGTAATCGAGTCTTGTAATTAGAATGATAGATTAAGTCAAGTAGAGAAATGACATAAGTCTATTCCACACGAAATGGGCTTGTCACTTTCAAGGGGAATATATTTAGTATAAATAGGTGCCTTAGTCATTTCATTTGTAACTTTGGGAAATCTAGAGCCAAGGTGCTGCCAAAGTGTTTCCAGCCTGTTAAACGTTCTAAAAATCAATACAAGAGACTTGTAAAGTGTATAACAAGCTGAACGAAGATCAAATCTTTGTATTCCGCCTCTGATTTGATCCGAGAATTATTCTGAACGACTCGTTTGGTCGTGAAAACAATCCTACACATACCTTAAATATCCTTTACATAGCTTAGAAATAGGCTTTGAGGGGTTCGGTATGCTAAAATAAACTTATTTGATCAATAGGGACTAAAAGCGTCAAAAAGTGCATAAGTTTGCATTTTCGCGCATATCTTACGTTCTGAATATATACAGACACCAAAAAAAATTTGTAATCATTAAAATATTTTATTTTAGTGATTGGCATGATAAAATCCATTCGTCGCTTAATTTGGATCGTTTTTGCGTTCGTTACGACTTCCGTCGTAATTAACCGAATAACGCAACCGTACGACCAAACGAAACCGACATCCGAGATGTTTTTGAGCATATTTTAAGTTCCCTATACTTTAACATCATTTTAGAGCTTTGAAATGGAGTTAACGGGGCTTAAACGTGCCAAAAACTGAGTTTTTCAAGTGCATGGACCATTTTTGACATTTTTGGAAAGTGGGCTCTCGCGGGCGATACAGACAACAGATCAAAAACATTGAATTTAGTCCATTTTTGAAATTTTGATGGTTTTAAATCCCTGATTTGGATACCATCTGCTTGTTTTTGCTAGTATTACATGTCCCCATGGTTTCTAAAACCATTTGCCCACATGTATGGCCAAGATTGATCCCTCTTTAGCAAGAAATGATCCTAACAGTTTACCGAAAACTATATATACCCAAGCCCTCTTTCATTTTTCTGCACCCTTGATCTGATTAATGCTCTAAGTTGAAGCCTTTGCTTCATACCTGAGTGTTATAGATCAAGTTCTCCCTAGCTTGGACCCTTTGTAAGCTTCTTTCGTTCTTTTAATGCTTTTCGAGCGTAAAAGTCAAACAGTGTTTGACTTTCTGCTTTGACCAGTCTTTAGTCAACACAAAGTTCTTTTGAACTTTGCAACGTGAGCGTAATCACGATGGTTATAGTCCCTTGTGACTATACATACTGATTACCACGTTGACTAGGCGTAGTGACTAGTCGTAGTTTCGGTCAAAATGCGTATTTATGCGTATTTTGCAATGAAACTACTCTTGGGTATCAAAACACTTTGTTTTGATATCAAAACCTGTTTTCTAACTTAGTTAAACATGTTCCAACATGTTTAGCTTGTCACTTTTAGTTTAGTGCTTGTTTAGAGTCGTAAGTCAAGCGGTCTAAACCACCGCTTAGACTTTCAAACTCGACCCGTTTGGTCGATCATTAGGATCCGACCAAGCATGATTAGTGACCATAGTTGTATAGAGAATAACCTTCCGAGGTTATACCTTATGGTCACATAGTTTAAGTAGTTGTATGATAGGTAGTTTATATGCCTTAGGTAAATGACCAAAATTCCCTTTTCATGCATAATTGGATTTTAAGCATATGTAACATAAATTTTTGTCACCTAACTGATTATGCAACATATTTAAGCATGTTTAGGCATATAATACTTGTCATAGGACTAGTTGGACGTCTCGAACGCGCTTTAGCGCGAACGACGCGTTAAAGTAGCGTAAGCTACCTTAATGGGTCGTAACGGGTCGAAAGCACTTAGGTTAGGTTCCGATCTAGAATGTAGGCTTTGTTAAACCATATCACATGAGTTCCAATACTCATTTGGTTTACAAGACCTCATTCTATCCGATCTTCCGATTTAGGTGTCAAATTATTTACTAGTGATTCGATTACTAGGTGCTGCTTGAGTTTCGTTGATTTGCCTGAGCTTGTTGAGTTCTTTAGATTGAGGATACTTTGCACTTCTATGTGAGTACATAGTTCAGTTCCCCTATCTTACTGTTTTCAATTGTTTTGGGGTGATTCATATGTATTAAAACGATTTCAAGGTTTTAGCGAGGATTTCAAAAACGAATACTATGGTTTATATTAAACAAATAACGATTTCGATAATGTGAACAAACTTGTTGGACGTATTTACATAACGAATAACATTCACTAACATTGATCAAGCCGACCAGTATTAGGTTATGGTACCATAGGATCTGACAAATCCCGTTATCAGACTACACCCATGGTTATGTGTGGGGGTTATATAGGTAACGACCGAATCTGTGATTGTTAACTTACCCTTTGGTGGTTTGTTAATGCGAGTTTCAAGATAGTCGAGTTATGAAGGTTTGGATGTTATTAACGAGGCGACCAAAAGTAGTTTTACAATTAAAACGAAAACGATTTTGGGACGAGTTAAACGATTTGAAACGATTTGAACAAGTTAAACGATTTGAACAAACGATTGGTTTTGGGTTGTGATTAGGTAATGGGACGGGTGTAACATGATAAAAGCATGGTAGATACGCCGCTGGTACATCTTATATATAAGTGCTTTTATCATATTATATTCCGTAGTAATATTTAGTTCACATGGGTAAATGATTTTGAAACGATGTCACACAACGAGGTTTTCTAAATGATATAAACCATACGAGTTTTATAACGAGAACAATTTACGATTTGGTTTACTTAAACAAATGTTTTGGGTTAAGAATCATGGCTGCCAGATTTTATAAACTATAACCAACTTGATTTGAGTTGGTTAATCATGTTGCAATACTATATACTTTTCAAAACAAGGTTTTCGAGGTATTGCAATATGTAAACGAGCTATGAATCCGATACTCTCATAAAACCTATGTGCTCGCCAGCATTTCTTTGCTGACTTTGTTTTCACATATGTTTCAGGTGGTGATTGAATGATGTTGATTGCTAGGATGCATGATTCACATAGGATCTGGACGAGGCCTTAGTGACATAATAATAATGATAGACGATTTGTAACTTGTTTGGTTGTTTTAAGACAATGTAAATTACTTAATGAATCAATAAAACGAAACTTTTGTATCCATGGTTGTGAAACAATAATTCTGTTACAACACTCCCCGAAGTTTCCGCCGCGGTTTCGTTGTTTTGACGTGGTCGGGGTGTGACACCAAGAATGGACTAGGCTCACCCTATTTATAGTTACATATGGTGACCTAATTACAAGCTGGGCCAAGCCCACATGCACAATATTAACTAAACAGGCCCAAATCCCTTAATTCGCCCACATGGCTTATCCCAATGCTATCTAACCCACTAGAAAACTAAGCCCAAGAGCTTATAATTGTGTTTGATAAAGATAAGCGTAAACCTACTCGATTATATGGCCTTACAATATCCCCCTAGGTTTATGTTGTCTTTATCAAACCATTGTCTTTCTCATGTCTCTATGGGAAGATACTTCATCTTTTCATCTTCAAACTTGGGATCTTTGTTCTTTTTAATCCCAATCATCTTTGCTTGAAAACTCTTGTTGAAAAGAATGCAAGAGAAGGATTCTAAGCAACTATTTTCCTTGTCAATATCTTCTCTATCAAGCAGGTTCACAGGTACCTCTTCAAATGTACTATCACTGTCAGATGATAACTTGTATCTGGTTCTTCTGACTTAGGCACATCTTGTTGTTGTGATGCTTCATGCTTTGTCAGTAGCCAACAACATCTCAATCTTCAACAACCCCTATTTCTTGATTTGAATTAAATTCTGCACATGCTCAGAAATTCATAAGCAAACATTTCTGTTCAACAGAGGAAAGTACCACATGAACACTTGGTACATCCAAGTTTTGTACTCGGATTTCATAATTCAAATTTCTTTCAACTTATGATGATCAATCGAATCTTCAAGAACGGTTAAAAATTTTAATAAAACAAATAAACACTCTATTTTTGGATTTTTGATTTTCTATTTATTTATTTTGAAAACTAAGAATATAAACTAAAACACAAATAAACAAAGAAACTAATATACAATTACAATTGCACTGGGATCAAATCACAGTGTTTCAGGCTAGACTACACTTATCAACACTAATTTACTTTGGGTGATCCAAGCGATTGCTAGTATGTTTGTCCACTTAAACTTATCTCTTTAGGCCTTTTTTATATAACGGTCTGCAACTGATTTATCATGTTTTTCAATTTAATTAATATGAACACTCAATTAAATCACAATCAAATCCCAGAATTTTACTCAGAACACACTATCACACATGCAGTTTCCGTACCACATATTTCACAAGCCAGTTCTAGAATTCTGAAAACCTTGACTAAGATGGATTGAGAAAAGAACAGAATAGATCATTTGCAGAGATGGATATAATATACAGATCAAATGAGTTTTCTTAGTTTGATATAGGTTTTTTCGGGTTTCTTTTGGGCACTAGAGGGCCTCTTTCGGGTGTATTTGATCTATAGAGCGACAACGTACAACTAGGTCTTTGCTCACGCAAAACAGAAGCCGACGTTGCCTAGCACCTCCAAGTCTTTGCTCACGCAAAACAAAGGAGATACACGAGTTGGTCAGAAAAGATTTCAGAACTAGAACAAAATTGTGTGTATCGGGACGTCACACACGCATTCAAATTGCCATGTCCTAATTCCAACTGACATTCTTTCCTGAGGTCATAGAATAATATTAGTGTTAGCACAGAATCAGTCAAAGAATCCAGCCATCAGGATAAAGCCTACCAACATATCGCTCTAGAGTCAGACCATTTCAATATTGGTCTTACATGAGTCAGCCTTAATCCACATAGTGAAATTATTTCATTTCCCATTTATGCAACAAAATATTTTTGATTTTTCTGTTTTTCGATTGTTTTTGTATTTTCTCATTTTCTCAATTTTTATTTACAGATATCTCTGGATATCCCCCTAAATTTGTGCGTAAATCTTATGCACAAATTTGCCTATCAACGAAAACGTATGTACAAAGAGAAATACGAAAGAAAATAAAAATATTTTTGTTGTTTTTGCCTAACTATTCCATCATAAAATTTAAGACTAATCAATATTGAAATTAGAATACGAAATTCAAATTTGTACCTTTTCGGTAATCCTGTCTTACCTCTCTTATCTCCTTCAAATGAAACATATCAACTGTAAAGAAATATACATTTAGCAACAGTGAAATGTTACCCGTTATGTCTCTGGAACAACCGCTATCAACATCCAAGGATTTTCAACAGCTCCTCCTTGGTTGTCCCTGAAAAGTAAGGAGATTAGTAAGACATTAGTACCCAGGCCATCATGGTCCTGGGTATTCCTGAAGCATCAACATACGACACTTCTCGAAAGCACATGTTCCCTTTTGATTCAAGGACTGGTGATGTTGCTGCATTATGTTTTGCCTTCCAAACTTGTTTTGGCTTCTATAATTTCTTAGGTGGCTTTGGCAAAACAGTTTGCTTTTCAACCCTTTTATTTTTCAAAACTTTTTTAGGTTTTAAAGCTTGTTTTCTTTTGTTTTTCGCAGCATTCCAATCCCCATCACATGGTTTAACCTGGGGATGCTTATTCATCATTGCCTTAGGCTTTTCAACCTTCATTGGCTTAGAATAAGATTTATCCCTAGATGTAACCTTCTGATGCTATGTATAGCATGGCACATAGGGACGATGTGTGCAATTCCTTGCAATGTGACCGGGTATGCCGCAGTTGTAGCATAACCCGATCCATTCGATCCCACTGATGATGAGTTTGAGTTATATGACTTATTGGATGATTTGTTTGTAGACTGCTCAGCCTTTCTTCCCTGCTTCATATGTCTCTGTTTATGTTTACAACAGTTAGTACATTCACTGGATTTAGCATTTTCATTTCTAATTGTTGGCTTTGAAGGCACATATTTGTTTGAAGGGCCTCTCAAAGCTGGCTCAGAAACAACCTTTCTCACATATGGAGAAGCATCAGCAGACAAATTCGATTTTTTAGAACAAACTTCTTAAGCCTTTTGGCAAACAATATCACCCCCCCCCCCTCAACCCAATCCTCAATTATTACCTCATCTGCACATGAAGTAAAAGCATCAGTAACATTCACTTGCTCACAAACAGTGTCAGTTGAATCCGTAGTAGCACTTTGAGTCTCGAGTGACACTATTTGTTCAGTAGTTTCAGAACCATGAGTATTTAGTGGCTGAGCGGAGGTTTCTGTTGTTGACTCAACACTAGACTCAATAGAAGCTTCTGAAGTGGATTCTGATTCTACTTGTATATGTTCTGATTCAACTTCTTTAGGTGATTCGTTACTAGACTCGGCAGAATCAACCAACTCTGACTTTTCACAGTTAGCTGTCTCTGAGGAGTCACATGACGAATCAGATGAAGAAGTCGATTCATTGTGTTTCCCAGACCCAAACCCTTTCATGAATTCAGCCAACTCTTTCATCTTGGCAAACTCAAAGTTGTTTGATTTCGTTTCAGACTCTTGCTCTTGGTATTGTACTTCAGGTGAATGAGAAAAACATGAGTCAGTATTATCTAATACTTAAGAGTGTTTATCAATATGAGCATTGTTCTCAAAATTTAGAGTCTCGGTTTGGTTTGAAACATCGGCAAGTTTGATAAACGTTTTCTTGCAGGCCTGTTTTTCCAAAATGATTTCAGTTTTATCAGGCCTTGTGATCTTTACTTTCCTTGATTTAACAGGCTCAACTTTCCTATCCCTGGGTTTCCCATATTCCATATCAGGCAGATTGTCTATCTCCTCTTCAGTCATGGGAATTGAGCAGTAATTGTGATTGTATGGTGGACATACAAGTCCCAATCCTTTATTCACTAGACACGTCAAATTTCTTAAAGTTAAACTCTGTGTTTTCAAAAGTTGATTTTAGATTTTCCAGTTCAACAGTTAGTTTTTCAGACAGTTATTTGAAGTGGAGATATCTACATTGTGCTACACTCAGATCGTCATGCAACTTTAGGATATGACGCTTCTGCACCTCCACCATATCCTTATATCCATTTATTTTCTTTTTAGTTTGATATTCATCAGATTTGGACATTCTAAGGTGCATAACGAGTGAGTCTGCCTGCTCTTTGTACCCACTAAGTTTTTCCCTACATGAAGGAGTACAAGATATATTGTCTACACATACCACAGTGGGAATGGGAGTGAAGTCGTGAATTTGAAACGACATTTCTAAGTAGCAAAACTGTGATCCCCCGGAAATGTGATCCCCCAAAAATGTGCGTTTTACCGAACCGAACAGTTAAAACCGTGGCCGCACACTAGTATAGGTCGCACACTTAGGACCCCGTACACTATTTCCTCAAAACACAAGCCAAAGCGAGAACCCGTGTACTCGCTAACTCAAACCCTTTGCAACACGCACGAACCAACTTCCTGTACTGCGCCTCCAAACCTGTCAAAACTTATCACCAAAACATTTTTTTTAAATTTTTAATGTTAAAATAAACTATTATAATAATTAATTTTTAACATTTTATATATAATAAAAGAAAACCTCATTTAATATTATAATAATTATTATTATTAATATTATTATTATTATAATATATAAAACCTAAACCACGTTTAGCATCTCTTCTTCTTTGATTGAAAAGCAATCCACACCAAAACCCTATTTTGAGAAACCAAAACTTCAGTCGTCAAGTCGCACACTTCAAGTGTTTCTTCGATTAACCTTCTGTAATGATGATGATGATTCGAAACGATGATGCACGGTGATGGACGATGATGATGACGATGACGGTGAGAAAGATGATTGATGGTAATCGCTGAGGTGAACGAAGTTGCAGTTGAACGGTGAGGATGGTGTTGTCGCACACTTGAAGAGTAAGGTTTGCACAGTTTGATGATAGGTCGCACAATCAGCTCGGGTCACACTATAGGTCTTAAATCAATCTAGCACACTCCAACTGTTGAACGTGAGGATGATGTCTGATGATAATAATGTAATTGTACTTGAATCCTGTTTCGAAGACAATGATGATGCGTATTAGGAAATCAAACATAAATAAAGAACAGTTTCGGATATAAATAGAAATCTAAATTCTAAACTGTCTCGGATGAAGGTGTCGTTATGATGATGATAGCATCGGAATTTCTGCGGTGATGATGATTCGAATTGATGATGTTTTCTAATGGTGGTGAAGACCGGAGGTTGATGAAGATGATGGTTAACGGCAGAGATGATGATTGCTGGTGAAGATTGATGAATATGTGATGATGAGTGGATAATGTTGCACACTATGAACTCTGAATGATGATGAATGTCGCACACTGATATATATAGTCGCACACTGATATATATAGTCGCACACTCCAACTTAAATTTGTTGTACACTAAATTGAACTCCCACATTGTCGCACACTTTAAAAATCAATCCACAATTCAGCACACTTCAATGATGATATTGTCGCACACTTCAACTTTGTAAATAAATCAGCCAATCAAATCCTGAAAATCAAGGGATAAATTTGAAAATTAATTTCCTTGATTCTTTCCACCAAACCTTCCTAACAGTGCAAACACAATTGATTTCTCCTTAAAACAAATCAAACATATGAATTTTCAACTGTTCTTAACGTCTTCAACAAGTTCTTTGTGTTCTTCGAATCTACAAACGGTTTTCTTGTTCTTCGAATGATATCCAATGAACCGAGCCTTTCGAAAGACTTCTTAGGCTCTGATACTAACTATAGGTCCCAAAAACTTCAATCGGATATCAATAACACTAATCAAAGTGCGGAAAACTGAGAAAAGTGTAGAAGAACAAGAACAATCAATTGATTATATGATCAAAGTGAACACAGTTTCTAAGAACCGTCTGGTACACAAACAAAGATTTCGAAAACTGACTAAGAAGAATAATGAAAAGAACAACAAGCCTAAAATGGACTAGGCTCACCCTATTTATAGTTACATAGGGTGGCCTAATTACAAGCTAGGCCAAGCCCACATGCACAATATTAACTAAACAGGCCCAAATCCCTTAGTTAGCCCACATGGCTTATCCCAATGCTATCTAACCCACTAGAAAACTAAGCCCAAGAGCTTATAATTGTGTTTGATAAAGATAAGCGTAAACCTACTTAATTATATGGCCTTACATAATCGGTCTAGTGATGCGAAGACTTACCTTGTGTATGAAAACGGTTGTTTTCGTCACGACAAGGGATGTGGTAACAAGCGCGGTTACCACACATAGCGATGCGGCCCAACACCGAACCCTATTATCAACACAAGTGGGACTGACACTTTGACTTAAGTGTCCAAACCTGCAAGTGGCACTGACAGCAGTCACCTGTCCAGCCCACATGTATGCAACGCTGCCAAACAGACTGACAGACACAACAGAACGTGGCATCACCCCAGGAAGTGTCCAACACTTCCGTGACCTACGCTTCTGACGCACCTGCAAAGGGCTGCGCGTTGTCAGTCTAGCCACTCAATTACCCTCATTCACTCTTCGACTATAGATACCCATCCCAGACCAGGTTTGAGGTAACGCTAATCTGCTCTCTCTCACTTACTACTCAAACACACACTTTGCTCTCAAGCAAATACTGATTCTCACGCCTAAGTGTGGTAACGAGGAGCACCCCCCACCCCATCCTCGTTACGACTTACAGTGTGTTTCCTTGTGTAGGAGACAGGTTAGTGGACGGTTCAGCCAACGACCTCGGAAAGAAGGGATTAACCCTACTTGACGAGACCAGTGAATTAACCTCCTCGGTTAACCACTATTTCATCAGGTATATACGTTTTTGACCCCCGGTCGGAAATCTCAAGGTTCACTACTGATCTCGACGCCATAGGTTTGTTATCATTTTAAACTCGTTATTCTTTTATACGATAATAATGTTTCGGTCTAAATTTTGTAACACCGTGTGTGATTCATGCCTATTTTTGGTGGTGGTTGACGCACCACAATGCGAAAACTTGTTATCTATCTATCTATGTGGTTTTTTTACGGATCGGATTGGATTTTACTTTTGAGATCGCTGACCCTTTCGTTGAGCTTCAGAATGAAAACCCAAAACTGATGGGCCGAAATTCGAAAACCCAAGCGTGAAACCCTAAGAAGCCCACTATAAATAAAGAAGCAATAGCGATTAGGGTTTCTACTTGTTCACAAACCCTAAGCAGCCGAGAAAGAGGGAGAGAGCTGAAACATGGCTGATTCACTTGTGTTGCGCGGCACCATGCGAGCCCACACCGACTGGGTGACCGCAATTGCCACCCCTATCGACAACTCCGACATGATCGTGACCTCCTCCCGTGACAAATCAATCATCGTCTGGCGTCTGACCAAGGAAGACAAGACTTACGGTGTGGCCCAGCGGCGTCTGACCGGGCACTCTCACTTTGTCCAGGACGTGGTCCTTTCCTCCGACGGCCAGTTCGCCCTCTCGGGCTCTTGGGACGGAGAGCTCAGGCTCTGGGATCTGAACGCTGGAACCACCGCCCGGCGCTTTGTGGGGCACACCAAAGACGTCCTCTCCGTGGCTTTCTCCATCGACAACCGGCAGATCGTATCCGCCTCTCGAGACAAGTCCATCAAGCTCTGGAACACTCTGGGCGAGTGCAAATACACCATTCAGGACGGAGATGCGCACGCTGACTGGGTGAGCTGCGTTCGTTTCAGCCCCAACACTCTCCAGCCCACCATTGTTTCTTCCTCCTGGGATAAGACCGTCAAGATCTGGAACCTCACCAACTGCAAGCTCAGGTCCACCTTGGCCGGCCACGCCGGATACGTGAACACTGTTGCGGTCTCCCCTGATGGTTCCTTGTGTGCCAGTGGTGGCAAAGACGGCATGATTCTGCTCTGGGATCTCTCTGAGGGTAAGAGACTCTACTCTCTCGAAGCTGGGAGCATCATTCACGCTCTTTGCTTCAGCCCCAACAGGTACTGGCTCTGTGCGGCCACCGAGACCAGCATCAAGATCTGGGATTTGGAGAGCAAGACCATTGTCGTTGATCTCAAGGTTGATCTCAAGCAGGAGTCTGAGATGGCTGTTGAGGGCACTGCTACTCAAACTAATGCTGGAAAAACTAAGGTATTCTTTCATTATCATTTGTTAATGAAACTTTTGGCTGTTTTGTGTTGGTTTAGTTTTATTGTTGTATTATTTGATGTCATAATCACGTCGCCTGTCGCATTAACATAAAATTGGCATCGTCAAACTTATAATAATTTGGTGCAGGTTATATACTGCACAAGTTTGAGTTGGAGTGCGGATGGAAGCACTTTGTTCAGTGGGTATACTGATGGAGTTGTTAGAGTTTGGGGGATCGGGCGCTACTAGAAAGGCTCAATGTTACCAGCTTTAAGCTGTGTAGGTTTCATATTTTGAATATTTCATCTTTTTATTTGACCAGACTTTTGAGCATTTGGTATCGGTTTTATAAATTTTACAAGTTATCTTGTTTTGCTGATTTTTTCTTATAATAATTTACTATCATGTTCTGTGTTATTTCAGTATATGAGCATTTGTCAGCCTTAAATTTTATACTTTAAAGTCGAATCAAACTGGAACCCAAAGCTTAGGGTGTAAGGGGCACTCACCTAAGAGGTGAGTCCCCTCTCTTACACCCAACCAATCCTCTTGTGCCACGTCAACTCCCCTCTTAAACTCCCCTAACACCCCATTTTGATGGCGGCACTCCCCTCGTTAGGTGACTTGGTTTGTTTTTTTTTTTTTTTTTTTTTTTTTATTTGTTGAAATTATGCATGTTTATAAAAAAATATTAATAAAAATTAAATAAAATTTAACAAACTAAAACTACAAAATAAAAATAACAATAAAACTAGAAAATACATTAAAACTAGGAAATAAAAATTACATTCAAACTAGAAAATAAAAATTACATTCAAACTAGAAAATAATAATTTTAGAAATCGATTGGCCAGTCGTACTTCTTAGCGATGTCGCGTTTTCGGGCGAGGATGATCGGCAACATACTTGGCGGAACATCGTCGTGCGGCTTGATGAATATTTCCATATCTCGATCGTAATTGTAGTTTTTCATCGTCTCGCGTTGTTCCGATATGAGCTCGAGAGCCTGCTCCTCTCTTTTCATCCTCAATTCAGCCGCCTTATATTCAATCGCGGTTTTCTTTTCTTTCATGGCGGTGTACTCTTTGAATTGTGCCGCCAACTCGGCCGAGCTTCCCTCGGACGATGTAGCTTGACGCTTGTCTCGCCGTTGTGGTCTTTGTGGCGAGGGGTCTTCGTTCATATCCGGTATCGAAGGGTCCACCTCAACGGGTTTTCTTTTATGTGCCGAACCTTCACCTTCCTCACCCAACAATGGGACTTGGGCCCATTTCTCGTGACTTCGAACGACCTCCCACGCCTCGATATGTTGAAAACCGTTCGGATATTTTTCTTTAAAATCTTTTAACGCGACTGCCATCACGTCGAAATCCTTGCATCCGCTCCCTCGTGTGCGATCCTACATATTATACAATAATAAAAATAAAGTAATAAGTGTTAAAAAAAATAAGTTGAAAAAGTGTATAAAAAAAATTAAAAATATACAATGTTAAAAAAAAATATAATTTTTACCGCTTGTTGGTATAGGCCGTTGAAATGGTTTATTTTCGTATGCATCGGGCCCCATTTAGACCGTACTTGATGCACGGTCCGGTTAGTTCCACCGACAGTTTTGTTAAAATGCTCTAAAATCTTACGCCAAAAACTGTCGCGGTTTTGTTGATTGCCCTTCTTTTTGTTGATAGAGCAATGTACCCACGCCTTAGCCAACGCCTCTTCTTCGAGCTTTGTCCAATTCGTGCTCTTCGTTTTTCCCTTTTTTTCCCGAGCGTCGTCTTCTTCGTTGCCCGCGTCTTCATCCACATTGTATTCATCGTCATCGTCGCCCAAATTTTGAGTTTCGGGCACTACCTCATCGTCCTCCTCGTCTAAAATAGATGGACGACGTTCGACATTTCCTCGTGTAGATGGAACTTGTGGGGAACGAAAAGCATATGGGTCGAAGGCGGGGGATTGAGGAGCGTCCGTTGATAACAAATTTTGAAAATAGCCGAAATTGGGTTGTTGGGTGTTGTAAAACGAGGGGTGTGGAGGTTGTTGGAAAAAAAACGGGGGTTGTGAAGTGTATCCGAAAGGGGGTTGTGGTTGAGCACTTGCACCGCTCGAACCACCGCGAGACGGTTGCGAGCCACGTCCCTTACTTTTTTTCTTGGCCTCGCGGGGTTGGTTCTCCATTGCTCGGTGTGAAGGGGGTGTGGTTGGAGAGTATAAAAAATAAAGTGAAGTGGGTGTGGTTGGAGAGTATAAAAAATGTGTGAGGTTGATATGGTTTGAGTATAAAAAATGGAGTGAATGGGATGGTTATTTATATATGTTTTAAAAAAATTGAATTTTTTTTTTTTTTTTTCAATCCGACCGTTCCTCAATATTCGAGCCAAACATAGCGGTGACTCCACACCGATCTCACCCCCCGATTCGGGTCACCGCGTTGATGGCGGCGGTGTTCCCGATCGGGGACAATGGTCACCGATGCCCCTTGCCGCTTACGCCCCGTCCACCCTTAGTTTGGTTTTGTCATGAACTGACAGGTGGCAATTTTTAACCAGCATGAAGTCATTCCGTCGTGTTTAGATCGCCTTGTACGGTAAATGGACTGTGTTAAAATTGAATTGTTTAATTAGACAGATTGTTTAGGGTGTCCGGGGCACCAAGCGGGGACCTCATCGGTGACCCAAGTCACCTTAGGGGAACACCGCCGCCATCCATTAGGGGAGTGAATTAGGGGACCAATTTGGGGGAGGAGGTACCGAAGAGAGGAGGAGAGAGAAGGTGGGCCACCCACTTTTCAAACCAATGAAAATTTTTCTTTTTTTTTTTCTTTTTTTTCTTTTTGAATAAAAAAACAAGGGGAGTTAAGAGGGGAGTGCCGCCATCAAAATGGGGTGTTAGGGGAGTTTAAGAGGGGAGTTGACGTGGCACTAGCTGGTTGGTGGTGCGTAAGAGAGGGGACTCCCCTCTTAGGGGAGTGCCCCTCTCACCCTTAGAGTTATGTCGAGCCAGGCAGATTGACTTGCTACCTTTTTTATGATCTGCTAACACATCATTATAACCGACCAACTTGTCAAATCTGTTTTACACGTGTAGGGCTAGGCTATATGTTTTAGACATTGAATAAAAATACGTGTTTAGTTTGATAAAATCTGCCAAACGCGATTGATATCTTTTATTAGACCTTCTGTAGTGGTGGAAGGTGAACCTCCATCGCTCGGTATAGCGCCACCGCACACTGCCCTGAGGGGCGCTATAGCCTTTGCCGCTGAAAGGCTTGTGAAAAACAAAACAGCTAAAAATTGTGTTGGGGTTTGAAATAATACCGTTTAATGGTAACTAGTGTCTAGTAATAAGACCCGCGTGCGTTGTGGCGCGGGTACTTCGCAAATATCGAATGCGTTAGTCCAAGCGTTATGTGATGTATTAACCATATGAAAACGCATGTTTTGACTTATCTGATTGAACTCAATGTATCCTATAGTTGCATTGCGATTGGATCAAAACGTAACGTAAATCGAATTTATGTCGTACAATCTTAACGTATTATACGATACCTGACTAACTCGAATTTATATCGTCAAGTCAGAAACTCTCGAGGGGGTCAAAGTGGTATTTACAAAGTTCATAAAAAGTTAAGTGGTTAAAATTGCATTTCCTAAACTTAAGGGCTAAGAAAGGGTAAGAAACTATAACAAAGTTGGGGCTGAAAAAGAGACTACCACAAAGTTGAAGTGTCAAAAGCAAACTATTTGTAAAATTGAGTAGTAGTTTAGGGACTAAATTTGCCATTTTATGAAACTTTAAAGGTACCAAAGTCAAAGGGCTAAAATTTCAACACTGTAAAAGTATGCGGGAGGAAGACAAAGCCGGTGGGGTTTCCACCGACTTTGTCTTTTAAGATATAGTTAGTAATAAGACCCGCGCGCATTGCGGCGAGGGTACATTGCAAACATCGAACGGATTGGTCAAAGCGTTACGTGATGCGCTAACTTTACGAAAACACGCGTTTCGACGTATCCGGTTGAACTCAACGTAATATATAGCTGCATTGCACAACGCAAATCGAATTTATACCGTACAATCATAACGTATTATATGCAACCCGACTAACTTGAATTTATACCGTCAAGCCAAAAACTCTCGAGGAGTCAAAGTGACATTTTACAAAGTTCATAAAAAGTGATGGGGTTAAAAATTACATTTCGTAAACTTAAGAGCTAAGAGGAGGTAATAATGAAATTTGACAAAATTGGGGATAAAAAATAAACTATAACAAAGTTAGAGGTATAAAGAATACTACCACAAAATTAAAGGGTAAAAAGCAAACAACTTGTTTTGTCGATGGCCAATGCCACCGACTTTCTTTAACGGTAATACTATTCACCTCACATTTTAAAAACCAAACTCTCTATAACAAATCTTTCACTCTTTATTTTTATAAAACCCTCTAGATTTTTTTACCACTCGCTCTTCTACCACGTATCCCTATAACTGTGGTTTCGTTCCTCCTCGTTCTAGCGGCGACCCGAACCAAACGAAAGCTCAAACCGGCTTCGTGAACCTATTAAACCAAACCTAGACGGTTGGAATCCGAACAACAATACGGGAGGTATCGGCTTGTCACAAGGCGAGCCCGACTTCGTCCCGAAGACACAAACGGAGACCCAACCGGAAGTAGAGGAGCCGAAGACGCAAAGGAACAAAACCAAACGCAACACACAGGTCTCCAATAAAAAGAAAGAAGTAACTGAGTCCCGTTTGAAAAAAAACATGCAACCATGAGATAATAAAGAGGAGTATGCGTTGGCTCGAGCATGGATCGACGTGTCAGAGGATTCCGAAATTTGTAATGATCTTATACCTTTTCTTGTAATAATTTGTTAGTTAAAATGTTTATTAATTCTTTTTAGCTAACAACCAAAATAAAACAATTTTTTTAAAACGAATCCGAGAACTATTTTTCGGTCTCATGGGTAGGGATGACGCATACCCCGGCCACCGGATTCAATAGCAGGCAAGTGGACCAACATCAATTCCAAGTGCACAAATTTTCAATTATATATCAACGTCAAAAAACGGTTGGAAAAGCGGCGAGAGCGACAAGGGCATAATGCGGTCCGCTTTAGTAGAATATCAAGCGACACGAGGGAATTTCTCCTACTTGATAGTTTGGCAACTTCTTCGATATAGCTCTAAATGGGCCAACGTCCCTTCGACGGTAAGAACTTCTTCTGGTCGGTGGGTAAATAGACGATTGTCAAAGAGGTAAAAAATCACCGAGTCAGCCGAACCCGAAACACCAAAGTCCGATGCTCGAAATGTCGACTTAAACGATGTTATTCACGGGGGAGGAAGGGGCGGATGAGCCGACGGAGGAGCTACCACGACTACCAAGCAGAAGAAGCGGTGCAAGATCGAGGAGGCTGGAGTCATCGTCGGGGGGATCCGACTTGAGTCGAGCCTTTTCCGAGATGAACCAATGTCTTCAAGACATACGCAACCTCAGGGATCAACGTATGCAAGAGAACCGGGAAGTGGTCGAGCTTATGAAGGATAGACAATTTGAGAGAGACTTTGAGTTTTACTCGAAACCGTACGACCACCTAACCGGAAAGGAGTTGGAAATGGCTCTACAAAGAAAGACAATCATCGAAAAAAATATAATCTTTGAGTTTTAGATAGTTTTTTAATTTTATTGTACTGGCTTTTTTTTACTATTGTAATGTTTTTAATTTAATGAATTGTTTTTTGTTTTAAAATTTTATAAATTTAGAGATTAAATAAAAATAATAATAATCGAGTAATGATAGGTATGTGGTGTTACCACTACACACCCTAGTGATATACCCCCCCCCCCTCATAATCCCTTTCTTGTACTCTTTTGCCATTTGTCACATAACCCCCCACCAAAGGGTGCTGTGACACATGGCCTTAGAATCAAATCAAATTGTCATGTAAATAGGTCATAGACACTACAACTCGTTTTTTTTTTCTCGTAGTAGTTACTAGGTTACAATTTTGTGTATTACATGGGTTGATAAATGTAATGTTATATAATTAGTAATAAAAAAGTTATCTTATTTTACATTTGTATTTTTACCGTAAATATATATATATATTTTTTAGGAATCACTTATAAAAACACTTATTATCATTTTTTTTTCATTTTTTTAATATTTTAACTAACATAATTTTGAAGTTGGTGAAGTTTTTAAGTAAAAAATATAAGTTATTTAAAAAATTAATAATTACTTTCATATTTTATTCATGATGATATAATAACTATCTTTAAATAAAAATAAGTATCTATAATTGAGAGATGCGGGAAAACTAACAAATAGATGTCTCCAATGGATGACATTTGCCTCACATTGTTTTATTTTATTATATAGTATAGATATAGATATCGATATAGATATAGAATAGGTTATGGTACATGGGTTGAACAAAGTGTAATTATAAACGATATTCAACAATTCCTAGTATATTAAATAGCACTAGCTCCGCTCCTCCAAACGTGAATGCCGTTTTTACAATAATTATAAAAGCAAAGATAAAGTTACATTAACAAAACATTGAATCCTTGAACCAGTTTAGTAGAAGCCAGTGAAGAGGCAAATCTGGTTACTCCTTGGTTTGGAGGCCCGAAATCGACTTCTTCACTATAAACAACGCCCTTTATCTTGTAAAACAGAACACCATAAGCCTTGCCACAGGAAGAGAGGTCTCAAACATCATGTGAATGATACTAATATATTGAGAGAGAAGTTGAAAGAACAGAGAAAGAAGAATAGAGAAATGCACGCCTATGTATCTGAACAATCAAAGTTTATAAGATTTCAACAACATGGGATAGAAAAGCTGTATCGAATGATGAAGAAGATCTGTGCTAAAATTGAAATAGAACCTATGTTTTCCTTCGCTGAGCTCTTCGACTTCGAAAAATTCAAAGAGGATGAAATAAACAGAAAAGCCAAAGAGGCGGATGCGAAGAAGAAACGTCTAGAATCTACTGAAAAGGTCACTGAAGGTGATAAGAGTAACGAAGAAGAAGTGGACCGGGATGAAATGCCCTCGAGATTCATTGAATGGGGCTTAGAAGAAGAGGTAACATACGAGCTGGAAGATGGAGAAAAGTTTACTCCACAACATCCCGAGTGGTTCAAGAAAGAACGAGAAAAGCTTCCAGATTTATATCAAGTAATCATTGTAGAAAAGACACAGATTACTGATAAAATCATCAGCTGGATGCACAACAACTTTAGGGGAATGTTTGTGGTTAAGCACCGAGGAGGAGTAATCCAATATTTCAAAACAGGTTACGACCTGCAAACTCTTCCAAGATGGGATATACGAGAGCTTGGCAGACTAGACATGCTAAATCCAGATCGTAGCAGCGTCGGTGCAGATTTTGAGCGTATCATCGCTAAGGAATGCAACAGAGGATTTCAAGTATTTAAACCACAGCGTCCTCGACGAAGAGTTTCTAAAACTACAAGAGATCCCATCACGGGCAAAGGAAGGTGACTTGGGTTATCAACCCAGCTAAAGTGGTCACCAGGATCAAGCTCCCACCTGAAGTCTCTATTTCTCTAAACAATTTCAAAAAGTGGTTTTATGACAGTCAATATAACAACTCTAAACCGACACCCTCGAAATATTTTTCGACACCCCAATATATGTCAAAATATCCCAATATGTCCAAAAATACACCCCATACGTGAAAACGGACCCCGAATACCTTAAATATGATTAAAATAATAAAAAAATCTGATTTTGGGTTTGTCGTGGGCCGCGTAGAACCTTTAAGGATCTTACGCGGGCCGCTAGAGATCAAAGGTGTGGCGCAGCTCGGTGATGACACGTGTCATCATCGTGGCAGGTCTAGTCGATGACCCGGATCAGCTACAGCGTTGACCAGAGTTGACGCGGGCCGCGTAGGCCTTTGTCTACTCTTACACGGGTTGCGTAAAAGTAAAACTCAGCCCCTATATAAGCAGGCATCGGGTCTTCAGTCGAAATCGTTCAAAATTGTCTTTCTTTCTCTCAATTTCATGTAGTGTGAATTATACACGGGTCTAATACCCCCCTAAATAACAAAGTTCTGCTCCGTTGTAAGTATTATAACCCCTGGATACGTATTAGATACGCTGCCCAATTGATCTAGGGTTCCGTAACGGCTGTCGTGGTTCTGCCCGACATAGTCGTTGGAATGCCGTCTCGAGGAGGGTATTACTAATGTTAAAATGAGTTATTATACTAACATGTGGGCATTTGTGTAAATTATAGATTGTCACCAGGAAACCCTTACGGAAAATCTAAGACAGCAATGTGAGTAATCTCCTTTTTGCAAATTGTTTTTACAAAACCTCACTTAATTAATTATATATTAAACAGTTATTGAGTATTTGTAAGAATACAATTATCATAAGTTTGGGGTTTTGTATACAAAGTTATGTTACTGCCTTGTGAGGGGTAACATTTCCACAAGTCGGGTCTGACAGTACCATGGATGTTAATTGATATAACTTGGAAACAAATATAATTGCGAGATCGCCCTCAATACTGTACAATGGTTTTTATTTAAACTTGATTAAACTGGGATTCGCTCACCAGTATTTCCCACTGACAAATGTTTTTAAAACGCGTTTCAGGTAACAAAATGTGAAAACCAATTAGAAGCCAGCTGGACAGCACTGAAGGCTTGGAAAAGTGGCAATAAAGTTACCCAAAATAAAATAGATGTTTTTATTAAATAAAATAGGATTTATTCCTATGAAATTGTGTGTATTGCAAACTTGGGTTTTATCCCATGTGTTTAATATTATGAAAATGTGGTAATTTACTCTGATAAAATATTTCCTAACTACGGTCCTGATGTAAATTCCGCTGCCAAAATTGAATAAACACGTGATACCACCGAAACTGGCTCACGGCCGCCCGCTCCCAAGGATTAGGAATCAGGGGTTGTGACAGTCAAATAGGGGAAGCCGTGATCAGGTCCAACACAAATGAAGATATAAAAATTATGGACCCTATGGACGTGTTTATGTTTGGTCTATCTGACTTGAATGTGTTGAACTCTAATCGCATAAATGTTGGAGCAGGTAACGCCAATCTGGAAGAGGCTATGTTGTTTCAAAGAGCCGTAGAGAGAGCATGGAAAAGAAAAAGGGATATGCTTGATATTCTCGACAAGAATGAGAAAAAGAAAGAGGCAGCAGAGACAAAGAAGAAAAAAGAAACCAGGAAAAAGAAGAAGCTCGACAAAAAGAAAGATAAATCTCCATCTAAGTCGAAAGATTCCTCGTCAACTCCTCATGAAGAACAACAACCTCCAGCCTCATCCACATATGAGGCCATCAGGGATGACCCACCAACAAACAGTGAAGCTATTCTCAATCAAGAAACTCCAGAAACAACAGATGATGTTCAACCGCCACAACAAACAACAACCACTGCAGAGATCCCGACATACCTGCCAAAGAAGCTACAAGCAATCCAGCTGCTACATCTGAAGAACGAAAGTTTAAGCAAGTATGCAACGATCTAGGAGGGATGTTGTTAGACCATGTGAGATCGTTGATACTTGTTCTGGATTGGTTTTGTCATATTTTGTAGCTTTATAGAACTCTTGGGGTCAAGGTTGTAATATTTTGTAACTAGCAAATCTGACATGGTGTATTTAATATGCCAGCATATTTATAAATATGCTGACAAGTCAGTTACTATATATATGAATGTGATGAAGCCCTAGCCAAGCTTTTGGCTAGTTTTGGTGAAAAACCTTGTGTTGTTGCTCTTTGATCTTTGTGATAGTACTTAATCAGATTTCCAGGTGCTTTATTGTTTATTTACTTGTTTGGATTCAATACAACACTTGTTGTAATCATCAAACCATTAGCTTCATCTTCATCATTTGATTTCTCTTAACTTTCTCATGGTTCAAACACCTAATCAATAGGTCTTTTGGACTAAAACCATCAACCACTGTGATCTAGATAGTGTTTGGGATCTACAACTACAACAGAGAGAAGAGCATTACGGGAATCGTAAAAGTAGTAGAGACTATGGGCTTTTAGAGTTTTGCCAAAACTTATAAGGGTTTTTTCCATGTGTGTATATATTAATGTAGGGGAAGGATCTTTTAAGAATAAACTGTTTAACTAATTGTTTATAACTTCTCCGATTAATTATTCTCCCTTTAATTAATTAGGCAAAAACATTTTATCATTGATAATTCGAAATTAACACCACACATCGAAATTTATGTTATATATATGTCCTACACATATCAAAAATTTTCCTACAATTTATCCAACACATATCGAAATTTATCATACACATAGCGAAAATTTTCATTCACCATAAAATAGGTTGTCATGAAAGACAATAAATTAAATAATTAGTATGTTAGGGGAATACAATATAAATTAATTAATTTTATAAATTTATCTATATGCCTTTAGAATAACATTAAATATACATTATCAAATGACGTATTTCTATTGGTTTAAAACTTATTCTTTATATTCTTACAAAAAAATTTCTTCTCATTTGAACCCCACAATATACTAGAAGGGTGTCCGCATGATACAACAGAAAACACATACACTACAAGGATGTGTGTGGTTCGATTGGTTTGGTTTCTCAATTGCACCCGAAACCGAAGTAATTTGTTAGTCTGCTTTATTAACCAACTAGGTTATAACCCCGTGTAAAAACACGGGTTAAATAAATAAATTTTATATACTAAATAATAAAACAATATATCTTTAAAAACCTCATTTATTGCACGCGTTGAATAAATGTAATTTTATTTATTAAATAATCAAAAGTTATATTATAAGAACAATATTGTACGGGTTTAATAAATGTAATTGTATATACCAAATAAAAAAGTTATATCTTTAAAACCACGTATATTACACGGGTTGAATAAATAAATTTTATATACTAAATAATAAAACAATATATCTTTAAAAACCTCATTTATTGCATAGGTTGAAGAAATGTAATTTTATATACCAAATAATAAAAAATTACATCTTTAAAAATATGTGTATTACATGGTTTGAATAAATGTAATTTTCTGTACTAAATAATATATATATATATATATATATATAGGATAAGGATCATGTGAGAAGTAGTAGGCTAAATGAGAAACTTGAGAAGCATTCTGGACCACACATTTTCCCTAATTTTTTTTGGAAAAATCACAGCTTTTTGTTTAAGAATTAAATTTTTTTTTTTTGGATTTATACACATGTGTATATTGTTAATCTTTTAACTATACATATATGTATATTGTCAATTATACATATATGTATATACATGTTTAAAATTGAAAAATAAGTGTTATTTAGGGTTTAACATTAGTATTTAGGGTTTAGCATTAGGGTTTAGGGTTTAGCTTTATGGTTTAGGGTTTAGTTTTAGGGTTTAACATTAGGGTTTAGTATTAGGGTTTAGCAATAGTATTTAGGGTTTAGCATTAGGGTTTAGCTTTTGGGTTTAGCATTAGGGTTTAGCTTTTGGGTTTAGCTTTAACTTTTGGGTTTAGCTTTATCTTTAGGGTTTGTATTAGGGTTTAGCATTAAGGGTTTAGCTTTAGTGTTTAGTTTTAGCTTTTGGGTTTAGCATTAGGGTTTAGCTTTAGGGTTTAGAATTAGGGTTTAGCTTTAGGGTTTAGCTTTAGGGTTTAGAGTTTAGGGTTTAGCTTTAGGGTTTAGCTTTAGTGTTTATGGTTTAAGATTAATAATATACACATTTTTTCAATTTTAAACATGTATATACGTATATGTATAATTGACAATATACATATATGTATAGTTAAAAGATTAACAATATACACATGTGTATAAATCCAATTTTTTTTTTAATTCTTAAAGAAAAAGCAGCGATTTTTCAAAAAAAAACATTTTTTTTGCATTTTTTTCACATTTTTTTTGCTTAGGGAAAATGTGTGGTCCAGATTGCTTCTCAAGTTTCTCAAATAAGGTGGACTTCTCTTAGGATCCCTACCCTATATATATATATCCTTAAAAAAACCCCGTGTATTGTACGAATTGAATAAATCTAATTTTATACATCAAATAATAAAAAGTTATATCTTAAAAAACCTCATGTATTACATGGGTCGAGTAAATGTAATTTTGTATAGTGAAAATTAAAATATTTAATATATTAACACAAAGTTTGGTTTTCGTGATAAAAATAGATTATTCTGTTGTTGCAAAATTTGTTAACGAAGTCTCAATAAATTTAACCATTTATTTAAAACTTTGTAAATGTATAAATGATAAATAATATTAGTTAATTTTATTTTAAGTTTCATAAAATCTATTTGATACCAAACTAAACAAAATGTTCAAATATATAGTTAAGATCAACTTAGATAATTAAGTTTGAATATGAAGTAAATAGATGAATGTAAAAGTAATAATTAATTTAAATAAATAATATTATAAATTAGAAGAAGATTAAAATAAATAATAATTATCCATAATATATTAAACTAAATAATATTTTGTAGGAGGGTTATCTATAATTAATTAGAAGAGATTAAACTAAAATAATAATTATCTATAATAGATGCCCTAATATGATGACAAGTGTCCCCAAAGTGGTTTGTTTTATTATATAGTAAAGATATGCTTTCAGTTAATCAGTTTGCTTTATTATGTTAGATTGACGATTTTTTTGGTTCGTTTCGTTTAATTTCGGTTAATAGCCAAACCAAACCAAACTTGGGCTAAAACTTTTGTTTAGAAATAAAAGAAATTGAGGTATATAAATAAATGAAATCGAAATATAAATAAACGGAACGGAAGTATAAATATATGAAATGGAGGTATAAATATGAAATATACGAACTTGAGTCGTTTTCTAAATATAGAAAATGAATTGTTCGGTTCGGTTCAGACAATTTTGGTTAAACCGGGGTACAAAAAAACTGATAACTGGTTTTGGGTTAATCGGTTTTCAGTTAATAGTTTTTGCTTGATTTTCAGTTTACTCTGTTTTCGGTTCGATTTTAGTTAATTAGAAAATGAATTGTTCGGTTCGGTTCAGACAATTTTGGTTAAACCGGGGTACAAAAAAACTGATAACTGGTTTTGGGTTAATCGGTTTTCAGTTAATAGTTTTTGCTTGATTTTCAGTTTACTCTGTTTTCGGTTCGATTTTAGTTAATAATTCAGTATTCATCTATAGACACTGTTAATCACTTAAACCGAAGTAATCGGTTAGTCTATTTGATTGGTTCGGTTTCAGTTATTTTTTTATAGTTATTTTTTTATATTTATATATTTATACTATTTTATAATGCATGAGAGAATGACATTCTAGCAATATTATACTCAAATTAAAGAGAATAAAATGTTCAATATTGTGGCATAATCTTTTTTAGAAAAATATTAATGTATATAAAAGTTATGGTCGTTTAAAAAACGTGAGAGTAATTAGCTTTTTATAAGAGGGATAAAGTATTACCAATTAATTATCCATAATTTGGTTAAAGATGAGGAAATTAAAATGTAATTAAGATGAGGAAATTAAAGTGTAATTAGTGTTTGAATGACTAATTAACTTTCATTTTGAGGTTGTACCTTATGAGTTAAACTAAAAAAAGTTCTCAAACTTTTAGGTATCTTAGAATGTCATTCCCTCATGCATTATAAAATAGTATAAATATATAAATATAAAAAAATATGTATGTAATTTGAATTCGAATTGAATCAAATTGAAATTATAGATTTGTACCCGCTTCGAATTCGATTACTGAATTCGAATTTGAATGGAATTGAATACGAATTTTTGAAAACCGAATTTAAACCTTGATAATCGAATTCGAATCGAGTCAAAGTTTGAATTTTTTCAGAATCCGAATAAAACACTGAAGATTGGTTCCAGTTGTAAAGTTAAAAATGGGTTTGGAGGAAGTCAAATGAATAGCAAAGGTGTCCTAGGTTGCAATGAAACAAATAATTTAATGTAGATCACCAAATTCCGTGAGTCGTATACCACAAGTGATTCACATGTGAACGTCTGTGATATTTCATTTAGTTTGTGATGAAGCCCAATTCACAGTCAGTAACATGAAAGACCCTTGTCATGTGTCTCCCACTCAAGACTTGCAAAGGGTTTCTCTATTCAAATGACTTTGTATGAATCTACAGTCCTATGACGATGATGAATCTAGCTTCCTTGATGAATGACGCCGCTCTATGCTTGCTGGTTCAGTCACAAAAGTCCCTTGTTACTACAACCACTCTTCTTAGTGAGCCTCTATTCCTTTGCATGTTTGTCATACCCACACAAAGTATATTAAAATAGACATTCACAGGTAGCAAAGGTTCTTACAGATCACGAGTTTTTTCTCAAAGCCAGGCTACAAGACGTCTTTTAGAGGACATATTGAACTATATCGATAATATATTACAAGGGTTGCAAATGTGTGATTTGTATGTTTCTATGGAATCAACAATAATTCACTTACTAGAGGTTTGACAGTGGAAAACCTCAAAAAAACAAGAGAATCAAATTATATGAAAAGATATGCATCATGAAAAGGTTGAATTTGTTTGCAGTCATACATGCAGATGATAGTAGCAACCTAAACAAAAAAAAAAAAAAGTAATACCCACCGGAGATATTATGGAGCCTTTGCCATGATGAAGAAAATTGAGGAAAACTTAACTGCTTGTTCATGGCAGGCCACCTCTTCTGCTGCCCACTCGGTGGCTGCTAACTCTACCGCCACCGCTATTGCTAAACCCACAATCATTAGACCTGCTGCTGCTTCCTCGACCCCAGCCACCATAACCATTTCCACTTTCCCATCCCCGTCCACCACGACCATAGCCACTCTCCCTACGCCAACCGCCACCAGAGCCCCTTTCGGTATGTGAGACGCTGCCATAACCACTTTCCATACACAATCTGCTACCATAGCCACTTTCTCTACGCCAGCCACCACGAGACCCACGTTCTCGACCATAGTTGCCACCAGACCCACTTTCTCGGCCATAGCTGCCCCCAGACCCACTTTCTCGACCATAGCTGCTACCAGACCCACTTTCTCTAGCATAGCTGCCAGCACAGCCACTCCATCCACCACCAGAGCCACTCCAGCCACCAACAGACCCACTATCTCTAGCATAGCTACCAGCAGAGCCACTCCAGCCACCACGAGAGCCATTCCGACCACCACCAGACCCACTTTCCCTAACATGGCTGCCAGCAGAGCCACCACAAGACCCAGTTTCTCTATCATAGTTGCCAGCAGAGGCACTCCGACCACCACCAGACCCACTTTCTCTAACATAGATGCCACTCCAGCCATCGCCTCTTTGCTTTTTGGCTTCTTCAACAGTAAGCCTGCTGCCTCCAACTTCAGATCCATCAAGCCCCAAAGCTTGACGGAACCCATTCCTTTCTGTAAACTCAATAAAAGCAACTCTGCACAAACAAGTTAATTCAACAGATGTTACAATTCCTTTTGGCCCTGGGATCTATTTAGCTTATCAACCATCAAAAACCAATTTCAGAATACAAACCCTGTAGGAGCCCCAGACACGTGATCTTTCTGTATGTACACACGTGAAATCTCTCCACACTTCTCAAAATGCTTTTCAAGTCTACTCTGAATCTGCAGCAGATAAGAGATTAAACAAATCGTTTATCTGTCAGATACTTGTTATGTAAAACAGATGAGAGAGACGCTTTTTTAATTCGAAAAACTAGATTGTTATTAAAGATTGTAATCATCTAAAGATATAAATGATTGATGCTGAATATAAATATTGGAATGTATATGTTTGCAAGATTTCATATTTACATAAACGTACATTGTCAAAACCGTCCCTAGATTCAAATCCTCGAACATATACCGTTTTTGCTTGAGCACGACCACCCCTTTGGTTAGACTTGTCCATGCTACATTCAGTAAAAAGATATGTAATTAGCTAACACATTTCATTGTTAGACTCGTAATATACAAATTGCCAGGCATGATACCTGTTACCCGGTGTGTACGCACCTCGTTGTCGCCTTGTATACTCAAGTGCAACTCGCCGATCTAGTAGAACCTCCTTGTTTAGTTTGAGAGCCTGGATATAATTGAGGAAAAAGATGGACCTATGAATTTAAAAAAATTATTGACCAGCCATATTAAAGGTGGGCCCATTTACTATATAGGGTCAAAAGCCTCCCAAAGAGCATAAAAGCTTTCTAAATCCCTTTTAACAGACACTTAATTGTAATCATATAATGTGACCCTAATTTTGAATTAAAAGTGTATTTAACCCTTATTACCCAAATGGTGCAATTAATACCTCTTGAGCTGCTTCAGCAGTGGCGAACTCAATGTGGCCATAGCCCAAGAATCGGTCATCTTTAATGGCAAATCGGATGTCAGCAATTTCACCAACATTTTTGAAGAAATCCCTTCTATATGGTCAAACAACTAGTCAAACAACAAAATGAGTTACAAAACCTGAGTAGTTGCAAAAGAAGTGCTTACACATCGTCTTCTTCAATTAAAAAACTTAAATTGCCAAGAAACAAAGTTTTTGATCCCGTGTCATGAGTAGGGTTGTGTTCTGTTGCCAAATCAAGCCTCGTCGGATGATCAAGTAACAACTCACTTTTCTGTTTGAGAGCCTGCATAAAATGTTTTGAGAGGATGTATGTGAATATCCAACAATAATTTGACGACTACAGTTTGAGAGATAGAGTAGTGATGCATGCATGCTCACTGCTGTCTAAAAGGCTCCTAGACTTACATTTCTTCTATTTGGGGTTTGGTGGTCCTGTGTAGAACAATCATCTTTGTCTTTTTCCTTGTACTCATTAGAGATACTAACTCTTTCGGCATCATATTGTGTAGTTGCTGGAGGTCTTTCAACCTACCAAACATCATCATCAGGAAGTTCAGCTTTCACCACCATTAAAATTCAATTACTCAGAAGAAAAATAAAATTACTCAATCATATTATGGATTTTAACCATATCCACCAAAATCTTAACCATGATCATTCAACTAGTGAGAGGAAATGAAAATTGTCCAATCCTTTAATAACATGCAACGTCACTTAAAGCTTATAGTAAATACATACATAAATATACGAGCTATGTATCGATACACTTAGACCTTGGTAATCCCATAACAGATATATCAAAAGACTGCCCAGCACAAGTGTTGAAGATTTGTACCACTGAACGTGAACAAGAAGTTTTAGATGTTCCCAACCAACAATTTTTTGAAGCTCATGTAAGATCTTAGAAATACATGTGGAGTTGGAACTTGAAAGGGATTACCAAACATCCCTTATGGAATAATTCCAACTAATTAAATTAAGTGTAATTATTTTTGTGTAGCAGAAAATCAGAATCAATGCCGTCAGATACCATTGAGGAGAAGATTTTCACGGTCTGGTTTGTAAGACACAGTGAGCTGATATTCCAACAATTCTACTATCCAAATTTGTTGTAGTTTGAACAAGTATGGACGCCAATGCTTAATGGTGAGTACTTCTTTTTCATATGTCAATTTGATCAGATAAAGCATTGCAGAAGTAGGCAAACCTACCTTTTTGGTGAGTTCAGTGAGTGCGTGGGGTGGCCTAGAACAGCCATGACGTTTTTTTGGCGACATGTGAGTCCTTTAACTACTATGCAAAATATTTGATGGAAGTTCTTATTGCTAATAACCAGTTGATTGGCAAGGGATGTTGGGCCTTATTTAGGAGACTATCCCATTCCCAGGTGCTGCTGCAAAGAATATATCATTCATCAAAGCTTGAAAGGTAAACGGACATGACAATGCCTATTATGTGTGAAGAAAGAAATCCACTTTTATGCCAGCAGATCTGGAAGCTCCTCAACGACCAGAATCAGGTATTTTATCTATCTGGAATAGTTTGTTGATTAAAGGAACACCATTTTGTTGGGGCAAGGGAACACAAGTCCGTTTAGATAATTGACAAGTTTCAGATTTGAAGGAACGGGCATTTTTGTTATGAAACAATTGTTGTGTAAGTACATGAATTCGGGTTGGGAAATGAACAAGTACAAGTTGAATTAGAGGTAGGTGCTTAATTCAAGTTGCCACGCCTTTCCCATATGTAGAGTTTATCTTCTAAGTATGTAAGTTACACAATTCATTACCTGTTGCAAAGGCTTACCTTGCTTTTATAGAGTAGGTGATCCCTCCACTTTTGTTTCTTCATCAATGTGGGACAAAGAAACAATGGAATGGATGAATTCTTTGGGAAAGCAAGGGGCTCTTTTATAGCCATTTCTTTTATCCAAAATTTCTTTCTCATCCGATGTGGGATGAGAATATGCAAGAATTCCAAAAGATTTTGAGGATTTAAATGCTTTAAAGGGTTGTACCTTGTGTTTTAATACTTGTAATTACTTTCTTGTCCTCCTTATATGCATTATAATATAGTATTGATAATAGGGTGAGGTTAGGCTACAAAGTGTGTTTTTCCTAAAAAGTGTAAGAAGTGATCATAGCCATAAGCTATTAGAGTAGGGTAATTAATGGATGAGATTAAAGGATTTGCAAAACAGTAATATGTGTTTTAATTAGATTAGTTGATTAATTAAGGGTATGAAGGTAAATTCAGCATGTTGTAAATTCAGGACCCTACGGGGTCTTTTATAAAAGTCATATACATTTTTACAATAATTTTTTTTTCAAAAAAATACACCATAATAATGAGTGTTTTTTATCTTTAATATGTTTTTAAAAAAAATACACCATAATAATGAGCGTTTTTTTATCTTTAATATGAGTACTATACTGCTATCTATGTTGTCAAAGACGCAAGGCGCAGGCGAGGCGCATCGGCCTCGCCCGGAGCCTAGGCACAAGGCGCAAAAAAAGCGTGAGCTTTTTTAAGAAAAGCGCACATAGAGAAAAAATATAAAAAATATGTTATGCTTTGAAAATAAATAAGATTCCACATATAAAATTAAAAAAACTATTATATATGTCATTTAAGATCATGGAGCTAATAGTTAGTAGCAAAAGTTTAGGACTTATATGTTGTAAGTTTTGGGTGTGTGAATAAAAGTCTCAAAAGGTGGTAAATACTTTGTCCCACATTGGTGTGGGAACAAAGTGAGTGGTTGTTTATAAGGTAAAGCCTTTACTACTCTATTGTAGCTTTATGACATGTTTTACCACAAGTCCTACCCGCGCGCAAGGGGGGGGGGGGGGGGGTGCAAAAATGAGTTTCTGAGCTGGAATTTGGTTGAACTCATGCCTGCCCGCACCTGCGGACACGAATGCAGCTCCGAGAAACCCGGGCCCGCGTAGGGGTAAAATGTTCGAGACGGTATGGTAGGGTAAGGCACCGGTGTTATAACTTATAAGGTAAAAATAATAAAATATTAACGTACCGGTACCGGAAACTCTAAAAAGTGGGTACCAAATCACGAAAATAATTCGATAACGGTACCAGTACCAAATGCTCATCCCTTTTAGAGATGAGCTCGGTACCGGTACTGAATATGTTCAATACCGGTACAACACTGGTATTTGAAGGTAAAATCCCGATACCGTATCGGTACCGAAAATGCTAGAAAAGTGGGTACCAAATTGGTACCTAAAAATAAAATAATTCGATACGGGAAATTTTATACCGGTATGCTCGTCCCTATTTACTTATATAAAAAAAATACGTTTCAACTAGGTCTTTTGAGTCCATGATGTTTTTGTTTTTTTTAAATGGTGATTAATTTGTAGCAAATATATGGTGTTTTTAATCCATTATAGCGGTGTTTTATTTATAGCTAGTATAGTGTTTTTATTTTGCAATTAACAAAGGGTAGATGGTGTTATTTTGCAGGTAACAATGGGTATTTGGTGTTTTATTTTGAAGGAATTGTCCAATTTACTCCTATACCCTTTACCCTAATGATTAACAATTGACACATGTCACACACCTATGGCTTCTCATACTTTTTAAGACTTTAAACTTTGTAGCCAACTCCTAACCTATACACACACTTGTATACAACTATATATAACTATAGTTATTAAAGGCGCGAGGCGCACTCTGGGTGATTTGTTGGGCCCGGGGCTTTATTTGCGCTTATGCGCCTGGGCGCTGCTTTAATTACTATGACATGAACTAACATGAAGCATAGTTTTTAAGGCGCGAGGCGCACTCAGGGCGATTTGTTGGGCCCGGGGCTTATTTGCGCCTAGGCGCGCCTGGGCGCTCGCTTTAATAACTATGTAGATAACACACGAATATGTTGAAACAAAAATGGGAATAAAAAGATCAATACCATGATTCTAAAAATCAAATAAAGTAAGGTACACAAAACTTTGGGTTTGACACGATTTACCATTCATATTTTTCCACATCTCCAACATTTTTATACAATTCATTAGTACCCCCTAACTTATATATCTTGCAAGTAGCTTAGGTAGACAAGCTTAAGATTTTGATCTTCTTGTAGCTAGCATTTATGTTTCATTTCCACTTCCTTACAAAAAAAAATGTACAAATTATTATCCATAAAAGTTCTTGAACTGGTTCCATGTCATGTAATAAGGCCTATGTGAAAGAATGTGTTATGCTTATTATGTAAACTATATATGGTATATATGGGGCAAGTTCCCCTAAAAAGTTGGTTTTGCCTAACAATTTTGAGAAATGTTTTACGGACTTGATATCTAGCTTAAACGAATTCTGATTGAGCTCATTCCAACAGTGTTGGAGCCGGCTCGTTGAACCCTAAGACCTAAGCTCTAAAGCTAAACCCTAAATCTAAACACTAAAGGCTAAATCATAAAAGCAAAACCCTATAACTAAACCTTAAAAGCTAAACCACGAAGCTAAATGAGTGGGATTTTAATGTGTAAGTTTGATTGTTAAAGTCTAGATTATAACTTGTAAAATGGCATTAGAACTGGGATGTAGCAACCTGGATATTGCTTATCTTTTTGTCAAAGGGGACATATGCTATATGGAATTGTAGAAGCATCTATTCTAAAAACAATCGAAACCCATTTGCCTCTCAAGTCTTAGCTTGACAGCCTTATCAAAAGGTTTTCAATTAAGCTTCTCCATGGTTTTGAAATGTTTATTTATTTATTTTTATTTTTTGCCTGATGAAAAGATAATTTCAGCTGCAAGGTGAGAGTAGTCATTATCAAAGGTACAATACTACTTGGCACATAGCTACTAAGGGCAAGACAATCCATCAGCTTGAAGTTAATAACGAAGGAAGATGTCAACTAACTTATCATCAAAGAAGCACTTAATCCTACTACTTAACAGTGGCTCCACTGCATTACAAAACATTGAGGAGGACAAATCAATCATCAAAAAAACAAACCTCGTTCTGTCCCTCCCTTTTCTTATGCTTCTTGTTACCCACAACTTGAGGCTCAACAACCTCCTCTGCACCTCTCTTGCCTACATAGATATCCAAACTAATTTACAGAAAATCAACAATGAAACTGAATAAAAGCAATCAAGAAGGTACCATTGTTTACTGGATTGGTGGGTGGAGCAAGATCTGAATCGACCTGACATTGAAAATCAAGTAGAGCAATGACAAATACATACAAATCACATAAACAGATATACAACATAAAAAGGGACTGTACTTGTAGGCGTGATTCAGCCATTCGATGCACCAAAAAGTTTATTCTGGGGTTCTCGACCTGAAGAAGAAGAAGAAGAAGAACAAGGCAGCCAGGGTTAGAAATTTATTATTTCTTTTTTTTTAATCTCAAAATTAAGACTTTGTGAAAATATGAACTACAAAAGCCTGAATAAGACTTTGTGAAAAAAAAAATAATAAAATAAAAAAAGTTAAGTTGAATACAATTTGCGTCCTAGACCTCGTAAGATGAAAAGCGCTGCCATACGAGTTCCTCCACCCAACTTCTGTTAGTTTGACTATGTTTGACCGTCAATGGTGAGGGTAAAATAGTAATTTCATCATTTATATGGCTGATTTATAAGAAAAAACAATTGAAACCCTCGAGATGTCATATATGTATTGACAAATCCGTGCAAGGGACGTGTATTGCGATCCTGAAGCCTTATGTGGTAAGTGTTTGATTGTTGAATTCCGAAAATTGAGTGGGTTATAGATTTCAAATTCACTAATAACGTGTTTATTTTTCGTTACAGCAAATCAACCAAATTTCTGTACCCTCAAGGTTTCTCATGGTGGTGAATTTTTGGATTATCCAGGAAGGGAATACAACAATGGTAAGATAACTTACGTTGATAATGTGAATACTGAGCAATTGCGTTTTGATGTCCTGGACCAAATTATGAAGGACATTTGTAAGTCCCGAAAACGGATCTACCAACGATATCAAACGATCACCAAGGATGGGCGGAATCCAAACATGATGAGATTCAAGAAAACCGGAAAATAAGAAGATCGAGAAGATCGAGAAGAACGAGAATAACACACGAATCACTTCAAACATGCATACGATTCTATTACTATCAAATAGCAAAACCGTCTGATACAAGTTCTTCACCTCTCTCTCTAAGTTTTTCTCTCTCTATCTCATGGAGGCTTCCTCTAAGGTCTTCTCTAAAGGCTTACCCTAGAAATGACATAAAGTTGTTTATATACCTAGGGTAAGCCCATGCCCCTCATGGGCTCCCCATGGGCTTGCCTGGTCCACATGGTCTTAGGCATGTCTCAAATGGCCTATAAAGGCTCAAACCTAACACAAACTAACCCAAATAAATCCCAGTTCGCTACCATAGACCATTGCGTATATTTGATGCGTCAGTCTCACACTTCTAGGACCTAACAATCTCCCCCTATACTGATGCAATTAAACAATACTCTTGTTCATTCAAAAACATTGTTTTATACAGGACATTTTGGTTGTACAAGACAATATTTCCTATGATTTAAGCAAATACCTTTTTGTTTACCGTACAAGACATTGATTTATACATAACAATTTGGTTTACACAAGACATTGTTCTACACATGACATTTTGTTTACGCATGACATTGTCTTAGGCATGACACATTTTATACAAGACATGACACATTTTATACGAGACATGAAACAGTTTGTACAAGACATGACATATTTTGGTTATTAAGTTAACCTTGCATTACTTCTTTTAAATCATTTGATTTTCATATGATTTCATAAAAGACAACACTTTTATAATGATTCATGGCTACTTTTGAAAAAGTCAAACATTTCTTTAACAATCAAAACCATGAATCTTCAACACAAATCCTATGTTACTCACATGCATTTTTATGCTGACGTTTTATTTTCACATATGTTTCAGGAGCTTATGTTTGACTTTTGAAAATAATTTTGATGGAACTTGGAATCACATTTGATTTTCAAAGAATGTTGAAAGAAAAGAAAATGGAAGGAATGTTCATGGCATACGGTTTTAGTGCAAGAGGAATTGCAAAATTGTTGTCAAGATTCTTTTTGCATGTGTGCCATGTGTTTGAAAAGCATGATTGCATGAGAGATTAATGGTCTTGGAGAACTCACTTCGCTCCACTTGTCCATATACACACACACAATTTCGCCTACATACATGTGTATATAATATATAGTGTTAAATACAGGTATTTAACTAACTACCGGGTATTTTATCTCGCGTTTAAATTGCGTTTTAAGGCGTTTAAAATTATTTTTATCATTCTGTAATAATTAACTCGCCATAATATTACTGAACAATATTTTATTTGCCTAGACTAGTTGCGTTGTCTGTATTTTGCAGTATACGCGCAGTATTACGCAGTATGCGCTTAAACTCGAAAAATAGCGTTTTTAAGCATTTAAATTAAATTTTCTTTACGAATATGATTAAAAATAGGATTTTAATCATAACGGAATATTTTTAGGATTTTAACATTATCCGGGTGGTCACCGACGTTCGTTTCACATTTTGCTCGTTACACGATAGGCGTTCATCTTATTATTGCCAACATAATATTTAACAAAGTTTAGATTTTCCAACTCAACAAATACCACATAATAACACCACATTTAATAAAATATTGCCTTTATTTATTCATAACACATGTCGCACTAGTAAGGTACGGACTCAAAATAGCTGGGTGTCACAACTTCGACTAGTAAACGTGGTAATCAGAAGGTGCAATCGCAAAGGATTATAACCTTCGTGATTACGATCACGTTGAAAAGTTCAATTGAACTTTGAATTGACAAATTAAGGTCAGAACCGAAAGTCAAACTGTTTGACTTTTAGCTCAAAAATGACTAAATAAATGAAATAGACTAAGGATGAGTACTTACTTGTGTTTGAGAGACACTTAAGACTCAGATAGGAGGTCTCCAATTGCTGGAAACAACTCTAATGATATGGGAGAAGAGAATGTAGGAATGAGCAAGGAATTTGAGGAAAAGAGCTTGCTATTTATAGTTGTTTAAAGGCCACAAGATGATTATAAGTGTCCAAGGAGGTGGCATGATCAGTATGGGGGTCCTAACACTTGTCAAATGCAGGAAGAAACCAGGAAAATTGAGTTCTTGGGCTCCAAGGCAGTCAAAACTGTTGGCTGTCAAGAATCTGGTCACTGGGCACCCCATACGTGTAACAACCCGACTTTTCGGATCGTTACCCGATTGCTTTTAGTTCGATTGTAATTGTCTTGTATTCCGAGATTCGATATAAATAAAGGGTTATGTTATACTAAATACATTTTCATCACACCGCACTGCTACACGTTTAAATGCTTTATATTCGCAACGCTTACGCAACACGAATTACAGAGAATTATGCTATTTAAATTGCCGAGTGTGTTTGTTTGGTTACCATACGCCCCCGCATACGCTTATCACGACTAACACGCTGAATCACAAACGCTGTTATTAGTAGTAGTAATGTTATGCTGTGTGTTCTTATGTGCATTACTTGTGTGTGCTTATTATGTATATTGTTACTCGCAAACGCTATCGCAACGCAAACTCAACGCTACTCGCACAACTCGATTTATCACCCTAAAACACAACGCGACCCGAAACACGATGTTACGCCAAAATACTTAAAGTACCAATACTAACTAACACAACAAAACACATTAAACGAGTACCTTACACACGAAACGAGGAAAAGGTTTCACAAAACAGCACCTTCGAACGAAGCCAGCTGGCCTCGTACAAAGGCAGTTGCTTCGAACAAGGTCCTTCTGTGCGAACCCACCTCCTCTATAAATACCCAGCCACACTCCTCATTCTTTCTCACTTGCTGATTTCATACCGAAACTCTGCCGAATTGATGTCCGACCATTTTTCAAGTAAGATTTAACAGTTTTATTCAATTACACAACGTTTTCCACTTCGATTTCCACAAGAATCACTTCGTTTTCATCTAAACTCTTATGTTTTCACTTAAAAACTTCATCTTTTTCACTTAACTTCTTATTTTCTTCATAAATTCCCGTTTTTACAAAAACTCTTCATCTTTTTCATCAAAACTTCTTCTTTCACAACGGATATACACTTAACCAAGTGTATTGGGACTAGCCATGGCTTCCCAAGTTAGAAATCGGTTGATTTCATGCTCACCAAGTGTTAGATCTAGGTTGAAATTCTTAAAAAAACTCGTTTGTACTTGATTTTCACCCTAAACGGACCCAAAACGACATGTATTTCGTTCACTGAATAGTGGAACGGGGTAATGTCGAAACCAGCTTGAATAGGACTTGGAAACACATCCGGTTCAGGTGAAAACACAACACCGAATGCCAAAAACAACCACGTTTGTGAACTCCTCTGTGCGAAGCCAGCTTCGTACGAAGGCACTGGTTTTACACCTAACATCCCGATTCCCACTCGTGACGTAATCAAAGACCTCTCCGACTTTAAGTTTAATCAGTAGCTTAAGGTTGGAGGGATGAACACTCGATTTTCCGAAGACAGATGCGAAGACACTCGATTTTGGACAACAGAAGCCCCACGTGTGTGAAGACCCACCTTCGTACGAAGGCACCAGCTTCGTACGAAGCTTCTGTTTCCCACCGACACTCTGATTTTTTGACCGTTTCAACACTTTGGAGGACTTACACTTCTGTTCCCGTACACAGGCTGATCCGGCGCTCCCTTCAATCCATTGAGGATCATGTTTATTGATTAGTACACGCTCTGTGAGTATACTCGAACCCATTTTCATTTAACGCACTTTTGGATGTTATATACGTTCAATATCAATCACAACACCCAACGCAAACACTTTATAAACGCTAACCGCTCCCGCATGTTATACGTGATTTGTTGAATGACTGTTTACACAGTGTTATACCAGACAGCCTTTAGCAACGATAGTACTATAGTTTGGACTTAGCACCTGTTGCGATAGGGGTTGCTAAGGATCACATTACTTTACTTCACGTGTTTACTTCGGTGAACATGTGTCACGCATACTCTACATCGCAGTCACGTGGTTAGGTTGTATCATTGTTGGTAGTGACATGCATTGCCCGTTACGTGTTACATGCTGGTTATGCATAAACGCTTTTTATACTATATCTATGCAAACTTGTGTACTCACCTTTACTTTCTGTATTGACTTTTATTTTAACGTATGTGGCAGGTTGATGGATTGTTATGCTGAAATCAAGATAGGAAGTCTAGAAACTCATCTAATAAAATCTAGGTTATCAGACTTGTTTTGTTTAAGAGATGTGAAATCTGTGATGACTGTTTTTGAAATATTTGTTTCTGGGTATGGGACAATGAACCTTTTTAAATATTGTCATTTAATAGTTGTTATGGATTCTTGTAGGTCCCTCGGAGGTTGAGGTTAAACCTTATCCTTGTTATGTTTAACACTCTAGCAAGTGCGGAATCCAAGCTAGAATGCAAACCGATAGTTTAGATGAAAGCACAAGTTACAAAGAGAAAGAGTAGACACGCAATATATCAAAGTTTTCTCTTGTATTTCAGTGGACACGGTTACAGCCCTTGACCAAACTGAAATGCTCTCTACAAGACTTGGTTCACTCACATGCACTATCCAAAGAACTTTCAAGACTAACTCTGAACTGAACCATGTATGGGATATATATACCCATAACAGATAACATGCTCGAAGGATAATGTAATCTGGTCGAAGGATCATCTATCGACCAGAAAACTATCGAAGGATCCATACATACCTCGAAGGATGATATATCCTTCGAGGTCCATATGTATCCATCGAAGGTTGTCTTTCGAGGTCATCGAAGGATACAAACCATCCTTCGATGACATCCTTCGAAGCATACAATCTTACATACAAAGTGTTGACTGTTTGGCCAAGTCAACCAGGAGGATGGTTGACTTGGTCAAACTCACATTCAAACACATATACAACACAACAAAAGACGTAAACACGACAGACAAAAGACATCGTTTTATACATTACAAAATACAGACAAAGTACAGACACAAGTGCACCAACAAACTCCCCCTTGGCTGTAGCTTTGTCTCGATCTTCGTGTCTTTAAGTCTCGGACGTCCTTTCAACTGTCAAATGATGTGATGACCATGCACTTCCCGCATTAACCAGTAGATTGAAACAGTACCGGGCCATCTTCTGAAACTTCATTGCTTGATCTCGATCCCGCACCAAGTAGTTTATCTCATGATCCTTCAGAACAATAATATCCGATCTGGACATGTTAGAAATCCACATCGGATCTATTATTCTAAAGTTCTCCTGACTATCTCTGAATAGGATCACGGCTTCTCCAGTATCCGCATCATAGACCCAGCAACGAAAGTTTCCTAGAAAGTCAGTCTTCATTTTCAGCAAAGGTATCTTCTTCATCTCTTTTGGAGGATCATACACCAAACGATAGCGAGCAGTGTTTGTTTCTGGATCAAGTGTAAATCTGATCTGCTCGTATCTAGGAAACTGTGGCTTGTATAAAGGATCCTTCCAGCCCCTTCTTCTTTCCAACCTGATTTTCTTAGCAAACAATTCCACCATCTTATCTTCGACTCGATTGATAACATCTAGTTGAGCTAACACTGCAACATCATAGTATGGAAGTGAGAGAATACTGAGAAGAGTACTGAAATACTGAAGACCATGTTCTCGTTTCACGACCATGCAGTGAAGTTCCTTAACAAACATCCAACTAATAATGCGACCCCGAGCCCGATTCTTTTCCAGACTCATATAATTAGCCTGATCCAATGGAGGGAGCGGAGGAGGATTCCTAGCTAGGAAATCCGCTCGCCATTCTTTCATGGTCTTCTCACGGTTTTCTTGAGCTGTCGGAGAGTCTGAAGAAGGATTGGCAAATTCTGCTGTCTTTTCTGCCACATAATCATCATCAAGAGCATTCACCTCCGCATTGTCTTTCCCAACATAAACAGGACGTTCAGGATCCGAACCGATGAAGATTTCATCAATTGTAGAGAAATCGGTTTGGTCCTGAACCAACGGAGTAGCATCAATCATGCTTACAGCAATCTCATCCAATTCCATCAGAGCCCGTACCTGTTCATCAGACATTTCGGTAACATGTTCTCCCTCTTCTAACAGTTCACCCGTGACTGGATGATACTGAAGAACACCTGAGGATTCAGGGAGATCTGCAAACATTTCTGGTTCCAGCCATTTGTTGTTCTGCGGTGCCTCGTAGTCCGGAACATCGAGATGACCAATAAGCTTCCTAATTGGATCCGATTCCTTATAGTTGGACATGGATTTGAAAATCAGCAGCGTACGCTCATTCATCGGATTGACAGGAAGAACATCTGCTTCAGCTTTAGGAAGATCAGGAATCTGATCATCAATCATCATCTGCAGGAATCTAGGATATAGCCAAAACTTGGTAGATGTTCGTTGAGTTGCTGAAGGGAGTGGTCTTCGAGCATTTTCTTTCAGATTGTCGAAAATATAACGTGATATGTTAAAAGGCTTGTTCAGAATCAAAGCCGTAAACAATCCCGTTAAATCAATCGGCGACAGATCATATCCAGATCGTTTGTTGCTCAGGCAGTGAATAAGGATATGCAATAAGAGCTTGTATCGAAGCGGCATAAACTTTTTGTTGATCTGATTTGCAAGAACGTTATCGCTGTACCGTAACCTCATCAGCAAGCCCCGCTGACATTGTAAATCAATAGAAGTAGCATCTTCTGGTTGATCACCTAGTTGCAGACGTGCTCTGATAGTGTTTTCTGTAATCACCACGGGTTTCTCAGCGACGAATCCATTAATCACTTCCTTATTCTCCACTGTTTCAACCACAGCCGAATTCCAGAAATCCTTGATGTGCGACTGATAGGCAGTGTGCTGTGTAGTGATCGCATAGTTGATACGAGCGCGATGAAGGTACTCCATAATTCCTGTGAATTCCGGACTGATCTTGCCTTCCGGTTGTAAATAAGCAGCCATGTTATGTCTAGATTCAGACATAGATTCAACCTCAGATTTCTCCTTCTTTGTTGGCTTTGCCCGTTCCTTTTTCGCCTTTGGTGCCATTTCTGTACATCAAAACATTGACACGTAATGAGAAAAAGTCAAACAGTCAACAAGAATTCCACACTTAGAGAAATTTCAATTTCTTGGAAAAACTTCTAAGTGTTCTGTCTCGAAAGATCTCATTTAGGCATCGAAGGATGACACATTGATCGAAAGATGTTATATGCTTCGAAAGATGACAGGCCATATCGAAAGATCATCTTTCGAAAGATAAAAATTTTGAAAGATATTTGATCAATCGAAGGATCTGATCAACCGAAGGATGATCCTTCGAAATGCTTAGTATCCCGGTGACACTGTTCATCGGCGATTTTCCGGCGACCTGTTCATCGTTTTTCGGTGACCATTTTAAGTGTGTTTTAGGTATGTTTCAAACCATCAATATAACACCACTTAAAACATCAACAATAAGGCACCTTAAAACAGACATAATAACATCAAACTCAACCCCGGACACAAAGCCTAACCCGGATACAAACACATACACATGTACCGATTAACCAAGAATACACAACTCCCTTTCAAACCGTTTAAGACACAAGACAATGACTCTGAAACAAAGAACATCCGTCAAAATACAACATTTTAAACATCAAAACCTGCAACTAACATATTCACATTGCATAACATATGATCAAATGAAATGTTTATGTTGTTGTTTGAATCGTGTATTAGGGTTATCCTACCGAGATTGTAGATGAAATCCTGATACACTAAGTTTTTGATTAAATTTTGGCAGAGTTTCGGTAGGATCAGAGGATTTTTGAATAGTGAAGTTGAATCAGTTATGTTGAAATGAAGAAGAAGACCCTTTTTATACCCTGACCTCGAAAGTCGAACCGTCTCGAAGGATAGATGACCTTTCGAAAGATGTAAAGGTGTCCCGAAAGATCACCTTTGGGTCGAAGGATACCAGATATTTGAAAGATCTGGATCGAAGGATACCAGATATTTGTTGTTATCCTTCGAAAGATATCTTTCGATCTAAACCATCTTTCGACTGAGATGATTGACTTTCGTTGACTTCCTTTGACCATCTGATCTTTCGAGGGCCATTGCTTCCTCGAAGGATCAGATTTCCACCAACACT
Organism: Helianthus tuberosus; assembly: GCA_030545235.1. NCBI lineage: Eukaryota > Viridiplantae > Streptophyta > Magnoliopsida > Asterales > Asteraceae > Helianthus > Helianthus tuberosus. The sequence continues at coordinate 126,406,596 of CM060405.1, forward strand.
TTGGATTTTTGGGAAATTTCAATTCAAACCCTTCAAATTTTTGAGGTTTTTCAGAAATGACCATTTTGAAAAGTTGTCCGTTATGAAGTTCTGCAAAGGTTAGTTTTATGAAGTATCTCGGCTTGTCAGGTATCGGATCGAGCACCAACATCAGTTAATCAAAAATAATATTAAATTGAAAATCTTTTTGGGTTTTTGATAAAATAAAAGACAACAATTTTAATATCCTTTGAATGTTATCAAACGACATCACCGCTAATGTCGTGCTGATATGCACCAAACGACAAAACTGTTTAAAATAAGACAATAAAACTAAGCAGTAAATAGATATGTACAAACACAACAATATTTTTGCGAGTTTCTGGCGAAGAGAATCATATCAGCTTGCGGTCTTTTGTCAAAACACATTTTCTTTTAAAATTCTTTTACAGAAGTGGATAAGTATTCTACCACAATTACCGATATTGTTGTCCATTTAAACTCAGCGATCAAGTGTAATCATAATGCATTGAGATACGTTAAGGTATGATTTATACTTACCGACCGGTGTTCATCCACTCACGACACATTCCCGTATCAAGGTATGCACGAGAGTTCATCTTACTGGGGAGTATACCATTTATCATCCGTTTTTAACGTATATACATGTGAACAAGTCACTTATTTGAGTTGAAAACAAGCCCTATGTGATAGAATCACTTATTGATGAGGAACTTGATTTTCGATGCATGAGGGCACAGGAGCAAGTCCGTGAACAGGTCAGTACTTCCGTACAGCAGAGAGACGAACTTGACTCCCGGATAAATGTGATATTTTATCACTTATTTTGTATGGACATGTGATTGTTTATCACTTATTGTGGTCGAATGCAGTATGAGATATGTACACGTATGTATGGTATCATGGAAGAACTTAGACTTTGTCTTTTATAGAAACAACCATGATACCCAGATGATAAACAGCATAAACCCCAAATATCTCAGAACCTCGGCAATCTATCAAACGAAATTTCGGTACCAAGACCATATGCCAATGAGCGGTTCCCACGCGGTTTTCAGTTCGTTATGTTTATATCTCCTGCATACTTTAAAATGATCGTGAGTCTACCGGTACATCGTTAGTAGAGCTACTTATCTTTTTCTTTTCTTTTGATTTCTAGAAACATGTTTCGACCGACCTCTGATGTAATATCATTTTCTCTTATATTACCAAGAAACTCATTTTTGTTTTTCTATTGTTTTTGTGATTTTCTGAATTTTCTCCCCCTTAAATGCAGAAAGTAAATAAATTAAAGACATATTTTTGTATTTTTGGGGTTTTTCAATGTTTTTGTATTTTTCTTGAAACTTTCTCCCCCTAAAATTCAAAAATAAAATAAAGTAAAAACATATTTTTGGATTTTGGGTTTTAGAAAAATATTTACAAAAACGATTTCCTGATGTCGGTTACTCTTGCTTCACCTTGATGCCGTTTACCAAAAGTAAAAAATCGAATCTTGATTTATCAAATGCTTTGGTAAAAAGGTCGGCACGTTGGTGATCGGTATGAATGTGAATCACATCGATAAGTCTCTTTTCAAAGCAATCACGTATGAAGTGATATTTAATATCGATGTGCTTCGTTTTTTAGTGCTGTACAGGATTTCTAGTGATCTGTAAAGCAGCTTCATTATCAACAAAAATAGGAGTAGTTAGGAATTCAAAACCGTAGTCCCGCATCTGTTGTTGGATCCATAGAACCTGGGAGCAGCAACTAGACGCAGCAATGTATTCCGCTTCACATGTAGACGTAGCCACACATGTCTGCTTCTTGCACTGCCAAGTGACTAGGCGATTGCCTAAGAACTGACATCCTGCTGTTGTTGATTTGCCATCTTTCTTGCAGCCGCCGAAATCAGAATCACTGTAAGCCTTGAGATCGAAGTTATCATCCTTAGGGTACCATAACCCGGTGTCAGGGCAACCCTTCAGATAACGAAATATCCTTTTGACAGCAGCATAGTGAGAGACCTTCGGATTCGCTTGATACCTAGCGAGAAGACAAGTTGGATACATAATGTCGGGTCTTGATGCGGTGAGATACATTAAGGATCCAATCATAGCACGATAAAGTGACGAATCCACAGCATCCCCTTCTTCATCCGGAGTAATCCCGTGATTCTGCGGAAGAGGAGTAGAAATTGGCTTCGAATCGGACATCTGGAACCGGCTCAAGATGTCTCCGACGTACTTGGTTTGATGGATAAAAATTCCAGATTCGGACTGATTAACTTGCAAACCCAAGAAGAACGTCATTTCACCCATCGCACTCATCTCGAATCGATCTTGCATCACCTTTTCAAATTCCTTGCATAACTTATCATCGGTAGAACCAAAGATAATGTCATCGACATACACCTGTACCAACAGAAGATCTTCACCTTTTTCCTTGATGAAGAGGGTACAATCGATCAAACCCCGTCTAAACCCATTGCTCAGCAGGTAGGTAGACAGAGTCTCATACCAGGCTCGAGGTGCTTGATGAAGACCATATAACGCTTTGTTAAGTAGTAAAACTCTGTCAGGATGTAATGGATCTTCAAACCCCGGTGGTTGCTCGACATATACTTCCTCTTCGACTACTCCGTGTAGAAAAGCACTTTTAACATCCATCTGGTACACCTTGAATTTCTTGAAGGATGCGTAGGCTAGAAAGATTCTAATAGCCTCCAGACGAGCAACAGGTGCATACACTTCATTGTAGTCAATACCTTCGATCTGACTGAAGCCTTGAACAACTAACCTTGCTTTGTTTCGGACAACAATTCCACGGTCGTCCTTCTTGCACTTAAACACCCAACGAGTTCCGATCTTCTTGTAATTTTCGGGCCTATCAACCAATTTCCATACGCCCAATTTCTCGAACTGCTGAAGTTCTTCTTGCATGGCTTCCACCCAGGAATCATCTTTCAATGCATCCTTCCAAGATCTAGGCTCTTCTTGGCTAACATAGCAGGCGAAAGACCAATCATTTTGTTGTCCCGATTCTCGTATCTCAGCATACAAGCCAGCATTTTCGTTATTTCTGATTTGATTTGATTCCTTGTCCTTACACCACTGAGAACATCACCTATAATATTCTGCTGAGGATGAATGTTATGAATTCGGGTTTCAGGTACTAGAGGAATGTCAACATTGGTCCTCAAGTTATTGATATTTAAATTCCCGATATCATTCTGAAGCTGTTGAGTTGTAGAAGATGATGCATTTTCTTCTTGGACAATTGGCGCAGACACTGGATCCGTTGCTTCTGAAGTACCTTGAACCGGACCCCGTGATTCACCATCATTTGCATCAACATACTCCTCATCTTCCGACGACAAATTGTAGTCGACAGCATCATTAAACACCTCATTTGAAACGAGATTGTTGACAGAAGAAGATGCTTGTGAGTCAACAATAATTGGGCGAGCTAACTGAGAGCCAGTCGCATTCTCGCTTTCAGACAACATTTGAGCAATTGCATTGTCATCATCAAATGTCGGCAGATTGAATGAGTCGAAAAGACTATCATAATCGAACATCCATGGATCTCCAGAAGGCTTCGGAGGATTAGAATATCTTTGAACTCTTACTTCACCCCACTCTTCAATCTTCTTGGTAGTTAGGTTCCATACTCGCAGATTAGGAGTAGCATACCCAAGGAAGTAACCTTCGATAGCTTTGGCACCAAACTTCCCGTCAGGCTCAATCATGGTACATGGTGCACCAAAAGGTTCTAGATATTCCAAGTCAGGAGTCTTCTTGTGTAGGAGTTCGAAGCACGTTTTGCCATGTCTTTTCACTGTGAGAACCCTGTTTAACGTGTAGCAAGCCGAGGCAACAGCTTCAGTCCAGAATCGAACTGGAAGCTGAGACTCAACCAACATGGTTCTTGCAGTCTCAATTAAGGTTCTGTTCTTTCTTTCAGCGACTCCATTTTGTTGTGGCGTATACCGAGAGCTATATTCATGAAGGATTCCTTTTGCAGCGCAAAATTCATCCATAACCCTGTTTTTGAACTCGGTTCCGTTGTCGCTTCGAATTCGCCTCACCTTTAGATTATAAAGATTTTCCAACAAGGTGATCAATTTCTTTAGAATTTCTGGAGTCTCACTCTTGTGAACCATGAAGTCAACCCATGAAAATCTTGAATAGTCATCAGTAACTACCAAGCAGAAAACCTCCCCGTGCACACTCTTGTGTTTGACTGGGCCGAAAAGGTCCATATGCAGACGTTCGAGTGGCATGTTTACCGTGTTAACCTTTTTCAATGGATGTGATTTCTTGATTTGCTTCCCTTTCTGACACGGCACACAGACATCTTGAAGTTGAAAATTTTTCACATTGACACCTCTCACCAAATTGTTTTTGACAAGGTGATTCATTTTTCTGAGGTGAATATGACCCATCCGTCTGTGCCAAGAGATCGTCTCCTTTTCAGTGGCTTTTGAAATAAAGCAAGTAACTTGTTTGGACTGGGTTATTGCTTGGCTCATATCAAGGACATACAAATCATTAACTCTTGGTGCTGATAAGAGAATCCATTCTGCGGGAATCTTGAATCCTGGCTTCAGCACATAACAACCGGCATCATCAAAATGCACGGTGAACTTCTTGTCGCAGATCTGAGAAACACTCAGGAGATTGTGATCCAACTGTTGCACATAATTGATTTTGTCGAAACTCACAATTCCATTTGAGATCATTCCCTCGCCGGTGATATACCCTCCTTTGTCTCCAGCAAACGCAACATATCCTCCTCTTATACTTCGCACATCAAAAAGAAGACGATAGTCGCCCGTCATGTGCCTGGAAGCCCCACTATCAACAATCCAAAGACTATTAATAGTTCCTCCTGGAGCTGCCTGCACATGCAATTAACTTATCAGTTTGAGAGGGGGACCCAAGCCTTTGTGGACTTGGGTCGTCCTTGATCATCAAGGAAGGTGATTTCAATCACTTGATGATTAGGAAAAAGAACCTGTGGTGCTCCCCCTGACTGAATTACCTGTTTTGGTTTCCAAGCTGTTTGTCCTTTACCAGTATTTGAATTAATTGTTTTTGAATTTACTGGTTTTACAGTTTTAGGTTTTGCTTGTACAGATTTTTCTTCTTTGACCTCTGATTTTAAGGCCTTTTCAATTACCTTTTGATTCTTTTGTTTTAACTTCTTTTCCCTTTCTTTCAAGACACGTGGATCTTGTTTCGGGGAAACTGATCGTTTTCGGTAATCGATTTCTTGGGGAGCACTCATTGTTGACTTCAGCTTTTGCACGTATGGGCAATATCTTACAATATGCCCAACTGTCCCACATTCAAAACATGTTCTCCGCTCTACAAACTTCGGAGAAACATGTTGATGACCAGACTGAGAACCAGACCATGAACTTTGTGATGTACACGTGCTTGGACCTACATCACGTCCGTTGGTGTGTTGGGTGTAATTATTCTGATCATTTCGTTTTAAAATTCTAACTTGTTTTATAAAATCAATGTTAGATTTATCCTGAAATGTTTCAAGTTTGTCAGAACCCGTGGATCCAACAAAGTTCATTTTCGGTTCTCGTTTCTTAACAGGAGCTCTTTTGTTTTGCACCTTTCGTTGTTGAACCTTAGGTTGCTCAACCTTTGATTGTTGAATTTTAGGTTGTGCAGCCTTAGGTTGAGTAGCCTTAGACTGTTCAACTTTGGGTTGTTGAACCTTTGGTTGTTCAGTCTTAGGCTGCTGAACTTTAGGTGCTTGAACATTCTTGTTCTGAGCCTTCCTTCCCTGTGCCTTACCCTTTCCGGAGTTCACTTGTTGTTTTCGCTCAATTGGTTGTTTTTGGTTTCCGTATTGTTTTCTAACTTGTTCACACGGAATTGGATCACATTGAGTGACGGTGACTTTTCCACTTTTGTTTCCCAAAAACTTATCAATACATCCTTCAAAAATTTGCTCAATTAAATCTTGATTTACATTTTTAATTGGAAAATCTTTGTTAGAGTAGATTTTGTCATCTCCTTTGAGCGTGTACAACAAGTTATTCCCTTCACAGCTAGATAAAAGGGACTCCATTTCTTTTGACGTTTCAGTCTCACTCGGTTTCACTGGAGGATCACACAAGATGTGATTCTCGATAGGAATATCTGTTGTAACCGAGTTAGACTGTTGGTTCACAATCTCTTCAGATTCATCGTCCGAAGAATCAGATTCATCATCCGAAGAGTCAGTATCCAAAACAATGGGAGGACTCTGTTCCTTAACACACGATAAATCTGTCACATTCTCAGATTCTGATTGATCCGAGGATGATGTACCAGTTGTGAACCCGAGGCCTGCTGCAAAGTCATCTAGACCGAGTGGCACAGTAGGTTCAAAACGGGGCATATCCTCGTCATCAGGCAATTTAGAGTAATTGTGATTCATAGGGGGAGGACATGATTTGAATCCATTACACTTCCTATCCCCCTTTTTCTTTTGAACATCAATAATGTGATCCAAAACATAGCGGGAATTGGAATAACTTTCCAATTTCTGCTTAATTGTCTCACATTCACATCGAGCTGTTGCTAACTCAACCATTTGCTTTTCAATTGTGTCAATAAGATTATTGTTAGCATGTTGTTTTCTCAAAACAGCCTTTTGTAATTCCGAAACATCATGTTTTAATGACGCAATTGTTGCTTTAAACTCCTTTTCATTTCTGGTTAAAAACAAGTTAGCTTCGGTTGCTTTAGAAAGATCTACAATCAATTCTTGATTGTGTTTGTGTGCGATTTCAAACTGACTTTCCTTTTCAGCATATTCTAAGCACTTAGCACATTCAATAGGTACAGAAATAGAGTCAGAATTAGCATCACATACCTGAGAAGTTTGACCTTTTACGTGAGCCATAAAGGCTGTATGAAAAGAAAAAGATCCATCTTCAGAGAAGAAACGAGCAAGCTTCTCGGAAGTTCCAGCAGATTTCTGGCAAAGAATAGATCTCCTCTTGCATAATGCTTCAGCGTCAGCCAAAAGTTCATCAACTTCCAAATCTAAAGCATCACCTGATAAATCATCAGCATCATGTGATTCCCCATCCATGCTCCCACTATAACCCGAACTATCTTCATCTTCTGAAGATTCACCAGCAGACACGGGTTCTACTACCTTCTCAATCACTTTAGCATAACATGCTGTTCCACCATTTCCTCCTTCTCCAAGCTGAAGATTCCAGTTGCAAATTTCATCAGCTTGAACAACTAATCCTCTGTGGAGATTAGTGTTTGTGGAACCAGATGTATTTCCTCCAACGGGAACTATTTGTCTGTCAGAATTGTTGTTTTGTTGTTGAGGCTGTCTTTGATTCCTGAAAGGATTCTGATTGCCTTGCTTAGGTGGCTTCTGACATTGAAAGCTTGAAGAACTTCCATAAAACCCTTGCTGTTGTGGTTGTTGCTGCTGAGCTCTGCTTGGATCTAAGAAAGACGGTGGTGTGAATTGCTGAGCTGTCGATTGCACATTCTGTTGTAGAGAAGAAGAATCCGGTCTTGAATACATCATCGTGTATGCTGAAGGATCAAACTGATTCGTTGTGGAAGGTCCGGTGTTAGAGATAAAAGCTGTTTGAAGCTTAGCATGCTGAGAGGCTGGCTTTTCTCCACTAATGCCACCTGCAATTCCAAAATACATCTCTGGATTCTGAGGAGTTATTGTCCTTTTTGCCTTTAGCTTTTCTTCTACATCTTTGTTCTCCAATTTCTGGATTAGCTCATAAACGGTGATTGTGTCCAGAACACCGTTTTCTTTGAGAATCTCAAGATAACCGCTCCATTTTGCTGGTAAGCTATCAGCAAATCTCTTCACCATTTCTTGTGGAGTGGCAGTGACTCTGAAGGCAAACATTTCACTCAACAGATGATGGAATCTTGTAGATAATTCTGCCAAACCCTCGTTCTCCATACACGTGAAACCTTCAAACTCTTTCTTCAGCAATTCTTGCTTGATCTTCCTAGACTGAGCATTTCCTTCACATCGTAACGTGAGCATATCCCACAAGCTTTTAGTAGTCGTGCAGTAAACAAACTGGTGGTATATGTCTCTGTGAAGAGCTTGCGTGAGAATCATGAATGCTTTCTTTTCCAACTCGAATTTCTTCTTATCATCATCAGACATTGTGCTGTAAGTTTCTGGATTTGATCCTGCAACTTCCAAATCGTTTTCAAATGGAGTGAAGAAACACATCCATAGATCTTGACCTTGCCCCTGAACATAAGTTCTCAGCCTTTCTTTCCACCATCCCCAATCATTGATGTGATTTAGCTTTGGCGGCTTTGTACTTGTACCAGTTTCACTGTCGTTCTGCATCATTGCTTGAATGCTGCTGCTTTGATTTTGTGACCAATGCCCATTGATTTGCAGTTATCATTGCAGCTTGAGGTGGGGCAATAGCCTGCATCCATGCAGTTTTGTTGAACTCTGACGCAGATTGCGTGGCTGATGATTGCGTAGTTGATGATTGTGGAGTCAAAGTTGTTGTAGTCCACGCGGATGGATCCCACTGACCGTTTGTTCCCATTTTATAAAAATTAATATATTAAGTGAAAATAGATTTAAAATTTGAAAAAAAATTAATTTTCACAAACTATGTTAAAATGTTGTTGAGAAACAAACAGCCGAAAGATCAAAGGATCGAAAGACCTGAAAAAAAAAACACAACTGAAAAGCACAACTGTTAAACTGTTAATCTTAACCCAATAAGAATCGAAAGATAAACACTTGTTCGAAAGATAGACACAGACTTCGAAAGATTCTCCAAGACGAAGGATCCTTATCTTTCGAAATGTAACAGTAGCTCGAACAATATATCCTTCGAAAAGATGATCTTTCGACGACTTCGAAGGATATCTTTCGATGAACTCTGACACACTGACACAAAGTTGACAGGTTGGTGAGAAAGGTGATGGGTTGGTGCACAACTTTCGGCAGAAGGTATGTTCAGACCCAACTTTTCACCAACTCAGATTTGACTTTTGAAAAATTGCCCAAAAAGGAAGTTTCTTATCCAGAAACCGATACCGGAGTTAACCGGAATTATGGCCGGAAATTACCAAACCCTTTTAGAACAAAATTTTAAGTTACCCAAACCTTCCCTTAACACACCCGGTTAGTTTAGAACACGTTTTTAAGGCTAAAAATGCAAGAAACACACTAAAAACGGGTGCTAAACCAAGTGAGTCTTGTCCAAACACTTCCAAAGTCTTGTACAAACCCGGTTTTTAACAAGGAAAAGAGCCACGGCTCTGATACCACTTGTAGGTCCCTCGGAGGTTGAGGTTAAACCTTATCCTTGTTATGTTTAACACTCTAGCAAGTGCGGAATCCAAGCTAGAATGCAAACCGATAGTTTAGATGAAAGCACAAGTTACAAAGAGAAAGAGTAGACACGCAATATATCAAAGTTTTCTCTTGTATTTCAGTGGACACGGTTACAGCCCTTGACCAAACTGAAATGCTCTCTACAAGACTTGGTTCACTCACATGCACTATCCAAAGAACTTTCAAGACTAACTCTGAACTGAACCATGTATGGGATATATATACCCATAACAGATAACATGCTCGAAGGATAATGTAATCTGGTCGAAGGATCATCTATCGACCAGAAAACTATCGAAGGATCCATACATACCTCGAAGGATGATATATCCTTCGAGGTCCATATGTATCCATCGAAGGTTGTCTTTCGAGGTCATCGAAGGATACAAACCATCCTTCGATGACATCCTTCGAAGCATACAATCTTACATACAAAGTGTTGACTGTTTGGCCAAGTCAACCAGGAGGATGGTTGACTTGGTCAAACTCACATTCAAACACATATACAACACAACAAAAGACGTAAACACGACAGACAAAAGACATCGTTTTATACATTACAAAATACAGACAAAGTACAGACACAAGTGCACCAACAATTCTCTTGAGCAATCTGGTTCGCCTAGTGCCGCGCCCCTATGTTTCCGCCATCGGTTGGGGTGTGCCAGATTGGTATCAAAGCCATAACTATAGGGAATTAGGTCGAGTTGTGTAGAATTGACCTAGTCTATAGTCTAAGTACCCAAAACAGACCCTTCGTACGAACCCACTTGGGGCTTCATACGAACCCACATGATGTGATGCTCTCATTCAAACTTGCAAAGATACACCCTCGTACGAACCCATACATACAGCTTTGTACGAATGAGCCTTTCTTAAGGTAAGATAAGTTCACACGCCTTTCCTAAGGCTAACACAATACACACATTTTGAAAACGCTCGCATAACACCAACGAGTGATTGTATCAAGATTAGGTGTGAAAACCAAGAACTCTCGATAAGATCACTCACTCCGCGTATTTTACTCTCAGCACGAGAATCTCCGTTGAGTTAGGAGTGATATCCACATCTCAACGGGAATCTCCATCTCTATCTAGTGGTTGTCTCAACCACAACTAGGAGAAAAGTTGTTAAGTTAGGGGTGAAACCCGCATCTTAATAACACGCTCCATTCCCAACTTCGATTTTACAAGTCTCACCAAAGTCTCGACTATTCCGACGACACGAGTCATGTAGTGACTAGAAGGATGAGTGTCGTTAGCCGTATTTCGGTGAGAGCACAGTCTATTAGGCCAAAGCATGTACTCGAACTCGTTGGGAATAATCGAATCACTTTGGGTAGTCTACGTCTAACACCCAAGGTGTAAGACCCTTAATCCATTTTAATCGGTTAACCAATAAATTTGAACTATAATAGTGTATTAAGATTTAATATACACTTAAAAATACGAGTTTGTTTAAACATTTTATTAAATAAAATCATTCCAACATTTTGTAATTAAATTCGCCATTTTAAGAAGTGACGACGAAACTATTTGCGAAAGCTTTAATCTCGATCGTGTTCGGTTCCTCATCGGGCTCGGTCGTCATCCGGTACTACTAGGCAACCTACATTCCATAAACATGAAATGATTTTAGTCATACGTGGTTTAAAACATGTTTAACGGATTCGCGAAACAAAACTTAACAAAATAAATGGGCGCCACCGTAACTTACGGTATACCGAAAGTTACGGTAGCCACTGGGATTTCAGGGGCTGCCGTAAGGCAGTAGAATACCATCGTAACAACTTTCGTTGCTACCGTAAGTTACGCTAGCTACCGTAACTTACGGTAGCTACTGCATGTTCTCCACATTTGCTGTTTTGACCCGTTCATGTATAAATCAAACAAAAACAGGTTTGTATGCTTCCTAAACTCATGAAATTCATAATTTCAATATCTCCTATCATATTAGGTTCAAGTCACGAGTTTCTTACGTAATTAGAACTCGTTTACACTCAAGTGCTTATTTTGACCCGTTAAGGGCATTTAAGCACTTTCTAGCTTAAAATCGTTTTCGAATGGTTCTAGCATTACATTACCACATTTCTTACCGTAAAATTTTCCCATCACAACTGTATTTATGGTGGGTTTACTAAGGTAATCTATTTAAACTGGTTTTTACCCCTCAACTCATTAATTTACGACAAAGGCTCAAATGGAGCCATTTGACTAACGTATTACATCTTTCAACTTTTATACTTGTCCTAAGTATTTATCTAATCATATAACTCGTTTCCAAACAACCTTTAAGGGTTGTTTGCTCAGTTTAACTTATAAGGACATTTTGGTCCATTTTGGCCCTTCATTGATGATGAGAGATTTTTGTAAACATGTTTGACCCATAAGTCCTCTTTTAACTATGATTTTGTTTGAGAAGTCATTAGGCCTTTCAAACGTAATGACCATCGTTTGTAACTTTCGGTTTACCTATTAAAGTAACCAAAAATCTATTTTAGACTCCGATTAACTCTCATTTAACCTTACGTTTAAATGAGAGTTATTCTATTATGCGTACCTGGCTCGGACCATTATATTGACCCATTTAAATACCTTGCCTCAATAGCCGCTAAGTAATAGCGATGTAAATATCCACTCGATAATTATCTCTGAAATCATACAACTCAACAAACCATTAGTCGATATTGTCAAAGAGTGATATTTTCACCTTTTGACCCGTTTGCTCTAAATGACCGATTATATTAGCGAGATGAAGATTATTGCCATCTCGTCTACACGACTCGCTCCGGTTTACACCGCACGGTCGCTTTAATTATAAATCACCTCTTAATGCTTTTTGGCCTATTAAGGCTTACAAAATAAGTATCTTTCAAAACTAACAATTATTGTCAACGAGTGACCAAATTACAATTTTACCCTTATTGGTTATCATGATTTACCTGATATGATAACCTTTAAAAAAATACATGTTTCATTCGTTATAATATGATCGAATTACCGATTTAACTCATTTTTAACCATCAATATGGTTTCTTATCCTATTTGGTTATCTCGTTTCGTATGGCTACACTCCGGAACATAATATCTCAATTAGGCATTTGTCTTATTCGTAATCAATACGACAAAAGAACATTCTAAAATATATGACTAGTGTAAGCTATACTTACCTTGCATCCGGTTATGCTCTTTTCCGCGTACCCGATCCGTTTGACCCGCTTCCTCCCAAGCCTCCATCTAGCTTGTCATGAGTCAAACTATCATCATAATCCGTGAGACGGTTAGTTTAGTCATTATTAGCTACGACTATTACGTCTTACAAATTTTATGTTGAATCTACCATTCGACGTCATCATTGGTTAGTTTAACTTTCTACAAGTTAACTACCGTTATTCATATGACAAGTACCATTTAAATTAAATCAACATCATGATTAGAATTCATATTACCCCATATCATACGGGATAAATCGAGTTTGGCAATCACACATTTCATTTACAATTTTAGCACCTTAGTTTTCATTTAGGCATTTTAACAAACACCTAGTGTGCATAATTTTACATATTTACTAACTAGTTCATAACTAGTTATTTTTACCAAGGTTAACATCAATTTGGCAATTTCACATCAATTTTAACATCAACAAACCTGAAATTGCTTTATAGAATTCAAATTACACTAGTACAACTATCATAATCCTAGTGTCTTCATACTTCTACATCACCCACTTAACACCTTCAATGGTGATTATGGAATTCTCAAGTATTGAGCATAATTTCAACAATCTAATGGCTAGGGTTTATTCCTAGACACTATTTTATTCTAATTTCATCCAAACAACATTCATGCAAGCCAAAATTTCGATTTCATATGTTCATCAAAATTTCAAGATGTAACTAGGAGATGAAATTTGACATACCTTGTGATCCTTTCACTGAGGTGATCGCTAATTTAAACTTAGATTTCGATTTGGAGTTGATTTGGCTTCTCAATTTGATCAATTTGTTGAATTTAGGGTTTGAGCTCCCATGGAGCTTTCTCCTGGTCGACCTCCACGCACACACCTTTCATGTGTGTGTTTTGTGTTAAGTTTTATTTTTATAAAACCATTTTCAAGTTATCTAACTTTGGTCCCTTTATTTTAAATCCACATTCCCCTTTATTAACTAGGCTAAACATTCCTAGTTAACTTAGCGGGTTCGGGGATATTTACGACTAAGTTTATTTTAGGTCCTGTTAACTCGGGCCTTTTATAAACTTTATTTATTCATAGGCCTTTATTTGACTTTTAATTAGATATTAGGTTTATTTATTTAAAAATCCTAATTACTCACCGGGTAGATTTTACCACTAACGTTACTTTACCCGTCTTTTAGTATTAACGGGGTTTGATTACCAAACCCATTTTCGGGGTGTTACAAGTCTACCCCCTTAAAGAGGTTTCGTCCCCGAAACCTTTCTTACGTACTTTACTAGATTAGATCATTCGAACCTTAGCTTCGGTGATCGCTTGAGCATTGCTTGCACATAATACTCTTACCAGGGAAGTATGGTAATGTGCCTTTGGTTTCAAAACGTATACGCCTTTTATGTGTATGGCCTCGCAGGCCGATACTTTCATTTTGTATTTCTTATTCTGGTCATTTATTTGACCGTGTTGTCATCTGATCGCTCGGTTGTATTTATTTTCATTATGTTTACTTCAAGTTAGTCTTATTTCAACAGGCGCTTTATATAAGTCGTAACACTAATTCGACTTGAAGGGTTTTACCGGCCAGACTAATTTGTCGCTGTCATTTTACTCCCCGTCATTAGGGTATATCTTATTGTCAACCCGGCCTTTTACAATCCTTTCGCTTTTAACCTATTTAATTAACTTAGCGAAACCCATCGCTTTTATACGAACTTTTTCTCCCGGTATTGTTTTACGCAGGAAGTTACAATCAGTTTCCTTGTTTTATACCATTGACCCGTAGGTTCTTTCACTTAGCCTCGTAGACTATTACTTTAGATTTTCACCTTTTTGACCTTATTAAGGTGAGACCCCAACAATTCGTTTCTTTCTATTTGTGACCCGAAGGTCTTTTTGGTTCCGTAGACTTTAACACTATTTATAATCCTGAAGATCGTCTTTTATCCATGTCTATATTCAAATGTATCTATACATATATAGCGCCAAAGCATCTTTTATTATGTTTGGAATCGTTTATTTTTTCGCTTTTGAACTTTAGTTGGCCTTGACCGTAGTCTAAAGCTTCGTTCGTTTACTCTTGGACTAATCCTTCGACTTTATGACTCTTTACGTCATTTACACGTCGGTTCGTTCTACGCTTACCGTTACCCGGTTCCTACCTATACTTCTTTACGACCCATTACCCGGGTTCTTTATCTTAGTGTTTTTAACATTTTTGTTTCGCTAGTTTGCGTTTTTCCTATATATATTCCTTTATGACCCATCATGTAGGTTCATTAATGTTTCGCGCTTCCATTATTCAGTTTGCGCTTACTTGCACTACCAAGTTTTTATACCTTATTTATCTCGTTTGACTTGTTCGTGTGAAATTTCATCACTTGTGAACGTCAAACTCCATTCTTTATTCGACCCGTTCAACTTTAAAATAGTTGAGCGTAGTTATTAACATTTTTGTTTGCAAATTCTCATTGTCTTTTTGTCATGACTCATATTCCGAGTCTTTTGACTTTCTATTTCGCGTTCCTGTCTCTTGGTTTACGCATTCTTTCCCAATCCTACCCATTCATCGGGTATCTTTACCGTAATCATTTTCAAGTAACCATTCTTATATGATTTTAAACGTTATTTTAATTTATTTGGTCGTCTTAGCAAGATCCATCGCTTTTATTCAATCAAGTCCTTTATTCTTTATTCAATTCGTTTGACTTGTCCATGTGAATTTCATCACTTGTGACAGTCAAACTTTTATCCCTATGCCTTAGCATTCCTATTGGTCGGTCTGTATTTTCTTTTTTTACTTGATCCTTGTCCCTTCTCTCGGGATCGTTATTCTTACGTAATACGCTTCCGTCATCCGACTTACGTTTACGTTTACTATCAAACATCTTACTTATTTGATTCATTTGAGTACCATTTAAGTTAGTCCCACTCACCCCACCCTTACTACATCGGACATAAATGTGTCCATCATAAGAAGTTCATGGTACCACGTGTTCTCTACTTACTTGGCTAGAGTAAGCGATCAACACCTGGTATACATGACCTTTTTATAATTTTCACATTACACCCCATTTAAGTAATGCCTCTATTTGTTTTTCTTGGAAACAATATCCCGGATAGGTTTTCTATTCAGGTTTTTTTTCCAAGTTTTCAATCTAAATATGCAACTTTCAATCTCTACGTATTTGTTGCATATTACTATTTATGCAATAATTTAAAACGTGCACCTGATAATGCTTGCTCTAACAGGCTCTCCTTGCCATTAACTTATTCGCAATCATTGCGCGATTTAGGTCCTTGGTGAGCGTGCTCTATTTGTCGTACTTTGGACCGTTCCTCTGTCAAATCCACGATTTGTTAAACTCTCGCTATCTTCGTATGTGAGTGTTCTTCAATCTAAAACGTTTACAATAGTTAGTAATTTCGACATTAATGGGTGCCCGTATTATAATACGAGGCTTTTCTACTATACGCATCAACGCGTGTAATTTCGTTGACTATATCTATTTTATATCGATTTTATTGGTGTAACGTGTATTACACGATAACAATATGTGTTGTTCTCAACACTTTAATCATACTAAACCATTGATATACATGTACTTACCGGATTTGCGATCAAGCCTCGAACCGAACACATTTGTCAACAACCTTGAGCTCTGATTACCAACTTGTAAGACCCTTAATCCATTTTAATCGGTTAACTAATAAATTTGAACTATAATAGTGTATTAAGATTTAATATACACTTAAAAATACGAGTTTGTTTAAACATTTTATTAAATAAAATCATTCCAACATTTTGTAATTAAATTCGCCGTTTTAAGAAGTGACGACGAAACTATTTGCGGAAGCTTTAATCTCGATCGTGTTCGGTTCCTCATCGGGCTCGGTCGTCATCCGGTACTACTAGGCAACCTACATTCCATAAACATGAAATGATTTTAGTCATACGTGGTTTAAAACGTGTTTAACGGATTCGCGAAACAAAACTTAACAAAAATAAATGGGCGCCACCGTAACTTACGGTATCAACCGTAAGTTACGGTAGCCACTGGGATTTCAGGGGCTGCCGTAAGGCAGTAGAATACCATCGTAACAACTTTCGTTGCTACCGTAAGTTACACTAGCTACCGTAACTTACGGTAGCTACTGCATGTTCTCCACATTTGCTGTTTTGACCCGTTCATGTATAAATCAAACAAAAACAGGTTTGTATACTCCCTAAACTCATGAAATTCATAATTTCAATATCTCCTATCATATTAGGTTCAAGTCACGAGTTTCTTACGTAATTAGAACTCGTTTACACTCAAGTGCTTATTTTGACCCGTTAAGGGCATTTAAGCACTTTCTAGCTTAAAATCGTTTTCGAATGGTTCTAGCATTACATTACCACATTTCTTACCGTAAAATTTTCCCATCACAACTGTATTTATGGTGGGTTTACTAAGGTAATCTATATAAACTGGTTTTTACCCCTCAACTCATTAATTTACGGCAAAGGCTCAAATGGAGCCATTTGTCTAATGTATTACATCTTTCAACTTCTATACTTGTCCTAAGTATTTATCTAATCATATAACTCGTTTCCAAACAACCTTTAAGTGTTGTTTGCTCAGTTTAACTTATAAGGAAATTTTGGTCCATTTTGGCCCTTCATTGACGATGAGAGATTTTTGTAAACATGTTTGACCCATAAGTCCTCTTTTAACTATGATTTTGTTTGGGAAGTCATTAGGCCTTTCAAACGTAATGACCATCGTTTGTAACTTTTGGTTTACCTATTAAAGTAACCAAAAATCTATTTTAGACTCCGATTAACTCTCATTTAACCTTACGTTTAAATGAGAGTTATTCTATTATGCGTACCTGGCTCGGACTATTATATTGACCCATTTAAATACCTTGCCTCAATAGCCGCTAAGTAATAGCGATGTAAATATCCACTCGATAATTATCTCTGAAATCATACAACTCAACAAACCATTAGTCGATATTGTCAAAGAGTGATATTTTAACCTTTTGACCAGTTTGGTCTAAATGACTAATTATATTAGCGAGATGAAGATTATTGCCATCTCGTCTACACGACTCGCTCCGGTTTACACCGCACGGTCGCTTTAATTATAAATCACCTCTTAACGCTTTTTGGCCTATTAAGGCTTACAAAATAAGTATCTTTCAAAACTAACAATTATTGTCAACGAGTGACCAAATTACAATTTTACCCTTATTGGTTATCATGATTTACCTGATATGATAACCTTTAAAAAATACATGTTTCATTCGTCATAATATGATCGAATTACCGATTTAACTCATTTTTAACCATCAATATTGTAACACCCCGCCCCGATTAAGGCTGACGTGTTACACAATTCGGTAATCAGAGATAATTAATAACTTATTTAAAACATAAATTCCATAGGTTTAAAAACAAAAAACCCAAAAAAAAAGACATAACGGTCTCAACCGAAAAAGAATAAGTGTCTAAAATTATTGAATAAAAGGTTTTATTAAACTCCTTGTTCCAACTCTAGCTTTTTATTATCACTCTTCACACTTTTCCCCGATTTCCCTGAGTACCTGTTTAAGACATAATAAAAGAAAAACAACAAAAAGAAACGGTTGAGCCAAAAATTGCCCAGTAACGGAGAAACAATAGCACTAACACATAAACAATAGAAGCTATACACTAAACATTTTAACGATGCAAACAATACAATACGCTGAATGATCACTGATGAATACCATAAATGTATAATAGAAATACCCATGTGAGCCACTAACAATAAACACTAACACTTTGTACATTAGCTGCAGTTCCAATGCACCATTATGTAGAGGGGATGTGGGCACTCACACCTATCCCACTACCACTAACACTTACACTCCTAGGATCGATCCATACGCCTCTCAATAATCAATAAGTGCAATCACTTAGCACACAATACAATATAGAGACGCCATGGGCCTTTCGCACCGCCACGGATGGTGCACGTCAACTGTGCCTATGATGACGCCCTATGTCCCCATAGGTGGATATGCTCGGGTATTGAGGTCAATGAAACGATTTACTCAAGTCAAGGCAAATACACTAACGATATACTAAGGCTATATCACATCTAGCCAAAGATAAACAATAAATAATAAAAGTCATGGGAACATGCGACAATGTGTAGGTCCGGCTAGGGGAGGATCTAGTCGCCTAATCCTTGTATACTAACCACTCCGGTTGTGCGGAATCCAACCGAAATAGCAAACCGAGATAGAACACACAATAACACGACACGCAAAGTTCAACGATTAACACCACTTGTATTAAACGTATGAAAGGTCCGGTTACAGCTCAATGTTTACAAATCAGTCTTGTAAACTCTCTCTAGTGTGTGTGTTCTCTGCTAACTGTCATCTGTGTCTCACTGTGTCTCTCTCACGAAATGAACACAACACACGGGTATTTATACCCAAACCAGCAGGTCTGGTCGAAGGATCATGCATACCGGTCGAAAGATCATCTTTCGACCAGGAACAGCTCGAACGATCAACATGTACCACGAAGGATGTGATCTTTCGTGGTCCATCTCTCGAAGGACCATCTTTCGAGCTGATCATCATCGAAGGATATAAGTGATCCTTCGATGACCATCCTTCGAACCAAACACAATACAAACATAATATTGACTGTTTTGCCAAGTCAAACCAAGAGGATGGTTGACTTGGTCAAACTTACAGATTAACAAAGACATCGTTTTACATTGTGACCGAATACAGACAAAGTGCAGACATAAGTGCACCAACAAACTCCCCATTGGCTGTAGCTTTGTCTGGCTTATCAACAAACAGCTGTTGCTTTGTCTCGATCTTCATTCTTGTAAGTTCTCGTGTCTTCAAGTCTTTGACTTCTATTCAAGTCTTCAATGTCGGAGGATCTTCAAAGTCTTCACGTCTTGAAAGCAGAAAGTGTATCAACAAACTCCCCGTATCACGTAGGAAATGTGTTGACAAACTCCCCCTTAACATAAGCTCCCCCTTGAGTTATGCTCGTGAAAGTCTTGTTCTTTATGAAGTGAGATCCTTGTGGTGTTGATGATGGTCAGCGGCAACTCGATCATCTTCATCATTTGAGTGCCTTCACGTCGTGTCTTCATTCCGAAGCTTGTCATCGACCATGTTCTCCTAGCCTTTAGAATCTGCACATGCAAGAAATCTAAACGCGTAATGAGAACAACCGCCTGGAATATCATAAGCAAACGACACACATGTGACCATTGTTTAAACAAACACCGTCCGACAGTTTGAAAGTTTAACAAATTTTATCAATTTCAATTTTAACTTTCAAAACTTGCAAATTTCGACCGTTTATGAAGATTTAGTCGTTTTGGTTTTCGTTCAGGTTTCAGGTGACGAAGACTCGAGCTCCAACATCGTACGATCGAAAATAAAATAGAAATAAAATCTTTTTGGCTTTTATAAAGTTTATATTAAAACACACTTAAAATCTTTTTGGTATTTTTGAATATTTCAAATGTAAAGACTGAAAGCAGTAAATAAATATATACAGACAATCTTTTTGCGAGTTTCGAGGGTAAGAGAATCATATCAGTGTACGGTCATGCCAAAACACTCTCTTTGTTCAATTAGTTAACATTAAGATAAGCATCCTATAACAATTATCGGTATTGTTGTCCACATAAGCTCAACTTATCAGATGTAATCATGACGAGGGGATACGTTAAGGTATGATTTATACTTACCGACCGGTGTTCATCCACATCACGACACATTCCCGTATCAAGGTATGCACGAGGGTTCATCTTACCGGTGAGTATACCGATTATCATCTGTTTGACCGTATATGATGTGAGATTCTCACTTATTTTGATTGAAAACAAGCCCTATGTGATATAATCACTTATTGATGAGGAACTTGATTTTCATATGCATGAGGGCACAGGAGCAAGTCCGTGAACAGGTCAGTACTTTCGTACAGCAGAGAGACGAACTTGACACCCGGAAAGAATTTGTGATAAATTATCACTTATTTGTATGGACATGTGATTGTTGATCACTTATTGAGGTCGTATGCAGTATGAAATATGTACACGTATGTATGGTATCATGGAAGATCTAGACTTGCGTCCCCGTTATTTTTCGGTAAAAGATACAACCATGATACCCAGATGATAAGCAGCATAAAGACCGAATATCTCAGAACCTCGGCAATCTCTCAAACGAAATTTCGGTACTAAGACCATATGCCAATGAATGGTTCCCACCTGGTCTTCAGTCGATTTAAGTTTATATCACCCTGCACACTTTAAAATGATTGTGAGCCTACCGATACATCTTATATAGAGCTACTTATCGTATATTTCATTTTAGGTTTAAAGAGGTTTAGACAGACCACTGATGTACTATCATTTTCTCTTTTTCTCGCCAGGAAACTCATTTTTGTTTTTCTATTGTTTTTGAGTTTTTGAAATTTTTCGATGTTTTTGGATTTTCAAATTTGGATTTACTCCCCCTAAAACCAACAAACTAAGATAAAATTTAAAAACACAAAGGTATTTACAAAAATGATTTTCCGATGTTGGTTTTACTCTTGCTTGACCTTAATGCCGTTTACCAATAATAAGTAGTCAAATCTTGATTTGTCAAATGCTTTGGTAAAAAGGTCGGCACGTTGGTCATCGGTGTGGACGTAAGCAACATCGATTAGCCTTTTCTCAAAGCAATCACGTATGAAGTGATACTTAATGTCGATGTGCTTAGTCTTTGAATGCTGCACAGGATTTTTAGTGATCTGTAAGGCAGCCGAATTATCGACGTAAATAGGAGTAGTTAGGAATTCAAAACCGTAATCACGCATTTGTTGTTGGATCCATAGGACTTGGGAGCAACAACTTGAGGCAGCAATGTATTCAGCTTCGCATGTTGATGTAGCGACGCACGTCTGCTTCTTGCACTGCCATGTGACTAGGCGATTTCCCAAAAACTGACATCCAGCCGTTGTGGATTTGCCGTCGATTTTGCATCCGCCAAAATCAGAATCACTGAATGCGATCAAGTCAAAGTTATTATCCCTAGGGTACCACAAACCGGTGTCAGGGTAAGCCTTCAAATAACGAAAAATCCTTTTTACAGCTGCAAGATGTGAGGCCTTCGGGTTCACTTGATATCTGGCAAGCAGGCACGTTGGGTACATTATATCTGGTCTTGATGCTGTAAGGTACATAAGAGATCCTATCATCGCGCGGTAGTATGAGGGGCTAACATCTTGACCCTTCAAGTCTGGAGTAATTCCGTGATTTTGTGGCAATGGGGTACCGATGGGCGTTGCATCAGACATCTGGAACCGGCTCAAGATGTCACCAACATATTTAGTCTGATGGATGAATATCCCAGACTCTGTTTGTTGTACTTGTAGGCCCAAAAAGAAGGTCATTTCCCCCATAGCACTCATCTCGAATTTATCCTGCATAACACGCTCGAAATCCCTACACAAAACATCGTTAGTAGAACCAAATATAATATCATCAACGTATACCTGTACCAGTAGAAGATCTCCATCTTGTTCTTTGATGAAAAGAGTGCAGTCGATAAGACCTCTGCGAAAACCGTTCTCCAGCAGATAATTAGATAAGGTTGCGTACCAAGCTCGCGGTGCTTGATGTAGACCATATAGAGCTTTGTTGAGCAACCAAACCCGATCGGGATGGATAGGATCTTCAAAACCTGGAGGCTGTTCGACGTACACCTCTTCTTCCACCACACCATGTAAGAAAGCACTCTTCACGTCCATCTGGTATACCTTGAAACCTTTGAATGAGGCATAGGCCAGAAAGATCCGAATGGCTTCTAGACGTGCAACAGGTGCATATACTTCGTTGTAGTCAATTCCTTCAATCTGACGAAAACCTTGAACGACTAGCCTTGCTTTGTTCCGGATAACGATCCCACGGTCATCCTTTTTGCATTTAAACACCCAACGGGTACCAATCTTCTTGTATCCAGCAGGTTTCTCTACGAGTTTCCAGACACCAAGCTTCTGGAATTGTTGCAGTTCTTCCTGCATCGCTTCAACCCATGAGCTATCTTTCAAAGCATCTTTCCAAGTTCTTGGCTCTTCCTGTGAGACATAACACGCGAAAGACCAATCATTCTGTTGACCAGATTCTCGGATAGTTGCATACAAGCCTGCATTGTTGTTGTTTCGCAACATGTTTCTTGTTTGAACGCCACTATGTACATTTCCGATGATGTTTTGTTGAGGATGGGTATTATGAATCCTTGTTTCTGGATTATCTTGAACTGGAATATTTGTACCCAGATTGTTGAGATTGAGATCAGCAATCAATTCAAGTCCCGGAATTGACGAAGAGGATGATGCAGAAGTTTCAGCTGTTCTAGGGACATCCACTGGAGGAGTACCCTCTGAAATACCGTGAACTGCTGTTGGAGCTTCTTGATCTGCATCTAGAAATTCGTCATCCTCTGAAGATTCGTTCAATTCGGTAGCATCTTGAAAATCCTCATTGTCGAGAGCATTATTGTTCACTGAAGATGGTTCTTGATTGACTATAATGGGACGAACCAACGGTGAATCTGTTGCATTGTCGCTCTCGAAAAACATCCTTGCCGCAGCACTTTCTTCAACGGCTTCAACATTGATCGAATTGAAAAAGTCATCGTACTCAAACATCCAAGGCTGACCAGGATTTCTAACCGGTAAAGTATGCCTCTGTACTCTGACTTCAGACCATTCCTCGACCCTTTTAGTCTCTAAATTCCAGACTCTTAAGTTTGGGGTGGAATACCCAAGAAAGTATCCCTCGATTGATCTTGCCCCGAACTTTCCATTAGGATCGATAATAGTGCAAGGAGCTCCAAACGGTTCAAGATAAGACAAGTCTGGTTTCCGTTTGTTGATAAGCTCAAAGCAGGTCTTGTTGTGCCTTTTGACTGTAAGGACTCGGTTCATAGTATAGCATGCAGAGGACACAGCTTCAGTCCAGAATGGAATGGGCAGCTGCGACTCTACCAACATAGTCCTAGCAGTCTCGATCAATGTGCGGTTCTTACGTTCAGCGACGCCATTCTGCTGAGGAGTATAAGCTGCACTAAATTCGTGAAGAATACCTTTTGAAGTGCAAAACTCCGCCATGGCATGATTTTTGAATTCAGTACCATTGTCGCTACGTATCCGCCTAACCTTCAAGTTGTAAAGATTCTTAATCTGAATGATCAAGTTTTTGATAATACTGAAGGTTTCACTCTTGTGTGCCATGAACGCCACCCAAGAAAATCTTGAATAATCATCAGTAATCACGAGGCAATATTGATCATTCCTAATGCTTTTGTGCTTGACAGGACCGAACAAATCCATGTGCAAACGTTCAAGAGGAACAGCCACCGTGTTGACTTTCTTTGTGGGGTGTCGCTTCTTCGTTTGTTTTCCTTTCTGGCACGAAACACAGACGTCTTGAAGATGGAAATTTTTAAGAGGAACACCATTCACCAATTCATTTGACACCAAATGATTCATTTTGCGTAAGTGAATGTGCCCCATTCGTCTGTGCCAAGAGATTGTGTCTTTTTCTGTGGCTCACTGTGTCTCTCTCGTGTCTTGCTACTGAAGTGAACACAACACACGGGTATTTATACCCAAACCAGCAGGTCTGGTCGAAGGATCATGCATACCGGTCGAAAGATCATCTTTCGACCAGGAGCAGCTCGAACGATCAACATGTACCACGAAGGATGCGATCTTTCGTGGTCCATCTCTCGAAGGTCCATCTTTCGAGCTTATCATCATCGAAGGATATAAGTGATCCTTCGATGACCATCCTTCGAACCAAACACATTACAAACATAATGTTGACTGTTTGGCCAAGTCAAACCAGGAGGATGGTTGACTTGGTCAAACTTACAGACTAACAAAGACATCGTTTTACATTGTGACCGAATACAGACAAAGTGCAGACATAAGTGCACCAACACAATGAGTATGAATGTGTAATTTATCGCATGTGTGGCAATGACAATAACTCGATACGATGTATGTAACAATAATTAGAGAACGTAGAAAACTCAATGGTTCAAGTAGCAATCACGAACGAATACGATATCATGAATTAAAACAATTATGCTAAGAGCAAGACACCACAAAATCCGTACCTTAGCTTAAACGTAACAATGTAGACGCAACAAGTCCTCACTTGAAACAAAGCCCTACATATTAATCATTTTATTTAATTAGATTGGTTACTAAATTTTTCATTTATTTAATTTAAGGAACCCACTAAATGAATTTAATTATTTAGTTTCCACTAGTCTTAAATTTAAATAAATAAATAAAAAAAAATCATTCATTGACCTATTATTCTTGTTTTTTCTTAAATAACATAGACCACTTTTAAATTAAAGGATCATCGTTTTATCATAACTGCATTAATTTACTCAAGTTGAAGTAAGAAATCCATGCATGGCCTCAATTAATTTCTTAATACTAGCTAACTTATTGGTTCTGTGCAAAAGTACTAAATTTTAAAACTTCACTTTGAAAGCACTTAAAAGAATGTTCATGTTATGAACCAGTGGTGTTCGTTGATAAATGAAGCTTTTAATAAAATCACCAGTTTCGTTTTCATATATTATGTAGTCAAAAATTGATGTTTTCGATAATCTTATTAGTGTCGATACCTGATGTCGAAGAGAAAAGACAACCGGCGTAGTGCAATACCGGTTCACAACGGATCTTTAGATCACCACAAGTCGATGGGTATGGTGGCTTGGAGATTTTGGGTTTCCGAAGGTACAAACTGAGACAATGATCATAATCTAGTCAGAGGTTAATTAAACGTTGGTGGGTTAAAATTATATTGCCAGTTAGCCACTATACAAGAGATTGTCGACTGAATAAGCAAGCTTACCGAAGGACCGATCAACGTGGTAGCGGTGCTCAGCGGTCTTTTGCAGCGTTCAACACATGAACCGCAGGCGGGACGAGCAAGTTTGATCGGTTTAGATTGGCGGTCGGCGGCGACGGTTCAGTTGGCGCACTTGAAGATTAACATACAGGTTCAATGGAGATATGGGTTGTTCTTTGGAAGGCTTTCATAAGGAGTGAAACGGCTGGAAAAGGGTGGGCTCGATTAATATGATGGGTCGGTTGTTTGAAAGGTATTCGAAATCCCATGAGATATGGTGAGATATGGTGCTGAAATGTAAGAAAAGGAAAGTCGCGTACATATGGTCGGAGATATGGAATGATGTTGAAATTTCTTGCTGTTATAATTTTCACCATATTTAACTCATTTAATTTTTAATTTTTTTTTCTTTGATATCTTCGTTTCCAAGACACGTACAGATATGAGGTAGATACACAAATTGAATTAAATTGTGATTTGCATAGTATTATTTTATTGTTATGATTATTATTATCTTTCTTTCATATTTTGGTTTCACTATTATTTTTTTTTCTTTACGGTTCTACAAATTCTACAACCTAAACACAATTTAGAGGCTGTTATAATATTTCACATGCTTATTTTATTTCATCTCTTCGTAGGAACAGATATACACACAACAATCTTAACTATTAAATATTATTATTATTATTATTATTATTATTATTATTATTATTATTATTATTATTATTATTATTATTATTATTATTATACCTTAATAAACTTGTGGTTAAAAGTTGACCAACGTTCTAGGCATTGAATATCCGACATAGTAATATGCCATAATACTTATGACATTTATTTCATTAGGGTTTTGAAAGTTTCGTATATTACAATTCTACCTCCCTTAAAATAAAATTTTGTCCTCGAAATTAGCATTATATGGCACTATACAATTCGGGTATTTCAACTCTCTACCCCTTAAAATAATTTCGTCCACGAAATTAGCAATTACGAAAATGGTATACTATTTATGTTACACATTAACGATGCGAATAACGATAACGAAGTTTCAGACACAATTAGCAAAAGAGTCGAAAAGACACACTAGTGAGTTTGATACACAAAAAATTTAACCATTAGGAACACTAACCTTAGGTTTCGAATAGATATGGATATTGAGAACGGATCGCTTCCTCCGATTCCCAAGTGGCTTCACGTTCTGGATGATTCTTCCACAAGATTTTGACAAACGGAAAAGACTTCTTACGCATCACGCGTTCTTGTCGATCCAAGATAGCCTCTGGTTCCTCTTCGTACGATATGTCCTCACGAATCTCGTGTAGAGAATAGTTCACAACATGGAGTGGGTGATAATTATACCCACGTAACAGTGAAATATGGAACACGTTATGCACGTGCGATAATTGTGGTGGTAGAGCTAACCGATAAGAAACTTCGCCAATTCGTTCCAAAATTTCAAAAGGTCCGATAAAGCGAGGACTCAGCTTTCCCTTTATACCAAAACGTCGAACACCCCTGCATGGTGAGACTTTTAAGAACACTTTTTCACCAACATTAAATTCCAAAGCCCTTCGATGGGGATCAGCATAACTCTTCTGTCTACTCTGGGCTTCCTTAAGTTTCTCACGAGCAATAGCAACCTTTTCATTCGTGATCTGTACCAATTCAGGACCCTCAATCATCTTTTCTCCGACCTCGTCCCAACATGTGGGAGCTCGACATTTACGCCCGTATAACAATTCAAAAGGTGCCATGTCGATACTAGCTTGCCAACTATTGTTGTAGGCAAACTCCACCAAGCACAAGTATTCATCCTAGTTTCCCGTCCACTCAAGTGCACACGATCTAAGCATATCCTCCAAAGTCTGAATAGTACGTTCAGACTGCCCATCAGTTTGCGGATGGAAAGCAGTGCTGAAACGTATCTTCGTATCCCAAGCATTTTGGAAACCCTTCCAGAACCGTGATGTGAAACGTGGATCTCTATCACACACTATAGATGATGGTGTACCATGCAATCGAATAATCTCACGAAGGAATATCTCTGATAGCTTACTCACCTCGTACTCCTTACGAATGGGCAAGAAATGAGCAGACTTTGAAAGTCTATCTACCACAACCCAAATAGCATCGTTCTTCATACGGGTTCTTGGTAAACAAGTTACAAAGTCCATAGAAATATCATCCCACTTCCAGACAGGAATATCTAAAGGCTGTAATAATCCACTAGCCCGTTGATGTTCAATCTTCACTTGCTGACAGATCAAACACTGGCTCACATGTCTAGCTACATCTTCTTTCATACCGCTCCACCAAAAATGTTGCCTCAAATCCCTATACATCTTTGTGGATCCAGGGTGTATAGAATAAGGTGAACTGTGTGCCTCAGTCAATAATGATTCACGAAGAGAGAAATCATCTGGCACACATAAACGATTCCCACACCATATGGTTCCATGTTCATCCACTCGAAATTCAGATTGTTTCCCTACTTCCAAATTTTGTAAGACCGCCCAAAGCTCACCATCTTCTTTTTGAGCTTCCTTTATCTGAGTGATGAGGTTCGGTTCGATCTTCAGTCTAGCCAAATAACCACCAGACTCACCAACCTGTATACCAATATCCATGCGTATCAGGTCTGATTGAATTTGCGGCTGAACAGTCAAGCATGCCAAACCCCCAGAATTCTTCCTACTCAGTGCATCTGCAACAACATTTGCTTTACCAGGGTGGTACTGAATGTTGGCATCATAATCCTTGAGTAGCTCTAACCATCTTCTCTGCCTCATGTTAAGCTCCTTCTGAGTGAAAATATACTTGAGGCTCTTATGGTCGGTGAATATGTTACATGTCTCCCCATATAAATAATGCCTCCAAATCTTAACTGCAAAAACGACTGCCGCTAACTCTAGATCATGCGTTGGATAATTCACCTCGTAGGGTTTAAGCTGACGCGAGGCATAAGCAATAACCTTTCCATGCTGCATGAGAACGCAACCAAGCCCTTTCTTCGATGCATCACTGTATATATCGAATCCGCCTGTGCCAGAAGGTAGAGTAAGAATAGGAGCGGATACTAGCTTCTGCTTCAATGCCTCAAAACTCTTTTCTCGATCATCGTTCCAAGTAAATTTTACCCCTTTTCTCAAGAGTTGAGTGAGAGGTAAGGCCAAAATAGAAAATCCCTCTACGAAACGTCGGTAATAACCCGCTAGGCCAAGAAAACTTCGAACTTCGGTAACTGAAGATGGTCTGGGCCATTTAGTGATAGCTTCCACCTTTGCTGGATCCATTGTGATACCTTCCGCTGATACAATGTGACCTAGAAACGCCACTTGTTCAAGCCAAAAGTCGCACTTAGAAAATTTTGCGTATAGCTTCTCCTGGCGTAAAGTTCCTAGAACCGTGCGAAGATGGTCCTCATGTTCTACCCTACTCTTAGAAAACACCAATATGTCATCGATGAATACAATCACGAACCGATCCAAGTACTCATGAAATACTCGGTTCATAAGGTCCATGAAAACAGCAGGAGCATTTGTCAAACCAAAAGGCATGACTAGAAACTCATAGTGACCGTACCGGGTGCGAAATGCTGTCTTATGAACATCTTGATCTCGAACCCTCAACTGATGGTACCCTGATCTAAGATCAATCTTCGAGAAAAACTTCGCTCCTTGGAGTTGGTCGAAAAGGTCATCAATACGCGGTAAGGGGTAGCGATTACGAATGGTGATCTTATTCAACTCCCTGTAGTCGATGCATAAACGCATGCTACCATCCTTCTTCTTCACAAACAAAACCGGTGCTCCCCAAGGTGAAACACTAGGTCTAATGAATTCAAGTTCCAAAAGTTCTTGCAGCTGTTCTTTCAATTCCTTCAACTCCAATGGGGCCATACGATAGGGTGCTTTAGAAATAGGTTCAGCTCCGGGAATCAAATCAATAGTGAACTCTACTTCACGTTCAGGTGGTATCCCTGGCAATTCTTCTGGAAAGACGTCAGAGAAGTCTCGAACAATAGGAACGTCTTCAACTCGTGGTGTATCCACTGAGGTATCTTTAATAGAAGCTAAGAATCCCTCGCATCCATGGGATATAAGTTTTTGAGCTTTAAGAGCGGAGATGATTTTGATGGATTTTCGAGGTTGAGATCCTTGATAAATACATTCAGGATTCAGAATATCACCAAAAATGACTCGCTTGGAGTGACAATCGATGGTAGCGCGATGCGTGGATAACCAATCCATGCCTAGTATGACATCAAAATCTCCCATTTGCATGGGATAAAGATTCGCTATACGGATAACACTTCCGATCACAAGCGGGCAATCTTTATAGACGTGAGTAATAACTGAAGGATTTCCCGTTGGTGTAGAAATAACTAAAGCTTGATCCAATAGAGAAGGCGAAATTTTAAGATGTCGGGCAATTAGTTGTGATACTATTGAGTGGGTTGCCCCAGTATCAAATAACACATACAATTCATGCTCACCCAAATAAATACTATCCGAAACGGTACCTAGTGAATCGATAAACAATAAGACACAAACAATCGTATGAAAACCATAAACAACTAAGCAAGAAAAATAATACTACTAAAAGGAACATTTATCAGAGACGCTACCTGGAGCATTAGCAGCTTCCCCTGCAGTCAATGAGAAAACACGCCCTCCAGTAGTAGGTGGCACAGTAGCTCCCCTAGTGGTATCAGTTGGTCGGTTACCAGCCTTTGGGCACTCACTAATCTTATGCCCCATATCTCCACACTTAAGGCAAGCCCCAGTAAGTCGACGGCAGATGCCTGGGTGACGCTTGTTGCAATGGTTACACACTGGAGGCTGGGTAGGGTTCTGGTTACCTCCCTGGTTTACGGGTTGAGCTTGGTTTGGTGGCTGGTAGGGTTTGATCTGACCCTGATTTTGGTTCCTTCCATGCCATGGTCTAGTATTCTTCCCTGATGACCTATTCCCCATATTGTTTTGATTATTTCGAGTAGGTGCTTGAGACGACTCACTAGTGAACGGAGTGCGGTATTCGTCTCTGTTTCTCTTCCTACTATTATTGGAACCACCCAAAAATTCTTTGTTCTCCATATCAAACTTTTTGGCAGCCTTAGCAGCCTCTGCAACAGTGGGGAATGTTGACTGGATGATTGCTCTACGAATCCGATCACAAACTGCCCATTGATATTTCTCTACTTGTTCCTCTGGTGTTCCAGCAGCTGACCCAAGAAATCCAACTAGTCGATAAAACCGATCAGTGAAGTCAGAAAGTGGTTCGTCATTCCTCTGACGGATATTGTGATACTCTCGTGTGTACGAACTCTTATCCACGCTGTTAAAATATTTCTCGAAGAAGATAGCACGGAAATCTGCCCAAGGTAAATTCTCCACAAATGGGTCTCCTCCTCTTTCTTCCAATACACCTTCCCACCAAGTTTGCGCATCTTCTTCTAGTTTATACGATGCTAATCTCGATTTAAATTCATCGCCAACTCCTAACGCCCGAAATATTTTCTCGATATGAGCAATCCAATCCCTTGCTACAATTGGAGTGGTTGCCTTTGTGAAAGATCTTGGTTTCTGTTTTATGAACTTATCTAGCCAATCCCCAATTGCACCGTTTAGATTAGGGTTCGGATTAGGATTGGGATTAGGGTTTGGATTAGGGTTGGGGTTAGGGTTCGGATTAGGATTGGGGTTAGGGTTCGGATTTGGATTGGGGTTAGGGTTCGGATTAGGATTCGGATTAGGATCAGGACCACGTACGGCCTGAACAAGTGCGGGCAACATAGCAGTAAAGGCCTGAGTGATTGCAGCTACGATATTTGGATCAGGCTCATTTGGTCCACCACCATTACGACGACCAGAGTTGCGTGTCACCCGACGAGGAGGCATCTAGAAAACACATTAAGAATTTAGATAAAGCAAATAATAAGGACCTATCGCATAAGGAAATACCTAACCCAATGTCTACCCAATCCTCACATGTCTTAATTATTTGGTTAATGTTTTCTACAGGATAGAGCCTAAGCTCTGATACCATAACTGTAACACCCCGCCCCGATTAAGGCTGACGTGTTACACTATTCGGTAATCAGAGATAATTAATAACTTATTTAAAACATAAATTCCATAGGTTTAAAAACAAAAAACCCAAAAAAAAGACATAACGGTCTCAACCGAAAAAGAATAAGTGTCTAAAATTATTGAATAAAAGGTTTTATTAAACTCCTTGTTCCAACTCTAGCCCCTGAGTACCTGTTTAAGACATAATAAAAGAAAAACAACAAAAAGAAACGGTTGAGCCAAAAATTGCCCAGTAACGGAGAAACAATAGCACTAACACATAAACAATAGAAGCTATACACTAAACATTTTAACGATGCAAACAATACAATACGCTGAATGATCACTGATGAATACCATAAAGGTATAATAGAAATACCCATGTGAGCCACTAACAATAAACACTAACACTTTGTACATTAGCTGCAGTTCCAATGCACCATTATGTAGAGGGGATGTGGGCACTCACACCTATCCCACTACCACTAACACTTACACTTACACTCCTAGGATCGATCCATACGCCTCTCAATAATCAATAAGTGCAATCACTTAGCACACAATACAATATAGAGACGCCGTGGGCCTTTCGCACCGCCACGGATGGTGCACGTCAACTGTGCCTATGATGACGCCCTATGTCCCCATAGGTGGATATGCTCGGGTATTGAGGTCAATGAAACGATTTACTCAAGTCAAGACAAATACACTAACGATATACTAAGGCTATATTACATCTAGCCAAAGATAAACAATAAATAATAAAAGTCATGGGAACATGCGACAATGAGTATGAATGTGTAATTTATCGCATGTGTGGCAATGACAATAACTCGATACGATGTATGTAACAATAATTAGAGAACGTAGAAAACTCAATGGTTCAAGTAGCAATCACGAACGAATACGATATCATGAATTAAAACAATTATGCTAAGAGCAAGACACCACAAAATCCGTACCTTAGCTTAAACGTAACAATGTAGACGCAACAAGTCCTCACTTGAAACAAAGCCCTACATATTAATCATTTTATTTAATTAGATTGGCTACTAAATTTTACATTTATTTAATTTAAGGAACCCACTGAATGAATTTAATTATTTAGTTTCCACTAGTCTTAAATTTAAATAAATAAATAAAAAAAAAATCATTCATTGACCTATTATTCTTGTTTTTTCTTAAATAACATAGACCACTTTTAAATTAAAGGATCATCGTTTTATCATAACTGCATTAATTTACTCAAGTTGAAGTAAGAAATCCATGCATGGCCTCAATTAATTTCTTAATACTAGCTAACTTATTGGTTCTGTGCAAAAGTACTAAATTTTAAAACTTCACTTTGAAAGCACTTTTATATCATAAAAGAATGTTCATGTTATGAACCAGTGGTGTTCGTTGATAAATGAAGCTTTTAATAAAATCACCAGTTTCGTTTTCATATATTATGTAGTCAAAAATTGATGTTTTCGATAATCTTATTAGTGTCGATACCTGATGTCGAAGAGAAAAGACAACCGGCGTAGTGCAATACCGGTTCACAACGGATCTTTAGATCACCACAATTCGATGGGTATGGTGGCTTGGAGATTTTGGGTTTCCGAAGGTACAAACTGAGACAATGATCATAATCTAGTCAGAGGTTAATTAAACGTTGGTGGGTTAAAATTATATTGCCAGTTAGCCACTATACAAGAGATTGTCGACTGAATAAGCAAGCTTACCGAAGGACCGATCAACGTGGTAGCGGTGCTCAGCGGTCTTTTGCAGCGTTCAACACATGAACCGCAGGCGGGACGAGCAAGTTTGATCGGTTTAGATTGGCGGTCGGCGGCGACGGTTCAGTTGGCGCACTTGAAGATTAACATACAGGTTCAATGGAGATATGGGTTGTTCTTTGGAAGGCTTTCATAAGGAGTGAAACGGCTGGAAAAGGGTGGGCTCGATTAATATGATGGGTCGGTTGTTTGAAAGGTATTCGAAATCCCATGAGATATGGTGAGATATGGTGCTGAAATGTAAGAAAAGGAAAGTCGCGTACATATGGTCGGAGATATGGAATGATGTTGAAATTTCTTGCTGTTATAATTTTCACCATATTTAACTCATTTAATTTTTATTTTTTTTTCTTTGATATCTTCGTTTCCAAGACACGTACAGATATGAGGTAGATACACAAATTGAATTAAATTGTGATTTGCATAGTATTATTTTATTGTTATGATTATTATTATCTTTCTTTCATATTTTGGTTTCACTATTATTTTTTTTTCTTTACGGTTCTACAAATTCTACAACCTAAACACAATTTAGAGGCTGTTATAATATTTCACATGATTATTTTATTTCATCTCTTCGTAGGAACAGATATACACACAACAATCTTAACTATTAAATATTATTATTATTATTATTATTATTATTATTATTATTATTATTATTATTATTATTATTATTATTATTATTATTATACCTTAATAAACTTGTGGTTAAAAGTTGACCAACGTTCTAGGCATTGAATATCCGACATAGTAATATGCCATAATACTTATGACATTTATTTCATTAGGGTTTTGAAAGTTTCGTATATTACAAATATGGCTTCTTATCCTATTTGGTTATCTCGTTCCGTATGGCTACACTCCGGAACATAATATCTCAATTAGGCATTTGTCTTATTCGTAATCAATACGACAAAAGAACATTCTAAAATGTATGACTAGTGTAAGCTATACTTACCTTGCATCCGGTTATGCTCTTTTCCGCGTACTCGATCCGTTTGACCCACTTCCTCCCAAGCCTCCATCTAGCTTGTCATGAGTCAAACTATCATCATAATCCGGGAGACGGTTAGTTTAGTCCTTATTAGCTACGACTATTCCGTCTTACAAATTTTATGTTGAATCTACCATTCGACTTCATCAATGGTTAGTTTAACTTTCTACAAGTTAACTACCGTTATTCATATGACAAGTACCATTTAAATTAAATCAACATCATGATTAGAATTCATATTACCCCATATCATACGGGATAAATCGAGTTTGGCAATCACGAATTTCATTTACAATTTCAGCACCTTAGTTTTCATTTAGGCATTTTAACAAACACCTAGTGTGCATAATTTTACATATTTACTAACTAGTTCATAACTAGTTATTTTTACCAAGGTTAACATCAATTTGACAATTTCACATCAATTTTAACATCAACAAACCTGAAATTGCTTTATAGAATTCAAATTACACTAGCACAACTATCATAATCCTAGTGTCTTCATACTTCTACATCACCCACTTAACACCTTCAATGGTGATTATGGAATTCTCAAGTATTGAGCATAATTTCAACAATCTAATGGCTAGGGTTTATTCCTAGACACTATTTTATTCTAATTTCATCCAAACAACATTCATGCAGCCAAAATTTCGATTTCATATGTTCATCAAAATTTCAAGATGTAACTAGGAGATGAAATTTGACATACCTTGTGATCCTTTCACTGAGGTGATCACTAATCTAAACTTAGATTTCGATTTGGAGTCGATTTGGCTTCTCAATTTGATCAATTTGTTGAATTTAGGGTTTGAGCTCCCATGGAGCTTTCTCCTGGTCGACCTCCACCCACGCACACACCTTTCATGTGTGTGTTTTGTGTTAAGTTTTATTTTTATAAAACCATTTTCAAGTTATCCGACTTTGGTTCCTCATGTTAGGTTAGTTATTAAGTAGGCCACAACCTACTTATTTTAAATCCACATTCCCCTTTATTAACTAGGCTAAACATTCCTAGTTAACTTAGCGGGTTCGGGGATATTTACGACTAAGTTTATTTTAGGACCCGTTAACTCGGGCCTTTTATAAACTTTATTTATTCATAAGCATTTATTTGACTTTTTATTAGATATTAGGTTTATTTATTTAAAAATCCTAATTACTCACCGGGTAGATTTTACCACTAACGTTACTTTACCCGTCTTTTAGTATTAACGGGGTTTGATTACCAAACCCGTTTTCGGGGTGTTACACAAGGCACTCTATTTCGTTTTAAGCCGCAGTTGCCGAATTTTTGCGTCATCGATTTTGCTATATTATGTTTTGAATTTACGATGTATGGTTTTGATTTCTCGCTTTCCACTCTCCGCTTTACAAAACGCACACAACTCGCACCGCTATTGCAATCTAAAACGGTAACTAATCACAAACAAACTAATGGATCTCGTACTCCTCGCTTATGCCACTCGATATCTCTCGTAAGTCTCAAACGCGCTACACAACCTTGAAATATAGGTGAATACTCTGCAAAATATGTAGGTGAATACGTGCAAAATATGTGTTTACGTGAATTATGTGCTCATACGTGCTTATGTGTATACGTGCTTATGTGAATTATGTGTATATGTGAATATGTGCCTACGTGTTCCTGAGAGTTACATAATAATAATAAATATGTTGTATGCAACGCTCAAATTTTCAAACAAAACCCGATAAAATCGAATCTCGTCTAATGATGACAACTGCTGCAGAACTCATACTCGACAATGTCTTCCTTTAGATCCCACACTCATCGAAACGTTCAGAGGAACAAAGCTAACAAACGAATCGCCTTACTTGTGGCCAAGGAAATTGCCAAGGTCATATCTCAAATTGTCAGTGAAATCAATGAGGTTAGCAGTAAATCTTCTGTTGACTCTAAGAATGAAGCGCCTAAAGCTCCCTTTAGTTTCAAACAATTCAAGTCATGTGGTCCTGCAAACTTTACTGGCGAAAATGGACCCAATGCAATGTTTCAGTGGTTTAACTCGATCGAAGTCACCTTTCGTCAAAGCGGATGTCCTGAAAATCTCCGCACTATGAATGCTACTGGAGTCTTCCAGTCTAGGGCACTGGATTGGTGGACCGCCGAGTGCAACCGGCGCGGAAATGATGCAACTTATGGCCTCACACGGGAGGAGCTCATGATGAAGGAATTTTGTCCTCCCCACGAAGTCCAGAAGCTGGAGAATGAATTCTAGCACATCAAGTAAGAGGGAGGTGATAACGCTGGCTCACCGCTCGTTTCAAACAGTTGAACATTATCTGTCCCTGTCAGGTGGACACACCTGATAAGACTATCAAGAAGTATATTCGCGCTCTTCCCGACCATGTAGCTGATTTTGTTCAAGCAGCGAGACCTACTACTATCGAGGAAACCTACCAACTCGCAGCCGAGATCAACGATAAGCGATTCTTGGCTGGAGCTTTCAAAACCTCGACCAAGAGTCTCAGCCAGGCTACTACAACTCCCAGTAGCGACAATGCAGCATCTTAAGGTTCAAAGTCTTCACGCCAAAGCTGTAAGTGAAGGAACAACAACAAAAACAAGAACAATATGACTACCGCCGCAACACCACTTAACGCAGTCCCAACACCACCCAACAACCAGAACCATTAGGTTGCTACTACCAACGCACCGCCTGCCAAGCGTGCGTACACTGGTGCTTACCCTCTATGCCCCACTTGCACCTATCATCATCCAACAGGGGTCAACTGCCGTTTCTGTGCCAATTGCAACATCTATGGGCACTTCACCGCTCACTGGCGCTCAGGCCCCCATCAGCAAGCTCCTCAAGCTCTTCCTGCACCACTAGCTCAACCCCTTGCTCCTCAGGGTAAACCAGCAGCTCCTGCTCAAGTTGCTAATGCACGTGTCTGCTACACGTGCGGTGACCTGAATCATTTTGCTAATGCTTGCCCACACTGTGTTGTGAAGCAGGAACCGCAACAGCAGCCACAGCAAGCAGCCCGCTGAAGAACCTTCAATATCAATGTCCACCAGGCTCAGACTGACAACAATGTTGTCAATGGTACTTTCCTTGTTAATAGTATTTATGCTTCTTGCTTATTTGATACTGGAGCCGATAACTGTTTTGTATCATTTGAATTCGAAAAGCTTTTAAAAAGTAAACGCGCTAACCTCCCTAGGACTTTCGACGTAGAAGTTGCCACCGGAAGGACTATCACCGTCAGCTCCGTTCTCCGTGATTGTACTCTTACACTCAACAATCACATTTTCCCAATCGATCTCATTTCTATGCAACTTGGTAGTTTCGATGTCATAGTAGGCATGGACTTTCTTCGTGAAAATTGTGCTGAAGTCATTTGTTTCGAAAAGATGATTCGTTTCTCCCTCTCAAACGGCGATCAACTATGTGTTTATGGCGAAGTATCCTCGAAAGAATTGAAGCTTATATCGTGTATTCAAGCGAGCAAGTATCTTCGCAAGGAATACTTGGCTTTCTTAGCCCACATTATAGTAGCAGAGGAGGAAAAGAAGACGATGGAAAAGGTACTTGTGGTTCGTGATTTTCCTAATGTCTTTCCTGAGGATTTACCCGGTCTACCCCCTACCCGCGATATCGACTTTTGTATCGACCTTATCCCTGGTGCTAACCCTGTTGCTAAAGCTCCTTATCTCCTCGCGCCGTCCGAAATGCGCGAACTTTCTAGCCAACTCCAAGAGTTACTTGATAAAGGCTTCATACGTCCTAGCACATCTCCTTGGGGCGCACCTGTCCTTTTCGTAAAAAAGAAGGATGGATCGTTCCGAATGTGCATCGATTATAGGGAACTCAACAAGCTTACTATCAAGAATCGCTACCCTCTACCCCGAATCGACAACTTGTTTGATCAACTGCAAGGCACTACGTGTTTCTCGAAGATCGATCTACATTCTGGTTATCATCAGTTGCGTATTCAAGAGCAAGACATTCCGAAAACCGCTTTCCGTACCCGTTATGGCCATTACGAATTCGTGGTCATGCCTTTTGGTCTCACCATCACACCCGCGGTCTTCATGGATTTGATGAACCGTGTGTGTAAACCTTTCTTGGATTGTTTCGTTATTGTGTTTGTCGATGATATCCTTATCTACTCGAAGTCGAGAACTGAACACGCGCAACATCTCTGTTGGATCGTTGTTTGACCCGACTGAGTCGTTCAGAAGAGTTTTACATCCAGTTTAAAGGCGGAATCAGTAAACCGGACACGAAAACAGCTTGTACTCTTAATCTGTTGCTTGTATTGATAATAACAATGTTTACAACCTGAACAGAAATTGGCAGCACTTCGTTACTTGCACAATGACCTCAACCGTTCCGTTTGAAATGTGACACACACATCCCTATATATAGACAAGACCCTTCCGTTTGAACTTGGTTCAAACGGAACCCTACGGTTTCAAACAATAGATTCAAACGGAACCCTATGTTTCAAACGGAACCCTCTATAATATGACTATTTTCAAACGGAACCCCTTGAAACACATTCTAAAGACTAAACTAAACTCTATGTTGACCCATATTGACCTAAGACTTAATGTAGACAAAGTCAACAGACATTCCGTGCACTAACAGACTCCCCCTTGGATGTTGACGTAGTCTTCAGTTCCTGAGTCTTCAGTCTTAGTCTTTTCTCTAACTTTGTCTTCTCATCATAACCACTCTATTTTCACACTCCCATATGCTGTTGATCCAGACTCCCTCTTTCACATACTCCCCCTCTCAATATGCTAGAATTTGAGATGTCTGGTTCAAGCTTTGACATTTAGTTTCCGTGGAAATTCCTGAAACCTGCAATCACTCATCCAACTATAAGTGACAACATTTAAAACTTTCAGATATTATAATCTGACAATTCAAACATTCTAAACCACTTCTCATGAATTTGGCAGTTTCATCGAATCGTATCGGAAACTAACACTTATAACAATATAATCATCCAAATCCCCACAGTTAATCATCCAAGTCCAAATTAATGACCTTGGAGATATCACAAACTGTTTTTGAATTTTTGATTTTCTTAAAAAAACTTCAAGTTTCAAATTAATGAACTTGTTTTATTTTCAGAAACACAATCAGCTTACTTAGATTTTGAAACTCAGCACTCAGACATCGGTTGTCGAAAATAAAGCAGAAATCAAAATCTTTTTGTATTTTCTGAAAATATAAAGCAGTAAAGAAATATGTACAAACATATTTACAGACAATATTTTTGGTTTGAGAATGCATTAGAGGATCATATCAGTTTATGACAAGTCACAAGTACCATTGAGCTTAATTACACAGTAAGAATTAAACAATTCACTTAGATTGTCGATATACTGATCCACTTAAATTTTCATACAAACTTCAACTGATTCAGGATACGAATTAGGTGTATTAAGAACTTAAACTCATTCATGTGTCCCACCTCTTGAATATACTCCCGTATCCAGAATCCCAATAATCAGTCTTACAGGTGAGTATACTACAATGATATCTGTATATAAATTAGGTATGCGAGGGCCGAGGGATCTCAGATCGATACTTCCGTATACGCAGAGAGATATCAGCTTCGACTTTTCGGTGTGTCCCCTTTAGAGGATCTTTTTGCTTACAACAGCATCATTTATCAATTTTGTTGTTTCAGCATGCTGAGGGTGATGCTGTGTTTCAAGCATATGCAGAAAATATTATTCAAGGACTAGATCAGAACTACCGTTCAGCAGAAGTCCCGGAATAATACCCCAGACATCATTGAGTATAAAGACCTAGTATATCAGATTAAGAGACCTTTCAAACGAGATTTCAGGGGTTACCTATATATCCAAGTAGTGTTCCCCACAAAATAAGCAAGTTTGAATTTAGGTTTATATCCCGAAAAAGTTTACTAAATGTATAAAAATCTACCGACACATCCACGGTGAGATCGTTTAACACATTTAAACTTTTCATTTCTTTAGCGTACTGTAACTGTCTACTGATGTACTATCATTTCCTCTTTTTACGCAAAACTCAAATTTTTGAATTTTTATCATGTTTTTGACTTTTTCAAATTTTCAAATGTTTTTGTATTTTCTAATGACAACTTTTTCAAATTTTCAAATGTTTTTGTATTTTCTAATGACAATTTTTCTCCCCCTAAAATGCAAAACCATTTAAAGAAAAATTTGACAACCAACACTGATAGCTTTGTATCGCCATCCATTTTCTGCTTCAAGTGCTCTGATTTGCAGAAAATATAACGTACCCCCATGATTTACAACCCATTGATCTTAACAGTTTGAAAACCGTTTTTCAATCTGATGAAAGTAATCATGTTTGTTCAGCTGTGAGGGTTTCGGCGTATTCAATCAACATACAATCAAAACAAAATTAAAAGCAAACATATTTTTGGTTTTTAATTTTTTTTTTAATTTTTAGGATTTTGAAAATATTGTTTATTTATGTACAGAAAACAATCTAACTAAACTCCCTGTTCAACCAAACCAGGGTTTAGTAACCTCTTCCTGTGCCAGGTTGCTCCAACTACCATTCTCACAATCTTCAGCTTCATTGAGCACCTGCACATTTCAAACTTTATCAATCATTTGAACAATTTAGCCCAGGTCTGTTGGACCTTAGGCATTTCAACACAATAATGTTCATTTAATTTCGGAAACTCTTTGTCACTTAAAACTTGTTCAACTTTAACTTCAACTTTCTCATCTTTTACCGGCGTCACTTGTTTCTTAGCACTCCACATTTGACCTTCCGGAGTACCTCTTTTATAAAAATTTGTCTCTTTTTGAACCTTTTGTTTTTTAATAACATTTTTAGGTTTCCAAAACTCTTGAGGTTTTGTCATATCAACAGATATTCTCCAACTCTGTGTTGTTCTGAATCTGGGTGTGTGAGAATTCCAGGTCTGTTTTGAATCGAACCTGTTCGGGTTTGATTTCCAATTTTGATTTGAAGCAAACTTGTTTGTATTGTACCTCCAAGTTTGTTTCGAATCAAATCTGGTTGACCTTGATTTCACATCCTCAGATTTCTGTTTTTCAACATCAACAGGCTTTGAATTTGGACACTTTCGTGCAACATGTCCAATCTGATCACATTTAAAACACACTTTCTTTGAAACATCCTTGGCCTGTTGTTGTTTCTTTTTCATAGCATCAAACTCATCATTAGACTGTTGTCCAAATTTGAGTTTTTCCTCTTCTTTCAAACTTTTCCCTTGAACAAAACTCATCTTTTGTTGCAAATTTGATTTTTTACTTTGATTCCAATTCTGTTTCTTTTTATAACCCAAACCAGTTTTCATGTTTTTCTTCTTAAAACCAGGTTTGTTATAAAAAGATTTATGACCTTTACCAGCAAACTTTGGAATTTCAGACTTCTCAATTTCAACCATTTTAAAAACTTGATCGACCTTTTCTGAAATCACATTCTGAATCGGGAAAACAACATCTAAGAATAGTTTGTCCGATCCAATCATGGTATAAACCAATCCTTTTGAATCATCATTCAAATTTTTCTCGGATTTTGTGTTTTTCATATAACCATCATAAAGATTTCCTTCATCTCCATTCTGTGATTCAGACTTACCTTTTGTAGACTCATCTTTCAAAACACTTTCAACAACCTTACTTACCACCTCTGAATCATTAGCATCATCAGATTTGGAGTAAATCACATCGATACTTTCAGGTAACTGGTCAGCTATGTTCAAACCCTTAGCCACCTTTTCCTCATCATAAAAAGTATAATTGTTTCTCAATGGTGGTGGTACCTGATGAAATTCTGAACCAATACCCTTTTTGCAATTTTCAGTATCTTTGTCATCTGGTGTGATGTTGAAAATGCGTTCGAGAATATATGAAGAGTTATGATAACTTTGAAGTTTTGTAACAACCTTTTCTTTTTCAGCCAAGACTTGTTTAAGATTTGCAATTTCATCAACACATTTGTTTAATTCAATTTGCTTTTCTTTAAACTGTCTTTCATACATTTCTTTGGTTGTTAAAGTTTCAGACAATCTTTGATCAAAACTTTTGACTTGGCTCTTCAAAGTATCATAAGCTTCTTGTACTCTCTGACTCGACCACTTTAAAGAATCATACTGTTTTTGTAAATCTTGAAATTTCGATTCTTTTTCAACACAATCGACACATTTTGTAGAACACAGTTGTCTATAAACATCATTATCCTTTTCAAGACCTTGACATTTCTGTGTTAATTTTTCAACTTTTAGTTTCAAAATTTCTTCTTTTTCAATCATATCTTTACATTTTATTGTGAAACCATTTTCAATTTTGCTTAATTCATTATCTTTTGTTTTTATCAGTTCATCTTTTTCAATACAGACTTTGCACATTTCTATGCAATTCCTGCATTTGTTTTCCTTTTCATCAACCATTTCAACATTAGATAGATCAGAAGATTTTCTAACCTCAGTCTCATTCAGCACCGATTCTTCTGACTCAACTTTCTGATCTTGCTCTTTGATCTCCTCTTTCTGAGCTTCTTCATTCTTCTGCACTTCTCCAGCTCTCTGTTCCTCTCCAGCAAGCTTTGCAACAGTCTTCACTTCTTCAATCATCTTCTTCAGTTCTTCTTCTTTTCTCTTCTTCATCTCTACCACCTTTGGTAAACTTGCTTCAAAAACTTCTCTTAACTTGA
Source organism: Helianthus tuberosus (assembly GCA_030545235.1). Lineage (NCBI taxonomy): Eukaryota > Viridiplantae > Streptophyta > Magnoliopsida > Asterales > Asteraceae > Helianthus > Helianthus tuberosus. The sequence goes on from CM060405.1 coordinate 126,449,625, forward strand.
TCATTAAATTTGGCAAATAGCTTTTATCAGAAAGCCTTCTTGTGTTGAAAGTGCCTTCACTTGGAAACACATTAGTTACAGCATCAAAATCCACTTTTGATGGATCAACTACTGGATTACCATGTGGATCCATGTAACACTCTAACTCTTCATTCCATCTTTTAGCTCTCTGGGCTTCTTTGAATGGTTCATTCAATTTGCCAATCTCCCATCTTGCACTGTCTCTTCTCCACCATCTATCATGATCATCATTTGCAACAAATGCATAACCAACTGCATCTTCTTCAGGTAGAACCTCTTGACTCCAGTCATACCCTTCATCGTCATATATAACTGCAAGAGCCCTTGATCTTTCTTCTGGTTGCTTTAATCTTGGTGGCTCAGACTTGTTCTGATGGTAAATCGCCTTCCTGTAGTAATCTTCATTGAAAGGGTTTTCAGAATCATTAGCAGCATATGCATTTCTGCACTCGCGCTTAAAGTGACCTCTTTGTTTGCATTTGAAGCATGTCACCTTAGATTTATCAAATCCCAATTTGGTAGATGGTCCACCAATTGACTTTCTCCCCGTAATCTCCATGAACCGCTGTGCCCGACGAACCGCACTGGCCATGCACCATCTGATATCCATTAGTTCCATCTCCTCGGGGTCTAATTGGTCATAATCTTCTTTCGTCAAATTGGTATTGCCAATCTTCCCTGCAACGAGGCTTTCATACGATTCAAGTACAGATGCCAAGAAAACCATCTGTTGTTTTGCTGACTCTTCACTGAAATTCTGCCCATTCTTCAGATCCACTGCGATATTACACTGAAACAAATTCTTTGAAGCAGATTGGTTTGAAGTGTTTGAAGAAGATCCACTGTGAAAACCACTGTGAAAACTTTCATTGTTCACTGAACTTGAACTTTCTGCAGAAAACACTGTTTTTGGAGACCCAGCCTGCGGTACTCTGTAATAAAGCTCTACATTCTGCTGATAAGCTGGATTGTTGACTTTAGATCTCTTTATCTCCAACTCATGACTTTCAAGCTTTTCAATCAGCATATCCAATTTCAAATCTTCAGGCTTGATTGTATTTTTCAACATTAGAGCGAAGTATTGCCACTCTTGATCATTTGGCAATGAATCAAACACTTTATCCACCAGCTCCTCTTCAGAAGGTAAGATTTGGTGTCTGATCAGCTCCATTTTCAGATGTCCGAATCTCTCAATCATTTTACAAACAGATTCATTTTTCATACAATTGAATAAATCAAACTCTTTACGCAACAATTTCTTTTTGTTTTTAACAATTTCATTACTTCCTACACATTTTCTCTCTAACGCTTCCCACAAACTTTTTGAAGTCTTTTCTTGTTCGAGCAATGAAATAATATCTTCTCTTACTGACTGTTTGATCAATGTTATCATTCTATGTTCAGCCACAACATTTTTTATATCTTTTTCTGAAAAATCTTTTGCATCTATTAACTCTCCTCCCTCTTTTACTGGTGCAACATATTCATCTGTCAGTTTTAACCAGCTTTCAGTAGCAAAAGCTTTTACCCAACCCTCAAATCTATTTTTCCACCAGTGATAATCTTCCACTTTCATTAGCTTTGGTGGCTTCTGTTGGCTCCCGTACATGTTCTCAAACTTCAAATTCTCCGAAATCTCTTTTGAATATTCTTTCATCTCAGATCTTCTATCTGACGATTCGGAAGTGAACGCGTACATATCGCTAAACGGGTTTATGAAATTATCATCCATCGTGAACGTACCTGAACAAAAAAAACAGTCAAACACTTAGAAATTTTTCAAAGTTTTGAAACTTCAGCAACTTTAAGCGAAATTCTTGAAGTATATACAGCTTCAAGCGAAATCAGCTCTCTATAACACTGTTCAAGCGAAAACTGATATGAACTAGTTTCAAGCGAAATCAAAAAACAACACTAATTCAAGCGAAATCACTATTTCGCTTCAACTGATCTCAAGTTCAATTCAAGCGAAATCTGTTAGAACTATTTCGCTTCAACTTCAAGCGAAATCTTAGAACAGATCTGTTTCAAGCGAAATCCAACCTAACTCTATTTCGCTTGAACTTCTCAAGCGAAACCTCTGATTTTCAAGCTAAACCTTATGTTTTCAAGCGAAATCTACCTGTAACCTCGAAACCTTTTCAAGCGAAATTCAGTTTTAGATCAATTTTAACAAGTTTTAACCAGAATTTTAATCTGAAACTTTGTAGGCTTTGTTAAAACTACGTTTTACACGATATACTCGAAAATCAGACCATTTCGACCGTTGGAACTAGTTCAGATCTGAAAAATAAGAAAAGAAGTGAGTAGAAATGAGAGAAATCGGTAGAATCAAGCTGTAGTAGTATGAACTCCTCGTCCTGAGCTCTGATACCACTTGTTGGATCGTTGTTTGACCCGACTGAGTCGTTCAGAAGAGTTTTACATCCAGTTTAAAGGCGGAATCAGTAAACCGGACACGAAAACAGCTTGTACTCTTAATCTGTTGCTTGTATTGATAATAACAATGTTTACAACCTAAACAGAAATTGGCAGCACTTCGTTACTTGCACAATGACCTCAACCGTTCCGTTTGAAATGTGACACACACATCCCTATATATAGACAAGACCCTTCCGTTTGAACTTGGTTCAAACGGAACCCTACGGTTTCAAACAATAGATTCAAACGGAACCTTATGTTTCAAACGGAACCCTCTATAATATGACTATTTTCAAACGGAACCCCTTGAAACACATTCTAAAGACTAAACTAAACTCTATGTTGACCCATATTGACCTAAGACTTAATGTAGACGAAGTCAACAGACATTCCGTGCACTAACAATCTCTGTTTGGTTCTCGAGCTTCTCCAAGGAAATCTCCTCTATGCCAAGTTCTCCAACTGTGAATTTTGGCTCGAGGAGCTTCAATTCCTCGGTCACATCATTAACAGTTAAGGAATTCATGTCGACCCTGCAAAGATTGAAGCAGTTAAGGGTTGGATTACACCGAAGTCTCCATCCGAAATCCGTTCATTTATTGGATTGGCGGGTTATCACCGTCGATTCATTGCTGACTTTTCTAAAATCGTCGTACCGCTTACCACTCTAACTCAGAAGGACAAGCCTTTTGTTTGGGGTTCCAAACAGGAGGAAGCCTTCCAAACCCTCAAGTTTATGCTCTGCAACGCTCATGTTCTTACACTTCCCGACGAAAATGATGATTTCGTTGTTTATTATGATGCCTCTTGTCACACCCCCAAAATCTACACGCGGAGTACCACCGCTTGGAGGCGTGACATGACCAGGATCAAGCCACCAATCATATTGAACATATAAGTAAATAGTAAAAGTCATTCATCGATATGATAGGTGCTTTCAAAACCAAACATAAACAAGTGTGTAGCGGAAGCAATAATGTAAAACCCAACATAAGTTTAAGTACAAAATGTCATAATGTTTAACAACACATTCACGATCCATGTCCACAACGACCGTGCCTCCCGTGCAAGCTCCAAAAGTACCTAAGGTCCTGCAAGGCATGTAACAGAGAGTCAACAACTAGTTGAGCGAGTTCACAGTAGATTATTTAGTTACAATGTTTGTATCGTATATCGTATGCTTGTTTAGAAATCATGTATCGTATGTAATGGTATCGCGGCCCTCTAGGCATGTTTGCGAAGTTTAGTGGGGGTTTCCCATGTTTTCTAGACTAGGTATATTTGTATCGCGGCCCTCCAGGCATGTTTGCGAAGATTAAAGTATAGTTCGCGGCCATTCCAGGCATGTTTGCGAAGATTGTTCTAGTATCGCGGCCGATCCCGGCATGTGTGCGAAGAGAAGTATATGTATCACTAGTCTAGTAGTATCTACCATTGACCTTCCTCTCCCGAGGCCTATGGTATGTAATTCCGATAACTCATAAGCATAAAAAATCAATTAACCCATTCCCAACCCCGGGAATCCCATGCCTTGGTAGGAGTGTGAACTCACCTTGTTTTGCTCGGTATGCTAAGTTAAGTGCTCACAATTAATCAGTCAAGTCCTATAGTGCATGTATACTCAATCAGTTCACATTGTTTGTAAAGTTTCACATGGAACTAGTGTCACCGTAATATCATGGAGTGTTTGACAGTTCATATCATGCAACATAAGCAGTTAATTGCATCCATACATTTAACAGAGTTGGCATCTAGCAGAACTAGCAAGTTAACTGAGTGAATAAAGTTAACAGATTTCATGGAATAACATAATTAATCCACTTCATTGGAATAATAAATAAACAGAGTAAGTCAGTTAACCCAGTTAACAACTTAACAGAATTGTCATCTAACAGAGTTACTCAAACAATGAAGTTATCAAAATACATATTTAACAAAGTTAAATAAACTAACTGAGTTATTCCAAGGGTTAGTTAAGTTAAATAACATAATTAATAACATTAATTATAACAGTTAACATGTTGCCAAAACACATAAGTTGCGAAAACACTATATAAGCCGAAATCCCTTTTAAACAATTTCACTATTTGGGCGAAAACCCTTTTGGCAGAAAACACTTTCATGGACGAAATCTCTTTTGGGCCTAACACACTTGGGCCGTAAACTGTTTTGACGAAAACACATAATGAATCGAAATCACTAGCTAGCCGAAAACCCTTATGTTCGAAATCCCCTTGGCCGAAATCCCTTATGTGGGCCGAAAACCCATCTGGGCCGAATTCACTATGTGGGCCGAAATCACATAAGTGATTTCGTCCACTTTCTTTTGTGGGGGGTTTTCGTTACTATTCATCATCATCATCAACACTTACTGTAACATATGAAAAACCCAGAAACTCTATAATCTCACTATGGTTACCTGATTAATCATCTACAAAGTCATTTAATCAATCATTGATATAAAACAAATACTCTACCAAAACTTTGTGAGATCAAGAACATACTTGAATCAGTTTATCTTTTATTAACATATACCCACTGTTGATCAAAACATCTAATATACAGACAGTTCATAGATAGTAATTATCTAACAAGCACACAATGATCAATCACATAATCACATATATAAATATATACATACATCATGATTAAACATCCAAAAATCATACGATATGCAACTAAAACAACTGAATCATGAAATCACTAACCAAGGATTTAAACAGAGGTTTTGGCTTCAAATGAGGAACTCTGTATGTTGGGTTTCAGAGGTAGAGAGAGAAACAAAGTGATAAGGTTTGCAAAGTGAGAAACTTCTCCGTGAAGATTTGTTTATAAAATGATTAAATAAAATATCTCAATACTGGGCCAAGGCCCATCTCTGATTTCGTTGGTCATCAGTGGACGAAAACACTTAAGGTGTTTTCACCACTTGGGTGATTTCATGGGTACTTGTTTTCAGTAAGAGTTCCATCTTTAATTAACATGTTAATTAATACAAAACCTTGTTAACATACACTCACATATAATAAATATTATGGATCCCAAGTATAAAATATCAATCAAAATACGATATAACGTATTACAAAGGTAAGCGTTGTGAAACAACGAGTCGTGTAAACAAACAACATAAACAATAAAAAAAAATAACGTGCACTAAATGCGAAGATGGAGATCTTGGAAACTCGAGTTGTCACATTATCCCCAACTTGAAAGAAATTTCGTCCCGAAATTTAGCATGCGGTTACTGAGGAAGCTAGGTAAGTTATCGTTTACTGGTTCTCCTGGGGTGTCACATCATCCCCTCGTTGATTTGGAATTTCTTCCCGAAATTCTGTAGTAGCTTCAGCCTCAGTAGTAGTTGCATTGTTTTCGAACAACTGGGGATATTTGAGTTCCATTTGGTCTTCGCGTTCCCAGGTGAACTCTGGGCCACGACGGGAGTTCCAACGAACTCGAACAAGAGGTATTCTGGTGTTCTTGAGGACCTTAACATCCCGGTCCGTGATTTCAACTGGTTCTTCGACGAAATGCAACCGTTCGTCGATAGTGAGCTCCTTCAGAGGAACTATGTGGGTCTCATCTGACAGACACTTCTTCAGATTCGACACGTGGAAGACGTTGTGAACTGCACTGAGTTCAGCTGGTAAGTTCAGTCTGTAGGCCACTTTGCCTATCTTCTCTATGACTTCAAATGGTCCAACGTATCATGGATTGAGTTTGCCCCTTTTGCCAAAACGAACAACACCCTTCCAGGGTGAAACTTTGAGTAGTGCTCGATCCCCAACCTGGAACTCGAGTAGTTTCCTGTCTTTATCGGCGTATGCTTTCTGACGGTCACGAGCTGCCGCCATGCATTGTCGTATTTGAGCAATCTTTTCAGTAGTATCAACTACCATTTCTGGACATGTGATCTGACTGTCACCCACCTCTGCCCAACAAAGAGGTGATCGGCATTTACGCCCGTACAATGCCTCAAATGGAGCAGCTTTAATGCTGGTGTGGTAACTGTTGTTGTACGAAAATTCCACAAGTGGCAGATGTTTTTCCCAGTCCTTGCCAAAGTCAATTACGCACGCCCGAAGCATGTCTTCTAGAGTTTGAATAGTGCGCTCAGACTGCCCGTCTGTCTGAGGATGATAAGCTGTGCTCATGTCTAAACGAGAGCCAAAAGATTTGTGCATTGCTTGCCACAGTTCTGAAGTAAAATGTGCGTCACGATCAGAGATAATAGAGGTGGGCACCCCGTGCCTCGAGACAACTTCCTTAAGGTATACGTCTGCTAGAGTGGAGAACTTATCCGTTTCCTTGATAGCCAAGAAGTGAGCAGACTTTGTGAGTCGATCCACGATCACCCAAATAGTATCATTTCCGCGCTGAGATCTAGGTAGGCCAGTAACAAAATCCATGGAAATTTGTTCCCATTTCCATTGTGGTATCTCAGGTTGTTGGAGTGGGCCTGATGGTTTCTGATATTCCGCTTTGACTCTCGCACAAGTCAAACACTTGCTAACGTAAGTTGCTATGTGAGCTTTCATGCTAGGCCACCAATATGTAGTTCTGAGGTCGTGGTACATCTTATCTGAACCAGGATGTACTGAGTAGCGAGACTTATGAGCTTCATCCATTACAAGCTCGCGTAAATTACCATAGAGTGGGACCCAGATGCGTCCTGTTACATAGTAGGCGCCGTCTGCCTTTTGTTCTAACCGTTGTCTTGAGCCGCGTAGGGCTTCAGACCTGACGTTTTCCGGTTTCAATGCTTCTACCTGAGCATCTCGTATCTGTGAAGGAATACTGGACTGAATAGTGAGTTGCAACGCTCGTACACGCCTAGGTGTAGTATCCTTTCGATTGAGGGCGTCGGCCACCACATTGGCTTTGCCCGGATGGTACTTTATAGCACATTCGTAATCGTTCAGTAACTCGACCCATCGACGTTGTCGCATGTTCAATTCTTTCTGCTTGAAGATATGCTCAAGACTCCTGTGATCGGTGTAGATGGTGCACTTGGTGCCATACAGGTAATGTCGCCATATCTTGAGCACAAAAACAACAGCTCCAAGCTCTAAATCGTGCGTAGTGTAATTCCGTTCGTGAATCTTAAGTTGGCGTGAAGCATAAGCAATAACTTTATCCCGTTGCATCAACACACATCCAAGACCTTGGATGGATGCGTCGCAGTAGACTACAAAATCGTTCGTGCCTTCAGGCAATGAGAGGATAGGTGCGCTACAAAGTCTATCCTTTAAGTGCTGAAACGCTGTTTCCTGTGTATCACTCCAACGGTAAGCAACACCTTTCTGTGTCAGTAATGTAAGCGGCTGTGCAATCTTTGAGAAGTCTTTGATGAACCATCTGTAATAACCCGCCAAACCCAAGAATTGGCGTATTTCTGTCGGTGTGCGAGGTGCAGGCCAGTTCTTGATCGAATCTACCTTGGATGAATCGACATGAATCCCATCCTTGGTCACCACGTGGCCTAGAAAGTGGACTTCACGAAGCCAGAAGTCGCATTTTGAAAACTTAGCGTACAGCTGTTCCGTTCGAAGGAGTTCCAGAATAAGTCGTAAATGCTGCTCATGTTCCTCCCGATTCTTCGAGTAGATCAGGATGTCATCAATAAAAACAATAACAAACTTGTCAAGGTAGGGTTTGCACACCCTGTTCATAAGATCCATGAAAACCGCAGGCGCGTTCGTTAGCCCGAATGGCATGACCAAAAACTCGTAATGGCCGTAGCGAGTTCTGAATGCTGTTTTGGAGACGTCCTCATCTCGGACTCTCAGTTGATGGTAACCTGACCTCAGGTCAATCTTTGAGTAATAGCTCGACCCTTGCAACTGGTCGAATAAGTCATCGATGCGTGGAAGAGGATAGCGATTCTTTATGGTCACCTTGTTTAGTTCGCGGTAATCTATGCACATACGAAAGGTACCGTCTTTCTTCTTCACAAATAATACTGGAGCTCCCCAGGGCGAAGAGCTAGGACGTATGAAACCCTTTTCCAAGAGTTCTTGCAATTGCTTAGACAGTTCTTCCAGTTCAGTTGGAGCTAAGCGGTAAGGCGCTCGAGCTATGGGTGCTGCTCCTGGAGCTAGCTCGATCTGAAATTCAACCTGGCGATGAGGCGGTAACCCAGGTAACTCTTCAGGAAATACTTGAGGAAAATCACGTACAACTGGGATATCCTCTAACTTCTTCTCTGTCGTCGATGTATCATTAACGAGTGCTAAAATAGCTATGTGGCCCTTTCGCAGACACTTCTGAGCCTTCAAGAAGGAGATGATGCCACTCACGACACCACTCTTGTCGCCTTGAACTTCGAGAGGTTCTTTGCCAGTACGGGGAATACGAATGATCTTCTCCTTGCATAGGATCTCTGCTTGTTGTTGGGATAACCAATCCATACCAATGACGATATCAAAACCACTCAGAGTTATAGGAATGAGATCGATAGAGAAAGTCTGACCAGCGAGGATAAGATTACAACCCTGAACTATGTGTGTGGCCTCTAGACTTTTTCCATTAGCTAACTCTACGACATGTTTGGTGTTCAAAAGTTTTGGTGCGCGTTTAAGCATTTGACTAACTTTCAGAGACATATAACTGGCATCCGCACCCGAATCAAATAATACGGTAACATAAAAGTCGTCAAGAAGAAACTTACCCGTAACCACATTAGGATCGTTCCTCGCATCACCCCGACCAATCACAAATGCACGACCTCTAGCACCATTGTCGTTGTTGTTTCCCCCATTGTTGTTGCCATTGCCCTGATTATTGTTGTTGTTGTTCTGATTCTGATTTAACTGGGGGCAGTTCCGTTTGAAGTGACCTTCAGCCCCACACTGAAAGCATGCCTTATTTCCTTGCTGTTGTTGCTGTGACTGGTTTCGTGGAACGGGTGGCTGTTGTTGCTGGTTCTGATTCGCAGGCCTTGAGCTCCTGCAATCTTTAGCCTCATGACCTACCCTTAGACATCTCTGACAGCGGCCTTTACGACACTGACCACTGTGGTGTTTGTTGCACCTGTTACACAGTGGATGAATTCCCCGATATCCACTCTGCCCCTGACCACCAGACGATTGCTGACTCCGACTCTGGTAATCACTAGTCTTGCGCTGCTGCTGTGCTTGAGACTGTACAGTAGCTGAACCCCTGCTGGAATCCCCTTCCTATTTCCGCTTGTTGTCACTGGGATTAGCAGGAGTAGCTGGAGTGGTAGCGGTAGTAGCGCTGATATGTTTAGGCAGCCTGTTCTGTTCCACTGCCTGATCGGTGAGGCGATAAGCTAACTTGACAATCTGTTGAATGGTGCCAAGATTCGCTGAGGTTACGTGACTTTGAATTTCCGGCACCAGTCCATTGAGATACAGTTCGATACGCTTAATGGGAGGGTCTACCATAGTAGGACACAAAATAGCCAACTCATTCGATCTTCTGGTATACGCTTCAATTTCTGACCCCGTCATTTTCAAGTGGTAAAACTCTACCTCCAGCTTATGAATATCATCACGGCTACAGTATTCTTCTTTGATCAATTCCTTGAAATTATTCCAGGGTGTGGCGTTAGCAACAGCCAACCCTAACATCTGAACTTGCGCATTCCACCAAGTCAGCGCAATGCCTTCTAGAGTACCAGTGGCGTACTTCACCCTGCGAGCCTCAGGGCATTCACACATTTCAAATATGGACTCGAGCTTTTCAAACCAATGGAGGAGTCCAACCGCTCCTTCCGTGCCACTAAAAGTAGTAGGACGACAGTCCATGAAAGTTTTGAAGGTGCAAACAGGTGGTTGACCCCCTGCTTGTGCGGCTGCAACTGCCGCAACAACTTGTTCGTTAATGAGAGCCGTCAACTGGGCTTGTGTCATGTTAATACGTCCAGACATGATCTTCATAGCAAAGATAACATAAGTGAGAAAGGTTCGCGAGTAGTGCGATAACAGAAGAGAGTAAGCACACAAGTGTTCTCATGCAATAGTGTTAAGTTAACCTAAGCATACCCGGAGCAAAGTTCTATGCAATTCTAGCAAGTAGGCAACAAAACATGTACCATATTACCTAGGATGTTGAGTCTTGCACGTGGAGCGAGGCGTCGTTGTGGATCGTTGAGCACTGTTCTGGTTATAGTCTGGTTTTAATAAAAACGTTTTCCCCCTTATTAAAACCGAGTTCTCTATAACCAATGGCTCTGATACCAATCTGTCACACCCCCAAAATCTACACGCGGAGTACCACCGCTTGGAGGCGTGACATGACCAGGATCAAGCCACCAATCATATTGAACATATAAGTAAATAGTAAAAGTCATTCATCGATACGATAGGTGCTTTCAAAACCAAACATAAACAAGTGTGTAGCGGAAGCAATAATGTAAAACCCAACATAAGTTTAAGTACAAAATGTCATAATGTTTAACAACACATTCACGATCCATGTCCACAACGACCGTGTCTCCCGTGCAAGCTCCAAAAGTACCTAAGGTCCTGCAAGGCATGTAACAGAGAGTCAACAACTAGTTGAGCGAGTTCACAGTAGATTATTTAGTTATAATGTTCATATCGTATATCGTATGCTTGTTTAGAAATCATGTATCGTATGTAATGGTATCGCGGCCCTCTAGGCATGTTTGCGAAGTTTAGTGGGGGTTTCCCATGTTTTCTAGACTAGGTATATTTGTATCGCGGCCCTCCAGGCATGTTTGCGAAGATTAAAGTATAGTTCGCGGCCATTCCAGGCATGTTTGCGAAGATTGTTCTAGTATCGCGGCCGATCCCGGCATGTGTGCGAAGAGAAGTATATGTATCACTAGTCTAGTAGTATCTACCATTGACCTTCCTCTCCCGAGGCCTATGGTATGTAATTCCGATAACTCATAAGCATAAAAAATCAATTAACCCATTCCCAACCCCGGGAATCCCATGCCTTGGTAGGAGTGTGAACTCACCTTGTTTTGCTCGGTATGCTAAGTTAAGTGCTCACAATTAATCAGTCAAGTCCTATAGTGCACGTATACTCAATCAGTTCACATTGTTTGTAAAGTTTCACATGGAACTAGTGTCACCGTAATATCATGGAGTGTTTGACAGTTCATATCATGCAACATAAGCAGTTAATTGCATCCATACATTTAACAGAGTTGGCATCTAGCAGAACTAGCAAGTTAACTGAGTGAATAAAGTTAACAGATTTCATGGAATAACATAATTAATCCACTTCATTGGAATAATAAATAAACAGAGTAAGTCAGTTAACCCAGTTAACAACTTAACAGAATTGTCATCTAACAGAGTTACTCAAACAATGAAGTTATCAAAATACATATTTAACAAAGTTAAATAAACTAACTGAGTTATTCCAATGGTTAGTTAAGTTAAATAACATAATTAATAACATTAATTATAACAGTTAACATGTTGCCAAAACACATAAGTTGCGAAAACACTATATAAGCCGAAATCCCTTTTAAACAATTTCACTATTTGGGCGAAAACCCTTTTGGCCGAAAACACTTTCATGGACGAAATCTCTTTTGGGCCTAACACACTTGGGCCGTAAACTGTTTTGACGAAAACACATAATGAATCGAAATCACTAGCTAGCCGAAAACCCTTATGTTCGAAATCCCCTTGGCCGAAATCCCTTATGTGGGCCGAAAACCCATCTGGGCCGAATTCACTATGTGGGCCGAAATCACATAAGTGATTTCGTCCACTTTCTTTTGTGGGGGGTTTTCGTTACTATTCATCATCATCATCAACACTTACTGTAACATATGAAAAACCCAGAAACTCTATAATCTCACTATGGTTACCTGATTAATCATCTACAAAGTCATTTAATCAATCATTGATATAAAACAAATACTCTACCAAAACTTTGTGAGATCAAGAACATACTTGAATCAGTTTATCTTTTATTAACATATACCCACTGTTGATCAAAACATCTAATATACAGACAGTTCATAGATAGTAATTATCTAACAAGCACACAATGATCAATCACATAATCACATATATAAATATATACATACATCATGACTAAACATCCAAAAATCATACGATATGCAACTAAAACAACTGAATCATGAAATCACTAACCAAGGATTTAAACAGAGGTTTTGGCTTCAAATGAGGAACTCTGTATGTTGGGTTTCAGAGGTAGAGAGAGAAACAAAGTGATAAGGTTTGCAAAGTGAGAAACTTCTCCGTGAAGATTTGTTTATAAAATGATTAAATAAAATATCTCAATACTGGGCCAAGGCCCATCTCTGATTTCGTTGGTCATCAGTGGACGAAAACACTTAAGGTGTTTTCACCACTTGGGTGATTTCATGGGTACTTGTTTTCAGTAAGAGTTCCATCTTTAATTAACATGTTAATTAATACAAAACCTTGTTAACATACACTCACATATAATAAATATTATGGATCCCAAGTATAAAATATCAATCGAAATACGATATAATGTATTACAAAGGTAAGCGTTGTGAAACAACGAGTCGTGTAAACAAACAACATAAACAATAAAAAAAATAACGTGCACTAAATGCGAAGATGGAGATCTTGGAAACTCGAGTTGTCACACCTCTAACCTAGCTCTTGGTTGTGTTCTTATGCAACGAGACAAGGTTATCGCGTATGCGTCTCGACAACTCAAAGTCCACGAGAAGAACTACACTACCCACGACCTTGAACTCGGTGCAATTGTTTTTGCGTTGAAGATTTGACGACACTACCGTATCAAGTGTACGGTCTTCACCGACCATAAGAGCCTACAACACATCTTGAACCAGAAAGAACTAAACATGCGCCAACGCAGATGGGTGGAACTTCTCAACAACTATGATTGTGAAATACGCTACTATCCAGGCAAGGCAAACGTCGTGGCCGATGCCCTCAGTCGACGAAGCTATGTATATAGCGTTCGCAACGTCCAAGCCCAGAATAACCTCGAAGCCCTAATTCACGACGCCCAACATGCATGCTTCATTGAGAATACCTTGAAAGAGGAAATGAAGTGTGGCGCTGAAACTCAACTTATCACCAAATCGAACGTTATCTATCATTATCTCGACCGCATTTGGATTCCTAGTCGTCATAATCTTCAAGAGATATTGATGACTGAAGCCCACAAATCCCGATACTCCATTCACCCCGGTGCCGACAAAATGTACCAAGACCTTCATTCTAGGTATTGGTGGCTGGGAATGAAGAAGGATATCGCTCTGTACGTCTCGAAGTGCTTTACTTGCTCGAAAGTTAAGGCCGAACACTAACGACCCTCTAGCTTAGTCGAACAACCTGAAATGTCGATGTGGAAATGGGAAAGTATCGCCATAGATTTTATCACCAAACTCCCTCGCACTCCTTTTGGCCACGATAGCATTTGGGTTATCGTGGATCGCCTTCCAAAATCCGCCCATTTCATACCGATACGAGAAGACTTCAAAGTAGAATGGTTAGCACAAATCTATACCGACGAAGTTATTTGTTGACACGGGACGTCTCGTGACATCATCTCTAACCGCGATGGTCGTTTTACCTCACGTCTCTGGGAGACATTTTAATCCGCTCTCAGTACGACCCTTAATCTCAGTACCGTGTATCATCACCTGACCGACAGTCAAACTGAGCGCACGATCCGCACCCTTGAAGACATGCTTCGCTCGTGCGTTATAGATTTTGGTGGTAATTGGGATTCGCATTTACCTTTAGTAGAATTCTCATACAATAACAGTTATCATGCTAGTATTCAAATGGTACATTTTGAGGCATTATATGGTAGAAAATGTCGATCGCCTATTGTATGGCACGAGATCGGAGACGCACAGATTACCGGTCCCGAGTTACTACAAGAAACGACAGGCAAGATCCACCAAATAAGAGACAATCTCTTGAAAGCTCAGAGTCGTCAAAAGAGCTACGCCGATAAACACCGCAAGCCCCTTGAGTTTGAAGTTGGAGATCACGTACTCCTAAAGGTTTCACCTTGGAAGGGGGTGATCCAATTTGGCAAGAAAGGAAATCCAGCACCACGATACGTGGGTCCTTTTAAGATTCTGGAAAGAATTGGCAAAGTGGCCTACCGACTCGAATTACCGGTGGAACTCAACAACGTACATCCGACTTTCCACGTCTCAAACCTCAAGAAGTGTCTAGCTGAAGAGAATCTCCACGTGCCTCTTGAATACTTGCAAGTAAACGACACCCTGCACTTTGTGGAAAAGCCTGTAGAAATCATGGATCGAGAGACCAAGAAACTTCGACGCTCACACATTCCCATAGTGAAGGTTCGCTGGGAAGGCAAACGCGGCGCCGAGTTCACTTGGGAACTCGAAAATGATATGAAGGCTAAATTGTGACACCCCAGGAAACCCAGAAAAACACGCAACCTAACTAGCTTCCTGAGTAACTACGTGCTAAATTTCGGGACGAAATTTCTTTCAAGTTGGGGATGATGTGACAACCCGAACTTTTAAGGTTGGTAACGCTGATCTTGCGACCGTAACTTCTCGTTATTTCTTTCTAATGTATTAAACATCCTATGCTTCTATATTAAACTTAAACGCTTATGATAACTCGGATAGTTAACTTGCTAGTATATTTGGGTGTAGGCCACACCCCCTTTTAATTATCCTTAAGCTCACATAACTGAGGCCCAACCCAAACTTGCATACACATAGTTATATCATAATCATACATGTAACATCTGTGCTTGTAATCATTATAAATAGTACAATTATCAATAAAACAATGTCATTTGATCCCAATGTTTGTTTGGTTATGTTTTACATTTTTCATGTTTTGACTTTCATTCAATTTCAAACTCTATATCACTTTATAGAGAGTTATACGCAAAATGGTGCGTAAACGTAGCCAGTTTAATGCGACAAATACTCCGGAACATCAACATATACTTAACATACCTTAAATAACACTTACATAACTTAGAAATAAGTTTTGAAGGCTTTGGTATGGCAAAAACAAGTTAATTTGCTTACAGGGACTAAACTTGACAAACTGCGAAAGTATGCCAATTTGAACTGTAACGAACATTCCGGAATGTTACCATAAGTTAAACATACCATAAATATCCTTTACATAGCTTAGAAATAGGCTTTGAGGGGTTCGGTATGCTAAAATAAACTTTTGGGGTCATTCAGGGAGTAAAAGCGTCAAAAAGTGCACAAGTTTGCATTTTCGCGCATAACTTACGTTCTGAATACATCCGGACATCCAAAAAAATTATGTAAGCACTAAAATATTATATTTTAGTGTTTGGCATAAGAAAAATCCATTCGTCACGCCATTTGGATCATTTTTCGCGCTTATGCGCATTCCGTCGTAATTAACCGAACAACGTAACCGTACGGCTAAACGAACCGACACCCGAGATATTTTTGAACACATTTTAAGTTCCCTATACTTTAAATTCATTTTAGAGCTTTGAAATGTGGTTAACGGGGCTTAAACGTGTCAAAAAACGCATCGAAAACCAAGTTTTGAGGTTGCAGGGACTGAAACTGTAAATCTGCCAAACTAGGTCCTTAAGTAGGGGCCAGATGCAGCAAAACGTTTTTTTTTCCAGATTTTAACAGCCCTTAACACTCTCCAAAGGCCAAGTGCCAAGTGTCAAACTCTTATGGTGGATGGCAAATGAGTTACCACAACTTTCCAACAAGTGTACGGCTTAGATCGTGCCCCCTTTTCCAAGAAATTATCCTAACGGTGAACCGAAAACTATAAATACCCACCTCCACCCTTCACTTTTCCTCACAAGAATCTGATCTTATGTGCTCTAAGTTGAAACCTTTGTTTCATACCTGAGCTATTTTGATCTAGATTAGCATTCGGGGACCCTTCGTAAGTGTTCCTTCGTTCTTTTATTTCTTTTCGAGTCCGAAAGTCAAACTTTGTTTGACTTTCTGCATTGACCAGTTTATGGTCAATGCGAAGTTCGTTTGAACTTCGCAACGTGATTGTAATCACGATGGTTATAGTCCCTTGTGACTATGCCTACTGATTACCACGTTGTCTAGGGTCGTAAGGGTAAGCGATCTGATAAATCGCTTATACCTTCGAACCCGACCCATTTGGTCGATCATTAGGATCCGACCAAACACTTTAGGTGACCATAGTATATAGGGAATAACCTTCCGAGGTTATACCTTATGGTCGCTTCGTTTAAGTAGTTGTATGATAGGTAGTTTATATGCCTTAGGTAAATTACCAAAATACCCCTTTGATGCCAAAATTCATTTTAAACATATGTAACATAACTTTTGACATCTAAACTGATTTGACAACCATATTAGACATGTTAAGGCATATATTACTTGTCATAGGACTAGTTAAGCGGTCCGAACGCGTTTCACGCGAACGACGCGTTAAAGTAGCATAAGCTACCTAAACGGGTCGTAATGGGTCACAAACACTTAGGTTAAGTTTCGTTTAGTATGTGGGCTTTGTTAAACCATATTACACGAGTCTCCATACTCGTTTGGGTTACGAACCCTCATTCTATCTAAATCCTCCGATATTAGGTCCGGTTTATTAACATAGCTACCTATATTAGGTGCCGTTTGATTCCGTGATCTCTAGCATTGCTTGGTGGTTATCTTAGGACTTCTGAGCTATCTCAAGTGAGTACATAGACCCATCTTTTACTGTTTTCAAACTGTTTTGGGGTGAAACACATGTGCCTACTTGTTACTTTCATGCTTTTCTGCTTTCACATCATATGCTTGTTATGTTCAATAGTACACTTATAGTACATGATTTCATTGTGTTCATGCTATGTATGCCCATTGTGTGCATATTTAGTACATTGTTTTACATTACATTTCATGCTATGTATGCCCATTCTGTGCATATTTAGTACATTGTTTCACATTACATTTCATGCTATGTATGCCCATTGTGTGCATATTTAGTACATTGTTTCACATGACATTTCATGCTATGTATGTCCATTGTGTGCATACTTAGTACATTGTTTCACATTACATTTCATGCTATGTATGCCCATTGTGTGCATACTTAGTACAGTCGTTTTCATCACATGTTTACATTTTGGTATGACATTTGGGTTGTTTACAATGGAACAATACATTCATTAACATTAGCTACGCCGTTCGTTAGTAGGTAGTGGTACCATAGGAATTGACAACTCCCGTTCCTGAAATCCTGGGTTTGTTTGGATTGGAAGGAATGACCGAATTCGATATACATAACTTAGATAAACCTTTAATTTATTTAAGGGTTTATCGCCACAGTCTCAAGGCTTGGATGTATGCATTTTCACAATACCGCATAAATGTTTGTGACAGTATAGCATGCATTTGTTCCACAAAACATAACTTTGATTTAAACCATGTTTTACTTCAATACCTTGTTTTTGTGCATTTTACATATGGTTTAGTTGATATCTTTCACTTACCATACATGATATTTTTGGGTAAACATTACATGATCCACATTAACATAAACATTTTGACATTGATATACACATTTAGTGGATTACATTGGACATAGACATTTCAATATGGTTTACACATTAACACATGACAATTCATTTATACATGAACAAATTACATTGATGGTTGGATTGGGTAAATGATTCGAGTAACGAGGCGTGTGTAATATAATACAAGCATGGTGGATACGCCGCTGGTACTTCCTATAAATAAGTGTTTGTATGATATTTCATGTCGTAGCGTTACTTAAATCATTTCAATATTCGACATATTACATTTTACATAAACAACTTATTTTCACAAGACGTTGATTTACAAAACAACTTATCTTATACAAACTCATTTTTACTTGGTTATTCATTTAACCTTACATTATTCTCTTATTTATACATATCATTGCTTTTAATGATTTACAAAACAAAACAACTTACAAGGTTCATGACTGACTGTTATTAAACAATTTTTCCAAAACTTATAAGTCATGAATCCTATTTTCACAAAACCTATGTATCTTACAGGCATTTTTATGCTGACGTACCTATTTTCACATGTGTTTTCAGGAGCTCTTCCGTAGGATGATGATCGTGACACTAGGGCGGACCTGTGCCTTAGAGACATAAAATGAAGATAGACTTAGTTTAATTATGTTCTGAACTCTTTATTTCCTGTTTAAAGACAATGAAACTCTTATGTTGATAAATAAAATACAACTTTGAATGCCATGGTTATGAAACAATTAATTCTGTTACAACACTCCCCGACGTTTCCGCCGCGGTTGCATGTTATACGCGGTCGGGGTGTGACAGAAGAGTTGGTATCAGAGCCAATGGTTATAGGGAATTAGGTTATTAGTAATGCTTTGACCTAGACTATAACCTTTCTAGGACCCTAACACAAGTTATCTTGTGTTTAGATCTTAAAAACATGTACGTCACCTATCCTTAGGTGATTAACAAAACAAGAACCCAATTTTTTCGAAACGATTTTTGAAAAACAATCATCTGTTTTTGAATAATTTATTACAAGGTTTTGAACCCTCTTTTGTAAGGTTTTGAACCCTTCCAGTTTGACTAAATTTTTTGGCCTTGTGCCTTCAAATTTTCAAAATCTCGTCAAAGTTTTGGGTTTTAAATAATGTGAACATTGCAAACTGGAAGAGTGAATGCCTGTATTCTGGGTTTTCTGTCTAGGCAAGCACTTCGTATATATCTCATCAGACGCGAGACCAGTTGTGCTTACCTGGGATTTCTTGGGATGAGTGTTCACTTATAGGCGAGCATGTCTTCGCGATACATTATTTTTGACCCATTTACTTTGATTAGTCACTGTGTGTCATTTGTTTGCTTGGTAATGCGGACGAATGACCACCATCTTTGCTTTTGTTGATTTTGTTTCATCTCATTCTCTTCATCCAATCATCTCACTCGTTTCCTTTCATGATTTCCTCTTTTAGAATGCCTCCTCGATGCGAAAACCAGATAGCAACTGCCGAACTGGCAGAAATCATTGTGCAGCAGATGGCTGCTCAATTCCCAAACCTCTTTGCTCAATGGAACCAAGCCAACAACAACAACAATGCTCCATGCAAATACAAGGATTTTAACTCGGCTAAACCACTCAAGTTTAGTGGTTCTGAAGGAGCGACTGGGCTTCTTCATTGGTTCGAGAGCATTGAGAATACTTTCCGCCACGTGCAGTGTCCGGATAATCGCAAGGTCGAGTTTTCTTCGAGCGTGTTTTAGAAGAGGGCTCTCACATGGTGGAACGGGGTTATGAGAGACCGTGGTGCAGAAGTTGCTCTAGCACAGACATGGGCTGAACTTAGAGCTCTTATGATGAGGGAGTTTTGTCCTCGTCATGAACAACGAGTGTTGGAGAAGGAGTTTGATGACTTGAAACAAGATAGTGGCGAGCACAGGGCATATACTGATAGGTTTGAGGAGTTGAGTCTGCTTTGCCTGACTATGGTTACCCCACTCGACAAGGCTATCGAAAGGTACATCGACGACCTACCTGACTCAGTGCAAGACATCATTACTGGTAGTAACCCTGCCATACTCCGTCAGGCGATCGAGTTATCAGCGACATTGACTGAGTCGCAGATTCGGAAGAATAAATTACACAGGAAGGGTGACAAGGGCAAGAAACAGTCGTCTGACAAGGAAGATAGCAAGAAAGGTCAAAACAAGAATGGAAAGGATTCTGGTTCATCAAAAAGGGCAAGGAAGCGTAAGGCTTCCCAAAACTATGCTGTCACTGCCCAAGCTAACCAGGCAGCTCCCAACCAACCCGCACAGCCTCCAGTGAAGAAGCCGTATTCAGGAAATGCACCTTTGTGCAATAGATGCAACAGTCACCATCAGCCGCAACATCAGTGCCGTTTCTGTACTAACTGTGGGAAGTCAGGTCATCTTGTCGATGTTTGTCGGTTTGCTCAGAATCGGGCAGTTCAGAACCCGGCTCAACAAGTTGCTCAGCCTCCTGCTCAGCAACAGGGTCAAGCTGCACGACCACACTACCCACCAGGTGCTTGTTATAACTGTGGGGATCTGACCCACTACAGAAACCGGTGCCCAAGGCTAGCTAACCAGAATCAGAATCCAAATCAGAATCAGGCTCAGGCTCGAGGGCGAGTCTTCAACATGAATGCCCAAGAGGCGCAGGCGGATGATAATGTGGTGAACGGTGCATTCTTTATTAATAATCAGCATGCATCCGTTCTTTTTGATCCGGGTGCCGACAAGAGTTTTGTGTCATTGTCTTTTGAGCCAATGCTTCGCGTGTCTAGAACAAAACTAGGTAAACCTTTGACAGTAGAGGTTGCTAGTGGTGAACCCATTATTCTTGATTCTGTTCTTCGCAACTGCCAGTTGAACCTTAACGACCATCTTTTTCCTATTGACCTCACGCCAATGCAACTTGGAAGCTTCGACGTTATAGTGGGTATGGATTGGTTATCTAAGCATCGCGCAGAGATAGTTTGTTTTGAGAAGATCGTTCGTGTGCCGCTTTCGACAGGCAAGATCCTACAGGTTCAAGGTGAGAAACCGTCTGGTGGTCTCAAGCTCATGTCTTGTTTTAAAGCTCGGAAGTATCTGCGGAAGAACTATGTGGCTTTCTTAGCACATGTTACAGCAAATAAAGGCAAGGGTAAGTCTATTTCAGATATTCCTGTCGTTCGGGATTATTCTGAAGTATTCCCTAAAGAGTTACCAGGTCTACCCCCAGCACGCCAAGTCGAGTTCCGCATTGATCTCGTACCTGGTGCAAATCCCATTGCCAGAGCTCCATATCGTCTTGCACCGTCTGAGATACAAGAGTTGTCTAAGCAGCTTCAGGAGCTCTCTGACAAAGGCTTTATCCGTCCCAGCTTTTCACCTTGGGGTGTTCCCGTTCTTTTTGTCTGGAAGAAGGATGGATCCTTTAGGATGTGTATCGATTATCGTGAGCTTAACAAGCTTACCATCAAGAATCGATATCCCCTACCTCGCATAGATGATCTCTTTGATCAGTTACAGGGCGCTTCTTATTTTTCAAAGATTGATCTACGTTCTGGGTATCATCAACTTCGGGTGCATGAAGAAGATATTCCCAAGACGGCGTTCTGCACTCGGTATGGGCATTACGAGTTCACAGTCATGCCATTCGGTTTGACTAATGCTCCTGCTGTTTTCATGGACTTAATGAATAGGGTCTGCAAACCTTATTTGGATCAGTTCGTCATTGTTTTTATTGACGACATCTTGATTTATTCTAAGACGCGAGCTGATCACGAGCAACATCTTCGTCTTACTCTGGAACTCCTAAAGAAAGAGCAACTTTTCGCCAAATTCTCCAAGTGTGAATTCTGGCTTAAAGAAGTTCAATTCTTAGGACATATCATCAACGAACAAGGTATTCATGTAGATCCCTCCAAGATCAGTGCGATTAAGGATTGGGATACGCCTACTACTCCCACTGAGGTTCGTTTTTTTCTTGGTCTAGCGGGTTATTACCGCCGCTTCATTGAGAACTTCTCAAAGATTGCAGTTCCTCTAACTGCTCTAACTCAGAAGAACAAACCCTTTGACTGGGGATTCAAACAAGAGGAAGCTTTTCAACACTTGAAGCAAAAGCTTTGCGACGCGCCTGTTCTAACTTTTCCTGAGGGCAATGATGATTTCGTCGTTTATTGCGATGCATCTAAACTGGGTCTTGGCTGTGTTCTGATGCAAAGGAACAAAGTCATAGCATATGCATCGAGGCAGTTGAAGATACATGAGAAGAACTACACCACTCATGATCTTGAGTTGGGTGCAGTTGTTTTCGCTCTAAAGATCTGGAGACACTATTTGTACGCTACAAAATGTGTGGTTTTCACGGACCACAAAAGTCTTCAGCATATCTTCAACCAGAAAGAACTCAACATGAGGCAACGACGTTGGGTTGAGCTTTTAAACGACTTTGACTGCGAAATTCGCTACCATCCTGGTAAGGCGAATGTCGTAGCTGATGCAAGCTCGATCTGATATCCAAGCACGCATATCTCAGGCTCAACAATCTTGTGTTTCACAAGGTTTGATGGATAGGGAATTTCCCTATCACATAACACCTGATCTAGAACTGAAGGACAATGGATCGTACTACTTCATGGACCGGTTGTGGGTCCCAAGCCAGGATGATCTCCGTACCTTGCTTATGGATGAAGCCCATAAGTCTCGTTATTCTATTCATCCGGGCTCAGATAAGATGTATAAAGATCTTCGTATTCAGTATTGGTGGCCTGGTATGAAGAAAGACATTGCCTTACTTGTCTTAAGGTTAAGGCTGAACATCAGCATCCTTCGGGTTTATTGGTACAACCAGAGATCCCAGTTTGGAAATGGGAAAACATTACTATGGATCTCATTACCAAACTTCCGCGCACTAAGAAAGGTCATGATGCCATCTGGGTAGTTGTTGATCGTCTTACTAAGTCAGCGCATTTCTTGCCAATCCGTGAGGATTTTCCTGCTGACAAACTTGCTAAAATCTATGTGGATGAAATTGTAGCTCGACATGGTGTTCCTTTGAACATCATTTCTGACAGAGATGCTCGTTTCACTTCTCATTTTTGGAGAACCATGCAATCTGCTATGTGGACCCAACTTAATCTGAGCACGGCTTATCATCCGCAAACGGATGGTCAATCTGAAAGAACAATCCAGACTCTGGAGGATATGCTTAGAGCTTGTGTGATCGACTTTGGCGGTAGTTGGGATTCACATCTTCCGTTGATTGAATTCTCCTACAACAACAGTTATCACACCAGCATCAAAATAGCTCATTTCGAGGCTCTCTATGGTTGAAAATGTCGTTCACCAGTCTGCTGGAATGAGATCGGCGAGGCTTAACTTACTGGACCTGCCCTCATTTTAGAGACAACTGACAAGATCAAGAAAGTTCGTGATAACCTTCAGACAGCTAGAAGCCGTCAAAAGAGTTACGCGGACCCAAAATGCAAGCCCTTGGAATTTCAAGTCGGTGATCGAGTATTACTTAAGGTCTCACCTTGGAAAGGTGTGATCAGATTTGGAAAGAAAGGAAAACTTACACCTAGATACGTTGGACCATTCAAGATCGTCGAAAGAATCGGAAAGGTAGCCTACAGACTTGAGTTACCTCCTGAACTTGGAAATGTTCATCCAACTTTTCACGTGTCTAATCTCA
This sequence comes from Helianthus tuberosus, assembly GCA_030545235.1. Classification (NCBI taxonomy): domain Eukaryota; kingdom Viridiplantae; phylum Streptophyta; class Magnoliopsida; order Asterales; family Asteraceae; genus Helianthus; species Helianthus tuberosus. The sequence goes on from CM060405.1 coordinate 126,473,239, forward strand.
AGAGGTGTTTAGCTGATGAGAACCTCCACATACCGCTTGACGAAATTCGTGTTGACAAAACACTGAAATTTGTTGAGAAACCTGTGGAAATCATGGAACGTGAAGTCAAGTGGCTTAAACGCAAGCACATTCCTTTGGTCAAGGTTCGCTGGGAAGCGAAACGTGGACCCGAGTTTACTTGGGAACGCGAAGATCAAATGAAGGCAAAATATCCGCATCTTTTCCCACGAGTTTCCTCTAAATAAATTTCGGGATGAAATTTCCACAAGTAGGGGAGACTGTAACATCTGTGCTTGTAATCATTATGAACAGTACCATTATCAATAAAACAGTGTCATTTGATCCCAATGTTTGTTTGGTTATGTTTTATATTTTTCATATTTTGACTTTTATTCAATTTCAAACTCTATATCACTTTCTAGAGAGTTATACGCAAACTGGTGCGTAAACGTAGCCAGTTTAATGCGACAAATACTCCGGAACATCAACATATACTTAACATACCTTAAATAACCTTTACATAACTTAGAAATAAGTTTTAAAGGCTTTGGTGTGGCAAAAACAAGTTAATTCGCTTACAGGGACTAAACTTGACAAACTGCGAAAGTATGCCAATTTGAACTGTAACGAACATTCTGGAACATGACCATAAGTTAAATACACCTTAAATATCCTTTACATAGCTTAGAAATAGGCTTTGAGGGGTTTGGTATGCTAAAATAAACTTTTGGGGTCATTCAGGGACTAAAAGCGTCAAAAAGTGCACAAGTTTGCATTTTCGCGCATAACTTACGTTCTGAATACATCCGGACATCCAAAAATTTATGTAAGCACTAAAATATTTTATTTTAGTGTTTGGCATAAGAAAAATCCATTCGTCACGCCATTTGGATCATTTTTCGTGCTTATGCGCATTTCGTCGTAATTAACCGAACAACGTAACCGTACGGCTAAACGAACCAACACCCGAGATATTTTTGAACACATTTTAAGTTCCCTATACTTTAACTTCATTTTAGAGCTTTGAAATGGGGTTAACGGGGCTTAAACATGTCAAAAAAACGCATCGAAAACCAAGTTTTGAGGTTGCAGGGACTGAAACTGTAAATCTGCCAAACTAGGTCCGTAAGTAGGGGCCAGATGCAGCAAAACGTTTTTTTTTCAGCTGTTAACAGCCCTTAACACTCTCCAAAGGCCAAGTGCCAAGTGTCAAACTCTTATGGTAGATGGAAAATGAGTTACCACAACTTTCCAACAAGTGTACGGCTTAGATCGTGCCCCCTTTTCCAAGAAATGATCCTAACGGTGAACCGAAAACTATAAATACCCACCTCCACCCTTCACTTTTCCTCACAAGAATTTGATCTAATGTGCTCTAAGTTGAAACCTTTGTTTCATACCTGAGCTATTTTGATCTAGATTAGCATTCGGGGACCCTTCGTAAGTGTTCCTTCGTTCTTTTATTGCTTTTCGAGTCCGAAAGTCAAACTTTGTTTGACTTTCTGCATTGACCAGTTTATGGTCAATGCGAAGTTCGTTTGAACTTGGCAACGTGATTGTAATCACGATGGTTATAGTCCCTTGTGACTATGCCTAATGATTACCACGTTGTCTAGGGTCGTAAGGGTAAGCGATCTAATAAATCGCTTATACCTTCGAACCCGACCCATTTGGTCGATCATTAGGATCCGACCAAACACTTTAGGTGACCATAGTATATAGGGAATAACCTTCCGAGGTTATACCTTATGGTCGCTTCGTTTAAGTAGTTGTATGATAGGTAGTTTATATGCCTTAGGTAAATTACCAAAATACCCCTTTGATGCCAAAATTCATTTTAAACATATGTAACATAACTTTTGACATCTAAACTGATTTGACAACCATATTAGACATGTTAAGGCATATTTTACTTATCATAGGACTAGTTAGGCAGTCCGAACGCGTTCCACGCGAACTACGCGTTAAAGTAGCGTAAGCTACCTAAACGGGTCGTAATGGGTCACAAACACTTAGGTTAAGTTTCGTTTTAGTATGTGGGCTTTGTTAAACCATATTACATGAGTCTCCATACTCGTTTGGTTTACGAACCCTCATTCTATCTAAATCCTCCGATTTAGGTCCGGTTTATTAACATAGTTACCTATATTAGGTGTCGTTTGATTCCGAGATCTCTAGCATTGCTTGGTGGTTATCTTAGGACTATTGAGCAAACTCAAGTGAGTACATAGACCCCTCTTTTACTGTTTTCCAAACATTTTGGGGTGAAACACATGTGCCTACTTGTTACTTTCGTGCTTTCCTGCTTTCACATCATATACTTGCTATGTTCATTAGTACATTTATAGTACATGATTTCATTACATTTCATGCTATGTATGCCCATTGTGTGCGTACTTAGTACATTGTTTTACATTACATTTCATGCTATGTATGTCCATTGTGTGCGTACTTAGTACATTGTTTTACATTACATTTCATGCTATGTATGCCCATTGTGTGCGTACTTAGTACAGTTGTTTTCATCACATGCTTACATTTTGTTATGACATTTGGGTTGTTTACAATGGAACAATACATTCATTAACATTAGCTACGCCGTTCGTTAGTAGGTAGTGGTACCATAGGAATTGACAACTCCCGTTCCTGAAATCCTGGGTTTGTTTGGATTGGAAGGAATGACCGAATTCGATATACATAACTTAGATAAACCTTTAATTTGTTTAAGGGTTTATCGCCATAGTCTCAAGGCTTGGATGTATGCATTTTCACAATACCACATAAATGTTTGTATCAGTATAGCATGCATTTGTTCCACAAAACATAACTTTGATTTAAACTATGTTTTACATCAATACCTTGTTTTTGTGCATTTTACATATGGTTTAGTTGATATATTTCACTTACCATACATGATATTTTTGGGTACACATTACATGATCTACATTAAACATAAACATTTTGACATTGATATACACATTTGGTGGTTTACATTGAACATAGACATTTCAATATGGTTTACACATTAACACATGACAATTCATTTATACATAAACAATTTACATTGGTGGTTGGTTTGAGTAAGTGACTTGAGTAACGAGGCGTGTGTAATATGATACAAGCATGGTGGATACGCCGCTGGTACTTCCTATAAACAAGTGTTTGTATGATATTACATGTCGTAGCGTTACTTAAATCATTTCAACATTTGACATATTACGTTTTACATAAACAACTTATTTTCACAAGACATTGATTTACAAAACAACTTATCTTATACAAACTCATTTTTCTTGGTTATTCATTTAACCTTACATTATTCTCTTATTTATACATATCATTGCTTTTTGAATGATTTACAAAACAAAAGAACTTACAAGGTTCATGACTGACTTTTGTTAAACAATTTTTTCTAAACTTATAAGTCATGAATCCTATTTTCACAAATCCTATGTATCTCACAGGCATTTTTATGCTGACGTACCTATTTTCACATGTGTTTTCAGGAGCTTTTCCATAGGATGATGATCGTGACACTAGGGCGGACCTGTGCCTTAGAGACATAAAATGAAGATAGACTTAGTTTAATTATGTTCTGAACTCTTTATTTCCTGTTTAAGACAATGTAACTCTTATGTTTATAAATAAAATACAACTTTGAATGCCATGGTTATGAAACAATTAATTATGTTACAACACTCCCCGACGTTTTCCGCCACGTTTTGTATGTTATACGTGGTCGGGGTGTGACATATCCCCACTTCGTTGACTATGTGACCAAGAAAGTGTACCTCCCAAATCCTGAAGTCACCATTAGGTAGACTTCATGTGGAGTTGCTCCTCCCCTAGGAGCTCTAGGAGAAAACACAGGTGCCGTTCATGGTGTTCCTTTCCCCTGGTAGCGATTCTAAACATCACAGATAAATGCGGTCGACGAATCTGGCGAAACGAGGTTGACTCATACTACTCATGTGATCCCTGAGGCTGCTGGTGTGTTGGATATCTTAAATAACTTGAACAAAAAATCGCAGTGGCCATACTGGATCTGTAACGCCGTGTAAGGAATCATCCTCCCCATGGTCTTCCATTAGATGACCGTCCGGTCTTAAGTCAGTTTCCGGATAGATCCTTGATTATTGCAATGGGTCAAGCAGGTTGTTGATGCGAGACAGGGGGTGACGGTCTATAATAGCCACCTTGTGGTAGTCTGTACACGTACGAAAGGACTCGTCCTTCGTTTTCGCAATAGAGCGCGTTTCCCCAAAACGAGAAGCTAGATCTATAAAACTCCCATCCTGTAGTTTCCTGAAGTTGATCGGACAATTCTTGCAACTTTCCAGGCGCCAGACGATAAGGATTACGAGAAATCAAGGCCGCCTCTGGTAGTGAGATCAAACTGAGATTTTGACCTAATCTGTTGTGGAGGTAAACCTGAAAGTTCCTCAAGTAGCACGCTGAGTGGAATCACAAACAATTGGGGGATCCTCGATCCTCTTACCTTAGCCCAACGTTAGTAACGGTTGCCAACATAGCGGGGTAGTCCTTCCGTAGACGCTTCTGGATTTCATTACTGAAATGATACTAACCTTTACACCACACTGATGCTTTAGGACAGACGACGATCCGCCACTAAAGAGAGGAATACTCAAAATTTTCTCCTCACGAGATATATCCGCGCGTTATCTGGATAACCAATCCACACTAACTACTACAGCAAAAGTATCAAGGGTAGATGTCGAACACTTGTCCCACAAGGTCGAGTTTGCATCCCAACGAACATAGGAGGTTCCCCTTTGACTTGCCATCAGTCGGGTCCACAGCAGGGTTGGTTTCCAAAGGCTTCAGGGTTAAGAAGAACAGAGACGAAGCGATTAGCTATCCATATAAGCTACCATGTTGCTTTTATGCCTGGTGTCGCCTACGCCAATCCTAAATGCCCTTCCACTAACACTACTACTGGTGTTGTTGTTACTGTTACGGGGATTTTCCAATACTACCATTGTTCCCTTAGTTGTTGACATTTTGACCTAACAACAGTCAATCCTTGCCGAAGTCACCTTTGATTCCACACTGTAAGCTACGATTATGAGTACCTTGATGTCGCCGTGTCTGTTGCCTCTAATGTCGCTGCTTGTAACGGGGTCCTGCGACCTTTCACCAACAGGGTACATCTTCCACATTCCGTGTCACGTACCTTAGTACACATTCCACTCCATAGTCAATTGTCATCGTTCATGTCCCGAGTGATTCGTAAGAGTTGACCACCATAAGTCGCTGACTAGGGTCAAGGATTCGATTGAAGTCAATTCGCTGGTGTTCGTCGCCGGTAGCCAGGGCCGTCCTATTGCTGAGGTCGGTGAGGTACTATGCTCATCCTCTTGTCCATCGATCTTGCAAGTTGATAGAGTAATACATGGTATGTTGCGAGAGTGTTGCAGAAGTGATCACACCTCGGAATCTAAGACGTCAATACATTGAGTTCCAGCAAACGAAGAGAAGTGAGAAAGGTATCGGCCAATCATTCGACGCTGCGACATCCAACTCAGGGGCGTTCGTACAAGCACCTAACATTCTACACGGTTCGCTTGGCGTTCAGATGGGTGTTCAGGTGATACTCGATAGCATCGAGATTCGTAAGGATTCAGAGAGGAGTGAAAAGATCACGTTCAAGTAGGAGACAATCACTACTGTGACTCCTATGGATTTGTTACGTTTCTCATGATCGAATAATAGAACAGAACCCCTTTCTCACTTGTTAAGGCTCACTGGGACCCGCATGCACCCTACATTATTATTATGTGTGCACCCACAATAATATTGTGATTTGCATGCTCATCTCAGTTCCTCCTAACTCGTGTCAAATGGTTCTTCAAACTCAGATGTCAAACAGAGGTTGTCAAGGTAGTAAGATCACAGAAATCCAAAGGCTATAACATACTATCAACGTACCATGATATTGTCCGCTTTGGCAGCCAGCACGCTCTCAGCGCCCGCCCCTCTCGGTTTTAAAATGCATCATAATGTAAGCAAGCAATTCATGCAATCATGCTATAGTGACGAATGTGTGTTCATATGTTACGTCATAAACAAATGTGTACTAGTCATGTAATGTATGCAACAAGTGAGAAAGACGAACCTTGCAATCTGGAGCTGAGTGTCATGGTCGTATTCACATATTTAGAACTGTTCGGTTATAGTCTGGTTTTACAAAAACATTTTAAAACCAAGTTCACTATAACCAGTGGCTCTGATACCAAACTGTCGCACCCCCAAATTACCACATGCGGAAACTGTCACACCCAGACTTTTGCGAAAGCGTGATTATGGTGTGACTTTCTTAATATCATTGCATTCAATCATAACAGCAACTATATGTTAAAATCATAGATTTGTCATCCATAAAATAAGTTTAAAACATAACAACATTGCTTTTAAAACGTAGACTTCAAATTCCATTGTTACAATCATACAAAATGTTCATGAGTTCACTAAGGACTCATTAAAAGATATTAAATAGCGCCAAGGTTTGGAAGGCGTGTCTTGTCCAGGAAAGAGACACACTGACCAAAATCTAAGACCATGGATGACATCTTTATTCTTAACGCAGCATAAAAACTTCCAACGCCTGCCAGATCCACTTATAATTTCCCTGAAATACATGTAGTTTGAAAACATCAACAAAAGTTGAGCGAGTTCATGTGTTCGTTTGTGTGTATGTATAATCCTTTGAAAACGATGTAAGTATGTATGTAAGTCCTTGGTATGTAGCAATAAGGAAAAAGAGATCACCACTGGGTTGCAAAGCCAATGGTATGTGTGAAGTGATGCAGGAAGACTCAAACCTAGCAGATTTCATCGATAAGACATAGTCACCTCATGGTCCACTCTGCGGACTCAGGAGTGGGGCTCGCTACACCCGAATAGATCTATCACTCATGTCCCTCGGTCCTACGACGAGGATTAATGGCCTTAAGTGCTATACCCACCACTCACATGATCTAGAAGTAACCCTCCTTAGCTAACCATACCATGTATAAAATGTTTGTAATAATTGTAACATGTATTTCACCTCCGAAGTATAAAACTGAAAACAGTTAAAAGAAAAGGGGGGACATGAACTCACAGTATTGCGTCTTCAGTATGTGTAACCCAAATCTCCTTAGCAAACATGACTCCCTACAATGTACTATGTCTATTAAACGAACGGGCCGTGCCTTGGCTTAGAGTTTAACGTTTTTGAGTTACGCTTCTATTATGTCTCTAATACTATTATGTACAATACTTCTCAAGTATTTATTTTCCTATTTCTTTCCCAAGGATGGGGGTATTTTATACATGTATTTTGTATTCATTGTATTTGTAGTTTCAAATCAATATATTTCTAAGTCTCACTTTAGAAAATATACATAATAACTTATTTTGTCCCAAAAATAATGTATTGCCCAGAAAATATATATTTTCCCAAAATCATATATCTTCTAAATATGCTAAGAAAATATATTTTAACTCCCCAAAAATAATATTTTCCCTTTTGTCAAAGTATGATATAAATTGTCATAAAAATCATACTTTCATTCCCTTTGTATCCAAAACAATATTTACCATAAATATATTTGTAACGGTATTTTCCGGAATATTTTGTAAGTTACGTTTTATCGTTCGGTTTCACAATATAAGCGTGTGACTTGTATATTTATTCCGTATGATTCTTGGTATTATTTTGGATTGTAAGTTTCATGGTATTTTGTTAAGTTATATTATTTTACCCTAAAATAACACAACTTATTTCACAAAGTATACAATATTCACGCAAGTGTCTTTAATATAAATATATATTCAAAATACATATTTATTCATTTTTATTTATAAAACCAACCTCCAATATTTGTATTTTTGTTACAAAAATTATGGCAAAGTTTATATTGAAAACCATAGTTAAATACACTTGTAAATACTTGTTTAGAAGATATTTTCTAAGTGTTTGTATTTTTAGAAAATTTTGCCATAATTTCCTTTGAAAATGGAGGTGTCCATGCTATTAAAGCATATCATTTTCTTTTCAAAAATCAACACAACAATCAATCCCTAAACAATATTATACTTTCCAAGAGCAAAAACTATACATTTTACATAACACTATGAACTCGATCTTTTTACAAAAACTTGTAGTAACTTGGTAAAGTGTTTAGTGGGTTTAGTTACCTTTTAAAGTGTGTTTGTTCCTTTAAAAATCTCATTCTTAAAGAAACTAGGTGTTTACAACTTGTAATCATATTTTGAAAAAACGTTTCTTTATTAAACCTTCTTGTTTCTCTAGTGTTTCTACACTTATTTTATCACTAAAAATAGTGTAAATTCAAGTAAAAACCATGATCTTCTAAAAATCATATTTTGAGCTTGGTTTGGAAAATCATTCATAAGTCTTAGATTTATAAGTTTCACAACTCACTTGATTATCATTTTTCAAGAAATCATTTTATTTATCAAGTTCATGTTTTCACAAGAAGGTGATCATCATATGTTGTTACATGATCATCCTCCCACTTGCTAGATTATGTGTTTAATCACAATCTAGCAAGCTCCATGTATTGATCAACATCACAATCTCTAGTAAACAACAATCAAACATTATACATATACTAAACAACATCATTTCATCCATATATCATCATATGTAAGCTTTATGTTCAAGATTCAAGTTTATGTCTTTTATTGATCTTGTGATTTTCAACATAACATATCTTTTAACCACTAAAAATGGAAGTAAACAAGAGTTACAAGAAGCTTACAACAAGCTCAAAGGCTAGGGAAGAAACAAGGTGAATATGGAATGGATAAAAGCAATCGGGTGAGGTCCTTCAAGATCCGAGAGTTCCAAGCTTCGTGAATCACCTTCTTACACCTCAAGGTGACCTTGGAATGGTTAGATGATGGATGAACAATGGTGGTGGTGGTGGCTCTATGTTCGGCCGAGAGAGGGAGAACAAGAGAGTGAGAGAGTGAAGTGTTGAGTGTGTGGATGCTCATGACCCTCCATGTCTTCTTATAACCTCACACTTGAGTATTACACATTGGGTTTTTATATTTCAAGAGTACAATACACAATCTTCATTAGATTACTAGAGATCTCATGGGATCTTAAAAGGATTTGAGGAGATCAAGGTGGTGAGGTCACCTTGAACCGTAAATGAGAGGGGGGGGGGGGTGGTGGTGAGATTTGGAAAGAAAGGAAAACTTGCACTCTGATATGTTGGACCATTTAAGATTGTTGAAAGAATTGGAAAGGTTGCCTATCGACTAGAGCTACCTCCAGAGCTTGGAAATATTCATCCGACTTTTCACGTGTCCAATTTGCGAAAGTGTTTAGCTGATGCTGATCTTTACATTCCTCTCGACGAGATTCAAATCCATGAAACGATGCACTTTGTCGAGAAACCTGTGGAGATAGTGGACCGTACATTCAAACAGTTAAAGAACAAACGGATTCGATTGGTCAAAGTTCGCTGGGAATCCAAACGTGGCCCCGAGTTTACTTGGGAACGTGAGGACCAGATAAAGACGAAATATCCACACCTTTTCCCACAAGTTTCCTCTAATTAAATTTCGGGACGAAATTTCCTAAAGTAGGGGAGACTGTGACATCTGTGTGTTTTAAACCTTGTACTGTTCCGAACAACTTTGTATTTAATAAAATATGATGTTTCAATTTCAATATGTGTTTAATTATTTGTGACATTAGTACGTTTTCAATCATTGTTCAATTCCGAACTCTCAAACCTGTTCTGGAAGTGAAATCATAAACCGTTACGTAAACATAATCAGTTTAACGCGACGTACACTCCGGAACTGTGACATAAGCCAAACATACCCTAAATACCCTTTACATAACTTAGAAATAAGTTTCGAAGGATTCGGTATGGCAAAAACATGTTTATTTGAACTAAAGAACTAATTGCAACAAAAGTGCGAAACGAACATTGGTGACCTGCCGGATAATATTTAAACCCTAAAAATATTCTGTTATGATTAAAATTTTATTTTTAATCAGGTTCGTGTTGAAAAATAAGTTAAAACGCTTAAAAACGTTATTTTTCAAGTTTAAGATCGTAACGCGTGTTACTGCGCAACACAGTGCTTATACTGCAAAACGCAACAACGCAGCCAGTCTCAGCAACTTAAATTTATTTCAGTAATAATTTGGCGAGTTTATTTTTATAGAATAATAAAAATAATTTAGAACGCCATAAACCGGGATTTAAACGCTAGATAAAATACCCGGTATCCAGTTAAATACTTGTTTTTCACCAATGTGTGTTATATATATATGTAAAGATGCATGGTATGTGAGTGTGGGTGTAGGTGGCGGCCTTAGATGCCACCATCTTGCCACTTCTCTAACCTACTTGACAAGTGTTGTGTCTAAATCTTTTATAATTCTTCCAATATCTCTTTAGAATCCTCCAAGATCTTCATCATATCTTCACAACTCACTCAACACTCCAAATCCTCACACTCTCTCTCTCCCAAAACCGTAAGCACCCACCACCACTCCCATCTTCATCTTCAACCTTGTTCTTGAAGAATCCAACTCCATTTCTAGCAAACTTCAAGTTGGTGTGAAGATCCAAAGGAGTTTCCAAGGTGTTTTCAAGTGATTTCAAGCTCCATATCATCAAAATCTCATCAAAAACTTGAATCTTGAAGGTATAAAATTTATGTTTAAATCATACTCTTGATTCTTGGTTGTTCTTGATGATTGGAAATTTCTCTTGAATCTTGGAATTTTTCACAAACTTGAAATCTAAAAAGAAATGGGTCTTGATACAAAATAAAAATGGTGGTGTATATGTGTGTATATAACCGTACATATATATATATATGTGTGTATGAGCTTTGATGTTTGATTTCTTGATAAGTACTTGTTTAGGATGGTTGCTTGCATGAACAAGATTATGTACAAGTATGTTAGAGATATAAAGAAGTGATTTAATCATGAGTTATACTTTGGAATAATGTTAGTATTTTGACATGTAAATGGCTAAAAATTTATTAGACATATTTGAGAATTTGTAAGTTGTTGCTTGTTCTTGAATGATAGTTAAAATGTAAGTGTTTGATGATTTATGTATGATATGATGAATGTTCAAACAAATCAGTAAATAAACATGAATAAATTACATATTTGATGCATTTTAATACATATGAAATGATGATGATATGATAGCGTGCTTTAGACACTTGTACATGAGAATACATGTTGATTTAAAGCTCAAGAAATGATAAAAAATGATTGTATGACAAAAATATTATAGAACAGATTATAAACACTAAAAATAACATTATTTGGTATATTATAATGGCATGAAACTTTGACATAGGTTTGATAGCTTTGCAAGTTGTACATATAGCTTAAAAAGTGGTAAAATATGTGAAATTTGCATGATTTATGTGCTTTATGTGAGACCTGCACTATCATGAGTATAACCACTATTTTATTCAGTAAATAACATGGGTTATTTTAAAATATCAAGTCGTTTCTATTTGGGATGGTTAGGGTAGCGTTTGATGCAAAACTATGCGGTAAAACGGTTAAAAATAGGCTTTTCGGAGGATTTTTATAAAACTGTTTTAGATCAGTAAGTAAACTGATATTTTTAATATAAAAATAAGTATTTTAACTTATATTAAGTTTACTTGGTGTTTGGTTAGTCATACGTGACTTCCGACGCCCAAAAATGTTACCGAATCGCTAAAATAAGTGTTTTTCGACATACACTATAATGGGTTGTTCATGGGTAAATTTTATGTGTTACAATGTGTTATGTGTTTTATAATATGTGTATTACGCTATTATTAGTATGTTACATTTGAGTATATATATTACGACGCGCAAGTCGTAGATATATTGCTTATAGCCTGGTGAGGGTCACCAATAAAATAGTTCAAGTCGCAAAGTTTTTAAAATATATCTGTGAACTCATATAATAAAAAATAATAACTTTTTGAGAAAAATCTCAAAGTTATGTGAAAATTCTAAGTATCGGAGAAACTTATGTATTTTGTGGGTTTTTGATTATTAAATCATTCTTATTTAATTTAGGACAAATAAACAATTTGAGGGATTATGTTAACATATAAAAACGCACCCAAAGGTGAGTACATAGATCCCCTCTTTTTACATGTTTTTTGGTATCTATGTGAGTACATAGTTCCCTTATTTTACTATTTTCGATTGTTTTGGGGTGATTCATATGTATCAAAACGATTTCGATATTTTAACGATGATTTCAAAAATGATTAAGATGGTTTATACTAAGTTAATAACGATTTCGAAAATGTGAACGAACTTGTTGGTTGTAGTTACATAACGAACGACATTCATTAATTTTGGCCGAACCGACCAGTATTAGGTTATGGTACCATAGGATTTGACAAATCCCGTTATCAGACTGCACCCATTGTTATGTGTGGGTTAGGTGGGTAACGACTGAATCTGTGATTGTTAACTTACCCTTTGGTGGTTTGTTAATGCGAGAAGCGAGATAGTCGAGTCACGAAGGTTTGAATGTTATTAGCGAGACGACCAAAAATAGTTTTCACAATTAAAACGAGGATGATTTAAACGAGTTAACGATTTTGAAACGATGTCACTTAACGATGTTTTCGAAAGGATATAAACCATACGAGTTCTATTAACGAGTTAATATGAGATGTTTTACAATTTGGTTTACTAAACCAAATGCTTTTGGGTTAAGAATCATGGCTATGAGGTCTTATAAATTATATCCCGCTTGATTTGAGTTGGTTGATTATGTTGCAATATTATACTCTTTTCAAAACAAGGTCTTTAATAAGGTATTGCAACATGTAAACTAGCCATGAATCTGATACTCTTATAAAACCTATGTACTCGCCAGCATTTCTTTGCTGACTTTTTTTTACATATGTTTCAGGTGATGTTGCTTGATGTTGATTGCTAGGATGCATGAGTCACATAGGATCTGGACGAGGCCTTAGTGACATAATAATAATGATAGTCGATATATATAACCTGTTTGTTTCATGCTAAAACAATGTAAATTACTTAATGAATAAATAAAACGAAACTCTTTTGTATCCATGGTTGTGAAACAATAATTCTGTTACAACACTCCCCGACGTTTCCGCCACGATTTGTTGTTTTACGTGGTCGGGGTGTGACAGGTAAATTGTAAATTGTAATGATAATGTAGGTAATTAGTTAGGATGTTAAGTGTAAAATCTAGAGTTTAAGTGTAGGATGCCTTATATAGTATGTTAGGGTGTTCGGGAACCATAACTAGTCAAGAAATAATAAATCAATGCTTCTAGCAATATTTTGGTGTTCCGGGTAATGTCCGGTTGTTCGGTTAGATACCGGTTCGTTAAAGTGTCAAGCTTTACCGTTTAGTGTTCATTAAGTACCCTTTTATGACACTTTTAATTCCCGATACTTAGGAAAGCATACAGGACCATTTTGCCATATTTTTTTTTGGGTAAAGGGTTACCCCGGTGATTCTATATATTCACAAAAAATAAAACAAGTAGTAAGGTAACATCCCTACTAGTTCAGACATGGGACATACCCCCATGAAAGTAAAAACCAACAAAACCACAAAACTGTAAAACCAAACGACTACTAGACACACTATCTAGAACAAAAGACTCCTTAACTTATCCGAAATCAACCATTTTCCATGAGTAAATCAGCTCCATGAACATCCCACTTCTCCAGTAATGCCCGAACTCGCGCAGTGTTCTTGAACTTGAGCCCCATTAGCTTATATCTAACACTTTCTATAACAAGCTGACAAAGAACATCCGGAGGTCTTGCATGGTTTCTAAATAATCTGTTATTTCTCTCCTGCCATATGGTATAAGCTAGCGCTGCAATCAACAACCGAGCCACCATATTTGATGCTGATTTTGACCGAGAACGAGTACCTAGCCATTCAAAAACATCACTCCACTTTGAATCGACACTCTCCATACCAGCCTTTGCATGAATCATTTCCCAAACTAGCGTGGATAGTTTGCACTCAAAAAATAAGTGGTCATGAGAATCAATATTCTCATAACACAACAGGCAACACATCATGTTCATGTTGTTACATCGAGTATGATTCCAAAGCACAATTTTGTCTTGAGTAAGTAACTTACGTCACACAATAAGCCACATCAGAAAAGCATGACGAGGAATATAATGAGAGAACCAAATGAAAGCAGCCCAACCCACCTCCGGCTCCCTTGCTCGAACAGAATTCCAAACCACACTAGACGAGTAAACGGCCTCACTATCTCCATCTTTCCCAAGGAGACGATCTCGTGCATTTAAATTCCGTTTCATGTTATCAAGCTGAATAAGAACTGGGAATAAATCCCTCCAAGCTAACGGCCAAATCCAAGAACCATTAGGAGACACATCCGCAACTGTAGCACTTAGAGAAAAACCTTCTCGGGTAATAACTCTTGGAGACAAAAAAATTGCATAACGGACCAATGCTGCTCCATGTATCAAACCAAGCTGAGGTACTACTACCATCACCAATCATAGACCAAACATGTTGACGAATCAAAGGCCGAAGTTGAGCCATCTTTTTCCAGCTCCAACAACAAGTAGCCGGAATCTTATGGTCCCAAAAATTCCGACCTTTTAACCGATAAGAGTGAATCCAAGCAACCCATAACGAATGACGATTACTTAGAATACTCCAAATATGCGAAACCATAAGAGCTTTATTAAAATCAGCTATACGTCGAATCCCCAAGCCCCCTTCAGTTTTCGGCATACACACAGATCTCCATGACACTTTCGCCCTACCATGCTTAGAAGAAGATTGAGCCCAAAGAAAATTCCGCATTTTAGTTGCCAACTCCTTAACTACTCTAGCTGGTAATATAAAAACCGATGTCCAGTAGACATGCATCGATGAAAGAACCGAAATAATAAGTTGAAGTCTACCTGCGAAAGATAACATTTTATTCTTCCAATTATCAATCCGGCATTCAAGCCGCTCCACAAGAATGCTACAATCTTTGTATAAAAGCCTCGAAGAAATAAGTGGGACCCCCAAGTATCTGACTGGCAACGTACCCTCAACAAAGGGCAAAATATTCAAAATCTCTCCTTTGACATGATTTGGAACATTACAGAAAAACCCTGTACTCTTCTGAATACTAGGGACTAATCCCGACATTTGAGTGAACTTTGTGAGGGAAAGCATAACACACTTGGCCGAAGCCACATCCCCTCACGCGAAAAGGAACAAATCATCCGCAAAACACAGGTTAACAATTTTCTGCTTCTCACATTTATTATGGAACCGAAAAGAAGTATCAATTCTTGTCACTTGATTCAGAATGCACGTCAAGACTTCCATCACTAGGGTAAAAAGATAAGGGGATAGTGGGTCACCCTGCCTTAGACCCCTTTTACCTTTGAAGTAACCATGAACATTCCCATTAACACACACCAAATAAGATGTTGAAGACACACATAACATTATCCAGTGAACCATAATGCTATCAAACCCAAACCCAAGTAAAACCGTTTTAAGAAAACTCCACTCCACCGTATCATAAGCCTTTTGAATATCAACCTTAAAAGCACATCTTGGAGGCCCAAAATCACGATGATAATTATGCATTAATTCCTGTGTAAGAAGAATATTATCGGAGATTTTCCGACCCGGAACAAAAGCTGACTGATTAATGCTGACAATCTCATTCAAATAGCCCTTCAAACGATCCGCCAACACCTTACTAATACATTTAAATATAACATTACAGCACGAAATAGGACGATAATCAGTAATATAGGTAGGAGATGACACCTTTGGAACCAAAGCAACTAACGTGTGGTTAAGTTGCTGAAGTAGATTCCCCGTGTTAAAGAAATCCATAATAGCATTCGAAACATCACTCCCCACTATTTGCCAAGTACTCCTGAAAAAAGCAGATGTATAACCATCCGGCCCCGGAGCTTTATCATTCCCAATCGAAAACATAGCGGCCTTAATTTCCTCCAACGTAACCGGCCTAACCATGTGATTAGCACTCTCCAGACTCAACTTATTACAAAAAAGATCAGGGGAAGGATCCAAAGTAACTTGACCTTCACATCCTAGAAAGTGCTCATAATGACTAACAAAAGCTTCAATCCGTATTAGCATCACCAGGGGAAGCATCACCCTCAAACAGGTTTCCACTAGAATCAGAAATAGCCTCAATCCGATTAATGTGATTTCTACACTTAAGCGATGTGTGAAAATAAGCCGTATTAGCATCACCAGTCCGAAGCCATTCAACTTTGGACTTCTGCTTAAGAAATCTTTCCTCATCAAGAGACGCCTCCTGAAAATCACGAAGAATAACTGCTTCTTTAGTACGCAAAGATTCATTCGTCGGATCCCTATCAATGTCACGCTGGATAGCCTCCAGATTTCCTCTTAAATTCACAACCTTTTCATGAAGATTCCCTTGTTTAAATAAGAGAGCTCGAAGATGGGACTTCATTAGAGAAAGTTTTTTAACAAGTCGAAACTGGTGAACCCCATCAACATTTACATTCCACTTAGAGCTTACAAGATCCAGAAAACCAGGCTTATGCACTAAAAAATTTGCGAACTTAAATGGTTTCGGTTTAGTCTTTTCAGCCGATAACATCTTCAACACACATAAACAATGATCCGAAATACCATAAGGAGAAAACACAACAACCGACTGAGGAAACGAAGCAGCAAAATCAGCATTACCCAAGATTCTATCAATCTTTTTTTAGTAAACCGACACCCCTCTTGGGTTTTTGGGACCAAGTGCAGTGAAAACCTGTTCGTTTGATATCAAACACTTCAATATCCTCAACACATTCTTTAAATTCACGCATACCTGGGGAAACAGAAGAACAACCAAGAGATCTATCTTCAAGATTAAGAGCACAGTTAAAATCTCCCAAAATAATCCAAGGCTTGTCATGAACTAGGCCCTTATGCACACGAAGATTATGCCAAAGAGCCCTACGATCAACATAATAATTAGCAGCATAGACAAACGAGCAAAAAACCATTCTCTTGTTAGTTTTACACAAAACCTGGGTATGTAAAACTTGATCCGTTTGAGCAATAACCATAACATCCACCTCCGTAGGATCCCACCCTAAAATTATACGAGCACCTTTCTTACAACAACCCCCATTTGACGTCCAATCCCATCTCCTAAACACCACGTTACAAACTTTACGAATATTGTCCATATCCACATGAGACTCTAAGATTGCACACAAACTTAGCTTATTATTCTTAACCACATGACGAACCTCATTCTGTTTTAGCGGCCGGTTCAAGCCCCTAATATTCCAAACAGCGAAACTAATCATTTAATCACCTTGGACGAAGGAGTGCTTGCCCCTTTTTTATTAACATCATGAGCTGAATCTTCCTTAAGAAATTCGTTAGTTTCATTGTATCCATCCATCACCTCCTCATCATCAGAACTCTCGAATCCATCCCCCATGTCTCGACCAGATTTAGTCGACTCCCCAACATCATCCCTTAAAGCATCAAAAGGATTATTAGATACAAACGTAGGCGGTTTATCAACCTTCTTTGTACCTCCATCCGATTTATTTCCAATAGGTCTATATTCAAACCTTTGTTTCTGTTTATTAACTGGAAAACCCGGTCTCTTTGCTAGCTTTTTACCCTCCACTGTTGTAAAGCCATCATCATCAACCATGTTCTTCCCCGGTCCACGATTTTTATGTGCCTCCTTAGGTTTGCTTCCGGAATTACCCATGTTCCCATGTTTCAAATTAGTCCTAATTTGTTTCGGACAACCTTCATCAGAATGACCAAAGACACAACAGTGACTACATCGATATGGACTCCACTCATATTCAACATACAACTTTTGTTTAACGAAACCATCTCCATCCAGATCTGGAACAACAATAACTAACTCCTCTTTAAGATTGTTTTCAGCAGAAATCTCAATAAGAGCACGAGCGTAGCTACTCCTCCCCCAAGCATCCACACACATATTCGTAGTATACGAATCTAACATTTTCGGTTCACCTATTGCCGTAGCTATAAGACTTAACCCATCTTCCGTGTAAGCAGCTATGGGAACATCATGGATCTTAACCCATAATTGTAACTGTTTAACTTCCGTTTTCTCAAGCTTTGTAGAAGCGGACCAGACATTTAAAAATAATGGTTGTGACCGAATAATCCACGGGCCAGCTTTTAAAGCACTCATCATTCCTGATTGATCCGCAAGTTTAAAAAAGAAAAAGCCATTCGCGTTCATCATTGATTTCTGTAATCCAAACTTTTTCCAATTATTACGAACGAAATACTCTACAACCGGGTAGGCAACTCGATCACCCAAGAAGTATCCATATAACGTATTAGCAAGTTTCTCCTGAACAGCCCTAATCGAATCCCGTGGAAGAACTACATCACATCCATCTTGTTTCTCAACACTAGGAAGATTCCGAAAGTTTACCTTTTTAGAGTTATTATTCAGAACTGACTCAACATAGAACAAAGGTTTCGAAGGTCTCCCATCATTCTGATTTCCATTCATCACATCACCTAGTTAACAGGGGTTCCACAAAAGAGGAGTTTTGATCAATAGGATTCTCAAACAATTGGTCACAATATGCAAACGAGTTTTCACAAACCATAGCATCCGCTATATGAACTCAAAATAAACAACTTGAATATGAAAAATGATCTGTCAACTTTCGAATAAATAAATGGTAAGGATTAGTGTGTTGACATTCTCGAATTGCGAAAATACACCGAATGAAATACAAGCGAACCTGGTGTATCATTGTCTTAATTCTTAATTGCATCAGAAATGTTTAAATGACAAGTCAAAAGTATATGTAGTTTTGTGTGAAGCAGTTGACCATGATTAGTACAAGCTAAAAATTTGCAATTACACCACAAGATATTGAGACCAACAAACGATTTAGTGGAGTCGTAGACCAATCAAGTCCACTACGACTCGAAACAAAAGAACCTTTGCAAGAGTATTTGAATATGATGCTCTCAATACATCATATAGCGTCTCAAAACGAACATGCGAAATGGATAAGTTCAAGCAATTGAACCTGGTTTCAGCGTAACCCGACAATAAACGTATATCAACAAGGGAACCTCAGTATGGTTATCAGGATAAACCATGAGTGTAGCTTGAAAGAAAAGAAGTCTCATGACAGTGTGTTGACTTGGTAACAAAAGAGCCAACAATTACAATGATGTAGGTCATTCGAATCACAAATTAGCAATTAGATTTAGCATAATAATATTTGAATTTCGATGAAGCGTTTATTCAAAACGAAACCACATGCGTAGCAAATGGTGCATGTGTGACATATAAGTTTCCGAGTACTGAAACAAGGAGTATTTGCTAAAATGAAGAAATGACCAAATATCGAAGCAAATATGCGTTCGCTCTCAGCGAATAAAATTAACGCGATGCAACTACCTTTAAGGGGAGTAGAGATGCAAACATCTACTTGCTAGAAACAAAAGTGAAGACTTAACAAAAGAAATTTAATTACTTTCTGTTTAGTTAACTGAAATGACATATATGTCCGGATAATGGTGTTTGCTTGGGTTAACAGATGTGGTTCCTAAGCAACCTTTATGAGTCTGGTCCTGGTTTCCCAAAGACCCTAAGTACATGTTTCCTAGATTCTTAGAGTTTTGTATTCGGTGTAAAGTTGTTCTGTGCATCGTGTAGGAAACACCGTTTTGTGAACATTTAAAACAAGTTATTGTCCCACAATTTCCCCGATATACTTTCTTCCTGAATTCGCAGCTAATGACACTCGATCATTGATCAGTCGTGTAATAGTAGTTGGATCCTCATAGTTAGTTAAATAAATAATGTGTTAATCCTTAGCAAGAGTCACCGACTCTTGTTGGTTAGCTTCTTCGGCTCCTGGTAGTTGATGCTCATTTGAAATCATCGTCCTTATTCTTGACGAGCAGAACTGGGGTTACCCAAAACGGGAATCTTGGTCTGTTATCTTCCTTCTCTATCAACCACTGAGGTTACACTGACAATCCTTGCATCTCTGAAGGTGTAAGTCGCTAAGGTGCATTGACTGCAGGCGCGGCGCCTGGAATTAAATCGATGCGAAATTCGACTCGTCGTTGAGGAGATGATTATGGCAAGCCTTCGGGGAAGACTTCGGGGTATTCCCTTATCGCAGGGATATCTTTGAGTTTTGGTTCTTCGGCTCCCTTGTCCCCGACATGAGCCAAGAAAATAACACATTCTTTACGCAACAACTTTCGTGCCTTCCAGCAATTAGTAATTTGTAGAGGCGTATCCTGCTTCATGAGTCATGATCGTTTCTTCGTTTGCCATCGGAATTTCGGATATCAATCTCCGCTCGATCACTCGACAACCAATCCATCCAGGTTACCTCGTCAAAGCTTCCCAACTCA
This sequence comes from Helianthus tuberosus, assembly GCA_030545235.1. Lineage (NCBI taxonomy): Eukaryota > Viridiplantae > Streptophyta > Magnoliopsida > Asterales > Asteraceae > Helianthus > Helianthus tuberosus. The sequence goes on from CM060405.1 coordinate 126,493,722, forward strand.
ACTGGTAGTAGATCAAGCGTAAATTCACGCTCTCCGGGTTCTACCTTGCCGATCCCAAGTACTTTGTTGACTTCCACTAGCTTCCCATTAGCTAGCTCTATAGAGTGCGGGTTATCTAGCTTACTTGCTGCTAAACCAAGTATACTCTCAAGCTCTAGAGATGCGATGTTAAAATTGCAACAGTATCTAGCAGCACAGATGCATAACGTTGCCTAATATGGGACGTACCGTTATCCACGCTTGAATTTCTGGCGTGTCTCCCTAACTCCGGTGTTGAGCTTTCATCCTTGTGCCTGATTGCTTTTAGGGCAATATTTTCTAAAATGCTTTTTGCTTCCACAGTTAAAACAACCTTGAGCACGTTTCTGTTTGTCACTCGTTCTGCCTTGATAATTGTCATTGTCGTTGCTTCCTCCGTGATTCTCGCTAACATCTTGGCCTCCATTTCTTCGTTCAGTATCTTGCCTACAAGTTTCCTTAGGATGCCCCCTCTTGCCACAATGATCACATTTTCCATATTTACATCGCCCGACATGATAACGTAAACAATTGTTGCACTTAGGTAGGATACCCATGTAGTCTCTTCCCTTTTTGGCCTTCTTCTTGTTACTCGCCCGAGTAACCTTCTTGAAATTTGCGAGCTTTCTCTTGTTATCCCCAGATGACTTTACATGAGTTTCCTCTTTCTCTTCCGAAGTGGAAAAATTTCTTAGTCTAACCGCTTCTTCAGTGAGCGCCACGCTTGTGTCGATAGCTTCGGTGATCGTCAGAGGCTTAGATGTTGTCACCAGGCTTAGAATCTGAGGTGTCAATCCCCCGATGAAGCGTTCGATCTTCCTAGATTCTGGTTCCGCCAGACGCGAAGCAACTTTTGATAAATTGTGAAATCTCTGCACATACTCAGCTATCTTTGGACCTTCCATTTTCAAGTTCCACAATTCAGTCTCCAACTTCTGGACTTCTGCCCTCGAGCAATATCTCTTTCGCATCAGTTCTTTCAGTTCGTCCCACGTCAAAGCATACGCAGCGGTCTCGCCCATTGTTTGAACATGAAGGTTCCACCATGACAGAGCCCCATCTACAAATAGTCCAGCTATGTACGTGACCTGATGTTCTGGGGCACATTTGCTCAATCATAAAACAGAATCCGTCTTCTCAACCCAGCGCACAAAGGCTAAGGCAGCCCCAGTGCCGTCGAATTCTCGAGGTTTGTGGTCCAAGAACTGCTTATAGGTGCAGCCTTCGCTGCGTTCGGAGTGAAGGGCCTCGAGCCGGGCAATGTCCTGTGAGATGCGCTCTTGTAGTTCTGCCGCTGCCGCCGGCAGAGGGTTGTTGGTAGCGATGTTCCCTCGTATCGACATCTTCTAAGAAGAAGATTGGTTAGGTCAGGTTGTATTTGTTCAGGGAGTGCATACAGTTGTTTAGAGGTCATATGTATATATACACGTATTTGAATTTTTTTTATATCGACCAATCAAGAAATAGCATAATCATAGCATAACCAAGTAATTTGGGAATTGTGTTTAATAAGAGCATAGCAAGCAAGCACGTAGCATTATAATTATAGCACACACATGCAGCTGCATCAGCAACATGCTTAACGAAGACATAGCGACTGAGCTTTCATTGGTTATTGGTCACAAAGTATCGTTGCATGTTTAATGATGATTGGGCTTTCATTATTCTCCGACCACAATCACATTGTCTTACAAAATGTATCACATCAAAAGGGACACAGGGTCACCCTACCCTTGTCCAACACGTATATTAGTGTATCAAAATTACGTAGTCAGAAGTGGTCTTCAAAAGTCTCCACAATCCCTGCTTATCATTAGTGTCTTTACCCAAATGTAATGCAATCCGCATAACCCAGAAACCAACTATACTGGTGACTGAGGTGGAGGAGGAAAAAGTAAACTGTTAACATGCGTGAACTCCTCCTCGAAGTTGTATATACGTCGAAGTAATTAACTGATCTGCCGCTCGACAGTAAAGAACGAGCATCAAAAACCTGGGAAAGGTGTAATAGCAGTAGGTGAGAGCGCAAAAGGGATCTTTGATAAATGTGGAGGACCAAAGCGTACTGGCAATAGACAGGGTGGAGGACGTGGTGTCAACTCAAGCTTCAAAATTCAGTGACTCATAACCTCAAACTATAGCTGATGTGACAGGAGTAGCTCATTTTGTGTATAGTCTCCATAATGTGAGGGGTTGCGGGGGTCTGAAATCAGCATAGTGTATTATAGGAACCATCGAAATGGCTCGTCCAGCGATGTAGAGGTGAAAGTAGCAAACGGTGTGGCCTGTGAGGTCGGGGAAAACGCTGCTGTAGCAAAAGGATCGTCATACGGGTGCTGACCTGGAGTACCTTTCCAGGGTGCGGGTAGGCCCTGAAAGAAAGCGATAGGCATGTCGGTGCAATGGACGTCGGTCTCCATCGGAGCAACATCAGCGGGTGCAGGTGCAGGAACAAACGTCTCAACCAATAAAGAGATCATCAGGTGCAGGTACTAGGTCAGGTATAAGGGGTGCAATGCCTGGTAGACCCAAAGAAACAGGGTCATGATCAAGCAAGGGTGCAGGACCAGCAGGTGCCACATCAAGCTGACCCAAAAGGAAAAGGAGCTGGCTCAGGAGCAGGGTCTGGGTCGTGTAAAGGTGTGGCATCTCAAGCAGGTGATGGTGCAGCAGTCATAGCGGCGTCGTTGTCTGAGTCAGTAGCAAAAGTGGTAACCTGTCTGTCTGTAAAGCTGAAAATGTCGCAGACTCAAAGGAGCTTGAAATCGAGTGTATACTAGAATCAGAGGATAGCTTAATAACAGGGGTCTCAAGTGTGACAACTCGAACTTTCCAGGTTAGTAGCGTTTTTTTTAATCCTCTCTGGCGTAATTGTACAATAACTCCGTTAATTTTACACACCTTTGTAAATGGGCCGCACCTATCCTGTTATTAGTGGGCTGACACCACATATATATTAACTCAGCCCAATCCCCTTAATTACCCCTAATACTTCTCGGCCCAAACCCATTAAGTGTATTAGTGGCCCAAATCCAATTAGTGTCCTCCTTATAATTACGTAAAGCTTGTAGTAGGCCACACATCACCAATAGTTGCAAACCCTAAACACCTCCATAGTTGCGTACGGCTGAAGAGACTCCCGAAACATAATCTTGTTCCATCAAATCATTGGTTAGTAAATCTGAATTATTAAAGCTATTGTTAACTACTTGTTGGTGGCAATATTTTTATATAATCTGGATTGTTAAAGTTGTTATTAATATTGGTTATTGATGTGTGGAATGCCATTACATGAACCTGACGAGTTGTTATGTGATGATTTGAACAAGTGCAATGATAAGTAGTCGCTAAATAAAGACATGGTTAGGTTTAGTTAGGATGAGAATTTTGAATGATCAGTGTTGACCCGTGCCTAACGAAACGAGTAATGAATAATGTTTCGGTTAAAGTATGATCCGTGAATATGTGCGGTTATGCTAGATCTCAAACATGATGATAGGGCCTGTTTATAAACTGTTTAAGTATTGAAGTTAGTTTTATTATATGATTTTGATATGTGCATATGAGTATGGTTGTTAAATGTGTGATACGAGTGGTTTCGCCTTGTTACAGATCAAAGTGACATAGGAAGGAAAGCCAGATATAGCATGATAAAATAATTATATTGTTGTCTTTCAGTTAATCTCGCGTGACTACGGATAAATATTAACTCGTGACTTTATGTTCACACCATGCTTTCGAAATGAATGATCATAGACATTCGTTGTATAAACAATGATACTTGATCCGAATCGGTTAGGCAGGGAGTATGCATGGACTATTATGTATGTTAGTGGTAATATTATATGAGACCATATAATGCTCACTGATATCCAATCTTTGGTCCAATAGGTGCTCATCAACCCAAATAAAAGTCAATGCATGTAAAGTATTGTGTGGCCCAATAAGTTGTTTAAGTTGTTGCCAGATTCCATGCATGTGTGTGAATCGATGTGTGTTTTATTTATACAATATGGAAATTGCATGATGATTGCACTCTTTAATGTTAGTGACACATGGATAGGACGTGGACTGTTATGATAATTTGTCATATGTGCAAGCATGTAATTTAAATGATGATGAAACTGATGTTGTTTGGTAACCACGTTAGCGTTTGGGTTGAACATTAGACGGGTAATTAAAACATACCGAGCAAACCGAGGTGAGTTCACTACTTTGAGCATGCGTCCCGGTGGTTTGGGACAGTCAGTGGGTATCCTGGGAAGGGATAAGTCTTTTGGGTAAAACTGGGATGTTGGATAATATTCTCACTCTCTATCTCTTAAGTCCCATCTTTTGCTATCGTGGGTGGTAGCGGGGTATTAGTTGGTAGCGCTACTTAGGTTTGGCACCCTCACCCCATTCCTGAGAGAGGGCGGGTGTGAACTAATGACCCAGTCAGGCCCAGTGCTTTGATAGGAGCACTGGGGAACGGGCAAAACATACATCAGGAGCCGTCTTGTTCAGTATCGAGATATTATCAACATTGCTTTCGTATTTGTTAAACAAACTGGACTAAATACTTGGTAACTAACTTTTTATTAAAACTGTGAACTCGCCAGCTTTGTCTGATACACTTGTTGCATGCTCGCAGGTCGTTAGGTATTTTGGATGGTGGAACTTGCTGTCTGAGGTAGCTGGAGTGGTCATGGGTCGACAAAAGAGATTCATGAGATGGTTCTTGATATTGTAACTTGGTTTTGATACTGATTAACTTTAGTTATCTATTTTGCTTCCGCTGAACTTGTTGGGATTTACTAAACTTATTATTGGTACAATTCTTTAATGATTGGTATTTTATTTATAAACTTATTATGAGTTCAATATGATTGGTGGCTTGTTATTGGTTTGTCACACGCCTAGCAGGGATACTCCCTAGGTGGTATTTTGGGGGTGTGACAGTTTGGTATCAGAGCCACTGGTTAAAGTGAACTTGGTTTTAAAACGATTTTATAAAACCAGACTATAACCAAACAGATCCGAAATCGACCATGACACTCAGCTCCAGACTGCAAGGTTCGTCTCTTGTTTACTATTGCACAGTATCTCTAGTATTTGCTATTAGACAACATCACACGTGAATACACACTTGGCACTACGGTATGAACTTATATGTTAACACCCCATGTCATGTGTGACACTCCTTGAACATTCATGCTCTATGTTGTGATGTCATTTGTCTTGTTGCTTGAATTCAGGGAAACCTTTTAACATGGGTTGGGAGGAACTGAGATAAACATGAAAACTGGGTTATTATTATGGGTGCACACATAATAATAATGTGGGGTGTATGTGAGTCCCAGTGAAACTTGACAAGTGTGAAAAGGGTTCTGCTCTGTTAGTTGATGTTATGTTAGAACTCAGAAACCTATGGAGATCATAGTAATGCTTGACTCCTACATGAACTTGCATCTTAAATCCTTCCTTTTCTTATATAGAATCATGAGTGGACGTGGTGGAGGCCATGGAGGTGGACGTGGCCATATTGCTATAACTCAAGCTGAGTTAACCGATCTAATTAACACTCGTGTGGCTGAAGCCCTAGCGACTTATCAGGCTGGTCTACCGGTGCAGCAGAATCCGCACCATCCACCTGTTTGCACGTTCAAAACCTTTATGGATTGTAAGCCGCAGACCTTTAATGGGACTGAAGGGGCTGTAGGACTCCTGCGTTGGTTCGAAAAAGCGAAGTCCGTATTCGCGATGTGTAACTGTCCTGTTGGGGACAGAGTGAAGTATGCTATGGGCACACTAGAGGATGGTGCCCTGACATGGTGGAATGCCCAGGTTCAGCTGTTGGGCATCGAGGCGGCGAACGCTACTACTTGGGACGACTTTAAGGAGTTGATAAGGGAGGAGTATTGTCCTCGCGATGAGATACAGAAACTGGAAAATGAGTATTATGATCTGAAGATGGTGGGATCCGAGATTGAAGCATACGTGAAGCGGTCTCATGAGTTGGCTATCATGTGCCCGAATTTGTCCCGACCTCCGCATCAAAGAATTGGATTGTTTATCAAGGGATTACCTTCACGAGTGAAGGGTTTGGTTACTGCAGCAAACCTCAATGACTTGACTCAGATTGTCCGTTTGGCTCGCAAGATCACCGATCAGGAGGTGGAGAGCGGGTCGCTACCACCGCGTGTTTCTACTGCTACTACTACTGCTGCCGCTACTACGGCTACTACTCCCGCTACTGACAGCAAGCTCAAGTGGAACGATGTGGACAAGGTGTCCAATTCAGTGCAGTCACAGAAAAGGCTGGACACTGGCAGCAATCGTAGTTTCAGCCAGTCGTCTTCAGTGAATCAGAATCAGGGTAACAGTTCTGTCACACCCCGACCACGTAGAACATACAAAACGTGGCGGAAAACGTCGGGGAGTGTTGTAACAGAATCATTGTTTCATAACACATGGAAATTGAAATATTGTTTTATTGATTTAACTAGTTACAATGTCTTGACAATCAAAGAAACATAACATAAATAACTAGTCTTGCATCTTTTATTGTCGCTAAGGCCCAAGTCCGCCTAAGTGTATCTTGATAAATCCTATGCATCATATCCTGAAACACATGTGAAAATAGGTACGTCAGCATAAAAATGCCTGTGAGATACATAGGTTTATGAAAATAGGATTCATGACTTATTGTTTAAGAAAATGTTTAGTCATGAACCTTGTAATTTGATTTGTCTTGTAAATATTTTGAAAAACGATAAGATCAGATGATATGTATAAATAAGAGAATAAGGTATGGTTAAATGAATAACCATATAAAAATGAGTTTGTATAATTTAAGTTGTTTGTAAAACAATGTATTGTGAAAAGTATGTTATTTGTATAAAATGTTATATGTCCGGATTGAAATGATTCAAATAACGCTACGATATGTAATACCATACAATCACTTATATATAGGAAGTACCAGCGGCGTATCCACCATGCTTGTATCATATTACACACGCCTCGTTACTCAAATCACTTACCCAAACAAACCACCAATGTAAGATGTCTATGTTTAAAACAATTGCCAAACGTATTGAATAATATGTCAAAATATTTATGTCAATATGTAAATCGTGTAATGTATATCCAATGTCAATAATGTTTATGTGTCAAATGTAAATCATGTAATGTGTAACCAATGTCAATAATGTTTATGTGTCAGATGTAAATCATGTAATGTGTAACCAATGTCAATAATGTTTATGTGTCAAATGTAAATCATGTAATGTGTAATCAAAATGATATGTATGGCTAGTGAAATATATCAACTAAACCATATGCACAAAAACAAAGTATTGAAGTAAAACACGGTTTAAATCAAAGCTATGTTTTGTGGAAATGCATGCTATACTGATACAAATATCTATGCGGTATTGTGAGAATGCATACATCCAAGCCTTGAGACCGTGGCGATAAACCCTTAAACAAATTAAAGGTCTATCTTGTTGTAATTGTATATCGAATTCGGTCATTCCTTTCATCCCCACCTACCCAGGATGTCCGGAACAGGAGTTGTCAATTCCTATGGTACCACTACCTACTAACGAACGGCGTGATCGGTGTTAATGAATGTATATTGATCCATCAAAACAATCCAAATATCATATCAAAATGTAAGCATATGATGAAAACAACTGTACTAAGTATGCAACAAATGAACCTACATAGCACGTGATGTGAAACGATGTACTAAGTATGAACTAAATGGACATACATAACATAAAATGTAATGTAAGACAATGAAATCATGTACTATAAATGTACTAATGAACATAGCAAGTATATGTTGTGAAAACATGGATAGCACGAAAGTAACAAGTAGGCACATGTGTTCCACCCCAAAATGTTTGGAAAACAGTAAAATAGGGGTCTATGTACTCACTTGAGATTGCTCAGAAGTCCTAAGATAACCACCAAGCAATGCTAGAGATCACGGAATCAAACGGCACCTAATATAGGTAACTATGTTAATAAACCGGACCTAATATCGGAGGATCGGATAGAATGAGGGTTCGTAAACCAAACGAGTATGGAGACTCGTGTAATATGATTTAACAAAGCCCACATACTAAAACGAAACTTAACCTAAGTGTTTGTGACCCATTACGACCCGTTTAGGTAGATTATGCTACTTTAACGCATCGTTCGCGTAAAACGCGTTCGGAACGCCTAACTAGTCCTATGACAAGTTAAATATGCCTTAACATGTCTAATATGGTTGTCGAATCAGTTTAGATGTCAAAAGTTATGTTACATACGTTTAAAACGAATTTTGGCATTAAAGGGGTATTTTGGTAATTTACCTAAGGCATATAAACTACCTATCATACAACTACTTAAACGAAGCGACCATAAGGTATAACCTCGGAAGGTTATTCCCTATATGCTATGGTCACCTAATGTGTTTGGTCGGATCCTAATGATCGACCAAATGGGTCGGGTTCGAAGGTATAAGCGATTTATTAGATCGCTTACCCTTACGACCCTAGACAACGTGGTAATCAGTAGGCATAGTCACAAGGGACTATAACCATCGTGATTACAATCACGTTGCGAAGTTCAAACGAAATTCGCATTGACCATAAACTGGTCAATGCAGAAAGCCAAACAAAGTTTGACTTTCGGACTCGAAAAGCAATAAAAGAACGAAGGAACACTTACGAAGGGTCCCCGAATGCTAATCTAGATCAAAATAGCTCAGGTATGAAACAAAGGTTTCAACTTAGAGCACAATTGATCAGATTCTTGTGAGGAATGAGTGAAAATGTGATGGGTATTTATAGATTTCGGTCCACCGTTAGAATCATTTCTTGGAAAAGGGGGCACGATCTAAGGCGTACACTTGTTGGAAAGTTGTGGTAACTCATTTGCCATCCACCATAAGAGTTTGACACTTGGCACTTGGCCTTTGGGGAGTGTTAAGGGCTGTTAAAAGCTGAAAAAAAAACGTTTTGCTGCATCTGGCCCCTGTTTACAGACCTAGTTTGGCAGATTTACAGTTTCAGTCCCTACAACCTCAAAACTTGGTTTTCGATGCGTTTTTTTGACACGTTTTGTGACAACCGTCACTTTTCCGTACATTCCGTACACTAGATGAACAGTAATTTGTGCTTTAATGACTGTACATGATCTAGTTTACCAGAAAAATAAATTTCTGAATTCCATACAAATGAATTCATGCATGATATATGCTACAAGAATTTCGTTATGATAGCGTTGCGTCAAAAATATTAGTAAACTCACCGGTAAGACACATCGTGTCAACAGAACTGCAGAAAGCAGTCAGACAATAAAATTGGAGCCTAGGTGTAGGTCCGACAACAAGAATGCATTAAAACCCAAGAGTACATACAAGGGTTTAATATATACACTCTCTGGAAGCAAAATTAAGCACTAAAAAGCACCCGAAACGCACTTTAAGTGCAGAATTTTAATGAATTCAGCTCTAATCAGCTTTTAGACTTATAACTATTATGCAGAAGTTACGTTTTATTATCCAGAATACTTCCCCAAGTGTTGGGAACTGAAAGGATGCAAAAAGGTACTTAAAAGACACTAAAAAGTGTGATTTAGCACATTAACGGATCAGTATCCAACCGAACAACCGGACTTAACCCGGGACATAAAAATATTGTCAATGACAATGTCTTTCTTTTTTTGAGCCAGTTAGGGTCCCCGAATACCCTAACACCCGCTATAATTTACAACACAATATTACACTAGATTTAAATCACCTAATTAGATAAACTATCACTTAACTAGACCATTGAAAATGAACCATAATACCCACCCCCCACCCAAACGGTTTTCCCCCCCATGTGGGACAAACACTTACATTCTTGGTTATTGTATTAGTCCATGCTCAATATCTTGAAGACATAATATCCTATGGGTTTAGTAAATTATGGATTATAAATATATCTTAAGGATCATCATAATCCCACTTTAACCCAACATAAAAAAAAATTGCACTTCTTCTCCTCTTGGCTACCTACGGCCGAACTCAACCTCCCACATCCACTCACTTTTCAATTTGGATATTATAACTCCACTCATATACATAGAAGCAAGGGATCACATAAGGAAGCTCGGTGCTCGCGGAATCACAAGGACCTTACTACGACGCTATTAACCACCTATTTTTCGTCTAGTTTCTTCCCTAGCCTCGAGCTAGTTGTAAGTGCTTCTAATCACCTTTTTGATCTCGTTTAAAGTGGTTAATAAGAGATTTGTCGGATAAAAGTCATGAATATATAAGATCAAAGTTTAAAGTCTTATAAAAATGATGAACTTGTTGGATAAAAGAAGTATAATGGTGTAAAACTTGTTAAACTTGTTTTGTTATGATTATTTTGTGTTGGTTGATGCTAGTAGTAGAACGGATCGTCATCTAACCGGGCTAGGTCATGGTCATGAAACATGAACTAGTGATAGGTTAAGTGTAAAAATGGTAAGATGATGAACTCTACTACTTATAAACATGAACTTGTGTAAAAATAGTTTTTCTTATAAAATGGAGTTCTAAACTAGTAGATCTAAAGATCTACAAGTGGTATTTTCGAAGGACCAACTGTAAGACAAAACCATGTTTTAAAACCGGATCTTGCCTAAACTAAAGGTGTTTTTGAGAACCAAAAAGTGTGTAGACACTTGTGTAACGAAAGAAGTTAACAAAGAAATATTTTCGTAAATACCGACTAGAAGTTGTAAAACTTCATATTCTTTAAAAATAAAATTTTCGAGATAATGATTCTATTTTTAGAGATGGAAAGACCCACTAAATGTGTTGAAAAGTTACTACATAATTTTACACAACTTGCAAGTTCATGTGTATGCGATTTATGTTTATTTTGACTAGTTTGATATTTGAAGATGGTATTTTGATGACAGAAAATTGATTGGTTGAATTTTTAAAAGAAAATGATACGCTAGTAAGCGTGGCCACCTCCAGTTACAGAGGAAACTCTGGCGAAATTTTTCCAGGAAATAACACTTAGAATATTTTTTGTGACAAGTGTTATGAACATATTTTTGACTGGTTTTCCAAACAAACTTCGCCATGATTTTTGTTATCAAATGACCAAGTATTCGGAGGTGGATTTTTGTAAACAAACTTACTAAATATATATTTAGAATATGTATTTATCGCTTGTGTGATTATGTGATTATTTTGTGAGCTAGGTATATGTTATTTTTAGAATAAAAATAATATGTCTTGGAAATACTCATGAGAAGTATAAACACAAAAATACACATACGACATACAAGATACATAATTCGGGTGCAAAGTGCAAAATACAAAAAGCTTATATTTATTTTTGAGAAAATAATATAAGCAAGACATTTAGTTAAAAATATAAAATATTTTTTTAACACAAGAATATATACACAAAAGAGAGTGACTGTACTTGTGCGACGCAAGTCTAGTGACTAACGTTAAGTAAACGCGTATAGGTTACGACGTTAATTAAGCAAATCCGGTGAAGTTTACGACGCAAGGAACGCAAAGTTGTGAGTTCATGCTCCCCCTTTTCTTTAACTGTTTTCAGTTTTTATAACTCTCGGGGGTGAAATACATGTTACAAATATTATAATTTTTACAAAGGGTAAAAATACAAGAAGCACTCTTGGTGAGAACGAGAACCGAGTGCAATATGATTTCAGAATACGAGAAGCACTCGTGGTGAGTGCAATATGATGAGCTTTAAGAAAAGCCTAGAAAATACTAGATCATGTGAGCATAGACTAGATATTGAGATGCCATTAATACTTAATTAGGGACGAGGGTTAGATCTAACGGGTACAGTCGAGCCCCACTCATGGTCCTTATGTGACCACTTGAGTGCTTCGGTGTCCCAGTCGAGGGAAATCGACGCAGTCGAGGGTAATCGACACAGTCAAGGGAAATTGACACAGTCGAGGTTAATCGACACAGTCGATGGAAATCGACATAGTTAGAGGGAGAAAATACTAATGCTCCCTATGTCCTCACATGCCTTGAGGGAGAAAATACTAATGCTCCCTATGTCCTCACGTGCCTTAATAAACAATCATTTAAAACGTGGGGTACACAAGAAAACTTGAATGATACTTGAGTATGTGGGGTACTCAAGAAAACGGGAATTATACTTGAGTACGTGGGGTACTCAAGAAAGACTTGAATTATACATGACACATACTATGTTTTCATACTAAGTATAAAAACGTGAAATACAAAAACGCATGAACTCGCTCAACTTTATGTTGATGTTTTCCAAAATTACATGTATTTCAGGTGACAGGATGGATCTTGGGCGCAAGTGTCATAACTAGAAGTAGACTACAAGTTTAGATGTCATCCACTTTTGTTGAATTGTAACCTTGTCAAAGGTCGTGTTTTGAAAACTTAAATAACAAGTGTTTGAAATACTCAAATTTTCATGAATGGATGAACATCATTTGATCATGTAGTTGTTTATTACGATTGAATGCAATGATAACAAGCTAGTCACACATCATACGCTTCCGCAAAAGACAGGGTGTGACAGTTTGGTATCAGAGCTTCGATTGTAGTGAACTAGGATTCTTTCTCGAGTCTAGACTACAATCACTAGAGTTCTCTCATGAAAACATTTTACAAAAAGGTTTTCATTGCATTCACGAAAGCGCCAAGATCCACAAGTCAGACACTTTTCAAAAAGAGACAAGGCAAGGACATTAGTGAGGAATACCTTTAAAATAAGGTGCCAACCAAAGCATAGTCTACACGAGTTAGACTTGCCAAAAACAAAATGACCCCCAAAAACGAGAGTTATACGTGATATAATGCATTAAATTGCTTGATTATGCTAAGTAGCATATATGTTATTGATATACATACAAATAAGTGTACGGAATGATTATTGACGTGAATAAGATATTTTCGACTCCGACTCCTATTACTATACGTGACTCGCACGATGAAGCTACCGACCTTGCATCCTTTGCAAAGCTCATGGCTGGGAGTGATTACCAAACAAGATGCTGAGCTTGCTTCCGTAGGAGATGGCTGCTCTTCCCTCTCGATCGCGAAGATGCCTAACTACGGTGACGATGACGAGGCAGAGGAGACAACCTTGAACGAATTCTCAATCAACGGGACGAGATCCCTACGGCTTATGTGAAGCAAGATTAACGACATACTTGACCAGAAAAGGAAGATGAAGTATTCATCTCGAAGGTGCCCCTCCGACTACTAGGAATTCTCTCTATTCCTATTCCATCTAATCATCGTGCCTATACGCGCGTAACAATAACGAATGTTAGCGCGTGGACCATCGCAAAGGTCCTTTCCATGACAGAGGTATAAGGACAGTAGTGTCCCCTCCTTGATTGATCATCTGCTTGGACGAGAGAAAATTTGGGGTAACTGTGCAAGACAATTTATTATTACGGGGGCCCACGTAATAACGACTTGTAGTGCACAGAAATCCTGGTGGACTCTGCGGGTCGAGCTAATGAAAACCATACAAAATTAATCTATAGGTGTCCTCACCTTCATCTGGTAGAACAGCACATAGATCAGTGCTTTAGCACGTTAGAAAGTAGGAAGCCTGTGTTATCCTACTTCGTGACTGACACTTCTACCTGCATACGAGACGTTTGAGAAAACGATATTTGAGCGAGAGAGGTGGAATGACATTCAGAAAGAATCAGCGACGATACACTCTCTATCACCTCTACACAAACAACCCCATCAAGGGGGAAATATACGCACCAGTAAAGCTAAACCAATGTAGCAGGAAATAACTAAAACTTGAATGACCCAGGGCGATGTAGCCTCGAGTTCATTTCAAACAATAAGCCAAGTTGGCAAGCCTATGTGAAGGCTCAATAACTGTTTCCTCGCTTATACACTGAATATATATACGTGTGAAATTGGGTGTTTACATAATGGCTTATGGTGCTATGTATATCATAGACAATTGAAATGTTGTCTAACCTACTTCATACCATTTTGGCAGAAGATAATGCCGCCCAGGCGAGACACAAACACCAGTACGTTGCCAAGGACAGAAGCCGAGCTGCAAGAACGCATCTCACAGGCAATTGCGTGACATGAAGCCCTCCGCTCTAAGCACAGTGATGGCACTACTGAAAATAACCCTCCAACTGGCTGCACCTATAAACAATTCCTGGACTGCAAGCCATTGAATTTTGATTGCACAGGAGGTGCCGTTGCATTTGTTCGCTGGGCAGAAAAGACTGACTCCATTCTAAGAATGAGTAACTGTTCGCCCCGACAGAGTGTTACTTATATCTCAGGGTTATTCGTAGATGGCGCACTCTCCTGGTGGAACCTTCAGGTTCAAACCCTTGGTGCAGATGCTGCTTATGCACTAAGCTGGGACGAGCTCAAAGAATTGATGGAAAAGAAATACTGTTCCAGGGCTGAAATCCAGAAGCTTGAAGTGGAGTTCTGGAACTTGAAAAGGGACGGACCGAAGATTCCTGAATACATCCAACGATTTCACGACTTGTCTAGGGTCGTCCCCTACTTAGTCAAACCGGAATTCAAAAGGGTTGAACGATTCATTTGGGGACTTGCACTTCAGATCAGGAGCATGGTTACTACCTCAAAGCCCTCAACCATTGCAGAGGCTATCGATATGAGTGTCACCCTTACTGAAGAAGCTCTACGTGCGGGAAAATTTTCGGAATCTGAGGATAACAAGAAAGAGACTCATGTGGAGTCATCAGGCAATAAGAAGAGGAAGTCTTCGAATCTAAGGATAAGCACCCAAGCCCGCTATGGAAGCTCTAAAGCAAACAAAAGGAAGAAAGTGAACTCGCCGCATGGCAGGAGAACTGATGGAGCCACTAATAAGGCAGGTGGTAAAATTTACTCGGGGACTAAGCCGAGATGCGGGGAATGCACTTTTCACCATGAAGGTCGATGTCTAAGGCCTACGTGCGGAAAGTGTGGAAAAGAAGGGCACAGCAAGGATGCCTGTTGGGCGAGGGACCCAGATGGGAGAAATAAGAGAATACCGGGTTGCTACAGATGTGGTGAAGCAGGGCACTTTAGGAAAGATTGCCCTAGGAAGAAACAAACAAGGAAGGGTTTTCACGATTGAAACTCGTGAAGCACGCCAGGATCCAGATGCGGTTACGGGTACGTTCCCTATTAAACAACCTAACGCATCTACTTTTGATTAATACTGGCATCAACTTTAACCTTACATGCTTAGAACTTAAGAAACTGCTTGGCCTAGTTTCAAGTAAAATAGACGTCCTATATTCTTAAGAAATGGGCATATAGAAGGCTAGTTTAAGCAGTCGAAGCATTTGAGGGTTGCATTTAGGGACTCAGAAGGCCGGAACCTTCTGTTACCATTGACTCGCGATGTCATAATATGATAGTCAGCATGGATCAGAAATCCAAGTATACAGCTGAAGTTGTTCGATATGAGAAAATCAGACGCATCCCTCTTGCGGATGGTGAAACCCAACTTTCCTGCAATAGGTGCAAGGATGCTAGACCCCACAAGGCAGCAGATCTACGACATCCCTCATTTGTCATAGAAATGCCTCCGAGTAGACTGCAGAGCCTAAGAACATCCCCGTGACGGAAGAAGTCCCAATAGCCTTTTTCGGAAGACTTGCCAGGAACGCCTATCTGTAGCGACGAGAGGAGTTCAGGATAAATCGCGTGCCAGGAGCAGCACCAGTGACGAATGACGCCATACCGACTAGCTTCATCAGCAAAGCATGAACCTCTGTTATAACTGCAAGAGCTTCCAGGCAGAGGAAATTAAGGACGTAGCATCCCTAGTTAAGGAGACAAGGAGAAAGTTGGTAGTCTCCACTTTGCATAAACTTTAGAAAATTGAGAATTAGAATCCTTTGCCCAGGGACTGGTGACATAAATGAGCCAATCGTAAGGTTCCAGTTACCAGTCAAAGATCAACTTGAGGACAAGATGTCCTCCACTGTGAATACAAGAGGAAATATCCCTAAAATGACCTTTAGGACTCGCTTCGAGCATTACGAGTTCCTTGTCGTACCATTTGGCTTAACACATGCATCGACAATATTCATGGACCTCATGAATCGAACGTGTAAGCCATGCCCGGATGGATTACGATCATACTTATTGGCTACATGCCTATATGGCCAACGACCAAGGAAGGTCGTAAACAACAGCTGCAATTACCTTGCAACTCTTAGAGAAGAGAACAGTTATATGCTGTAATAACGAAAAGCGGATTTCGAATTCGCAAAGTGAAAACTTTAAGGTACGTGATGAATAAGAACGAGATTCACGCCAACCTTGCAACCAAGAGCTAAAGAGCTAGAGTTGCAATGATGTGACGCCTCTCGACAAAATCTCGATTGTACGTCAATGCAACGAGACCACGACCTTGCATACGCGGCACATTGATTAAGGAATCATGAGAAGAGACCTTGAGTTAGATACAGTGATTGCGCGCCGCAACTGGACGTCAGTACCTGAAAGAAAACGCTGCACGATCTTTACTGATCACAAGGGTTGCAGCACACCGATGATCGTAAGAACTCGAATATGAACTGAGCTGCTGAACGATGCAGACTGTATGAACACGATACGTGCTTGTGTGATAAACTTCGATAAAAAGTCGGAACACTCACTTGCCCTTAGTGGAGTCTTCCTACAACAGTATTTATCACACCGCCGTCTAAACCGCTTCTTGTAAAGCTTTAGACGGAACATCAGGAGTCAATGTCCGTCATGTTGAACGGATACCCGAGATAAAACAATCAGCTGGCCCAAGATGGCCCAGGAAAACTAGAGGCCAGATCGTTCAGATATGTGATCATATCAGGACAGCCCGCAGAATACAGAAAGATAGCGCCGATGAGCGGCAGAAGTCAAAAGAATTTGAGACAAGAAATATGGCCTTGATGAGAGCCTCGCCTAGGGAAGGCTTAGTGTGAGTTGGAAAACAAAAAGGTTGAATCCCCGGTGTAGGGATCAGAACCATTGTTCACAAGATGAAAACTCCCAGAAAAAGATCAGTAGTGATCGTGACACATTCATGTGTCTAATCGTTAGAGGAGTCTGACTCAAGGAGCAGTCGTTGTTCCCACAAATAAGATTCACGTCAATGACAAACGACAAGAATTACTATAGAAACCTGTTAAGGTTTTGGACCAAGAGTCCGTGATACTATAGAAACCTGTTAAGGTTTTGGACCAAGAGTCCGTGATACTATAGAAACCTGTTAAGGTTTTGGACCAAGAGTCCGTGATACTATAGAAACCTGTTGAGGTTTTGGACCAAGAGTCCGTGATACTATAGAAACCTGTTGAGGTTATGGACCAAGAGTCCACAAGACACAGAAAAGTCATGATTGATCTACTTGAGTATGATAGAATTCATGACATGACCCAGAGATTTCATGGGAACATGGAGACAAATCATGAATCTAAGTGACCATATTGGTTTCACAACTCCCCTGCGACCGATGGCATCGCTTGAATTTCGGGACGAAATTCTTTTAACGGGGGGAGACTGTGACAACCGTCACTTTTCCGTACATTCCGTACACTAGATGAACAGTAATTTGTGCTTTAATGACTGTACATGATCTAGTTTACCAGAAAAATAAATTTCTGAATTCCATACAAATGAATTCATGCATGATATATGCTACAAGAATTTCGTTATGATAGCGTTGCGTCAAAAATATTAGTAAACTCACCGGTAAGACACATCGTGTCAATAGAACTGCAGAAAGCAGTCAGACAATAAAATTGGAGCCTAGGTGTAGGTCCGACAACAAGAATGCATTAAAACCCAAGAGTACATACAAGGGTTTAATATATACACTCTCTGGAAGCAAAATTAAGCACTAAAAAGCACCCGAAACGCACTTTAAGTGCAGAATTTTAATGAATTCAGCTCTAATCAGCTTTTAGACTTATAAATATTATGCAGAAGTTACGTTTTATTATCTAGAATACTTCCCCAAGTGTTGGGAACTGAAAGGATGCAAAAAGGTACTTAAAAGACACTAAAAAGTGTGATTTAGCACATTAACGGATCAGTATCCAACCGAACAACCGGACTTAACCCGGGACATAAAAATATTGTCAATGACAATGTCTTTCTTTTTTTGAGCCAGTTAGGGTCCCCGAATACCCTAACACCCGCTATAATTTACAACACAATATTACACTAGATTTAAATCACCTAATTAGATAAACTATCACTTAACTAGACCATTGAAAATGAACCATAATACCCACCCCCCACCCAAACGGTTTTCCCCCCCATGTGGGACAAACACTTACATTCTTGGTTATTGTATTAGTCCATGCTCAATATCTTGAAGACATAATATCCTATGGGTTTTAGTAAATTATGGATTATAAATATATCTTAAGGATCATCATAATCCCACTTTAACCCAACATAAAAAAAAATTACACTTCTTCTCCTCTTGGCTACCTACGGCTGAACTCAACCTCCCACATCCACTCACTTTTCAATTTGGATATTATAACTCCACTCATATACATAGAAGCAAGGGATCACATAAGGAAGCTCGGTGCTCGCGGAATCACAAGGACCTTACTACGACGCTATTAACCACCTATTTTTCGTCTAGTTTCTTCCCTAGCCTCGAGCTAGTTGTAAGTGCTTCTAATCACCTTTTTGATCTCGTTTAAAGTGGTTAATAAGAGATTTGTCGGATAAAAGTCATGAATATATAAGATCAAAGTTTAAAGTCTTATAAAAATGATGAACTTGTTGGATAAAAGAAGTATAATGGTGTAAAACTTGTTAAACTTGTTTTGTTATGATTATTTTGTGTTGGTTGATGCTAGTAGTAGAACGGATCGTCATCTAACCGGGCTAGGTCATGGTCATGAAACATGAACTAGTGATAGGTTAAGTGTAAAAATGGTAAGATGATGAACTCTACTACTTATAAACATGAACTTGTGTAAAAATAGTTTTTCTTATAAAATGGAGTTCTAAACTAGTAGATCTAAAGATCTACAAGTGGTATTTTCGAAGGACCAACTGTAAGACAAAACCATGTTTTAAAACCGGATCTTGCCTAAACTAAAGGTGTTTTTGAGAACCAAAAAGTGTGTAGACACTTGTGTAACGAAAGAAGTTAACAAAGAAATATTTTCGTAAATACCGACTAGAAGTTGTAAAACTTCATATTCTTTAAAAATAAAATTTTCGAGATAATGATTCTATTTTTAGAGATGGAAAGACCCACTAAATGTGTTGAAAAGTTACTACATAATTTTACACAACTTGCAAGTTCATGTGTATGCGATTTATGTTTATTTTGACTAGTTTGATATTTGAAGATGGTATTTTGATGACAGAAAATTGATTGGTTGAATTTTTAAAAGAAAATGATACGCTAGTAAGCGTGGCCACCTCCAGTTACAGAGGAAACTCTGGCGAAATTTTTCCAGGAAATAACACTTAGAATATTTTTTGTGACAAGTGTTATGAACATATTTTTGACTGGTTTTCCAAACAAACTTCGCCATGATTTTTGTTATCAAATGACCAAGTATTC
The DNA here is from genome assembly GCA_030545235.1 of Helianthus tuberosus. NCBI lineage: Eukaryota > Viridiplantae > Streptophyta > Magnoliopsida > Asterales > Asteraceae > Helianthus > Helianthus tuberosus. The sequence goes on from CM060405.1 coordinate 126,513,335, forward strand.
GGAGGTGGATTTTTGTAAACAAACTTACTAAATATATATTTAGAATATGTATTTATCGCTTGTGTGATTATGTGATTATTTTGTGAGCTAGGTATATGTTATTTTTAGAATAAAAATAATATGTCTTGGAAATACTCATGAGAAGTATAAACACAAAAATACACATACGACATACAAGATACATAATTCGGGTGCAAAGTGCAAAATACAAAAAGCTTATATTTATTTTTGAGAAAATAATATAAGCAAGACATTTAGTTAAAAATATAAAATATTTTTTTAACACAAGAATATATACACAAAAGAGAGTGACTGTACTTGTGCGACGCAAGTCTAGTGACTAACGTTAAGTAAACGCGTATAGGTTACGACGTTAATTAAGCAAATCCGGTGAAGTTTACGACGCAAGGAACGCAAAGTTGTGAGTTCATGCTCCCCCTTTTCTTTAACTGTTTTCAGTTTTTATAACTCTCGGGGGTGAAATACATGTTACAAATATTATAATTTTTACAAAGGGTAAAAATACAAGAAGCACTCTTGGTGAGAACGAGAACCGAGTGCAATATGATTTCAGAATACGAGAAGCACTCGTGGTGAGTGCAATATGATGAGCTTTAAGAAAAGCCTAGAAAATACTAGATCATGTGAGCATAGACTAGATATTGAGATGCCATTAATACTTAATTAGGGACGAGGGTTAGATCTAACGGGTACAGTCGAGCCCCACTCATGGTCCTTATGTGACCACTTGAGTGCTTCGGTGTCCCAGTCGAGGGAAATCGACGCAGTCGAGGGTAATCGACACAGTCAAGGGAAATTGACACAGTCGAGGTTAATCGACACAGTCGATGGAAATCGACATAGTTAGAGGGAGAAAATACTAATGCTCCCTATGTCCTCACATGCCTTGAGGGAGAAAATACTAATGCTCCCTATGTCCTCACGTGCCTTAATAAACAATCATTTAAAACGTGGGGTACACAAGAAAACTTGAATGATACTTGAGTATGTGGGGTACTCAAGAAAACGGGAATTATACTTGAGTACGTGGGGTACTCAAGAAAGACTTGAATTATACATGACACATACTATGTTTTCATACTAAGTATAAAAACGTGAAATACAAAAACGCATGAACTCGCTCAACTTTATGTTGATGTTTTCCAAAATTACATGTATTTCAGGTGACAGGATGGATCTTGGGCGCAAGTGTCATAACTAGAAGTAGACTACAAGTTTAGATGTCATCCACTTTTGTTGAATTGTAACCTTGTCAAAGGTCGTGTTTTGAAAACTTAAATAACAAGTGTTTGAAATACTCAAATTTTCATGAATGGATGAACATCGTTTGATCATGTAGTTGTTTATTACGATTGAATGCAATGATAACAAGCTAGTCACACATCATACGCTTCCGCAAAAGACAGGGTGTGACACGTTTAAGCCCCGTTAACCCCATTTCAAAGCTCTAAAATGAAGTTAAAGTATAGGGAACTTAAAATGTGTTCAAAAATATCTCGGGTATCGGTTCGTTTAGCCGTACGGTTACGTTGTTCGGTTAATTACGACGGAATGCGCATAAGCGCGAAAAATGATCCAAATGGCGTGACGAATGGATTTTTCTTATGCCAAACACTAAAATAAAATATTTTAGTGCTTACATAAATTTTTGGATGTCCGGATGTATTCAGAACGTAAGTTATGCGCGAAAATGCAAACTTGTGCACTTTTTCGACGCTTTTAGTCCCTGAATGACCCCAAAAGTTTATTTTAGCATACCGAACCCCTCAAAGCCTATTTCTAAGCTATGTAAAGGATATTTATGGTATTTTTAACTTATGGTCATGTTCCGGAATGTTCGTTACAGTTCAAATTGGCATACTTTCGCAGTTTGTTAAGTTTAGTCCCTGTAAGCGAATTAACTTGTTTTTGCCATACCAAAGCCTTCAAAACTTATTTCTAAGTTATGTAAGGGTTATTTAAGGTATGTTAAGTATATGTTGATGTTCCAGAGCGTTCGTTGCATTAAACGGGTTATATTTACGCATCAGTGCACGTATAACCTTCTAGAAAGCGATTTAAAGCTTGAAATCGAACAAGAATTGATAATGTGCAAAGGATACACATATTTGTACATGTCCCAAGTATGAAATACAATATTTAATTGATACAGTATTTGTTTGATGGCCGTGGAGGCACAGGTGTTACAGTCTCCCCTACTTTAGGAAATTTCGTCCCAAAATATTTAGAGGAAACTTGTGAGAGTTTAAAACATGAAGTTGAAAAGATCGAACAACATTGGTTAGGGTTCTGAACTTCTAGTAACTTTAATAACATCATGCTTGCAATGTAAGAGGGATACTTATATACAAGTATATGAAGCGTCATTGGTGCGTCCACCGTACCTCCATTACATCGTTCTCATTTTGTTATTGTTGTCACTATCGGTTCTTACACATAATAAATCTTACTGTGGTTACCGTGCACTGAATCTCATAATTATGTACGCGTCCATAATTAGACAATTCCTTGCATAGTTCACACAGTCTATTTTATAATGTGCAAGGGAAAACCAATGAACAAACCTGTGATGAGTGTGACTAGACCACCATCGGGTCCCTTTTATTAAATCAATAAATGATTTTAATAGACAACCAAGGAGTCTTTTCAGCTTATATCATCACATGTCATTCTTAACCAGATTTTTGAATCAATCTTTTGACTAGACCACTAAAAGGGTCTCTTATGAATCATGGAGTGGTACTATATAATCCAAGGGTCTTAACTATTACATAGAAGACCATTAAGGAATTAAGGTAGTACCTTTTTGAATATCCTACTACGAATCCCTCATATGAAGATATGAAAAATTCTACGAGGATTTGGATAACGAATATCCAGAGTATACAAAAACCCAAAATGCATAAAAGAAAACACAAGATGCATAAACACATAGTCATATAACCACAAAGATTGTTTATCTAGATCTTTAATTTGTTAATTTGTTTTGCTAACAGAGCGCATGTATTTAAAGCACACTAGGAATCCATCTCGTGGATTTCATTTGGTACTTTAAACATTATCAAGAATCTAACTATAAAGATAGAAAGATTTTTAAAAGAAAAATTCGATTATAAGGAACCGAAATGTTCGAATTTAGGTAAATAAGGAATCCAATCAAGGACTCTGATTTGAATGATAATCATCCACAAGGTTCTAAATGTGAAGATAAAAAGATCCCATATGGATTTTAGAAGTTGAAGATGTTTTGAAACCTGTTTTGAAACCTTGCATTGGACGTGCTTAAATCAAAACATGAAGTAAAATGCTTATGAAGTTGAGATGCTAGCTATGTCAAGGCGACATATGAAGCGGAATTTGAAGGCTAAGTCAATGTATGCGGAAAATATTTTTGAAAACTATGCATGGGGTTCTTAAAAAAAAATGTGTTCAATGTTTTTGAAACCTTATATATAATACATTTGAAATCATAAAGTAGGTGTACTAGGTAAGTATATTTATAAAAGTGTTTTAAAATTATGCGAGATGAATTCTGGAATTATGTATAAGGTCTTTGGGAAACATGAATGATGCTTTTGAAATCATGCACTTAATAAGAAAATATATTGTATTAATATTGTTCTCAGGCTATATGAGACATTTTGAAATTACGAAGGTTGTTTTTGAAAACATAGCCAATGTTTTTGAAATAACATAGACAATGCATTTGAAAAAAAATTGTTTTCAAACTATATGAAATGTTTTGAGATCATGAAGATTGTTTTTGAAATACTTGTACTGTGTATGTTGAAAAATCAAAACGTAATGGGTATGAGATTTGAAAATACCCTTAGTTATCTAACCAAGGATTCAAAGGTACAGATGTGCAGAAGCATGATTACTCATAATGTCACTTTATTTTCTGTAATTCATATCTTAGAATGAAACGAGTACTTAAAATTTTTGAGGGAATCATGAGCGATCATTTGAAAGAGAGAATCACAAGAGTAGTTTGTAAGGAACATAGTTCCTTAATACAGGTATTATAGGGAAATGCCATAAACACATGTGATTATACTTGTATATCAGAATTGCGAACAACAACTTTTATTTATGAACGAGACATATTGTTTCACAATACACGAAAACAAAAGAAACCAAGGCATAAGACAGCAACATCCTTTGTTCAGCTGAATGCTCATCCAAGGGTTGGATTTGCATTAGCAAGCTTTGGGCATTTCTTCCTGAAATGGCTTGTCTCACCACAGTTGTAGCACTATCCAGGCGGAAAGCGAGCTTGAGCAGGATTGGCTTGTGGTTTGTTTGGACCACTTTGGTTTGGGGTAAATCGACAAGCATTTGCCAGGTGACCGAGTCGCCCACATGATGCACACAAACGACACTGTAGGTGAGCTAAGTGGTGTGCATTACATTTGTCGCATATTGGTGTTGTTCCCTTGTATTGCTTCTTAACAGGTGGTGTTGCCACCCGGACATGTCTTGTTTGATTTGTTACTGTTGTAGTTGGGCAAACCCTTGCCGTATGACCTATAAGTCCACAAATTTGGCATTTGTGGCACTTCACGCTAGCCTGATGATGAAGGCTACATTGGTTGCACAAGGGTGCAGTTCCGTTGTATGGCTTCCTAGGAGGGGGTTGAGCTGGTTGGTTGGGGACGGCTTTACCATTGTGAGCGACCATGGCGAAGTTCTGAGAAGCCTTTCGCTTTTTTTGACTTCTTAGGGGATCGTTCATCCATGGTCTTTGATTCCTTGATTGGTTTCTTGGCTGGTGGTGCACCATCTGAGATGCAAGAGTTATCTAAGCAGCTGCAGGAGCTCTCCGACAAAGGCTTTATCCGTCCTAGCTTTTCACCTTGGGGTGCTCCCGTTCTTTTTGTCAAGAAGAAGGATGGATCCTTTAGGATGTGTATCGATTATCGTGAGCTTAACAAGCTTACCATCAAGAATCGATATCCCCTACCTCGCATAGATGATCTCTTTGATCAGTTACAAGGTGCTTCTTATTTTTCGAAGATTGATCTACGTTCCGGATATCATCAACTTCGTGTGCATGAAGAAGATATTCCCAAGACGGCGTTCCGCACTCGGTATGGGCATTATGAATTCACAGTCATGCCATTCGGTTTGACTAATGCTCCTGCTGTTTTCATGGACTTAATGAATAGGGTCTGTAAACCTTATTTGGATCAGTTCGTCATTGTTTTTATTGACGACATCTTGATTTACTCTAAGACGCGAGCTGATCACGAGCAACATCTTCGTCTTACTTTGGAACTCCTAAAGAAAGAGCAACTTTTCGCCAAATTCTCCAAGTGCGAATTTTGGCTTAAAGAAGTTCAATTCTTAGGACATATCATCAACGAACAAGGTATTCATGTAGATCCTTCCAAGATCAGTGCGATTAAGGATTGGGATACGCCTACTACCCCTACTGAAGTTCGTTCATTTCTTGGTCTAGCGGGTTATTACCGCCGCTTCATTGAGAACTTCTCAAAGATTGCAGTTCCTCTAACTGCTCTAACTCAGAAGAACAAACCCTTTGACTGGGGATTCAAACAAGAGGAAGCTTTTCAACACTTGAAGCGGAAGCTTTGCGACGCGCCTGTTCTAACTTTGCCTGAGGGCAATGATGATTTCGTCGTTTATTGCGATGCATCTAAATTGGGTCTTGGCTGTGTCTAGATGCAAAGGAACAAAGTCATAGCATATGCATCGAGGTAGTTGAAGATACATGAGAAGAACTACACCACTCATGATCTTGAGTTGGGTGCAGTTGTCTTCGCTCTTAAGATCTGGAGACACTATTTGTACGGTACAAAATGTGTGGTTTTCACGGACCACAAAAGTCTTCAGCATATCTTCAACCAGAAAGAACTTAACATGAGGCAACGACGTTGGGTTGAGCTTTTAAACGACTATGACTGCGAAATTCGCTACCATCCTGGTAAGGCGAATGTCGTAGCTGATGCATTGAGTCGTAAGGAACGTACTAAGCTTCATTGTGTACGTGATCAATCTGTTACACAAGCTCGATCCGATATCCAAGCACGCATTTCTCAGGCTCAACAATCTTGTGTTTCACAAGGTTTGATGGATAAGGAATTTCCCTATCGCATAACACCTGAACTGGAACTGAAGGACAATGGATCGTATTACTTCATGGACCGTTTGTGGGTCCCAAGCCAGGATGATCTTCGTACCTTTCTTATGGATGAAGCCCATAAGTCTCGTTATTCTATTCATCCGGGCTCAGATAAGATGTGTAAGGATCTTCGTATTCATTATTGGTGGCCTGGTATGAAGAAAGACATTGCCTTATACGTATCAAAATGCCTTACTTGTCTTAAGGTTAAGGCTGAACATCAGAGTCCTTCTGGTTTATTGGTACAACCAGAGATCCCAGTTTGGAAATGGGAAAACATTACTATGGACCTCGTTACCAAACTTCCACGCACAAAGAAAGGTCATGATGCCATATGGGTAGTTGTTGATCGTCTTACTAAGTCAGCGCATTTCTTGCCAATCCGTGAGGATTTTCCTGCTGACAGACTTGCTAAAATCTATGTGGATGAAATTGTGGCTCGACATGGTGTTCCTTTGAACATCATTTCTGACAGAGATGCTCGTTTCACTTCTCATTTTTGGAGAACCATGCAATCTGCTATGGGGACCCAACTTAATCTGAGCACGGCTTATCATCCGCAAACGGATGGTCAATCTGAAAGAACAATCCAGACTCTGGAGGATATGCTTAGAGCTTGTGTGATCGACTTTGGTGGTAGTTGGGATTCACATCTTCCGTTAATTGAATTCTCCTACAACAACAGTTATCACACCAGCATCAAAATGGCTCCTTTCGAAGCTCTCTATGGTCGAAAATGTCGTTCACCAGTCTGCTGGAATGAGATCGGCGAGGCTCAACTTACTGGACCTGCCCTCATTTTAGAGACAACTGATAAGGTCAAGAAAGTTCGTGATAACCTTCAGACAGCTAGAAGCCGTCAAAAGAGTTATGCGGACCCAAAACGGAAACCCTTGGAATTTCAAGTCGGTGATCGAGTATTACTTAAGGTCTCACCTTGGAAAGGTGTGATCAGATTTGGAAAGAAAGGAAAACTTGCACCTAGATACGTTGGACCATTCAAGATCGTCGAAAGAATCGGTAAGGTAGCCTACAGACTTGAGTTACCTCCTGAACTTTGAAATGTTCATCCAAATTTTCATGTGTCCAATCTCAAAAGGTGTTTAGCTGATGAGAACCTCCACATACCTCTTGACGAAATTCATGTTGACAAAACACTGAAATTTGTTGAGAAGCCAGTGGAAATCATGGAACGTGAAGTCAAGTGGCTCAAACGCAAGCGCATTCCTTTGGTCAAAGTTCGCTGGGAAGCTAAACATGGACCCGAGTTTACTTGGGAACGCGAAGATCAAATGAAGGCGAAATATCCGCATCTTTTCCCACGAGTTTCCTCTAAATAAATTTCGGGACGAAATTTCCACAAGTAGGGGAGACTGTAACATCTATGCTTGTAATCATTGTGAACAGTTCTATTATCAATAAAACAATGTTATTTGATCCCAATGTTTGTTTGGTTGTGTTTTACATTTTTCATGTTTTGACTTTTATTCAATTTCAAACTCTATATCGCTTTCTGGAGAGTTATACGCAAACTGGTGCGTAAACGTAATCAGTTTAATGCGACAAATACTCCGGAACATCAACATATACTTAACATACCTTAAATAACCTTTACATAACTTAGAAATAAGTTTTGAAGGCTTTGGTTTGTCAAAAACAAGTTAATTCGCTTAGAGGGACTAAATTTGACAAACTGCGAAAGTATGCCAATTTGAACTATAACGAACATTCCGGAACATGACCATAAGTTAAAACCACCATAAATATCCTTTACATAGCTTAGAAATAGGTTTTGAGGGGTTCGGTATGCTAAAATAAACTTTTGGGGTCATTTAGGGACTAAAAGCTTCAAAAAAGTGCACAAGTTTGCATTTTCGCGCATAACTTACGTTCTGAATACATCCGGACATCCAAAAATTTATGTAAGCACTAAAATATTTTATTTTAGTGTTTGGCATAAGAAAAATCCATTCGTCACGCCATTTGGATCATTTTTCGCGCTTATGCGCATTCAGTCGTAATTAACCGAACAACGTAACCGTACGGCTAAACGAACCGACACCCGAGATATTTTTGAACACATTTTAAGTTCCCTATACTTTAACTTCATTTTAGAGCTTTGAAATGGGGTTAACGGGGCTTAAACGTGTCAAAAAAACGCATCGAAAACCAAGTTTTGAGGTTACAGGGACTGAAACTGTAAATCTGCCAAACTAGGTCCTTAAGTAGGGGCCAGATGCAGCAAAACATTGTTTTTGCAGCTTTTAACAGCCCTTAACACTCTCCAAAGGCCAAGTGCCAAGTGTCAAACTCTTATGGTGGATGGCAAATGAGTTACCACAACTTTCCAACAAGTGTACGGCTTAGATCGTGCCCCCTTTTCCAAGAAATGATCCTAACGGTGAACCGAAAACTATAAATACCCACCTCCACCCTTCACTTTTCCTCACAAGAATCTGATCTTATGTGCTCTAAGTTGAAACCTTTGTTTCATACCTGAGCTATTTTGATCTAGATTAGCATTCGGGGACCCTTCGTAAGTGTTCCTTCGTTCTTTTATTGCTTTTCGAGTCCGAAAGTCAAACTTTGTTTGACTTTCTGCATTGACCAGTTTATGGTCAATGCGAAGTTCGTTTGAACTTCGCAACGTGATTGTAATCACGATGGTTATAGTCCCTTGTGACTATGCCTAATGATTACCACGTTGTCTAGGGTCGTAAGGGTAAGCGATCTAATAAATCGCTTATACCTTCGAACCCGACCCATTTGGTCGATCATTAGGATCCGACCAAACACATTAGGTGACCATAGTATATAGGGAATAACCTTCCGAGGTTATACCTTATGGTCGCTTCGTTTAAGTAGTTGTATGATAGGTTGTTTATATGCCTTAGGTAAATTACCAAAATACCCCTTTGATGCCAAAATTCATTTTAAACATATGTAACATAACTTTTGACATCTAAACTGATTTGACAACCATATTAGACATGTTAAGGCATATTTTACTTGTCATAGGACTAGTTAGGCGTTCCGAACGCGTTTCACGCGAACGACGCGTTAAAGTAGCATAAGCTACCTAAACGGGTCGTAATGGGTCACGAACACTTAGGTTAAGTTTCGTTTTAGTATGTGGACTTTGTTAAACCATATTACACGAGTCTCCATACTCATTTGGTTTACGAACCCGCATTCTATCCGATCTTCCGATATAGGTCCGGTTTATTAACATAGTTACCTATATTAGGTGTCGTTTGATTCTGAGATCTCTAGCATTGCTTGGTGGTTATCTTAGGACTTCTGAGCAATCTCAAGTGAGTACATAGACCCCTCTTTTACTGTTTTCCAAACAATTTGGGGGTGAAACACATGTGCCTACTTGTTACTTTCGTGCTTTCCTGCTTTCACATCGTATACTTGCAATGTTCATTAGTACATTTATAGTACACGATTTCATTGTGTTCATGCTATGTATGCCCATTGTGTGCGTACTTAGTACATTGTTTTACATTACATTTCATGCTATGTATGTCCATTGTGTGCATACTTAGTACATTGTTTTACATTACATTTCATGCTATGTATGCCCATTGTGTGCGTACTTAGTACATTGTTTTACATTACATTTCATGCTATGTATGCCCATTGTGTGCGTACTTAGTACAGTTGTTTTCATAACATGTTACATTTTGGTATGACATTTGGGTTGTTTACAATGGAACAATACATTCATTAACATTAGCTACGCCGTTCGTTAGTAGGTAGTGGTACCATAGGAATTGACAACTCCCGTTCCTGAAATCCTGGGTTTGTTTGGATTGGAAGGAATGACCGAATTCGATATACATAACTTAGATAAACCTTTAATTTGTTTAAGGGTTTATCGCCACAGTCTCAAGGCTTGGATGTATGCATTTTCACAATACCGCATAAATGTTTGTATCAGTATAGCATGCATTTGTTACACAAAACATAACTTTGATTTAAACCATGTTTTACTTCAATACCTTGTTTTTGTGCATTTTACATATGGTTTAGTTGATATATTTCACTTACCATACATGATATTTTTGGGTAAACATTACATGATCTACATTAACATAAACATTTTGACATTGATATACACATTTAGTGGTTTACATTGGACATAGACATTTTAATATGGTTTACACATTAACACATGACAATTCATTTATACATGAACAATTTACATTGATGGTTGGTTTGGGTAAATGATTCGAGTAACGAGGCGTGTGTAATATAATACAGGCATGGTGGATATGCCGCTGGTACTTCCTATAAATAAGTGTTTGTATGATATTTCATGTCGTAGCGTTACTTAAATCATTTCAATATTTGACATATTACATTTTACATAAACAACTTATTTTCACAAGACATTGATTTACAAAACAACTTATCTTATACAAACTCATTTTTACTTGGTTATTCATTTAACCTTACATTATTCTCTTATTTATACACATCATTTCTTTTTAATGATTTACAAAACAAAACAACTTACAAGGTTCATGACTGACTGTTATTAAACAAATTTTTCCTAAACTTATAAGTCATGAATCCTATTTTCACAAAACCTATGTATCTCACAGGCATTTTTATGCTGACGTACCTATTTTCACATGTGTTTTCAGGAGCTTTTCCGTAGGATGATGATCGTGACACTAGGGCGGACCTGTGCCTTAGAGACATAAAATGAAGATAGACTTAGTTTAATTATGTTCTGAACTCTTTATTTCCTGTTTAAGACAATGTAACTCTTATGTTTATAAATAAAATTACAACTTTGAATGCCATGGTTATGAAACAATTAATTCTGTTACAACACTCCCCGACGTTTCCGCCGCGGTTGCATGTTATACGCGGTCGAGGTGTGACAAAGAACTTAAGGCGGCGACTTGAAGGAACAAACGAAAATAAACCCTAGTTTTAGATCGATCCCTAATGCTAACAAGGTCGTTATAGAATTTTGACAGAATCAAGACTCTAATCACAGACTGTTATGCATAAGATCACAAAGAAAAACAGGAGTTCATGAGGGAACAAAAAATCGCCAAAAGGAGAGAGAGCTAGGGTTTTTTTAACCACCTGATTCGTTTGAGCTAGAATCATAACATCCACAATATTTTCATCCCAACCCACCATTATTCACGTCCCTCTCGAACAACAACTAGCATTAGTGGCCCAAGTCCAGTTACTACAAACTTTTTTGCAAACATCCAACACATTCGAAGCATCCACATGAGTTTCCATAATAGCATATACATGAACATGATTATCAGAAATTACCTGACGAACCTCCTTTTGCTTAAGGGAGCGGTTCAACCCCCTAATATTCCAAGCGGCGATGCTACCCATTAGAAACCCAGTTACCGGGTGTGCTTGCACCCTCAGAATTATTTCCATCAACCTTCCTATCCATAAACTTTGGAATCTCATCTAACAGGTCATCCACTCCAATATCATCTATAATAATCTGATCCTTAGAACCCTTACTTCCATCATTGATAGACTTCCCTTGTTTCACTGGAATAGCACTAGACTCATCCATTCTATTGACTGTCTCCTCGTCTTGTAACACTTCAAACGGATTCGACACCTTTACCTGATTAGCGGATGAATAGGCTTTATCCGATTGGGTATTAGCTTTAATAACCGGCCTATAAACCTTTTTCGACTTCTTGTTATTCACCTGAAACCCTTGTTATACCCCTTTTTTTTGGGTAAAGGGTTACCCCGGTGATTCTATTATAGACAACCGCCAAATAAGTACAAGTAGTGAGGATGAGTTCCCCACTAGTTCATATACAGGACATGCCCCATATATGTAAGAAAAAAACAAAACAAACCAAGTTACCACCTCAATCTAGCCTACTACAATCATGATAATGACTAACTAGTAGACAAACAAAAAAAAACAAACAAACGACGTCAACCACCATCATCAAAAATGAAATTGCTACCAACCGGCAGCCCCTTAGCATGAAACAAAAGCCACCTATCAATTGGAGTTTATGTGAGAGGTGCTTGCCCCTGTATTGGAAGACGTAGGATGTTTACCCGATGTCGTAACCTCATTCGTTTCATCATATACAACCTCTACCTCGTCATCATCAGACTCCTCATTTGGCTCACGTCCCCCCTTATATCTCCCCTGGGAGGAACCCCCGTTCCCCCCAACAAACCCAAGAGCACTAAACGAATTATGAGTTTGAACCTTGGACGAACTAGTGCCCCGCGCACTTCATGTAGGAAGAACTCACTGCCTTTTTCTTTTTATCCACAGGTCTATATTCAACCTTGGGCTTTTGATTGTTAACTTGAAAACCACTCTTCTTTACATTCTTCTTGTTGTACCCCTTTTTTGTACTTGCCTTTAAACTCCTTAAAATTATCCGCATCACTCTTGTTTCCATCATCCACCGTCTTCATATTTTTTGGGCATTGGTTATTCTCATGCCCAAAAAGACAGCACATAGCACATCTAAGCGGCTCCCAGTCATATTCAACTTTCACCTCAGCCATCGAAAATCCACTTCTACCCAAACCTGGGACCGCCACTTTCACTATTCTTTTGAGTTCTGAACTAGCATGCACCTCAATGAGAGCTCTAGCAAAACTGCTTCTACCCCAAGATTCAACACACATCGAAGCCGTGTACGAATCTAACATTTTCGGTTCCCCTATTTTAGAGGCTAATAAACTTAATCCATCCTCAGTAAACGCCCCCAAAGGCACATCATGCATTTTTACCCACACCGGAATAGCCGTGATATCTTCTTTAACAAGATTAACCGAAGGTGACCACTCATTCAAGAAAATAGGGACATTCTGAATCATCCACGGACCATCCTCCATCAATTTTTCCATCCCAGTCTTAGAGTTAAACTTAAAAAAGAAAAACCCTTTACGTTCATCATTAATCTTACTAACCCATATTTTCCCCATTGAGTTTTAGCAAAGTATTCTACAACTGGAAACGCCAATCGCTTACCCAAGAAATACCCGTATAACGTATTTGCAAATCGATCATTAACTTGTTTCACCGATTCCACAGGAATCACAACGTCCACCCCGTCCATCTTCTCCACCGTTTCCAACTTCCTGAAATTTACTTTCACAGGTTCCTTCTGAGTTTGAACAGCCTTCGCATACGAGATAGGTTTGTTACTGGTATTTTCCAAATTATCCTCTTTACTTGTATAACTTTCCTCAGCAAACGTTTGACTTTGAGTACCCATATTATCAATCGGACCAGAACCAGTCTCCCCATGCAGATCATTTAAATGAGAAACATTACCTGAATACCTACCATTCGGACCCTTAGGACCAAAGCTGTTGTTCAGATTCACACTAGCAAACGTCGTTGGCTTAACTGGTGGATCTCCAACTGGTTTTGAGATCTTTGACAACCCATCGAGTACCGAATTACCCGATGTTGCAAACAATCCCCTTCTCGGCATCATCGGGTTTCCTTCAATGTTCGTTACTCGAAGACTAATGCCACGTACATGAGCTGTACCAGGGGTTATATCTGAATCATCATTCACGATATCAGCATTATTCGATAAGATTGGATATCCATCCGCATAAAAAACATCACCTCTCTCACTCATCACGCAAATCCGACAACCGTGCACCAGGAAAACGACACTCAGCCAGGAAACACAAAAGAAAAAGATAAACCCTAATTTAGCATAAACCCTATCCCATGAATCAATTAAGATAGAATAGAGTTCTTGTTAAGTCTGGGTTTCTGCCTAACCAGAAGGACCGACAAAACAATAGATCTATCCCACCAAATCAACTGCACAGGTTCAGGTTGCGATTCAAAAAACGAAAGAAAAACCCTAAATTCAACGCAATCCCTTTGCTAACTAGTTCGAATTAGATGTGTTGATGAATCAACATTCTAATGATCAGACTGTTATACAAAGATCAAGCAGAGAAATCGAAGGTTTCAAAAGGGGCCAAAATCGCCATGCTTGAGAGAGAAATTAGGGTTTTTAATTGGTTGTTTTTAAGTTTGTCATATGTTCTTAAATATGAAGGATATTAGCATTTATGCATGAATGATTGGATGATCATGATGATGTGTGTGTTGTGTTTTGTAAGAACATGATATTAATGTGTTCTTGATGTATGATTAGATCATAAATAATGTTGATGATGTTGTATAAGTGCATTAGATGCACATATGTGGACATGCATGTTAATATGAAAGCATGAAATGATCATTTGAGCATGATTTGATAAAAATAAATTTTGATCAGATTATAAACCTTAAAATAAAGTTATTTTGAAGTGTTTAATGATATATAACTATTTCATAATGTTTGCTAGCTTTGCATGTTGTACTTGGCGCATTAAAAGTTGTAAAATATGTGAAATCGCATGATTTATGTGACTTAGACAAAAACTGCACTAATCTGATTATAACCATCATTTTAATTAGTAAATAACATGTATTGTGTTAAAATATCGAGTCGTTTCGAGTTGGGATGATTATAGTAACGTTTAACGCAAAACTATGCGTTAAAACGGTCAAAAATCGGCTTTTCGGGTGATTTTTATAAAACTGATTTAGATCAATAAATAAACTGATGTTTTTAGTTTAAAAAAAAGTATTTTAACAAATTTTAAGTTTACTTGGTGTTTGGTTGGTCATATGTGACTTGCGACGCCCGAAAACGCTACCGAATCGCTAAAATACGCATTTTTCAATGAACACTAGTATGGGTGAATTTTGAGTGAATCTTATGTGATAAAATGTATTAAGTAATTTGAACATGTAAATGTGATCAAATGTATTAAGTAATTTGAACATGAGTAATTTTGCGTTAAATGTGTAACTTGTTTGTCGAGCATGAAATTTGGTACATATGAGATGTTTTATGTATATTTTGCCTTAAAAATGACAAAATAGTTATGTTAGTAAAGTTTCGCGTGTTTCGGTGTTAAAATTATGTGAACGATTATGTGTATATATATTACGACGCGCAAATCGTAGATATATTTCATAGAAACGGGAGAGTTAATGGATTTACAAAATAATGGTCACCAATAAAAATCGTTCAAATCACAAAATCATAAAAGTATATATATTTATGGACTCATATATATATATTAACATGCCAACATAAACAAAAATGACAACTTTTCGAGAAAACCTCAAAGTTATGTGATAATTCTAAGAAACGGAGAAACTTAGGATTTTTTGTGTTAAATATGTATATTGATTTAGAATTGTTCCTATATTAGGACGTATATAAAAATCAATCTATGGGATTGCGGTATTAAAATACGCACCCAAAGGTGAGTGTCACTAAACCCCTCTTTTTACTGTTTTGTATGTATTTTAGGGGTGGAACACGTTGTTAAAAGGGTTTAAAAATGTTTTCGAAATAAAACATACCATTTACTATAAAACATATATTTTCGCTGAAAATATATGAGATTTGATAAGTTATACGTTTCGAAGTAAATTTTTTTTGATGAATGAATATTGTACGTACGGTATTTCTTAAGTGATACAAGACCGTACGGTTGGGGGACGGATGCCGGCCTGGGTCTCGAATGATGGAGATTCAGGGATTCGTACAACATCGTGTATTAAATTGTCATATTAGTAGAATATATATATTGTACGTGAGGCAGACATCATATTGTTCTTTGAGAAAGAACCCTGCACCCATGATGTCATTTAATCAGTTAAGTATTGCACGCGATGAATTGTTGGTAGATCTATCGGGTTGACAACCCCGTCGTGACTGGTCGCCCCGTGTCAATGTCAAACGAGGAATTAATATTCTGTTTATTGTCTAGCATTGATTATCCCTGCATGGTTAATATATAGTTCGTATCGTCTAGCTAATATACGAGTCTGAAAATCGACGCAATAATTTAATATACAAAACCTGGGCAGTATTACTGTTGTCGGAGTAATGAACCGACGGAAGGCCCATGGATTTTATTAAAGAAGTAAAATGGACTTTCTAAAATTACTTGGATGTTTTCAGATAAACGCCTAATCAGAAAGTTTTCCTTGGAATAAAATTTGTTAGTAAACAAATAAGTGAACTGTCACACCCCGAAATTATCAGAGCATTGGCGTGACTGGACTGGTATCTTCATTGCACAGCGGAAGCAAAAGCTAAGTCTTTTAGAAATTGAACGCCCACTAAGTACTCAAGTCTCCAATGGTTCTCCTATTCCAACCATGCCATAACTTAGAAATGCAACCTGAGAAAGAAACATGCGAAAAAGTCAACATAAAGTTGAGCGAGTCCATAGTTTGTTTGTAAAAGATTTGAAATAAATCTTTTGAGTTGTGAAAGATTTGAAATAAATCTTTGGAGTAACCGGTTTTTGAAATAGTATTGAGAAAACGAATTTAAAAATCATTTTCTTGCCAAGTTATATGGAAACGTTGTGTTTGTAACACAGTATGTTCATAAAAACCATGTATTTGTAAAGTCTTGTATTTGTAATGTTCGTATAATTGTCAATGCCCACCCTGACTTTGACTCCATACCCGCATAATCATATGCTTTGAATTTGTATAAAACATGGTATTTAATTTGTATGAACAAGTATTTTTGTAAGTATATATGTCCCTGGTATGTAGCAAATAAGGAAATAAAGAGATCACCAATGGTTTGCAAGGCCATTGATATGTGTGAAGTGCAAGTAGGAAGACTCAAACCTAGCGGATTTATGCGTCGGGCACAAAGTCACCCCGAGGTCCGTTCTGCTGGGCCTGGGGCTGGGCTCGCTACACCCAGATAGATCTACCGCTACTGTCCCTGGGTCCTACAATGACGATTAATGGCCTCAAGTTGCGCCTACCCACTCACAAGATCTAAGTAGTAACCCTCCTTACGCTAACCATACCATGTAAAAAGTACTCGTAATCACAGTACATGTCTGTATGTATGAAAATCCCTGGTCTCCCCGACCCAATCCCTGGTCACCCTGACCGAATCCCTGGTCTCCCCGACCAAATCCCTGGTCACCCTGACCGAAAATTATTCACATTTCGAAAATAAGCATTCGTTTTGTAAAAACCGGTATGTTTAGTATAAACCTTTCGTAAATCATTTAAGTTCCTCGAAATCCCTTCGTAATATGATTTAGAAATACGAGTTTTGCGTTTGTTCAAAGCTTTGTATGTTTTTGCAAAACGTGCATGTCTTTCCACCCCGAAAACATTTATAAAAATGTATAGCCGTAAAAAGTGGGGTTATGAACTCGCCTGAATATTCCCTGTGCAAAGCTAGCTAATTACGACTTCGTGATGTCGTTTCCAAGACTTGACTTGCTAGCGTGCATTCTACAATATTCCTAACATGGAATATCTTATAAGTTTCTAAATAAACGCAGTATCTAAACTACGTGTCATCGAGCTCTACCGAATCGTTGACCGAACGATTTGACGGTAAATTGTCAACTTAAAAGAAGCGAAGAAGTTATATTTGTTAGCTCATTTTAAGAAGTCGTATGTTGATATAAAGGAATATCCGTATGAAAGTAATATATAATAAATTTGTATTATATATTACGTCTTGTATATACTTGCCATAATATACGTATACGCCGTTTCGGCGTTTGTAATAAATATAAAAAGTTATATTTATTTTGCGAAAGTATTATCGAGTTTGTTTGAAGTTTGAAATAAATAGATAAACTATATCTATTTTATAAAAGAATTCGTGTCGTTTATTACTTCAAATAAATATATAAACTATATTTATTTTAGCAAAACAATTGTCGTGTCGTTTGATATTTGAAATAAATATAAACTATATTTATTTTGATGAAACGAATTCGTGTTACGCGATGCTTGAAATAAATATATATACTATATTTATTTATAAAAAGATTCGAGTTCGTTTGAAATAAATATAATAATAACTATATTTATTTTGCTGTCGAAATATTTTTCGTATCGTTGTTCTCGTAAGTTGTAAGTTGTGGTCGAAAGAAACTTTATATTCGTATCTTGTTTTATAAAAGTCGCTCAAAAAGCACGTTTTGTTTTATAATAAAACTTGGATTTTCTAGAAAAACGGGCAGAGCCTCCTCTGTTTTTGGACGCCCCCGATAACCAAAGTGTCGATATATTTATCAAAAAGGCAACCAATATTCAATCAACAATATATCACTTTGACCAATATTTCATAAAATGTAAAATATAATCATGTCGGTTCGAGCTCGTTATCACGCATAATTAAAATAAGGAATAGTTAACGAAAATAATCGCGGTTTAAACCATTACCCAAAACTCTCGTTGTTATGTTAACTGAGCTGACCGGCTGACCGAGTCAACCGGGTTGACCGAGTTGACTCGCTGAGTTGACTGGGTTGACTCAGTTTGACTGAGTCGATCCGATCCGCTTCATAAGTTGCTTCGAACCGTCCGACCCGAACCGCCTGACCCGAACCGTTGACTGCTGACTTTTATTGACTGACCTTGACCGAGTTGACTCGGTTGAGTTGACCGAGTCAACCGAGTTACACCGAATCGAACCGAGTTAAGCTGAGATACTCCGAGTCGAACCGAGTTGAGCCAAAAATCGGATCCGCTTATCCCGAACCTGAACACCCGAGTCAAACATAAACCAGACTAAACTTTGAGTCTGAACCGAAACTAACCTGAATAACCTGAACTTGAACCAATCGGACCCGAAACCGGTGTACTTCGCCGGATAAAGAAAGTGTCCTGCGGTCAAAGGCACCGACCGCCGGTTCTCTCTCTCTCCTTCAGTCTCTCTCTCTCGGTCTCTCTCTTCACACCGCTGCACGCCACCGCGAGCCATCGCCGGCATCTCCGATCCACCACCACCTATGTCTTCAGTCCAAACAACTCAATAACCACCGCCTCCGATCTCCGCCGAGACCCGCCGCCACTACTGTGCTCCTTCTTCTTCACTCTTTCTCTCCCATCGTCTCCCTTTTTCTCTTATCTTTCTGTTTCAGGTGTGTAGGGCCATGAGTAACACACACATGAAGAAGAAAGGTTGTGGGTGTGCGTGAGTGGCCGGAGAAAGGACGGTCGGAAACCGGCTGGCTCTGCTCCGGTTATCGGGTAAGGGGGGACGAGAGAGAGGAGAAAGCAGTGTAAGGGTGTTGTTTGTGATTGTGTTTGTTTGTTGCCTGTATGTGAAATCGAGAGAGAGGTGAGAAAGACTTAAAGTCTGTGTGCTTTTGTGAATATGAGTTCCCTGTGGTTTTTGAAGTGTGTGATGAGAACTAAAAGACCACATGGTCTTAAATATACAAGAGTCTTGTGGGTGCAAGATAAAAATCTTTTGTTTGGATTTTGCAAAGATTTTATATAAATCTTCTAAGATTTAGTAGAGATTTTGTAATATTTTGGTAAGATTCTGTAAGATTTAGTGGATTTGTAGGGATTTAGTAGATCTCGATAAGATTTTGTAGGGATCTATATATTATGCGTAGGTTTAGGCTTGTGGGTTTTGGGCTTGGGCCCGAGGCCCACAAGCTCAATCCCTTTGTTTAAGCTGCCCGTAATTTCTATGAGACCCGACATCGTAACACAAACTCCTTAAGTGTCGAAAATAAAATTCTAAAATTAAAAAGGCGTATAATAGTGGCGTTTGTCGTGTGACGCTTTCGTTGTTGATTACGGTAATAATCGCGAGAAATCTTATCGTTGCCGTCTTTAAGCCGTTTTTCGATCCGGTTTCGACTGTAGCTACTAAAATTTCATTACGGAGCTAAACATAGCGTAAAATGTAAGTTCTGAAGGTGACAGGCGTCTCCGTCGCTTCCGTTTTGTTGCCGATGCGTTTCCTGCTATCGCGTTTTTAGTTTAGTTGGCGTTTGTGTCGCACGGAAGCCCAATAAATTCACAAAATTAAATTCATAAATATAAAATATTCGTAGGAAATTCGTATTTGTCGGCGTTGTCGGTATCTCGTACGGTTTCGTTTCGTTATCGCTTAACGTTTAGTATGTTTCTCCGCAAATCACCGTTCGCGCACTATAAAGTCGGATAGACGTTCCTGCGCACTCCAAGGGCCTGGTTAAGTTAATTAGTGTCGTAAACACTATTTATTATCGCGTAATCACCTGTTAATTACGTAATTAAGAGCCGTAAATCACCGGTTGTCACATTCTCCCCCTGTTACAAAAATCTCGTCCTCAAAATTTAGACTATGTTAATCCCTCAGAATTGTGTCGTTTGCAGGTAAGTCCGAATCATAACAAAGTGAATGAGCGCGTAATCGAAACAAGACTTATTAGAGTCATGTGAATTTAATGACATTCCTCCACAATAGGAATCCCAACGGTTTAAAAGAAATGTGTCTCAGTAATTGATGTCAAAGGAAACGAGACGTAATGATACAGTCACCAGTGCGACTAAGTTAACAAGGATCCAACAATTAACAAGAACTTCGACCAATCGAATTCCATATGTACGTCTATAACATGTAAATGAGTTCTAGAAGCAATAACATCCACTGGATGAACTTAGAATCAAAAATCTCAAATATAATAGTTTGCATGAAACGCTTGATCGTGATCAGCACAAGCTGCAAGTTATACTGACGCCACAAGGTGTCTTAGTGGATGAAGCAATTCGAATATAGCGGTGATCGAACAAGTATCACCTGTTGTTTTACATGAAACGCTCAATCATATAATTAGCCCAAGCTACAAGTTTGTACTGACACCACAAGGTGTCGTAGTGATTTAAATAACTCTATAATAGCGGTGATCAAACTAATTCACCGTGTTTGAAGTCAAATGAAGATTCAACGAAATAAATCTGAACGCTTGTTCCAAACAAACATCATAGGATTTTCAATTGAAATTTGAACCTCAAAGAAATAATGTTTTCGATCGAAGATGAAGAAGCAATGAATGTCGCAAATCATTCGATCGATGTTAAAAGAACCGTTATGAGGTACACCGGAATATGAGATGAATTTGTGTACCATTGTCTTAACACACAATTGTATTAAGACTGTTGTAATGTGATAAATCAAAGCGGATTTAATCTGAATCAATAAATGAATAATTAAATCCGTGCATAAGATATGTAAATGAGTTTAGCGCAAGGTTCAAATAAGTGATAATACCACCACAAGGTGTCGAAATCAACAAACAATTTAGTGGAGTCGAATGCCAAACAAATTTACTTCGACTAGGAACAAATGAAACACTTGTTAAAACAAATTTGAATATGATGCTCCCAATACATCATATGATGCTCTGAAGTGAATATGTGTAATGGACAAGTTCAAACAATTGAACTTGGTTTCGGCGCTAGGCGACAATAAATACATGTACCAACAAGACAGCTTTCGGCATGGTCGCAACGAAAAACCATGTATGTAACTTGTAAAGAAATGATCGTGATACAATGACCCTTAAGAGGAGTAGAGATACGAAAATCTACTCAGTAAATGTAAAAGTCGAAATTTCAATAAAAGAAATTTTGAGGACTTTACCCGGGGTTGCGTGTGATATCCGGTTGTTAAGTGACATTACCATGGAATGTCGAACATGGCGTACTCGTCATTAATTAGGTAGGGGGGGGGGGGGGGAATGCGGAGACATTCGTCTTCTCCCTGGCGTGATTCGTGTCGTTGCAGGATCGCGTGACAAGTTGTCGTTTCCTGGTCATTAGTTCTCCTGCTGACAGGAATCTAGCGTCGTCATTGAATTGCGCCATCGTGTCTTTTCAAAGGCCTCGCCTCGATAGTTGTATGTGTCGCACTTCAACCTCCGTTGATGTATAGCTTAAGTTTCACGTATACCTGTGCACTAGCGTTGTGTTCCGCATAGAATCTGATGTACCCCGACATTTGTTGACGTAAGATTTAAGTTCCATGTATTCTCGTGCACTAGCGTTTTGTTATGCGTAGGCTGCCTGCTCGGGAAGTTAAAATATCATAGAAAATACGGATAATAGTGTGTGCCCGAGTTAATATTCGCGGTTCCTACGTGATGACCTTTAATAAACACACACATGCACAAATAATCAATCATATAATCAAATAAACATGTTAGTCACCAATAAGCAATCAAGTAATTCCCCTAGTCCCACTAGTCTATGTAACACCTGTGACTCCACGGCCATCAAACAAATTCCAAACCAATGAAATATTGTATTTCATACTTGGGATTTGTAAAAATATGTGTATCGTTTACACATATCAACTCTTGTTCGATTTCAAACTCTAAATCGCTTTCTGGAAGGTTATACGCGCACCGATGCGTAAATATAACCAGTTTAATGCAACGAACACTCTGGAATAGTGAAATAGGCTTAACATACCTTAAATAACCTTTACATAACTTAGAAATAAGATTTGGAAGGTTTGGTATGCCAAAAACAAGCTAATTCGCTTACAGGGACTAAACTTGACAAACTGCGAAAGTATGCCAATTTGAACTGTAACAGACATTCCGGAACATGACCATAAGTTAAACATACCATAAATATCCTTTACATAGCTTAGAAATAGGCTTTGAGGGGTTCGGTGTGCTAAAATAAACTTTTGGGTCATTAAGGGACTAAAAGCGTGCCTACTTCAAGACTAGTGAAGAAGGATGTCAAAAAGATACAAATTTGGGTCAAAATCCATGATGTTCCTATAGCAGCCTATATGGAAGATGGGTTGAGTATGATTGCTACGGCTATTGGAGAGCCAAAATTGTTAGATTCGTACACCACAACTATGTGTACGGATGCTTGGGGAAGGAGTAGCTATGTTAGAGCTTTGATAGAAGATTCAGCTGAGAATGATTTTAAAGAGGAAATAGTTATAGCGGTGCCTGAGCTAGAAGGTGAGGGTTTCGTCAAAGTAAAGATGGTAGTGGAATATGAATGGAGTCCTTATAGATGTGCCCACTGTAAGGTCTTTGGACATGATGATGAGTCCTGCCCGAATCAGCCTAGGAAGTGTCCTAAGGAAGTGCCTAAACCTCAGAAACAAAATGGTGGTAAACATCCGCGTGGTCCGGTGATGACACTCCAGTTGTGGACAAAGAGGGTTTTAAGGATGTGGATCGCAAGAAAGCGGCTAGGAAAGCAGGGTTTCCTGTTAATAAGAAGAAGCAGAAATTTGAATATCGGCCGATTGGAACTAAGCCTCATGGTGGGGTTCCAACCTCGGGTCTGCCATCTACGGTCAAAACGCATAATCCTTTTGATGTATTATCGGATAAGAGTAAGAATGTGGGTAAAACTGGTGAAGTTCAACATGACCAGCAGGACTCGGATGATGAGGAGGTTATTGGAAGCTATAATGAAACTAATGAATTTATGACTTCCGGTTTATCGAAGGCAGGGGCAAGCACCTCGTCCACGAGCTTCTCCAATGGATAGAGTGTTGATGGTTCGTGTCAAAGGGCTGCTGGTCTGTGGCAGTTTTATTTTTGATGATGGAGGATGATCTCTAGTTCTGTTTTGTTTTATCTTGTCTACTAGATAGGTTTTCCATTATGTGTAGTAGACTAGGTTATGTGGTGTCATAGGTATTGTGGTTTTTGTTTTTGCTTGGTTTACATATATGGGGCATGTCCTGTATATGAACTAGTGTGGAACTCATCCTCACTACTTGTACTTATTTGGGATTGTTTTAATAGAATCACCGGGGTAACCCTTTACCAAAAAAAAAGGGGACTAAAAGCGTCAAAAAGTGCACAAGTTTGCATTTTCGCGCATAACTTACGTTCTGAATACATCCGGACATCCAAAAATTTATGTAAGCATGACTATATTATATTTTAGTGTTTGGCATAAGAAAAATCCATTCGTCACGCATTTTGGATCGTTTTTCGCGCTTATGCGCATTCCGTCGTAATTAAGCAAACATCGCGTTCGTACGACCAAACGAACCGACATCCGAGATATTTTTGAGCATGTTTTGAGTCCCCTATACTTTAACTTCATTTTAGAGCCTTGAAATGAGGTTAACGGGGTTCAAACGCATCGAAAATAGCTTAAACGGGCTGCAGGGACCATTTCTGCCATTTTTGAAACATTTCTGAAACAGGGGGCAGTGGCGTAGCGCGAGCCCTAAGGGCCTATGCAGTCGCGCTACGCGAGCGCCTTATCTGGACAGAAACATCAGTTTTGCACTTTCGGGACCAGATTCGATGTATTAACAGCTGTTTAATTCACAACCACACATTCTAACTTGCTTAGTCAGCTGATAAGAACCCATTTTTAGTCACCACAACTTGCCAACACTTGTACGGATGCGATTAAGGCACGATATTCGACAAGCGATCTTAACGGTTCGGGTATTCCTATAAATACCCATCCACCCCATTGCAAAACTTACAAGAATTCTGATTTGAGGAGCTCTAAGTTGAAACCATTGTTTCATACCTGAGCTACTTGGATTGGGATTAGCATTCGGGGACCCTTCGTAAGTATTCTTTCGTTCTTTTCTTTCTTTTATTGCTTTTCGAGTCAGAAAGTCAAACTTTGTTTGACTTTCAGCGTTGACCAGCTTATGGTCAATGCGAAGTTCGTTTGAACTTCGCAACGTGAGTGTAATCACGTTGGTTATAGTCCTTTGGGACTATGCCTACTGATTACCACGTTGTCTAGGGTCGTAGGGTAAGCGATCTAAAAAATCGCTTATACCTTCGAACCCGACCCAGTTTGGTCGATCATTAGGATCCGACCAAATACATTAGGTGACCATAGTATATAGGGAATAGCCTTTCGAGGTTATACCCTATGGTCACATCGTTTGAATAGTTGTATGATAGGTAGTTTATATGCCTTAGGTAAATTACCAGAATACCCTTTTCATGTATAATTGGTAATTAAGCATATGTAACCTAAACTTTTGTCACATAACTGATTATGTAACATGTTTAGGCATATAACTCTTGTCATAGGACTAGTTAAGCGGTCCGAACGCGTTTCACGCGAACGACGCGTTAAAGTAGCATAAGCTACCTAAACGGGTCGTAATGGGTCGTAAACACTTAGGTTAAGTTTCGTTTTAGTATGTAGGGTTTGTTAGACCATATTATACGAGTTTCAATACTCGTTTGGTTTACGAAACCGCATTCTGTCCGATCTTCCGATTTAGGTCCGGTTTATTAACATAGTTACCTATATTAGGTGCCGTTTGATTCCGAGATCTCTATCATTGTTTGGTTGTCACTCCAGAACTACTGAGCAATCTCAAGTGAGTACATAGACCCCTCTTTTACTGTTTTCCAAACTGTTTTGGGGTGAAACACATGTGCCTACTTGTTACTTTCATGCTTTCCATGTTTTCACATCATATACTTGCTATGTTCATTAGTACATTTATAGTACATGTTTTACATTACATTTTATGCTATGTATGTCCATTGCGTGCATACTTAGTACATCGTTTTACATTTACATTTTATGCTATGTATGTCCATTGCGTGCATACTTAGTACATCGTTTTACATTTACATTTTATGCTATGTATGTCCATTGCGTGCATACTTAGTACAGTTGATTTCATCACATGCTTACATTTTGTTATAACAATACCACATAGATGTTCATATCAGTATAGCATGCATTTCCACAAAACATAGCTTTGATTTAAACCAAGTTTTACTTCAATACTATGTTCTTGTGCATATGGTTTAGTTGATACATTTCACTAGCCATACATATCATTTAGGTTACATATTACATGATTTACATTGATCATGCATTTCCACAGAACATAACTTTGATTTAAACCAAGTTTTACTTCAATACTATGTTCTTGTGCATATGGTTTAGTTGATACATTTCACTAGCCATACATATCATTTTGTTTACATATTACATGATTTACATTGATCATGCATTTCCACAGAACATAACTTTGATTTAAACCAAGTTTTACTTCAATATTATGTTCTTCTGCATATGGTTTAGTTGATGCATTTCACTAGCCATACATATCATTTTGGTTACACATTACATGGTTTACATTTGACACATAAACACTTTTGACATTGGTTATACATTACATGATTTACATCTTGACATAAACATTTTAACATATTATTTCAGTACATTTGGAAGTGGTTTAAACATAGACATCTTACATTGTTTGGTTTGGTTTGAGTAAGTGATTAAGTAACGAGGCATGTGTAATATGATACAAGCATGGTGGATACGCCGCTGGTACTTCCTATATATAAGTGTTTGTATGGTATTGCATATCGTCGCGTTATTTGAATCATTTCAGTTTATGACATATAACATTTTATACAAATAACATACTTTTCACAATACATTGTTTTACAAACAACTTAACTTATACAAACTCATTTTTACATGGTTATTCATTTAATCATGCATTATTCTCTTATTTATACGTATCATCTGAACTTATTGTTTTTCAAATGATTTACAAAGACAAAGCAAATTACAAGGTTCATGACTAAACATTTTCTTAAATAGAAGTCATGAATCTTATTTTCACAAAACCTATGTACTCGCCGGCATTTTTATGCTGACGTACCTATTTTCACATGTGTTTCAGGAAATGAAGCATAGGATTGATCAAGATACACTTAGGCGGACATGGGCCTTAGTGACAATAAAAGATGCAAGACTAGTTATTTATGTTATGTTTCTTTGATTGTCAAGACATTGTAACTCGTGTATTTAATAAAACAATATTTAAATTTCCATGTGTTATGAAACAATGATTCTGTTACAACACTCCCCGATGTTTTCGCCATGTTTTGTTGTTTTACGTGGTCGGGGTGTGACAGTCTATCCTCCCAGCCTCTCAGACTGAACTTCCTAGTCCCACTAGACTCTCCTCCCAGCCTCTCAGACTGAATCTCCTAGTCTCTCAGACTACCTTCCCAGCCTCTCAGACTGAATCTCCTAGTCTCTCAGACTACCTTCCCAGCCTCTCAGACTGAATCTCCTAGACCCACTAGACTATCCTCCCAGCCTCTCAGACTGAATCTCCTAGTCTCTCGACCAGATCCAGCCACCCAACTGAATTCCCTTTTCCGAAGGTCTTAAATGCGTGTTTCCTAAACTCTCAGAGTGTTGTGTACTGTATGTAATTGTTTTGTGTACCGTGTATAAAACATCACAATAGCGTATGTTTGAAAATAAAATTTTGACTGTTTGTTTTTCGGCAACGGTTGGAGACCATATTCGAGTACTAGGCGTTCTGTATGTATTCAAGTTTTAATATTCTAAGTCCCAGAGAAAAAGTGAGGTTAGAGCCTAGGTATCACAACAGAAACCTAATTCGCTGTATCCTATAGCTCTGATACCAATCTGTCACACCCCGAAATTATCAGAGCATTGGCGTGACTGGACTGGTATCTTCATTGCACAGCGGAAGCAAAAGCTAAGTCTTTTAGAAATTGAACGCCCACTAAGTACTCGAGTCTCCAATGGTTCTCCTATTCCAACCGTTCCATAACTTAGAAATGCAACCTGAGAAAGAAACATGCGAAAAAGTCAACATAAAGTTGAGCGAGTCCATAGTTTGTTTGTAAAAGATTTGAAATAAATCTTTTGAGTTGTGAAAGATTTGAAATAAATCTTTGGAGTAACCAGTTTTTGAAATAGTATTGAGAAAACGAATTTAAAAATCATTTTCTTGCCAAGTTATATGGAAACGTTGTGTTTGTAACACAGTATGTTCATAAAAACCATGTATTTGTAAAGTCTTGTATTTGTAATGTTCGTCAATGCCCACCATGAATATGGCGCTAATGACTACACACATTTGGAGTCTCCTAAATAGAAGGCATTCTATATGGGTTACTTGGATCCATGAGAACAAACTAAAAGGTCAGTCTTTTTGGTATCTTCGGTCAAGGGGTAACTGTGCTACGGGTTGGCGTAATATTTTGAATATTCGGGATTGAGTTCGCCCGTTTATTGTTTCAAAGATTGGAAATGGTCTTAATACGTCAGCTTGGTTCGATCGATGGGCTCAGATTGGTCCGTTATGTGAGTTTGTTTCAGCTCGTCGGCTTCATGATGCGGGGTTTACTCTAACTTCCAAGGTAAATGGTCTTCTTAATAATGGTGATTGGGGGTGGCCGAGAGCTTGGTTGGATTTATATCCGGTTTTATTAAACATTCAACCACCTATAATTGTTCCTCATAAATCAGATGTTTTAGTTTGGCGTGATGATAGGGGTTCTGAGCATGATTATTCAGCGTCAGTTGTGTGGGATACGATCAGAATTCAGGGTGAAAGAGTTCCTTGGGTTGAGATTGTATAGTTCGCGAATTGTATTCCTAGACATGCTTTTCTTGCGTGGCTTATTTGCAAGAAGAAACTCAAAACACAAGACAAATTAAGGCAATGGGATGTTGGTGATATCACTAACTTAAACCTGCTTTCCTGTCCATTGTGTGGCGCAGAACCAGACTCGCATGATCATTTGTTTTTTCAATGTCCATTTTCAATGCAGGTTTGGTCTTCTATTAAATCTTTTGCTGGCATTCAATTAACATCTAGTAAGTGGGAGGATATTGTTGAATGGTTGATTGCTGTTCCTTCGAAGAAGTCGATGCGAAGTGTGATTGGCAGATTACTCCTAGCGGCGACTGCATACTTTTTGTGGCAAGAGCGTAATCAGAGGCTTTTTAAATCAAAGAAACGATCGGTGCACGTGATTTCTGAAGCTATTGTGTCTACGGTTAGATTGAAGCTAGCCTCGGTTAAGGTCAAGAGCTCTACGACTGGATTGAGCTTATTAGAAAAATGGAATGTACCAAGCATGTAGTTTCATTGGGTGTCTCTAGTTAGTGTCTAGAGTTTGTGTTTGTCTTTGTTTTTGTGTTTGCTTGTTTCTAGCTTGTTTAACACTTCCTGGCATGTCAGGATAGTGAACTAGTAAGGACTCTCCTTACTACTTGTTTGTTTTTGGTTTGTGATATATAAAAGTGAACCGGGGTAACCCTTTACCCAAAAAAAATGCCCACCCTGACTTTGACTCCATACCCGCATAATCCTATGCTTTGAATTTGTATAAAACATGGTATTTAATTTGTATGAACAAGTATTTTTGTAAGCATATATGTCCCTGGTATGTAGCAAATAAGGAAATAAAGAGATCACCAATGGTTTGCAAGGCCATTGATATGTGTGAAGTGCAAGTAGGAAGACTCAAACCTAGCGGATTTATGCGTCGGGCACAAAGTCACCCCGAGGTCCATTCTGCTGGGCCTGGGGCTGGGCTCGCTACACCCAGAAAGATCTACCGCTACTGTCCCTCGGTCCTACAATGAGGATTAATGGCCTCAAGTTGCGCCTACCCACTCACATGATCTAAGTAGTAACCCTCCTTACGCTAACCATACCATGTAAAAAGTACTCGTAATCACAGTACATGTCTGTATGTATGAAAATCCCTGGTCTCCCCGACCCAATCCCTGGTCACCCTGACCGAATCCCTGGTCTCCCCGACCAAATCCCTGGTCACCCTGACCGAAAATTATTCACATTTCGAAAATAAGCATTCGTTTTGTAAAAACCGGTATGTTTAGTATAAACCTTTCGTAAATCATTTGAGTTCCTCAAAATCCCTTCGTAATATGATTTAGAAATACGAGTTTTGCGTTTGTTCAAAGCTTTGTATGTTTTTGCAAAACGTGCATGTCTTTCCACCCCGAAAACATTTATAAAAATGTATAGCCGTAAAAAGTGGGGTTATGAACTCGCCTGAATATTCCCTGTGCAAAGCTAGCTAATTACGACTTCGTGATGTCGTTTCCAAGACTTGACTTGCTAGCGTGCATTCTATAATATTCCTAACATGGAATATCTTATAAGTTTCTAAATAAACGCAGTATCTAAACTACGTGTCATCGAGCTCTACCGAATAGTTGACCGAATGATTTGACGGTAAATTGTCAACTTAAAAGAAGCGAAGAAGTTATACTTGTTAGCTCATTTTAAGAAGTCGTATGTTGATATAAAGGAATATCCGTATGAAAGTAATATATAATAAATTTGTATTATATATTACGTATTGTATATACTTGCCATAATATACGTATACGCCGTTTCGGCGTTTGTAATAAATATAAAAAGTTATATTTATTTTGCGAAAGTATTATCAAGTTTGTTTGAAGTTTGAAATAAATAGATAAACTATATCTATTTTATAAAAGAATTCGTGTCGTTTATTACTTCAAATAAATATATAAACTATATTTATTTTAGCAAAACAATTGTCGTGTCGTTTGATATTTGAAATAAATATAAACTATATTTATTTTGATGAAACGAATTCGTGTTACGCGATGCTTGAAATAAATATATATACTATATTTATTTATAAAAAGATTCGAGTTCGTTTGAAATAAATATAATAATAACTATATTTATTTTGCTGTCGAAATATTTTTCGTATCGTTTTCGTTTGTAAGTTGTGGTCGAAAGAAACTTTATATTCATATCTCGTTTTATAAAAGTCGCTCAAAAAGCACGTTTTGTTTTATAATAAAACTTGGATTTTCTCGAAAAACGGGCAGAGTCTCCTCTGTTTTTGGACGCCCCCGATAACCAAAG
The DNA here is from genome assembly GCA_030545235.1 of Helianthus tuberosus. NCBI lineage: Eukaryota > Viridiplantae > Streptophyta > Magnoliopsida > Asterales > Asteraceae > Helianthus > Helianthus tuberosus. The sequence continues at coordinate 126,544,061 of CM060405.1, forward strand.
TGTCGATATTTGTATCAAAAAGGCAACCAATATTCAATCAACAATATATCACTTTGACCAATATTTCATAAAATGTAAAATATAATCATGTTGGTTCGAGCTCGTTATCACGCATAATTAAAATAAGGAATAGTTAACGAAAATAATCGCGGTTTAAACCATTACCCAAAACTCTCGTTGTTATGTTAACTGAGCTGACCGGCGGACCGAGTCAACCGGGTTGACCGAGTTGACTCGCTGAGTTGACTGGGTTGACTCAGTTTGACTGAGTCGATCCGATCCGCTTCATAAGTTGCTTCGAACCGTCCGACCCGAACCGCCTGACCCGAACCGTTGACTGCTGACTTTTATTGACTGACCTTGACCGAGTTGACTCAGTTGAGTTGACCGAGTCAACCGCGTTACACCGAATCGAACCGAGTTAAGCTGAGATACTCCGAGTCGAACCGAGTTGAGCCAAAAATCGGATCCGCTTATCCCGAACCTGAACACCCGAGTCAAACATAAACCGGACTAAACTTTGAAACATCCAATCTGAACCGAAACTAACCTGAATAACCTGAACTTGAACCAATCGGACCCGAAACCGGTGTACTTCGCCGGATAAAGAAAGTGTCCGGCGGTCAAAGACACCGACCGCCGGTTCTCTCTCTTTCCTTCAGTCTCTCTCTCTCGGTCTCGCTCTTCGCACCGCCGCACGCCACCGCGAGCCGTCTCCAGCATCTCCGATCCACCACCACCTCTGTCTTCAGTCCAAACAACTCAATAACCACCGCCTCTGATCTCCGCCGAGACCCGCCGCCACTGCCGTGCTCCTTCTTCTTCACTCTTTCTCTCCCATCGTCTCCCTTTTTCTCTTATCTTTCTGTTTCAGGTGTGTAGGGCCATGAGTAACACACACATGAAGAAGAAAGGTTGTGGGTGTGCGTGAGTGGCCGGAGAAAGGACGGTCGGAAACCGGCCGGCTCTGCTCCGGTTATCGGGTAAGGGGGGACGAGAGAGAGGAGAAAGCAGTGTAAGGGTGTTGTTTGTGATTGTGTTTGTTTGTTGCCTGTATGTGAAATCGAGAGAGAGGTGAGAAAGACTTAAAGTCTGTGTGCTTTTGTGAATATGAGTTCCCTGTGGTTTTTGAAGTGTGTGATGAGAACTAAAATACCACATGGTCTTAAATATACAAGAGTCTTGTGGGTGCAAGATAAAAATCTTTTGTTTGGATTTTGCAAAGATTTTATATAAATCTTCTAAGATTTAGTAGAGATTTTGTAATATTTTGGTAAGATTCTGTAAGATTTAGTGGATTTGTAGGGATTTAGTAGATCTCGATAAGATTTTGTAGGGATCTATATATTATGCGTAGGTTTAGGCTTGTGGGTTTTGGGCTTGGGCCCGAGGCCCACAAGCTCAATCCCTTTGTTTAAGCTGCCCGTAATTTCTATGAGACCCGACATCGTAACACAAACTCCATAAGTGTCGAAATAAAATTCTAAAATTAAAAAGGCGTTTAATAGTGGCGTTTGTCGTGTGATGCGTTCGTTGTTGATTACGGTAATAATCGCGAGAAATCTTATCGTTGCCGTCTTTAAGCCGTTTTTCGATCCGGTTTCGACTGTAGCTACTAAAATTTCATTACGGAGCTAAACATAGCCTAAAATGTAAGTTCTGAAGGTGACAGGCGTCTCTGTCGCTTCCGTTTTGTTGCCGATGCGTTTCCTGCTATTGCGTTTTTAGTTTAGTTTGTGTCGCACGGAAGCCCAATAAATTCATAAATATAAAATATTCGTAGGAAATTCGTATTTGTCGGCGTTGTCGGTATCTCGTACGGTTTCGTTTCGTTATCGCTTAACGTTTAGCATGTTTCTCCGCAAATCACCGTTCACGCACTATAAAGTCGGATAGACGTTCCTGCGCACTCCAAGGGCCTGGTTAAGTTAATTAGTGTCATAAACACTATTTATTATCGCGTAATCACCTGTTAATTACGTAATTAAGAGCCATAAATCACCGGTTGTCACATGAACTCACCTTCCTTTGTGTTGACACTTGATTTTAACATGTTCTACAGGTACTTGAATTTGGCTTCAGGAAATCATGGCGTATCGTTTTTGGGTAAAGGGTTACCCCGGTGATTTTATAACATATAAAAAAAAACAAGTAGAAGGTTAAGAATACCCCCTAGTTCTCTGAGTGACATACCATAACAGAGTTCAACCAATAAAAACAACCAAAAGAAAACCAATTACATGAAAACAAGAACAATCATTGGTCTTCAATCTTCATCCAAGAATTCTTCCTGTTCCATCTTCCACTCTTCCAAAAAGCATTTGACATTTGAATTTTGCTTGTATTTGAAAGAGATCAACTTTGTTCTTACCGTGCTAATAACAATGTCGGCCGTCTTCTCTGGAGGTCTCAATCGATTACTAAAAAACCTAGAGTTTCGTTCACTCCAAATGACATATGCTGCAGCCGCCACTACCAATCTTCCAGCCACCGAAACAACCGTCTTCGACTTAGCCCTGGAAATCAGCCACTTCGAGATGTCCTCCCATGAATCCATAATCAGATCCATGTCTACTTTCTGTCGAACCTTATGCCATACTGATTTCGAGTATGGGCATTCAAAAAACAAATGCTCATGAGTTTCTAATCCAGCGTGACATAACAAGCAACACATCAGATTCATAGAGCCCGTAACTACATGATTCCACCTCATAATCCTGTCTTGAGTCCAAAGTTTCTTTTTAAATATAAGCCAACACATGAACGAATGTTTAGGTATATTGTACGAAGACCAAACAACCTTCGACCACATAATCGGCTGGTCACGGATCCGGATAGTATCCCACACTTCTCTAGACGTGAACGGAACAAGCTTTTCTTCAGAATTCTTCCATAACACCCTATCTTGCATGTTATTTAGCGTTAACGGCTGAAGTTGGAACAATGTCGGATATTCACTCCTCCAATCTTCCGGCCAATCCCATCGACCATCAATAACAGCTTCCGTTACTTTCGACTTAACTGTAAACCCATAACGAGCCAATTGGCGAGGAGTAACAACATGATATAACGGGCATTCATTCGACCATTTATCAAACCATAAATAAGTATTTTGACCATTACCAATTTTGATCATGGTGTATCTTGTGTTTGAATGATGCATGTTGTTTGTTTGAAAATGTTGGACAACTTTAAAATTTTCTGGGACTTTTGTAATAAGATCCGCAAGGGTCAAAGACATCTTAACTATGTAGTTGTGTCGTGCCTTAAAACGTAATGTTAAATAATTTATGTTTAAAATAAACCAATATGTCCAACAATAAACTGCATCACTCGGCAAGATATAAATGGGCACCAACTTCCGTCTCCACTACGTTTAAATATTCCGTTGCGACGTTTTTGGGGTGTGACAGAAGTTGGTATCAGAGCCATTGGTTGTTAGCGAACTAGATGTTTTCGGAAGAAAACACTAGACTTCAACTAGAGAACTTTGAAATATAAGTCCAAAATTCTCGAAGCCAATAATTTTAATAAACATAGAAAAAATTGTATCATATATGAAAACCCTTAGGTGTTTATATGCATACGTGATTTTCTGTTTATTTTGAGCCTTATGTGTTACTATTCATATTGATCACACACTTACTTGTACGGTTACACATGTGTCACAGATGTCGTACCAGCACAAGGTCATTGAGATCAACAACTCAAGCAGCGAGCCAGATTTCGAGACTTCACCCAGATCTATTTTACCAGAGACACCTATCACGACCCCACAGATGGTTGGTATGGCTGAAATTGCTTCATCATTCCGTGTCGACCCGGCTTTCACTAGCCAGGCAGACCCCCGATATGCTTTTACGAGCAACGGGTGGATTGATGACAACGATGACGCTCCTCTCTCGATCCACGAGACGGGACAATCATCTGGCACAGTACCAGTTATCGACGACGTGATCAGAGATGTCCCTGTATTTGGAGAACCTTTTAGTATCGTACCAGTAGTGGATGCCACCATTGTCACAGCTCTACCACTAGAGCCGTCTATTTCTCCACCTGCTACTGTGATCGAGCCTGTTGTCGAGGTCCCTCCACCTGTTTTGTCAGAGTCACCTTTACCTGTCATCGAGTCACGTGCATCTTCTACGCGTCTATTAGTGTATTATCACCGCAGAAAGAGAGTTAGGCCTGCTGGAGAGGTTGCTTCTACGTCACGAGTTGAGACTGCATCTGCTTCTAAGAAGCAGAAAGGAGTTTGGGTGGATCGATGTTGCCACTGTGACCAACAGTTCGCCGCCATGCGTGAAGAACTGGAAATGACCAAGGGTAAACTTGTAACACCTGTGCCTCCAGGGCCATCAAACAAATACCAAACCAATGAAATATTGTATTTCATACTTGCGATTTGTAAAAATATGTGTATCGTTTGCACATATCGACTCTTGTTCGATTTCAAGCTTTAAATCGCTTTCTGGAGGGTTATACGCGCTCTGATGTGTAGATATAACCAGTTTAATCCAACGAACACTCTGGAAAAGTGAAATAGGCTTAACATACCTTAAATAACCTTTACATAACTTAGTTATAAGTTTTGGAAGGTTTGGTGTGGTGAAATCAAAGTTTAATCGCTTACAGGGACTAAAGTTGACAAACTGCGAAAGTATGCCAATTTGAACTGTAACAGACATTCCGGAACATGACCATAAGTTAAACATACCATAAATATCCTTCACATAGCTTAGAAATAGGCTTTTAGGTGTTCGGTATGCTAAAATAAACTTTTGTGTCATTCAGGGACTAAAAGCGTCAAAAAGTGCACAAGTTTGCATTTTTACGCGTAACTTACGTTCTGAATACATCCGGACATCCAAAAATTTATGTAAGTACTAAAATATTTTATTTTAGTGTTCGCCATAAGAAAAATCCATTCGTCGCGTCATTTGGTTCGTTTTTCGTGCTTATGCGCATTCCGTCGTAATTAAGCGAACATCGCGACCGTACGGCCAAACGAACCGACATCCGAGATATTTTTGAACATGTTTTAAGTTCCCTATACTTTAACTTCATTTTAGAGCTTTGAAATGGGGTTAACGGGCCTTAAACGTGTCGAAAATGGGCTGATTTCAATACAGGGACCAAAAGTGTAATTCTGCCAAACTATGGCTAGCGGTGCGCTACACTTTTAGTGTAGCGGTGCGCTAGCCATGCACAGACCAGATGCAGTGTTTCTTAACAGCCTGTTTGCAGCTGATTAACCACACCCACACATTCCTAATTGTCTAGTCATCTGATAAGGATGGATTTCCAGCCACCATAAGGTTCCGACAAGTGTACGGGTTGGATTCATGGCACGTTTTCCATGGAACGATCCTAACGGTTTGGGTATTCCTATAAATACCCAACCCACACAACCTCATTTTGCACAAGAATTCTGATTTGAGAGCTCTAAGTTGAAACCATTGTTTCATACCTGAGTTCTTGGATCGGGATTAGCATTCGGGGACCCTTCGTAAGTATTCTTTCGTTCTTTTCCTTATTTTTACTGCTTTTCGAGTCAGAAAGTCAAACTTTGTTTGACTTTCAGCGTTGACCAGTAATGGTCAATGCGAAGTTCGTTTGAACTTCGCAACGTGAGTGTAATCACGTTGGTCATAGTCCCTTAGGACTATGCCCACTGATTACCACGTTGTCTAGGGTCGTAGGGTAGGCGATCTAATAAATCGCCTATACCTTCGAACCCGACCCAGTTTGGTCGATCATTAGGATCCGACCAAATACATTAGGTGACCCTAGTATAGGGCATAACCTTCCGAGGTTATACCCTATGGTCACATCGTTTAAGTAGTTGTATGATAGGTAGTTTATATGCCTTAGGTAAATTACCAGAATACCCTTTTCATGTATAATTGGTAATTAAGCATATGTAACCTAAACTTTTGTCACATAACTGATTATGTAACATGTTTAGGCATATAACACTTGTCATAGGACTAGTTAGACGGTCCGAACGCGTTTCACGCGCACGACGCGTTAAAGTAGCATAAGTTACCTTAATGGGTCGCGATGGGTCGAAAGCAATTAGGTTTGGTTTCATTGTAGTATGTAGGCCTTGTTAAACCATATCATATGAGTTCCAATACTCATTTGGTTTACCAAGCCTCATCCTATCCGATCTCCCGATTTAAGTCCGGTTTATTTGTATAGTTTTAGATTGCCGACTGATTCCGTGCTCCCTCTAGCTTTGTTTGATTGTTGTTCAAGACCTCCAAGCATTCTCAGGCGAGTACATTATTCCCCTCTTTTACTGTTTTCAACTGTTTTGGGGTGACTCATATGTGCTAAATGTTTTATCAATGGTTTCAAGAACAATTACAATAGTTTCAAGAACAATTACAATGTAGTTTCAAGAACAATAACAATTATTTCAAGAACGCTAACAATGATTTCAAGAACGAATACAATGATTTCAAAAACTAATAACAATTTCAAAAAAGTGAACAAACTTGTTGGTTATAGTTACATAACCAAATGACATTCATTAGCAATGATCAAGCCGACCAGTATTAGGTTATGGTACCATAGGATCTGACAAATCCCGTTATTTACTACACCCGTAGTTATGTGTGGGTGTTGTGGGTAGCGACTGAATCTGTAATTATTAACTTACCCTTTGGTAAGGGTTTGTTAAGAACGAGAACGAGAGCGAGTTGGAACGAGGAACGCGTCAAGAAGGTTTGAATGTTATTAGAGAATCGACCATAAAGTAGTTCACAATTAAAACAAGAACGATTAGAACGATTAAAACAAGAACGATCTGAACGAATGGGTAACGATTGGGTAAACATTTTAACATGATTGACATTTGATCATGTATTTCCCACAAAACATAACTTTGATTTAAACCAAGTTTTACTTCAATACTTTGTTTTTGTGCATATGGTTTAGTTGAGACATTTCACTTGCCATACATGGATATTTGACATAGACATTTGACATGGATATTTGACATAGACATTTGACATGAATATCTGACATAGACATTTGACATGGATATTTGACATAGACATTTTGACATGATTTACATCTTGACATGAATACTTTGACATATTATTCAATACATTTGACAATTGATTTAAACATAGACATTTTACATTGTTTGGTTTGGTTTGATTAAGTGATTAAGTAACGATGTGTGTGTAATATGATACAAGCATGGTGGATACGCCGCTGGTACTTCCTATATATAAGTGTTTGTATGGTATTACATATTGTAGCGTTATTTGAATCATTTCAGTTTAAGACATAGGACATTTTATACAAGTAACATACTTTTCACAAGACATTGATTTACAAACAACTTATCTTACACAAACTCATTTTACATGGTTATTCATTTAATCATGCATTATTCTCTTATTTATACTTATCATCCGAACTTATTATTTTTCAAATGATTTACAAAGACAAAGCAAATTACAAGGTTCATGACTAAACATTTTCTTAAACAGAAGTCATGAATCTTATTTTCACAAAACCTATATACTCGCCAGCATTTCTTTGCTGACCTCGTTTTCACATATGTTTCAGGTATTGTTGGATGATATCGATTGATAAGATGCATGCTCACATAGGACTGGACAAGGCCTTAGTGACTCAATAACAATGATAGACTATGTTTAAATAGTGTATTTAGATTTCCAGACGATGTAATTACTCAATGTTTAATAAAACGAAATACTTTTGATATCCATGGTTATGAAACATTAATTCTGTTGCAACACGCCCCGATGTTTCCGCCGCGATTTGTTGTTTTACGCGGTCGGGGTGTGACAAAACTGAAGGACCTCGAGGGGCAAATCGACTGGTTTGACGAGTTGAAGGAGGTAGATGATAGCACGATGAGTCAGATGCATTGGAGGATTGTGGATCTGGAGGAGTTGGTTAGGAAGATGCTAGATTATATAGGGATGAAGCGTTAGGTGTTGTTTATGTTTGTTTGTGGTTGATTGTTTTTGGTTGTTGTCTTTGGATACTCTTTTGGTGCTTTTCTTTTGGGGGCCTGCGTGCCGATTTTTCATTTGGAGATATTAGATAGAAATTTTGTGAAAAACTTGTTATGGGTGTCGATGTAAGCATACCAATGATAGATATGATGTACTGAAAAACAAGTTTGTTAATTTCTATGATGATATCGGATGATTAACTTTTGGTTTAAAAATTGTTCTCATTAATATGTGGATATTATACATGCTCAATGTTTGGTCCACTAATATTTAATGATTGAATTATTTTTATTTTGGTTATCGTCTCATGTGATTATTATTGTTGTAAATAATAGAAACGACGGAGAAGTCGATGGAGCTCTGGGCGATTTGGGGAAAACCGTGAAACCCTAAATTTCTTCAATCAAATCCTGGTCTCGATTGATTTTGTTTAGCAACTAGGGTCTTCGATTATTTACTGGTAAGGAATCCTCAATTGCCCCTTCGTTTCTAACCATTTGAAATCAGATTAGGGCTATCGTTTTTTCTAGGGTTTCGGTTTTAGTTGTCTTCTGATCGTCTGATATCAGATTACGGGGTTCAAGGGCTGAATCTTATTACTTGTTTGGTTATCCGATTTGTATTAGAGTTTCAGCATTTTCAATTCATTACGTTCACTGATTGTTTGGCATCCTGTTTATCAGAAACCCTATTTCATTCGAGTCTAGTATCTTCATACGTGTCTTGGCAACCAGGTTATTCTGATTCTTTCCGTTGGCTGGTAACGGATGATCAATTCGCAGATGTTACGGACAAGTCAGGCGTTTTTGAAAAGAAGATCAAGAGTATTGATGGTAAACCATTTGTGCCAAGGCAATCGCTACATATGGCGGCTAGGGGAGTGCACAAGAAGGTAACCTTTATGCTACCCTTAAATGATGTAGAACATGAATCTGTACGGTCTGATTCTCCTAACCAGCAGTTCGCTAAGGTTGTTGACAAACGAAAAGTTGGTTTTGTTCTACCGGTTAATGATGTTAGCCCTATTCCCCATGTCCATACTCAACACCAATCGTATGCTAATGTGGTTTCAAATGAACAAGCTGAACAGGGTGGTGATAAAATGGATTTTGGTGAGTCAAAAGTTGATAATTCAGCTATGAATGTTACTGAATCGGCTGATCAAACTCCCAAGATTAATTTTCGGACACTAAAGTCTGATGTCTCATTGGAGGGAGTGGATGTTGTCTTACCAATCGCCTCTGTGCATCAGGTCAACAACAAGTTAGCTAACACTCTCTATGGGTATTTCCTGGGGGATAGAATTGCATATCCGGTTGTTGAATACTTTGTGAGAACAAATTGGAAGAAATATGGTCTGCAGAAGACTATGATGAATTCGAATGGGTTTTTCTTCTTCAAGTTTGAAGATAGGAGGGGTATGAATAATATTCTTGAAGGGGGGCCATGGCTGATTCGTAATAAACCATTGTTTCTCAACACTTGGTCCCCTACAAACACCCTGAAAAAAGAAGATATTAAAAAGGTTGCGGTTTGGGTTAAATTGCATGACGTTCCGTTAGTGGCGTATACAGATGATGGGTTAAGCATGCTGGCTTCTAAAATTGGTTCGCCTATGCGGTTGGATTCGTATACAAGTGATATGTGTAATGAGGCTTGGGGAAGGAGCAGCTATGCTAGGGCTCTCATTGAAATATCGACTGATCATGACTTTAAAGAGGTTCTAACCATGGCTATTCCCGAGTTGGATGAAGGTAAGTATGTTACTGAGACTATTCGAGTGGAATATGAATGGATACCCCCAAGATGTGGCCACTGTCATGTGTTTGTACATGACTCTGAGGGATGTCCTAAATGCATTGGTTCGACATCGAAACATCCTACAAACAAGCCGAAAGTAGATGAGGATGGTTACACTGAAGTTAGGTCGAAAAAGAGTGCAAAGAAGAGTGGTTTTCAAGTTAATAACCTAAAACCCAAGTTTGAATATCGTCCTGTGGATAGGAAGAAAAAGACAGGGAGTTCTCCCTATGTAAATGAGCAAGGTACTAATTCGTCTAAGGTTCAAACTCATAACCCGTTTAGTGCTCTTGAAGTTGGTGGGGGGAATGGGGGTTCCTTACAGGGAAACAGAAAAGGGGGTCGTGGTCCAACGGAGGAGTCTGATGAGGATGAGGTAAAGGTGGTTTATGATGAAAGCAATGATTTTCTAACATCGGGCATGCATCCCACGTCTGCTCGGGAAGGGGCAAGCACCTCTCATACAAGGTTCTCCAATGGATAGAGTTCTGTTGGATCGGGCTAGGGGTTGCTTCTTGGGGGCAACTTCATTTTTGATGATGGTGGATGAAGATTTATTTTCTTAATTTTTGTCTTGTCTACTAGTTAGTCATTTTCATGACTGTATTAGACTAGGTTGATAGGGTATATTGGTTGTTTGACATTTTTGATTACATATATGGGGCCTGTCCTGTATATGAACTAGTGAGGAACTCATCCTCACTACTTGTAATTATTTGGCGGTTGACTATAATAGAATCACCGGGGTAACCCTTTACCCAAAATAATAGAAACGACGAAAATGCCGCCAAAAGCGAGACAGAACACTGGACTACCTGCCACCCCAAAGGAGTTGGCTCGACTCATAACCCAACACGTTAATACTGCCTTGGAACAGCGCGATGCTAACCAAAATTGTCACACCCCCAAAATCCACACGCGGAGTACCACCGCTTGGAGGCGTGACTGACCAGGATCAAGCCACCAATCATATTGAACATATAAGTAAATAATAAATGCCATTCATCAATACGACAGGTGTTTTCAAAACCAAACATAAACAAGTGTGTAGCGGAAGCAATAATGTAAAAACCCAACATAAGTATTAAGTTGAAATGTCATTAAAGAGTTTATCATAAAATCCACAATCCGTGCCCACAACGACCGCGCCTCCCGTGCAAGCTCCGTGGATACCTATGGTCCTGCAAGGCATGTAACAGAGAGTCAACAACTAGTTGAGCGAGTTCACAGTTGGTTGTTCAGTTATAGTAATCGTATTGTAAATCGTATGTTCGTTTAGTAACCAATATATCGTATGTACTTGAATCACAGTCTCCTAGACATGTGTGCGAAAATTGTGGGGGTTTCCCATGTTTTCTAGACTAGGTATATTTGTATCGCAGCCCACCCGGCATGTGTGCGAAGTTTAGAGTATGGTTCGCAGCCATTCCAGGCATGTGTGCGAAGATTAGTTCTATTATCGCAGCCATTCCTGGCGTGTGTGCGAAGAGAAGTATATGTATCACTAGTCTAGCAGTATCTACCAAAAACCTTCCTCTCCCGAGGCCTATGGTATGTAATTCCGATAACAATTTAAGCATAAGTAATCATCCAAACCCATTCCCAACCCCGGGAATCCCATGCCTTGGTAAGAGTGTGAACTCACATTGGTTTGCTCGGTATGCTAAGTTAAGTGCTCACAAGGAATCAATCAAAGCCTAGAGTATGCATGTATTCACAGTCAGTACATGTTTGTAAGGTTTCGCATGCAAAGTTCGTCACATAGTGTGTGTAACAGTTAACATCAGGCATTACAACCAGTTAATCATCTTCATACAATTCATGCTTGATAGGAAGAACAGGCAGTTAACATACTTCACCAAGTTAACACACTTAACAGGATTCACACACTAGCAATGTTACATGTCTAACTGAGTTAACATCTTTACAGTCATAACGGAGTTAACATGTTTAACTGGATTTACAATCTAACATAGTTTATCAACTAACAGAGTTATAAGCTACCAAAGTTGCGGCTCAGAATACTTGACTAGCACACATGTGACGATATCACATATGGGCCGAAATCCCTTACTTGGGCCGAAAACACATGGGTGACGAAATCCCTTTGGATTTCGTTGAGGTGTGTTTTCGTTGAAAGGGGGAGTGTTTTCGTTGAACATCATGATCATCAACAGCAACAGTTACGAAACAAAACCCTAATGGTCATCAAGCATAACAGTAAACATGTATCAAGATCTAACCAATCATTACATGCACAGTTTGACCCATCAGTTTATGTTGTGCCGCCTAAAACAAAACTTTGATTAATTATATGATTCCACAAAAGTCAAGTTCCCACAAGGATTAATCATTACCCTCTGACTCATAGCATCATAACTTTTATCAAAACCAACATCCATGACTGACAATAGTTAATGTTTACATGCTGTTATTTGATCTAATACGTGAAGTGGGCTGCAGCTTTATTCACATGACACATCCATTCTAACAAGTCACCAAGATTTAACACATAATGTCAAACAATCTAATCCACATAACAACATTCATCATATCAGAATCATTCACTAAAAGTCATCGGCACAAGACATGTTGTCGGTTCATCATCATCATCATCATGATAAACAATAATCAAAATTGAAAACCAAATACAATCACATGCTTTCTGAAAAAATCCATGTGCAATAATAAATGCTATGTCCGACAATATTAAGTGAATCCACTTTGGCTGCACTTTCGATATAAAGCACATGCATAATCAGTCATGACCTAATCGCATATATATTCAATCCATGAACAAAATTACCTAACTGTTACTACATAAAATCAAACAAATAATCACAAGTGTTTTTAATCCACTACACAAACAAGAATCACACTAACCGAGATAGAAACTAGTGGATTGATGGCACAAGAAGGTTTCGTAGGCTTGTAGTTGCCGTCACAGTTAGAGAAGTGTTCTAGGGTTTTGCCGATTAAAAGTTATCACGTAAAGGTTGGGAATATCATATAAGTGATCCACTACTGGGCCTAAAGCCCATTAGATTTCGTTGGTTTCCTGGTGGACGAAAACACTTTGTGTTTTCGGTCATGGGGTGTTTTCATAGGGGTGTTTGGCATGATTCAATTGTATTGATTATAATTTCACTAACATATTAATAACACAAAGCATAATATTACCACATCAATATATAAACACACTCAACACCCATCAAGTATAATATACCGACTACAATACGTTTTTAACATATTACAACGTGTCCGGTTGTGAAACAAACAAGTCGTGTATGAGACAATCTAAACAATTAACGTGCAATAGTGCGAAAATGGAATCTTGAAAACTCGAGTTGTCACATTATGCCCAACTTGAAAGAAATTTCGTCCCGAAATTTAGCACGTGGTTACTGAGGAAGCTAGTAGTGTTGCGTAGTTTTACTGGTTTTCCTGGGGTGTCACATCATCCCCCCGTTGATTTGGAATTTCGTCCCGAAATTCTGTAGTGGCTTCAGCCTCAGTAGTGGTTGCACTGTTTCCGAATAACTGGGGATATTTGAGTTTCATTTGATCTTCTCGTTCCCAAGTGAACTCTGGGCCACGACGGGAGTTCCAACGAACTCGAACAAGAGGTATTCTAGTGTGCTTGAGGACCTTGACATCCCGGTCCGTGATTTCAACTGGTTCCTCGACGAATCGCAACTGCTCGTCGATAGTGAGCTCCTTCAAAGGAACTATGAGGGTCTCATCTGACAGACACTTCTTCAGATTCGACACGTGAAAGACGTTGTGAACTGCACTGAGTTCAGCTGGTAAGTTCAGTCTGTAGGCCACTTTGCCTATTTTCTCAATGATTTTGAATGGTCTGACATATCGCGGATTGAGCTTGCCTCGTTTGCCAAAACTAACCACACCCTTCCAGGGTGAAACTTTGAGTAGCACTCGATCCCCAACCTGGAACTCGAGTGGTTTCCTGTCTTTATCGGCGTATACTTTCTGACGGTCACGAGCTGCCGCCATGTGTTGTCGTATTTGAGCAATCTTTTCTGTTGTGTCTACTACCAGTTCTGGACCAGTGATCTGACTATCTCCCACCTCTGCCCAACAAAGAGGTGACCGGCATTTACGCCCGTACAATGCCTCAAACGGAGCAACTTTAATGCTGGTGTGGTAGCTGTTATTGTACGAAAATTCCACAAGTGGCAGATGCTTTTCCCAGCCATTGCCAAAGTTAATTACACATGCATGAAGCATGTCTTCTAAAGTTTGAATAGTGCGCTCAGACTGCCCATCCGTCTGAGGGTGATAAGCTTTGCTCATATCTAAACGTGAGCCGAAAGATTTGTGCATCGCTTGCCAAAGTTCTGTAGTGAAACGTGCATCACGATCGGAAATAATAGAGGTTGGCACCCCGTGCCTCGAAACCACTTCCTTCAAGTAAACGTCTGCTAAAGTAGAGAACTTGTCTGTTTCCTTGATAGCCAAGAAGTGTGCAGACTTTGTGAGTCGATCCACGATCACCCAAATAGTGTCATTCCCACGTTGAGATCTAGGCAGGCCAGTAACAAAATCCATGGAAATTTGTTCCCATTTCCATTGTGGTATCTCAGGTTGTTGGAGTGGGCCTGAAGGTTTCTGATATTCCACTTTGACTCTCGCACAAGTCAAACACTTGCTAACGTAAGTTGCTATATGAGCTTTCATGCTAGGCCACCAATATGTAGTTCTCAAGTCGTGGTACATCTTATCCGAACCAGGATGTACTGAGTAGCGAGACTTATGCGCTTCATCCATTACAAGCTCGCGTAAGTTACCATAGAGTGGGACCCAAATGCGTCCTGTTACATAGTAGGTGCCGTCTGCCTTTTGTTCTAACCGTTGCCTTGAGCCACGTAGGGCTTCAGCCCTGACATTTTCTGGTTTCAATGCTTCTACCTGAGCATCTCGTATCTGAGATGGAAGGCTAGACTGAATAGTGAGTTGCAACGCTCGTACACGCCTAGGTGTAGTATCCTTTCGACTTAGGGCGACGGCCACCACATTGGCTTTGCCCGGATGGTACTTTATAGCACATTTGTAATCGTTCAACAATTCGACCCATCGACGTTGTCGCATGTTCAACTCTTTCTGTTTGAATATATGCTCGAGACTCCTGTGATCGGTGTAGATGGTGCACTTGGTACCGTACAGGTAGTGTCGTCATATCTTGAGCGCAAAAACAACAGCTCCCAGCTCTAAATCATGTGTAGTGTAATTCCGTTCGTGAATCTTAAGTTGGCGCGAAGCATAAGCAATGACTTTATCCCGTTGCATCAACACACATCCAAGACCTTGGATGGATGCGTCACAGTAGACTACAAAATCGTCCGTGCCTTCAGGCAATGAGAGGATAGGTGCGCTACAAAGTCTATCCTTTAAGTGCTGAAATGCTGTTTCCTGTGTATTACCCCAACGGTAAGCAACACCTTTCTGTGTCAGTAGTGTAAGCGGCTGTGCAATCTTTGAGAAGTCTTTGATGAACCGTCTGTAATAACCCGCCAAACCCAAGAATTGGCGTATTTCGGTTGGTGTGCGAGGTGCAGGCCAGTTCTTGATCGAATCTACCTTGGATGGATCAACATGAATCCCATCCTTGTTTACCACGTGGCCTAGGAAGTGGACTTCACGAAGCCAGTAGTCGCATTTGGAAAACTTGGCGTACAGCTGTTCCGTTCGAAGGAGTTCCAAAATAAGTCGTAAATGCTGCTCGTGTTCCTCCTGACTCTTCGAGTAGATCAGGATGTCATCGATGAAAACAATGACGAACCTGTCAAGATATGGTTTGCACACCCTGTTCATAAGATCCATGAAAACCGCAGGCACGTTTGTTAATCCGAATGGCATGACCAAAAACTCGTAATGGCCGTAGCGAGTTCTGAATGCTGTTTTGGAGACGTCCTCATCCCGGACTCTCGGTTGGTGATAACCCGATCTTAGATCAATCTTCGAGTAATAGCTCAACCCTTGCAACTGGTCGAATAAGTCATCGATACGTGGAAGAGGATAGCGATTCTTCACGGTCACCTTGTTCAGTTCGCGGTAATCAATGCACATGCGGAAGGTACCGTCTTTCTTCTTCACAAATAGTACTGGAGCTCCCCAAGGCGAAGAGCTAGGGCGAATGAAACGCTTTTCCAAGAGTTCTTGCAGTTGCTTAGACAGTTCTTCCAGTTCGGTTGGAGCTAAGCGATAAGGTGCTCGAGCTATAGGCGCTACTCCTGGAACTAGCTCGATCTGGAATTCGACCTGGCGATGAGGCGGTAGCCCAGGTAAATCTTCAGGAAACACTTGAGGAAAGTCGCATACTACTGGAATATCCTCAATCTTCTTCTCTTTCGTCGATGTATCTGTAACGAGTGCTAAAAGAGCTGTGTGGCCCTTTCGCAAACACTTCTGAGCCTTCAAGAAGGAGATGATGCCACTCACGACACCACTCTTGTCGCCTTGAACTTCGAGAGGTTCTTTTCCAGTACGGGGAATGTCACACCCCCAAAAAAAACCACACGCGGAGTACCACCGCTTGGAGGCGTGACATGACCAGGATCAAGCCACCAATCATATTGAACATAAGTATAAAGTAAAAGTCATTCATCAATACGATAGGTGTTTCCAAAACCAAATATAACAAGTGCATAGCGGAAGCAATAATGTAAAAACCCAACATAAGTATTAAGTACAAAATGTCATAATGTTTAACAACACATTCACGATCCATGTCCACAACGACCGTGCCTCCCGTGCAAGCTCCAAAAGTACCTAAGGTCCTACAAGGCATGTAACAGAGAGTCAACAACTAGTTGAGCGAGTCCACAGTTGGTTATTCAGTTATAGTGTTCGTATTGTAAATCGTAAGTTCGTTTAGAAATCATGTATCGTATGTAATAGCATCGCGGCCCTCTAGGCATGTTTGCGAAGTTTAGTGGGGGTTTCCCATATGTTCTCTAGACTAGGTATATTTGTATCGCGGCCCTCCAGGCATGTTTGCGAAGATTAAAGTATAGTTCGCGGCCATTCCAGGCATGTTTGCGAAGATTGTTCTAGTATCGCGGCCGATCCCGGCATGTGTGCGAAGAGAAGTATATGTATCACTAGTCTAGTAGTATCTACCATTGACCTTCCTTGCCCGAGGCCTATGGTATGTAATTCCGATAACTCTTAAGCATAAATAATCAATCAACCCATTCCCAACCCCGGGAATCCCATGCCTTGGTAGAAGTGTGAACTCACCTTGTTTCGCTCGGTATGCTAAGTATGTGCTCAAAGTAAATCAATCACGTCCTAAGGTACGCACGGATACAATAATCAGTTTATATTTACGAAGTTGGCACATAAGTATAATCATAGTGGACAACGCATCAAAAATCACCAAGTAGCACATTGCACGTATACATAATCAGGCGTTGCATCTAACAGCAGTTATTTAACTCAGTTAAGCTCAACAGAATCCAATTACCAACAATTTACCCAGTCGACGAAACACTTCTGTTTCGTCGATTACTCTTGGCGAAACACTCTGTTTCGTCAATTACTCTTGGCGAAACACTCTGTTTCGTCAATTACTCTTGGCGAAACACTCTGTTTCGTCGGTTCTGTAACAGCAATAAAAACAATGTCATAAAGAAATCCAATGCCCTAGTGGCCGACATCTAGCAATCACCACCCAACCTCATTGGACCTCCAATATCATCAACCGATTGGACCTCCAACATCATCAACCGATTGGACCTTTAGTATGAATTATCAACCCTACCAATCATCATCATTTAAATTCGGCGGTTCACAATTCCCCACCCATTGACCACCGATTTGTCCCACCAATCTCGATTTTAATAAACAACCCATGTTACTAACCATGAATCTTATCAAATCCAGCCGACAATTCCATGAGGTGTTCTTATTTTACAAAACAACAACATATATACAAACAATTAGCAAGTGAATCTTTGACTAACATATCCTGACAACGCACACATGGGCCGCAACTAAAAGCATTCATCAAACAGACTTTTTAATCAATAACAAGTAATCGATTCTGTATATACACACTAACCGAGATGAAAAGAACGATGAATAGGCTAAGGGGGGCTTCGAGAGTTCCAAACAGCCGTCACACAGAAGAGGGGCGCTCTAGGGTTTATATTTTGTTAACGTGTGACGAATGAGACAGTTCCGCGTAATTTATACGCGTACAAGAGAACTGGGCCCTAACGGGCTTCGCGTAATAATGGGCCGGCGAAACAGCCTGTTTCGTCGAGTTGGGTCATGGCGAATCACTTGATTTGTGGGGTCATTTCAGCTGTTAAACAGTTCAAGTGTTTTTCTAAAATACCAAGTCTCATGTTTTAATATTAATCACATACGTGCAAAAATTCACAATACCATACGTTTCATGTTATAATCTAAATCACATAAACATGTAACAATCATAGTGCCTTTCATTATAACATAGCGTGTATAGCTACAAGTCAAACAACAAAACAATCAAAGTCAACGTGCATTTAATGCGAAAGTGAAAGTCGGAAACTCGAGTTGTCACATTATCCCCAACTTGAAAGAAATTTCGTCCCGAAATTTAGCATGCGGGTACTGAGGAAGCTAGGTAAGTTGTATCGTTTACTAGTTTTCCTGGGGTGTCACATCATCCCCCCGTTGAGTTGGGATTTCGTCCCGTAATTCTGTAGTAGCTTCAGCCTCAGTAGTAGTAGCATTGTTTTCGAACAACTGGGGATATTTGAGTTCCATTTGGTCTTCTCGTTCCCAGGTATACCCTGGGCCACGACGGGAGTTCCAACGAACTCGAACAAGAGGTATTCTAGTGTTCTTGAGGACCTTAACATCCCGGTCCGTGATTTCAACAGGTTCCTCGACGAAGTGCAACCGTTCGTCGATAGTGAGTTCCTTCAAGGGAACTACGTGGGTCTCATCTGACGTACACTTCTTCAGATTCGACACGTGAAAGACGTTGTGAACTGCACTGAGTTCAGGTGGTAAGTTCAGTCTGTAGGCCACTTTGCCTATTTTCTCTGTAACTTCGAAAGGTCCGACATAACGCGGATTGAGCTTGCCTCGTTTGCCAAAACGAACCACACCCTTCCAGGGCGAAACTTTGAGTAGCGCTCGATCCCCAACTTGGAATTCGAGTAGTTTTCTATCTTTATCGGCGTATACTTTCTGACGGTCACGAGCTGCCGCCATGCGTTGTCGTATTTGAGCAATCTTTTCAGTAGTATCTACTACCATTTCTGGACCTGTGATTTGACTATCTCCCACCTCTGCCCAACAGAGAGGTGACCGGCATTTACGCCCGTACAATGCCTCGAATGGTGCAGTTTTAATGCTGGTGTGGTAGCTGTTATTGTACGAAAATTCCACAAGTGGCAGATGTTTTTCCCAGCCATTGCCAAAGTCAATTACGCACGCCCGAAGCATGTCTTCTAGAGTTTGAATAGTGCGCTCAGACTGCCCATCTGTCTGAGGATGATAAGCTGTGCTCATGTCTAAACGAGAGCCAAAAGATTTGTGCATTGCTTGCCACAGTTCTGAAGTAAAACGTGCATCACGATCAGAGATAATAGAGGTTGGCACCCCGTGCCTTGAGACCACTTCTTTCAAGTAGATGTCTGCTAAGGTAGAAAACTTGTCTGTTTCTTTGATGGCCAAAAAGTGAGCAGACTTTGTAAGCCGATCCACGATCACCCAAATAGTATCATTTCCGCGCTGAGATCTAGGTAAGCCTGTAACAAAATCCATGGAAATTTGCTCCCATTTCCATTGTGGTATCTCAGGTTGTTGGAGTGGTCCTGACGGTTTCTGATATTCTACCTTGACTCTCGCACAAGTCAAGCATTTGCTAACGTATGTGGCTATGTGGGCCTTCATGCTAGGCCACCAATATGTAGTTCTGATGTCGTGGTACATTTTATCTGCACCTGGATGTACCGAGTAACGGGACTTATGAGCTTCATCCATTACAAGCTCGCGTAAGTTACCATAGAGTGGGACCCAAATGCGTCATGTTACGTAATAAGCGCCGTCTGCCTTTTGTTCTAATCGTTGCCTTGAGCCACGTAAGGCTTCAGCCCTGACGTTGTCTGGTTTCAATGCTTCTACCTGAGCATCTCGTATCTGAGAAGGAAGGCTAGACTGGATAGTAAGTTGCAATGCTCGTACACGCCTAGGCGTAGTATCCTTTCGACTGAGGGCGTCGTCCACCACATTGGCTTTGCCCGGATGGTACTTTATAGCACATTCGTAATCGTTCAGTAGTTCGACCCATCTACGTTGTCGCATGTTCAATTCTTTCTGCTTGAAAATATGTTCGAGACTCTTGTGATCAGTGTATATAGTGCACTTGGTACCGTACAGGTAATGGCGCCATATCTTGAGTGCAAAAACAACCGCTCCCAGCTCTAAATCGTGTGTTGTGTAATTCTGTTCGTGAATCTTAAGTTGGCGCGAAGCATAAGCAATGACTTTATCCCGTTGCATCAATACACATCCAAGACCTTGGATAGATGCGTCACAGTAGACTACAAAATCGTCCGTGCCTTCAGGCAATGAGAGGATAGGTGCGCTACAGAGTCTATCCTTTAAGTGCTGAAACGCTGTTTCCTATGTATTACTCCAACGATAAGCAACACCTTTCTGTGTCAGCAATGTAAGCGGCTGTGCAATCTTTGAGAAGTCTTTGATGAATCGTCTATAATAACCCGCCAAACCCAAGAATTGGCGTATTTCGGTTGGTGTGCGAGGTGCAGGCCAGTTCTTGATCGAATCTACCTTGGATGGATCGACATGAATCCCATCCGTGTTTACCACGTGGCCTAGAAAGTGGACTTCACGAAGCCAGAAGTCGCATTTTGAAAACTTAGCGTATAGCTGTTCCGTTCGAAGAAGTTCCAAAATAAGTCGTAAGTGCTGCTCGTGTTCCCCCTGACTCTTCGAATAAATCAGGATGTCGTCGATGAAGACAATGACAAACTTGTCAAGATAGGGTTTGCACACCCTGTTCATAAGATCCATGAAAACCGCAGGCGCGTTCGTTAATCCAAATGGCATGACCAGAAACTCGTAGTGGCCGTAGCGTGTTCTGAACGCTGTTTTGGAGACGTCCTCATCCCGGACTCTCAGTTGATGGTAACCTGACCTCAGGTTAATCTTCGAGTAATAGCTCGACCCTTGCAACTGGTCAAATAAGTCGTCGATGCGTGGAAGTGGATAACGATTGTTTACGGTCACCTTGTTTAGTTCGCGGTAATCTATGCACATACGAAAGGTACCGTCTTTCTTCTTCACAAATAATACTGGAGCTCCCCAGGGCGAAGAGCTAGGACGTATGAAACCCTTTTCCAAGAGTTCTTGCAATTGCTTAGACAGTTCTTCCAGTTCAGTTGGAGCTAGGCGGTAAGGCGCTCGAGCTATGGGTGCTGCTCCTGGAGCTAGCTCGATATGAAATTCGACCTGGCGATGCGGCGGTAGTCCAGGTAACTCTTCAGGAAACACTTGAGGAAAGTCGCGTACTACAGGAATATCCCCAATCTTTTTCTCTGTCGTCGATGTATCAGTAACGAGTGCTAAAATAGCTATGTGGCCCTTTCGCAGACACTTCTGAGCCTTCAAGAAGGAGATGATGCCACTCACGACACCACTCTTGTCGCCTTGAACTTCGAGAGATTCTTTTCCAGTACGGGGAATACGAATGATCTTCTCCTTGCATAAGATCTCTGCTTGTTGTTGGGATAACCAATCCATACCAATGACGATATCAAAACTACTCAGAGTTATAGGAATGAGATCGATAGAGAAAGTCTGACCAGCGAGGATAAGATTACAACCCTGAACTATGTGTGTGGCCTCTAGACTTTTACCGTTAGCTAACTCTACGACATGTTTGGTGTTCAAAAGTGTTGGTGCGCGTTTAAGCATTTGACTAACTTTCAGAGACATATAACTGGTATCCGCACCCGAATCAAATAATACAGTAACATAAAAGTCGTCGAGAAGAAACTTACCCATAACCACATTAGGATCGTTCCTTGCATCACCCTGACCAATCACAAATGCACGACCCCTAGCACCATTGTCGTTGTTGTTTCCCCCATTGTTGTTCCCATTGCCCTGATTAGTGTTGTTGTTATTCTGATTCTGGTTTAACTGGGGGCAGTTCCGCTTGAAGTGACCTTCAGCCCCACACTGAAAGCAAGCCTTATTTCCTGGTTGTTGTTGCTGTGGCTGGTTTCGTGGAGCTAGTGGCTGTTGTTGCTGGTTCTGATTCGCAGGCCTTGAGCTCCTGCAATCTTTAGCCTCATGACCTACCCTTAGACATCTCTGATAGCGGCCTTTACGACACTGAACACTGTGGTGTTTGTTGCACCTGTTACACAGTGGATGATTTCCCCGATATCCACTCTGCCCCTGACCACCAGACGATTGCTGACTCGAACTCTGATACTCACTAGTCTTGTGCTGCTGCTGTGCTTGAGACTGTACAGTAGCTGAACCCTTGCTGGAATCCCCTTCCCATTTCCTCTTGTTGTCACTGGGTGTAGCAGGAGTAACTGGAGTGGTAGCGGTAGTAGTGGCGC
The DNA here is from genome assembly GCA_030545235.1 of Helianthus tuberosus. NCBI lineage: Eukaryota > Viridiplantae > Streptophyta > Magnoliopsida > Asterales > Asteraceae > Helianthus > Helianthus tuberosus. The sequence goes on from CM060405.1 coordinate 126,566,481, forward strand.
TGATACGTTTAGGCAGCCTGTTCTGTTCCACTGCCTGATCGGTGAGGCGATGGGCTAACTTGACAATCTGTTGAATGGTGCCAAGATTTGCTGAGGTTACATGACTTTGAATTTCCGGTACCAGACCATTGAGATATAGTTCGATACGCTTAATGGGAGGGTCTACCATAGTAGGACACAGAATAGCCAACTCATTCGATCTTCTGGTGTACGCTTCAATTTCTGACCCCGTCATTTTCAAGTGGTAAAACTCTACCTCCAGCTTATGAATATCATCACGGTTACAGTATTCCTCTTTGATCAACTCCTTGAAATCATTCCAGGGTGTGGCGTTAGCAACAGCCAACCCTAATATCTGAACTTGCGCATTCCACCAAGTCAGTGCAATGCCTTCTAGAGTACCAGTGGCGTACTTCACCCTGCGAGCCTCAGGGCATTCACACATTTCAAATACGGACTCGAGCTTTTCAAACCAATGGAGGAGTCCAACTGCTCCCTCCGTACCACTGAATGTAGTAGGACGACAGTCCATGAAAGTCTGGATGGTGCAAACAGGTGGCTGAGCGTGCTGACCTGTTGTGTATAAGAATCCAGGACAAGATTAAACACAAGAGTTGGTTTAGGAGTGTAGGATCTAAAGATCCTAGTGTGAGTTTACAACTGCAGGGTATACCTCCTGCTTGTGCGGCTGCAAGTGCCGCAGCAACTCTCTCGTTAATGAGAGCCGTCAATTGGGCTTGTGTCATGTTGATACGTCCAGACATGATCTTCATAGCAAAGATAACATAAGTGAGAGAGGTTCGCGAATAGTGCGATGGCAGAAGAAAATTAGCACACAAGTATTCTCAAGCAATAAGGGTTACGTGTATCTAAGCATACCATGAGCAAAGTTCTATGTAATTCTAGCAAGTAGGTAATAAAACATGTACCATATTACCTAGGATGTTGAGTCTTCCACGTGGAGCGAGGCGTCGTTGTGGATCGTTGAGCACTGTTCTGGTTATAGTCTGGTTTTAATAAAAAAACGTTTTCCCATTATTAAAACCGAGTTCTCTATAACCAATGGCTCTGATACCAATCTGTCACACCCCCAAAAAAAAAACCACACGCGGAGTACCACCGCTTGGAGGCGTGACATGACCAGGATCAAGCCACCAATCATATTGAACATAAGTATAAAGTAAAAGTCATTCATCAATACGATAGGTGTTTCCAAAACCAAATATAACAAGTGCATAGCGGAAGCAATAATGTAAAAACCCAACATAAGTATTAAGTACAAAATGTCATAATGTTTAACAACACATTCACGATCCATGTCCACAACGACCGTGCCTCCCGTGCAAGCTCCAAAAGTACCTAAGGTCCTGCAAGGCATGTAACAGAGAGTCAACAACTAGTTGAGCGAGTCCACAGTTGGTTATTCAGTTATAGTGTTCGTATTGTAAATCGTAAGTTCGTTTAGAAATCATGTATCGTATGTAATAGCATCGCGGCCCTCTAGGCATGTTTGCGAAGTTTAGTGGGGGTTTCCCATATGTTCTCTAGACTAGGTATATTTGTATCGCGGCCCTCCAAGCATGTTTGCGGAGATTAAAGTATAGTTCGCGGCCATTCCAGGCATGTTTGCGAAGATTGTTCTAGTATCGCGGCCGATCCCGGCATGTGTGCGAAGAGAAGTATATGTATCACTAGTCTAGTAGTATCTACCATTGACCTTCCTTGCCCGAGGCCTATGGTATGTAATTCCGATAACTCTTAAGCATAAATAATCAATCAACCCATTCCCAACCCCGGGAATCCCATGCCTTGGTAGAAGTGTGAACTCACCTTGTTTCGCTCGGTATGCTAAGTATGTGCTCAAAGTAAATCAATCACGTCCTAAGGTACGCACGGATACAATAATCAGTTTATATTTACGAAGTTGGCACATAAGTATAATCATAGTGGACAACGCATCAAAAATCACCAAGTAGCACATTGCACGTATACATAATCAGGCGTTGCATCTAACAGCAGTTATTTAACTCAGTTATGCTCAACAGAATCCAATTACCAACAATTTACCCAGTCGACGAAACACTTCTGTTTCGTCGATTACTCTTGGCGAAACACTCTGTTTCGTCAATTACTCTTGGCGAAACACTCTGTTTCGTCGGTTCTGTAACAGCAATAAAAACAATGTCATAAAGAAATCCAATGCCCTAGTGGCCGACATCTAGCAATCACCACCCAACCTCATTGGACCTCCAATATCATCAACCGATTGGACCTCCAACATCATCAACCGATTGGACCTTTAGTATGAATTATCAACCCTACCAAACATCATCATTTAAATTCGGCGGTTCACAATTCCCCACCCATTGACCACCGATTTGTCCCACCAATCTCGATTTTAATAAACAACCCATGTTACTAACCATGAATCTTATCAAATCCAGCCGACAATTCCATGAGGTGTTCTTATTTTACAAAACAATAACATATATACAAACAATTAGCAAGTGAATCTTTGACTAACATATCCTGACAACGCACACATGGGCCGCAACTAAAAGCATTCATCAAACAGACTTTTTAATCAATAACAAGTAATCGATTCTGTATATACACACTAACCGAGATGAAAAGAACGATGAATAGGCTAAGGGGGGCTTCGAGAGTTCCAAACAGCCGTCACACAGAAGAGGGGCGCTCTAGGGTTTATATTTTGTTAACGTGTGACGAATGAGACAGTTCCGCGTAATTTATACGCGTACAAGAGAACTGGGCCCTAACGGGCTTCGCGTAATAATGGGCCGGCGAAACAGCCTGTTTCGTCGAGTTGGGTCATGGCGAATCACTTGATTTGTCGGGTCATTTCAGCTGTTAAACAGTTCAAGTGTTTTTCTAAAATACCAAGTCTCATGTCTTAATATTAATCACATACGTGCAAAAATTCACAATACCATACGTTTCATGTTATAATCTAAATCACATAAACATGTAACAATCATAGTGCCTTTCATTATAACATAGCGTGTATAGCTACAAGTCAAACAACAAAACAATCAAAGTCAACGTGCATTTAATGCGAAAGTGAAAGTCGGAAACTCGAGTTGTCACAGGGAATGCGAATGATCTTCTCCTTGCATAGGATCTCTGCTTGTTGTTGAGATAACCAATCCATACCAATGACGATGTCGAAACTACCCAGAGTTATAGGAATGAGATCGATAGAGAAAGTCTGACCAGCGAGGATAAGATTACAACCCTGAACTATGTGTGTGGCCTCAAGACTTTTACCGTTAGCTAACTCTACGACATGTTTGGTGTTCAAAAGTGTTGGTGTGCGTTTAAGCATTTGACTAACTTTCAGAGACATATAACTGGTATCCGCACCCGAATCAAATAATACAGTAACATAAAAGTCGTCGAGAAGAAACTTACCCATAACCACATTAGGATCGTTCCTTGCATCACCCTGACCAATCACAAAAGCACGACCCATAGCACCATTGTTGTTGTTGTTTCCCCCATTGTTATTCCCATTGCCCTGATTATTGTTGTTGTTATTCTGATTCTGGTTTAACTGGGGGCAGTCCCGCTTGAAGTGGCCCTCAGCCCCACATTGAAAGCATCCCCTATTGCCTCGTTGTTGTTGTTGTTGCTGGTTTCGTGGAGCTGGTGGCTGTTGTTGCTGGTTCTGATTCGCAGGCCTTGAGCTCCTGCAATCTTTAGCTTCATGACCTATCTTGAGACATCTCTGACAGTGGTCGTTGCGACAATGACCACTGTGGTGTCTGTTGCACCTGTTACACAGTGGGTGAATTCTCCGATATCCACCCTGCCCCTGACCACCAGAAGATTGCTGACTCGGACTCTGGTAAGCATTAGTCTTGCGCTGCTGCTGTGCTTGAGACTGAACAGTGCTGGAATCCCCCTCCCATTTCCGCTTGTTGTCACTGGGAGTAGCAGGAGTAGCTGAAGTGGTAGCGGTAGTAGTAGCGTTGATACGTTTAGGCAGCCTGCCCTGTTCCACTGCCTGATCGGTGAGGCGATGTGCTAACTTGACGATCTGTTGAACGGTGCCCAGATTCGCTGAGGTTACATGGCTTTGAATCTCCGGCACTAGACCCTTGAGATACAGTTCGATACGCTTAATGGGAGGGTCTACCATAGTGGGACACAAAATAGCCAACTCATTCGATCTTTTGGTGTACGCTTCAATTTCCGATCCCGTCATCTGCAAATTGTAAAACTCTACCTCCAGTTTATGAATGTCATCAAGGCTACAGTATTCCTCTTTGATCAACTCTTTGAAATCGTTCCAGGGTGTGCCGTTAGCAACTGCCAACCCTAACATCTGAACTTGCACCTTCCACCAAGTCAGCGCAATGCCTTCTAGAGTACCAGTGGCGTACTTCACCCTGCGAGCCTCAGGGCATTCACACATCTCAAAAACGGACTCGAGCTTTTCAAACCAATGGAGGAGTCCAACTGCTCCTTCCGTGCCACTGAATGTGCTAGGACGACAGTCCATGAAAGTCTTGAAGGTGCAAACAGGTGGTTGACCTGTTGTGTATAAGAATCAGGACAAGGTTAAACACAAGAGTTGGATTAGGAGTGTAGGATCTAAAGATCCTAGTGTGAGTTACAACTGCAGGGTATACCTCCTACTTGTGCAGCTGCAAGTGCCGCAGCAACTTGTTCGTTAATGAGAGCCGTCAACTGGGCTTGTGTCATGTTAATGCGTCCAGCCATGATCTTCATAGCAAAGATAACATGAGTAAGAGAGGTTCGCGAATAGTGCGATGACAGAAGAGAGTGAGCACACAAGTATTCTCAAGCAATAGGGGTTATGTGTATCTAAGCATACCATGAGCAAAGTTCTATGTAATTCTAGCAAGTAGGCAATAAAACATATACCATATTACCTAGAATGTTGAGTCTTGTACATGGAGCGAGACGTCGTTGTGGATCGTCGAGCACTGTACAGGTTATAGTCTGGTTTTAATAAAAACGTTTTCCCCTTATTAAAACCGAGTTCTCTATAACCAATGGCTCTGATACCAATCTGTCACACCCCCAAAATCCACACGCGGAGTACCACCGCTTGGAGGCGTGACTGACAAGGATCAAGCCACCAATCATATTGAACATATAAGTAAATAGTAAATGCCATTCATCAATACGACAAGTGTTTTCAAAACCAAACATAAACAAGTGTGTAGCGGAAGCAATAATGTAAAAACCCAACATAAGTATTAAGTTGAAATGTCATAAAAGAGTTTATCATAAAATCCACAATCCGTGCCCACAACGACCGCGCCTCCCGTGCAAGCTCCGTGGATACCTATGGTCTTGCAAGGCATGTAACAGAGAGTCAACAACTAGTTGAGCGAGTTCACAGTTGGTTGTTCAGTTATAGTAATCGTATTGTAAATCGTATGTTCGTTTAGTAACCCATATATCGTATGTACTTGAATCGCAGTCTCCTAGACATGTGTGCGAAGATTGTGGGGGTTTCCCATGTTTTCTAGACTAGGTATATTTGTATCGCAGCCCACCCGGCATGTGTGCGAAGTTTAGAGTATGGTTCGCAGCCATTCCAGGCATGTGTGCAAAGATTAGTTCTATTATCGCAGCCATTACCGGCGTGTGTGCGAAGAGAAGTATATGTATCACTAGTCTAGCAGTATCTACCAATAACCTTCCTCTCCCGAGGCCTATGGTATGTAATTCCGATAACAATTTAAGCATAAGTAATCATCCAAACCCATTCCCAACCCCGGGAATCCCATACCTTGGTAAGAGTGTGAACTCACCTTGGTTTGCTCGGTATGCTAAGTTAAGTGCTCACAAGGAATCAATCAAAGCCTAGAGTATGCATGTATTCACAGTCAGTACATGTTTGTAAGGTTTCGCATGCAAAGTTCGTCACATAGTGTGTGTAACAGTTAACATCAGGCATTACAACCAGTTAATCATCTTCATATAATTCATGCTTGATAGGAAGAACAGGCAGTTAACATACTTCACCAAGTTAACACACTTAACAGGATTCACACACTAGCAATGTTACATGTCTAACTGAGTTAACATCTTTACAGTCATAACGGAGTTAACATGTTTAACTGGATTTACAATCTAACATAGTTTATCAACTAACAGAGTTTATAAGCTACCAAAGTTGCGGCTCAGAATACTTGACTAGCACACATGTGACGAAATCACATATGGGCCGAAATCCCTTACTTGGGCCGAAAACACATGGGTGACGAAATCCCTTTGGATTTCGTTGAGGTGTGTTTTCGTTGAAAGGGGGAGTGTTTTCGTTGAACATCATGATCATCAACAGCAACAGTTACGAAACAAAACCCTAATGGTCATCAAGCATAACAGTAAACATGTATCAAGATCTAACCAATCATTACATGCACAGTTTGACCCATCAGTTTATGTTGTGCCGCCTAAAACAAAACTTTGATTAATTATATGATTCCACAAAAGTCAAGTTCCCACAAGGATTAATCATTACCCTCTGACTCATAGCATCATAACTTTTATCAAAACCAACATCCATGTAACATCTGTGCTTGTAATCATTATGAACAGTTCTATTATCAATAAAACAATGTTATTTGATCCCAATGTTTGTTTGGTTGTGTTTTACATTTTTCATGTTTTGACTTTTATTCAATTTCAAACTCTATATCGCTTTCTGGAGAGTTATATGCAAACTGGTGCGTAAACGTAAACAGTTTAACGCGACAAATACTCCGGAACATCATCATATACTTAACATACCTTAAATAACCTTTACATAACTTAGAAATAAGTTTTGAAGGCTTTGGTATGGCAAAAACAAGTTAATTCGCTTACAGGGACTAAACTTGACAAACTACGAAAGTATGCCAATTTGAACTGTAACAGACATTCCGGAACATGACCATAAGTTAAACACACCTTAAATATGCTTTACATAGCTTAGAAATAGGCTTTGAGGTGTTCGGTGTGCTAAAATAAACTTTTGGGTCATTCAGGGACTAAAAGTGTCAAAAAAATGCACAAGTTTGCATTTTCGCGCATAACTTACTGTCTGAATACATCCGGACATCCAAAAATTTATGTAAGCACTAAAATATTTTATTTTAGTGTTTGGCATGAGAAAAATCCATTCGTCACGCAATTTGGATCGTTTTTCACGCTTATGCGCATTCCGTCGTAATTAACCGAACAACGCGATTGTACGGCTAAACGAACTGACATCCGGCATATTTTTGAGCATGTTTCATGTTCCCTATACTTTAACATCCTTGTGAAGCTTAAAAATGGGCTTGACGGGTGTTAGAAGTGCCAAAACACGACGATACGCGCTCAGGAACCAAAACTGCAAAACTGCAAAAAAAAAAATATATAAAAAAAAATTAAATAAATAAAAAAATGCAGCAAAAGCCATTTTAAACATAAGTTAGCAGCCCCTAACACTTCCCAAAGGTCAGGTGCCACATGTTAATCTCCTATGGTGGCCAAAATTAGTTACCACAACATTTTGACAAGTGTACGGCCTAGATCGTGCCCCCTTTTCCAAGAAACGATCCTAACGGTTGTGGGTTTACTATAAATACCCAACCCATTTTCACTCATTCCTCACTAGAATCTGATCTAAAAGACTCTAAGTTGAAACCATTGTTTCATACCTGAGTTATTTGGATCTAGATTAGCATTCGGGGACCTTTCGTAAGTATTCTTTCGTTCTTTTATCGCTTTCGAGTCCGAAAGTCAAACTTTGTTTGACTTTCTGCATTGACCAGTTTATGGTCGATGCGAAGTTCATTTGAACTTCATAACGTGAGCGTGATCACGATGGTTATAGTCCCTAGTGACTATACCTACTGATTACCACGTTATCTAGGCTCAGTGACGAGTCGTAGTTTCGGTCAGAATACGTATTCTTGCGTATTTTGTAACCAAACTACTTATGGGTATCAAAACCGTTTGTTTTGATACCAAACCTGTTTTCTAAACTTAGTTAAGCATGTTTTAACATGCTTAGCTCGTCACTTTTAGTTGTGCTTGCATAGGGTCGTAAGGTAAGCGATCTAAACAATCGCTTATACTTTCAAACCCGACCCATTTGGTCGATCATTAGGATCCGACCAAATACATTAGGTGACCATAGTATATAGGGAATAACCCTCTGAGGTTATACCTTATGGTCGCTACGTTTAAGTAGTTGTATGATAGGTAATTTATATGCCTTAGGTAAATTACCAAAATACCCCTTTATGCCAAAATTCATTTTTAAACATATGTAACATAACTTTTGACATCTAAACTGATTTGACAACCATATTAGACATGTTAAGGCATATATTACTTGTCATAGGACTAGTTAGGCGGTCCGAACGCGTTTCACGCGAACGACGCGTTAAAGTAGCATAAGCTACCTAAACGGGTCGTAATGGGTCACAAGCACTTAGGATAGGTTTCATTTAGTATGTAGGCTTTGTTAAACCATACTACATGAGTTCCCATACTCATTTGGTTTACGAACCCTCATTCTATCCGATCTTCCGATTTAGGTCCGGTTTATTAATGTAGTTACCTATATTAGGTGCCGTTTGATATTCCGAGATCTCTAGCATTGCTTGGTTGTTATCTTAGGACTTCTGAGCAATCTCAAGTGAGTACATAGAACCCCCCTCTTTTTACATGTTTTCAAGGTGTTTATGTGAGTACATAGACCCCTCTTTTACTGTTTTCCAAACATTTTGGGGTGGAACACATGTGCCTACTTGTTACTTTCATGCTTTCCTGTTTTCACATCATATACCTGCTAAGTTTGTTAGTACATTATAGTACATGATTTCATTACATTTCATGCTATGTATGTCCATTGTGTGCATACTTAGTACATTGTTTTACTTTACATTTCTGCTATGTATGTTGACTGATAGCATGCTAGCGCATTGATTTACATGACTTTCTGCTTTGTATGTTAACTTAGCATACTTAGTGCATTATTTTCATATAACATGTTCACTTTTGCTATGACATTTGGTTTGCACAAACGAGACTATTATACGTTCATTAACATTAGCTACGCCGCTCGGTAGTAAGTACTGGTACCATAGGACTTGACAAATCCCATTCCTGACATCCCGGGTTTGTTTGGATGTAAGGAATGACTGAATCCGAAAACATTTCTTTTGATAACCTTGACTGAAAGGGTTATCCGACTGTCTCAAGGCTTGAATGTATGCGTTAACTTACCACATAAATGTTTGTATCAATGTAACATGCATTACTTTATAAAACATAACTTTTTGATACATTCAAAATACTTTGTTTTGTACATTTCTACATTTGGACTATTTGACAATACTTTACTTACAAGACATAACATTTGTTACACATTACTTGACTACTTTTGGACTATCAACATTTGACATGGTTTATACAAGGACTTTTGACAATTAGTTTAAACATAGACATTATACATTGTTGGTTGGTTAAGTGACTTAAGTAACGAAATGTGAGTAATATGACACAAGCATGGTGGATACGCCGCTGGTACTTCCTATATATAAGTGTTTGTATTATATTACATATCATAGAGTTATTTAAATCATTGATTTTGGACTTATACATTTTATACAAGTAACATGTTTTCACAAGACTTTGTTTTACAATACGGTTTATTTTATACAACTTATTTTACATGGTTATTCATTTAACCATACATTATTCTTTTACTTATACATATCATCTGAACTTATTGTTTTTCAAGCGATTTACAAAACAAATCAAATTACAAGGTTCATGACTAAACATTTTCTTAAACTTAAGTCATGAATCTTATTTTCACAAACCTATGTATCTCACAGGCATTTTTATGCTGACGTACCTATTTTCACATGTGTTTTCAGGAGCTTTTCCGTAGGATGATGATCGTGACACTAGGGCGGACCTGTGCCTTAGAGATTTAAAATGAAGAAAGACTTAGTTTAATTATGTTCTGAACTCTTTAATTTCTGTTTAAGACAATGAAACTCTTATGTTAATAAATAAAATACAACTTTGAATGCCATGGTTATGAAACAATTAATTCTGTTACAACACTCCCCGACGTTTTCCGCCACGTCTTGTATGTTATACGTGGTCGGGGTGTGACAGAAGAGTTGGTATCAGAGCCAATGGTTATAGGGAATTAGGTTATTAGTAATGCTTTGACCTAGACTATAACCTTTCTAGGACCCTAACACAAGTTGTCTTGTGTTTAGATTTTAAAACATGTACATCACCTATCCTTAGGTGATTATCAAAACAAGAAACCAAATTTTTCGAAACGATTTTTGAAAAACAATCATCTGTTTTTGGATGATTTATTACAAGGTTTTGAACCCTCTTTTGTAAGGTTTTGAACCCTTCCAGTTTGACTAAATTTTTGGCCTTGTGACTTCAAATTTTCAAAATCTCGTCAACGTTTTGGGTTTTAAATAATGTGAACACGTGCAAACTAGAAGAGTGAATGCCTGTATTCTGGGTTTTCTGTCTAGGCAAGCACTTCGTATACATCTCATCAGACGCAAGACCAGATGTGCTTACCTGGGAATTCTTGGGATGAGTGTTCACTTATAGGCGAGCATGTCTTCGTGATACATTATTTTTTATCCATTTACTTTGATTAGTCACTGTGCGTCGTTTGTTTGCTTGGTAATGCGGACAAATGACCACCATCTTTGCTTTTGTTAATTTTGTTTCATCTCATTCTTTCCATCCAATCATCTCACTCGTTTCCTTTCATGTTTTCCTCTTTTAGAATGCCTCCTCGACGCGAAAACCAAATAGCGACTGCTGAACTGGCAGAAATCATTGCGCAGCAGATGGCTGCTCAATTCCCAAATCTCTTTGCTCAATGGCAACAGGCCAACAACAACAACAATGCTCCATGCAAATACAAGGATTTTAACTCGGCTAAACCACTCAAGTTTAGTGGTTCTGAGGGAGCGACTGGGCTTCTTCAATGGTTTGAGAGTATTGAGAATACTTTCCGCCATGTGCAGTGTCCGGATAATCGCAAGGTCGAGTTTTCTACGAGCGTATTTCAGAAGAGGGCTCTCACATGGTGGAACGGGGTTATGAGGGACAGGGGTGCAGAAGTTGCTCTAGCACAGACATGGGCTCAACTCAGGGCCCTTATGATGAGGGAATTCTGTCCTCGCCATGAACAACGAGCGTTGGAGAAAGAGTTTGATAATTTGAAACAAGATAGTGGTGAGCACAGGGCATATACTGACAGGTTTGAGGAGTTGAGTCTGCTTTGCCTAACTATGGTTACCCCACTCTACAAGGCTATCGAAAGGTACATCGACGGCCTACCTGACTCAGTACAAGACATCCTTACTGGGAGTAACCCTACCACACTCCGTCAGGCGATCGAGTTAGCAGCGACATTGACTGAGTCGCAGGTTCGAAAGGGAAAGCCGCATAAAAAGGGTGACAAGGGTAAGAAGCAGGTGTCTGATAAGGAAGATAGCAAGAAAAGTCAAAACAAGAAGGGAAAGAATTCTGGAGGGTCTAGGAAGCGGAAGGCTTCCCAAAACTATGCCGTTACTGCACAGGCCCAAGCTGCACCAAATCAGCCTGCGCAACCACTAGCCAAGAAGCCTTATCTTGGCACTGCACCTTTCTGCAACAGGTGTAACGGCCATCATCAACCACACCTCCAGTGTCGTCAGTGCACCAACTGCGGAAGATCTGGTCATCTTACTGCCGCCTGCCGCATTCCTGTTAACCAGAACCAGGCAGTTCAGAACCCGGCTCAACAAGTTGCTCAGCCTCTTGCTCAGCAACAAGGTCAAGCTGCACGACCTCATTTTCCTCCTGGTTCGTGCTATAATTGTGGGGATCTGACCCACTACAGGAACCGGTGCCCAAGGCTAGCCAACCAAAATCAGAATCAGAACCAAAATCAGGCTCAGGCTCGAGGGCGAGCTTTTAACTTGAATGCCCAAGAGGCGCAGGCGGACGATAATGTGGTGAATGGTACGTTCTTTATTAATAATCAGCCTGCATCTGTTCTTTTTTATTCGGGTGCCGACAAGAGTTTTGTGTCATTGTCTTTTGAGCCATTACTTCGCGTGTCTAGAACAAAACTAGGTAAACCTTTGACAGTAGAAGTTGCTAGTGGTGAACCCATTGTTCTTGACTCTATTCTTCACAACTGCCAGTTGAACCTTAACGATCATCTTTTTCCTATTAACCTCACGCCTATGCAACTTGGAAGCTTCAACGTCATTGTGGGTATGGATTGGTTATCCAAGTATCACGCTGAGATAGTTTGTTCTGAGAAGATTGTTCGTGTGCCGCTTTCGACAGGCGAGATCCTACAGGTTAAAGGTGAGAAACCTGCCGGTGGTCTCAAACTCATGTCTTGTTTTAAAGCTCGGAAGTATCTGCGGAAGAACTATGTGGCTTTCTTAGCACATGTTACAACAGATAAAGGCAAGGGTAAGTCTATTTCAGATATTCCTGTCGTTCGGGATTATTCTGAAGTTTTCCCTGAAGAGTTACCTGGTCTACCCCCAGCACGCCAAGTCGAGTTCCGCATTGATCTCGTACCTGGTGCAAATCCCATTGCCAGAGCTCCATATCGTCTTGCACCGTCTGAGATGCAAGAGTTGTCTAAGCAGCTTCAGGAGCTTTCTGACAAAGGCTTTATCCGTCCCAGCTTTTCACCCTGGGGTGCTCCCGTTCTTTTTGTCAAGAAGAAGGATGGATCCTTTAGGATGTGTATCGATTATCGTGAGCTTAACAAGCTTACTATCAAAAATCGATATCCCCTACCGCGCATAGACGATCTCTTTGATCAATTACAGGGCGCTTCTTATTTTTCGAAGATTGATCTACGTTCCGGATATCATCAACTTCGGGTGCATGAAGAAGATATTCCCAAGACAGCATTCCGCACTCGTTATGGGCATTATGAATTCACAGTCATGCCATTCGGTTTAACTAATGCTCCCGCTGTTTTCATGGACTTAATGAATAGGGTCTGCAAACCTTATTTGGATCAGTTCGTTATTGTTTTTATTGACGACATCTTGATTTATTCTAAGACGCGAGCTGATCACGAGCAACATCTTCGTCTTACTTTGGAACTCCTAAAGAAAGAGCAACTTTTCGCCAAATTCTCCAAGTGTGAATTCTGGCTTAAAGAAGTTCAATTTTTAGGACACATCATCAACGAACAAGGTATTCATGTAGATCCCACTAAGATCAGTGCGATCAAGGATTGGGATACGCCTACTACTCCTACTGAAGTTCGTTCTTTTCTTGGTCTAGTGGGTTATTATCGCCGCTTCATTGAGAACTTCTCAAAGATTGCAGTTCCTCTAACTGCTTTTGTGACACCCGTGTCACTGCGACCATCAAACAAATGCCAAACCAATGAAATATTGTATTTCATACTTGGGATTTGTAAAAATATGTGTATCGATTGCACATATCAACTCTTGTCCGATTTCAAGCTCTAAATCGCTTTCTGGAAGGTTATACGCGCACTGATGCGTAAATATAACCAGTTTAATGCAACGAACACTCCGGAATAGTGAAATAGGCTTAACATACCTTAAATAACCTTTACATAACTTAGATATAAGTTTTGGAAGGTTTGGTGTGGTGAAATCAAAGTTTAATCGCTTACAGGGACTAAATTTGACAAACTGCGAAAGTATGCCAATTTGAACTGTAACAGACATTCCGATACATGACCATAAGTTAAACATAGCATAAATATCCTTTACATAGCTTAGAAATAGGCTTTGAGGTGTTCGGTATGCTAAAATAAACTTTTGTGTCATTCAGGGACTAAAAGTGTCAAAAAGTGCACAAGTTTGCATTTTCGCGCATAACTTACGTTCTGAATACATCCGGACATCCAAAAATTTATGTAAGCATGACTATATTATATTTTAGTGTTCGCCATAAGAAAAATCCATTCGTTTCGTCATTTGGATCGTTTTTCGCGCTTGTGCGCATTCCGTCGTAATTAAGCGAACATCGCGTTCGTACGACCAAACGAACCATCATCCGTGATATTTTTGAGCATGTTTTGAGTTCCCTATACTTTAACTTCATTTTAGAGCCTTGAAATGAGGTTAACGGGGTTCAAACGCATCGAAAAAGGCCTTAAAACACCACAGGGACCAAAACTGTAAATTTTGAAACTTTTCTGAAGCTGGTACATGCTAGCGTAGCGCGAGCCCTATAGGCTTTACCAGTCGCGCTACGCGACTGACTATGCTGGACAGAAAACATGCAGAAAACTCAGTTTTGCGTTTTCGGGACCAGATTCGATGTATTAGCCGTTGTTTAATTCACAACCACACATTCTAACTTGCTTAGTCAGCGGATAAGGATGGAATTTTGGCACCATAACTTTGCAACACATGTATGGATGGAATTTAAACACCTAAACACCATAACTTTGCAACACATGTATGGATGGAATTTAAACACCTAAACACCATAACTTTGCAACACATGTACGGATGGGATTAAGGCACGTTTTCCATGAAACGATCTTAACGATTCGGGTATTCCTATAAATACCCCATACCCCCCATTGCTAAAATCACTAGAATTCTGATTTGAGAACCTCTAAGTTGAAACCATTGTTTCATACCTGAGATTCTTGAATCGGGATTAGCATTCGGGGACCCTTCGTAAGTATTCTTTCGTTCTTTTCCTTATTTTACTGCTTTTCGAGTCAGAAAGTCAAACTTTGTTTGACTTTCAGCGTTGACCAGTAATGGTCAATGCGAAGTTCGCTAGAACTTCGCAACGTGATTGTAATCACGATGGTCATAGTCCCTTGGGACTATGCCTACTGATTACCACGTTGTCTAGGGTCGTAGGGTAAGCGATCTAATAAATCGCTTATACCTCGAACCCGACCCAGTTTGGTCGATCATTTAGGATCCGACCAAACACATTAGGTGACCATAGTAGGTAGGGAATAACCTTCCGAGGTTATACCCTATGGTCACATCGTTTAAGTAGTTGTATGATAGGTAGTTTATATGCCTTAGGTAAATTACCAGAATACCCTTTTCATGTATAATTGGTAATTAAGCATATGTAACCTAAACCTTTGTCACATAACTGATTATGTAACATGTTTAGGCATATAACACTTGTCATAGGACTAGTTAGGCGGTCCGAACGCGTTTCACGCGAACGACGCGTTAAAGTAGCATAAGCTACCTAAACGGGTCGTAATGGGTCGTAGACACTTAGGTTAAGTTTCATTTAGTATGTAGGCTTTGATTAACCATATCACATGAGTTCCTACACTCATTTGGTTTACAAACCCTCATGCTACCCAGTCTTCCGATTTAGGTCCGGTTTATTAATGTAATTACCTATATTAGGTGCCGTTTGATATTCTGCGATCTCTAGCTTTGCTTGGTGGTTATCCTAGGACTTCTGAGCAATCTCAAGTGATTACATAGACCCCTCTTTTACTGTTTTCCAAACTGTTTTGGGGTGGAACACATGTGCCTACTTGTTACTTTCATGCTTTCCTGTTTTCACATCATATACTGCTATGTTCGTTAGTACATTATAACTTTGATTTAAACCAAGTTTTACTTCAATACTTAGTTTTTGTGCATATGGTTTAGTTGAGACATTTCACTTGCCATACATGACATTTTGACATAGATATTTGACATGGATATTTGACATAGACATTTGACATGGATATTTGACATAGACATTTTGATATGATTTACATCTTGACATGAACACTTTGACATATTACCCAATACATTTGACAATTGATTTAAACATAGACTTCTTACATTGGTTGGTTTGGTTTGATTAAATGATTAAGTAACGATGCGTGTGTAATATGATACAAGCATGGTGGATACGCCGCTGGTACTTCCTATATATAAGTGTTTGTATGGTATTACATATCATAGCGTTATTTGAATCATTTCAGTTTGAGACATAGAACATTTTATACAAATAACATACTTTTCACAAGACATTGATTTATAAACATCTTATCTTATGCAAACATATTTTACTTGGTTATTCATTTAACCTTACATTTATTTATACTTATCATCTGATCTTATCGATTTTCAAATGATTTACAAAGCAAAGCAAATAACAAGGTTCATGACTAAACATTTTCTCAAACATAAGTCATGAAACCTATTTTCACAAAACCTATGTATCTCACAGGCATTTTTATGCTGACGTACCTATTTTCACATGTGTTTTTCAGGAGCTGTTGCATAAGATGATCAAGATACACATAGGCAGACTTGGGCTTTAGTGACAATAAAAGATGCAAGACTAGTTAATTATGTTGTATTTCTTTGTTTGTTAAGACATTGTAACACCTTTAATCAATAAAACGAAACTTCAATTGCCATGGATTTGAAACAATTAATTCTGTTACAACACTCCCCGTTGTTTCCGCCACGTTTTGTATGTTCTACGTGGTCGGGGTGTGACAGAAAAGATGGTATCAGAGCCAATGGTTATAGGGAATTAGGTTATTAGTAATGCTTTGACCTAGTCTATAACTTTCTTAGGACCCTAACGCGAGTTTACTTGCGTTTAGTCATAAAACAATACCGTCACCTATCCTTAGGCGACGACCACAACAAGAACATAAATTTCAAAACTGCTTTGAAAACTAATCATCTGTTCTAGGATGATTGATTACTAGGTTTTGAACCCTCTATTATAAGGTTTTGAACTCTCTGTTATACGTTTTTGAACCCCTTTGAGTTTTCAAAACTCTCGTCAAGGTTTTGGGTTTTTAATAATGTGAACACGTGCAAACTGGAAGGGTGAATGCCTGTATTCTGGGTTTTCTGTCTAGGCAAGCACTTCGTATACATCTCAACAGACGCGAGACCAGTTGTGCTTACCTGGGAATTCTTGGGATGAGTGTTCACTTATAGGTGAGCATGTCTTCGCGATACATTATTTTTGACCTATTTACTTTGATTAATCACCAGGGTCGTTTGTTGCTTTGTAGTAACAAACAAATGACCAATATCCTTGCTTTCATCAGATTTGTTTCATCTCATTCATTTCGTCTAATTCTCTCACTCGTTTCCTTTCATGTTCTCCTCTTTTAGAATGCCTCCATGACGCGAAAATCCGGTACCTGTTGACGAGCTGGCAGCTGTCATTACACAGCAAATGACTGCTGCAATCCCGATCATCGTTGCTCAATGTCACCAAGCTATCAACAACAATAATGCCCTCTGCAGCTTCAAGACATTTAACTCGGCCAAGCCATCAAAGTTTTCTGGGTCTCAAGGAGCGACTGCACTTCTGCAATGGTTCGAGAGTCTAGAGAGCACCTTCAGGCATGTTCAATGTCCAAACGAGCGAAAGGTAGATTTTGCATCTAGTGTCTTCGAGAAACGAGCTTTGACATGGTGGAACGGTGTGGTGAGAGATAGGGGTGCCGAAGTGGCACTGGCCCAAACTTGGGAAGAACTTCGAGCACTAATGATGAAGGAATTTTGTCCTCGACATGAGATCAGGGCCTTAGAAAGGGAATTCGATGACCTTAAGCAAGACAGCGGCGAACATCGAGCATACACTGATCGATATGAGGAGCTGAGCCTGTTGTGTCCTACCATGGTTACGCCTTTGGATAAGGCGATCGAAAAGTACATTGATGGTCTCCCTGACTCAGTTCAAGACATTGTTACTGGTAGTAATCCCACTACGGTTAGACAGGCCATTGAGCTATCTGCAACTCTGACTGAATCTCAGATCAGGAAACGTAAGCTTTTCCGGAAGGGTGACAAGAAACCAATCGAGGAATCAAAGACCATGGATGAGCAGACTGGATCCCTTGAGCGGTCAAAGAAGCAAAAGGCTTCTCAGAACTTCGCCTTGGTCGCTCACAATGGTCAAGCCGTCCCCAACCAACCAGCTCAACCCCGTACTAGGAAGCCATACAATGGAACTTCACCCTTGTGCAACCGATGTGGCCTACATCATCATGCTAATGTGAAGTGCCGCGAATGCCAAATTTGTGGACTTAAAGGTCATATGGCAAAAGTTTGCGTTGCAGCAGTTGCACCAAATCAAGCCGACAACAAACCTGCTCGAGCTCGCTTTCCACCAGGTTCTTGCAACAAGTGTGGTAAGATGGGACATTTTCGAAGAAATTGCCCAAAGCTTGCTAATGCTAATCCAGCACAGAGATGAGCATCTGATCGACTAGAAGACAACACTCTTTAGAAATAATCATATCTTATGTATTATTATCTTTTGTTGTCAAGGTCCATGAAACAGTTGTTATCATTGTTAATAAATAAATCTTTTTATTTACATTACAATGTATATTATGTGGTGGTATGCATAAACAACATATCCCCTATAATACCGACAATCAAGGAATCGTATTACTTGAAAAGCAAACTACCCCCAAAATTCTTCCATATTACAATCTCTTGTGTAAAGATCCTAAGTACCCGTCTCTTGCAAAGAAACGAAGTACAAGGTGCAAGATAAAATTCTGTACGAATACCCCAAGTACCACTATAAATTCTTAATAGGGTACCCAAAGGTATTTTCGTATGTCTTAAATTATTGTGTACCGTAATTCGAATATTGCGTTTTCCTGAAAACGAAAATCGAATTTTTGGTAGATCATTCTATCTTCAAGGATGGATTCTTGAAATGATTAAAGTGCCAAAGAAATCCACGAATTGGATTCCTGGTGTGCTTTAGGTATCCGCGTCCAAAGATAACAAATTTATAACCAAGTTAACCAACTATGTGATTATGTGCTTATGTGTTTCCTTTTATGTTTTTGGTGTACTCCAAGTTTTGTTATCCAAATCCTCGTAGAATCTTCCATATCTTTGTATAAGGAAATTCAAAGTAGGATATCCAAAGGTACTATATTAAATCCTCAATGGGATTTTACGTAATAGTAAAGACCCTCGGATTATATTGTACTATTCCATAATTAGACCCCTGAGTGGTCTAGGTAAACAGATTGATCTAAAAATCTGGTTAGGAATATCATGTGATGATATAGCTGAAAGGACTCCTTGGTGGTCTAATTAAAAGGATCCTTTGTTGATCTAATTAAAAGGACCCTATGGTAGTCTAGTCACACTCATCGTCAGGTTTGATTACCCTCCCCACAAACATTTCAAGACAAGTTGTGCGGACTATGCAAGGAATTGCATAATTATGGATGCATACATAATTATGAAATTCAGTGCACAGAAACCACAGCGAATTTTGTCATGTGTCTAGAGTCTATTCCGTTCATTTTTGTTTCTGAAGATGTAAAATGACTATTCCGTTCATTTTTGTTTCTGAAGATGTAAAATGACTATTCTGTTCATTTTTGTTTCTGAAGATGTAAAATGACTATTCCGTTCATTTTTGTTTCTGAAGATGTAAAATGACTATTCTGTTCATTTTTGTTTCTGAAGATGTAAAATGACTATTCCGTTCATTTTTGTTTCTGAAGATGTAAAATGACTATTCTGTTCATTTTTGTTTCTGAAGATGTAAAATGACTATTCCGTTCATTTTTGTTTCTGAAGATGTAAAATGACTATTCCGTTCATTTTTGTTTCTGAAGATGTAAAATGACTATTCCGTTCATTTTTGTTTCTGAAGATGTAAAATGACTATTCTGTTCATTTTTGTTTCTGAAGATGTAAAATGACTATTCTGTTCATTTTTGTTTCTGAAGATGTAAAATGACTATTCTGTTCATTTTTGTTTCTAAAGAATGCCTGTTGAAAATAACTCTGTTCATTTTTCATTTCTGAAAAATGTTCGTTAAAGAGAAATTACAGGATTACGTCTTGTTCATCTTTGATGGTTATTTAACACAAAGTCACAAATAGACTCCTATGAATTAATTTCGGGACGAAATTTCCTAAAGTAGGGGAGACTGTGACACCCGTGTCACTGCGACCATCAAACAAATGCCAAATCAATGAAATATTGTATTTCATACTTGGGATTTGTAAAAATATGTGTATCGATTGCACATATCAACTCTTGTCCGATTTCAAGCTCTAAATCGCTTTCTGGAAGGTTATACGCGCACTGATGCGTAAATATAACCAGTTTAATGCAACGAACACTCCAGAATAGTGAAATAGGCTTAACATACCTTAAATAACCTTTACATAACTTAGATATAAGTTTTGGAAGGTTTGGTGTGGTGAAATCAAAGTTTAATCGCTTACAGGGACTAAATTTGACAAACTGCGAAAGTATGCCAATTTGAACTGTAACAGACATTCCGGGACATGACCATAAGTTAAACATAGCATAAATATCCTTTACATAGCTTAGAAATAGGCTTTGAGGTGTTCGGTATGCTAAAATAAACTTTTGTGTCATTCAGGGACTAAAAGTGTCAAAAAGTGCACAAGTTTGCATTTTCGCGCATAACTTACGTTATGAATACATCCGGACATCCAAAAATTTATGTAAGCATGACTATATTATATTTTAGTGTTCGCCATAAGAAAAATCCATTCGTTTCGTCATTTGGATCGTTTTTCGCGCTTGTGCGCATTCCGTCGTAATTAAGCGAACATCGCGTTCGTACGACCAAACGAACCATCATCCGAGATATTTTTGAGCATGTTTTGAGTTCCCTATACTTTAACTTCATTTTAGAGCCTTGAAATGAGGTTAACGGGGTTCAAACGCATCGAAAAAGGCCTTAAAACACCACAGGGACCAAAACTGTAAATTTTGAAACTTTTCTGAAGCTGGTACATGCTAGCGTAGCGCGAGCCCTATAGGCTTTACCAGTCGCGCTACGCGACTGACTATGCTGGACAGAAAACATGCAGAAAACTCAGTTTTGCGTTTTCGGGACCAGATTCGATGTATTAGCCGTTGTTTAATTCACAACCACACATTCTAACTTGCTTAGTCAGCGGATAAGGATGGAATTTTGGCACCATAACTTTGCAACACATGTATGGATGGAATTTAAACACCTAAACACCATAACTTTGCAACACATGTATGGATGGAATTTAAACACCTAAACACCATAACTTTGCAACACATGTACGGATGGGATTAAGGCACGTTTTCCATGAAACGATCTTAACGGTTCGGGTATTCCTATAAATACCCCATACCCCCCATTGCTAAAATCACTAGAATTCTGATTTGAGAACCTCTAAGTTGAAACCATTGTTTCATACCTGAGATTCTTGAATCGGGATTAGCATTCGGGGACCCTTCGTAAGTATTCTTTCGTTCTTTTCCTTATTTTACTGCTTTTCGAGTCAGAAAGTCAAACTTTGTTTGACTTTCAGCGTTGACCAGTAATGGTCAATGCGAAGTTCGCTAGAACTTCGCAACGTGATTGTAATCACGATGGTCATAGTCCCTTGGGACTATGCCTACTGATTACCACGTTGTCTAGGGTCGTAGGGTAAGCGATCTAATAAATCGCTTATACCTCGAACCCGACCCAGTTTGGTCGATCATTTAGGATCCGACCAAACACATTAGGTGACCATAGTAGGTAGGGAATAACCTTCCGAGGTTATACCCTATGGTCACATCGTTTAAGTAGTTGTATGATAGGTAGTTTATATGCCTTAGGTAAATTACCAGAATACCCTTTTCATGTATAATTGGTAATTAAGCATATGTAACCTAAACCTTTGTCACATAACTGATTATGTAACATGTTTAGGCATATAACACTTGTCATAGGACTAGTTAGGCAGTCCGAACGCGTTTCACGCGAACGACGCGTTAAAGTAGCATAAGCTACCTAAACGGGTCGTAATGGGTCGTAGACACTTAGGTTAAGTTTCATTTAGTATGTAGGCTTTGATTAACCATATCACATGAGTTCCTACACTCATTTGGTTTACAAACCCTCATGCTACCCAGTCTTCCGATTTAGGTCCGGTTTATTAATGTAGTTACCTATATTAGGTGCCGTTTGATATTCCGCGATCTCTAGCTTTGCTTGGTGGTTATCCTAGGACTTCTGAGCAATCTCAAGTGATTACATAGACCCCTCTTTTACTGTTTTCCAAACTGTTTTGGGGTGGAACACATGTGCCTACTTGTTACTTTCATGCTTTCCTGTTTTCACATCATATACTGCTATGTTCGTTAGTACATTATAACTTTGATTTAAACCAAGTTTTACTTCAATACTTTGTTTTTGTGCATATGGTTTAGTTGAGACATTTCACTTGCCATACATGACATTTTGACATAGATATTTGACATGGATATTTGACATAGATATTTGACATGGATATTTGACATAGACATTTTGATATGATTTACATCTTGACATGAACACTTTGACATATTACCCAATACATTTGACAATTGATTTAAACATAGACTTCTTACATTGGTTGGTTTGGTTTGATTAAATGATTAAGTAACGATGCGTGTGTAATATGATACAAGCATGGTGGATACGCCGCTGGTACTTCCTATATATAAGTGTTTGTATGGTATTACATATCATAGCGTTATTTGAATCATTTCAGTTTGAGACATAGAACATTTTATACAAATAACATACTTTTCACAAGACATTGATTTATAAACATCTTATCTTATGCAAACATATTTTACTTGGTTATTCATTTAACCTTACATTTATTTATACTTATCATCTGATCTTATCGATTTTCAAATGATTTACAAAGCAAAGCAAATAACAAGGTTCATGACTAAACATTTTCTCAAACATAAGTCATGAAACCTATTTTCACAAAACCTATGTATCTCACAGGCATTTTTATGCTGACGTACCTATTTTCACATGTGTTTTTCAGGAGCTGTTGCATAAGATGATCAAGATACACATAGGCAGACTTGGGCTTTAGTGACAATAAAAGATGCAAGACTAGTTAATTATGTTGTATTTCTTTGTTTGTTAAGACATTGTAACACCTTTAATCAATAAAACGAAACTTCAATTGCCATGGATTTGAAACAATTAATTCTGTTACAACACTCCCCGATGTTTCCGCCACGTTTTATATGTTCTACGTGGTCGGGGTGTGACAGCTTTAACTCAGAAGAACAAGCCCTTTGAGTGGGGATTCAAACAAGAGGAAGCTTTTCAAAACTTGAAGCAGAAGCTTTGCGACGCGCCTGTTCTAACTTTGCCTGAGGGCAATGATGATTTCGTCGTTTATTGCGATGCATCTAAACTGGGTCTTGGCTGTGTTCTTATGCAAAGGAACAAAGTCATAGCATATGCATCGAGACAGATGAAGATACATGAGAAGAACTACACCACTCATGATCTTGAGTTGGGTGCAGTTGTTTTCGCTCTAAAGATCTGGAGACACTATTTGTACGGTACAAAATGTGTGGTTTTCACGGACCACAAAAGTCTTCAGCATATCTTCAACCAGAAAGAACTCAACATGAGGCAACGACGTTGGGTTGAGGTTTTAAACGACTATGACTGCGAAATTTGCTACCATCCTGGTAAGGCGAATGTCGTAGCTGATGCATTGAGTCGTAAGGAACGTACTAAGCTTCATTGTGTACGTGTTCAATCTGTTATTCAAGCTCAATCCGATATCCAAGCACGCATTTCTCAGACTCAACAATCTTGTGTTTCACAAGGTTTAATGGATAAGGAATTTCCCTATCACATAACGCCTGCTTTGGAACTGAAGGACAATGGATCGTATTACTTCATGGACCGTTTGTGGGTCCCAAGCAAGGATGATCTTCGTACCTTGCTTATGGACGAAGCCCATAAGTCGCGTTATTCTATTCATCCGGGTTCAGACAAGATGTATAAGGATCTTCGTATTCATTATTGGTGGCCTGGTATGAAGAAAGACATTGCCTTATACGTATCAAAATGCCTTACTTGTCTTAAGGTTAAGGCTGAACATCAGCGTCCTTCTGGTTTATTGGAGCAACCAGAGATCCCAGTTTGGAAATGGGAAAACATTACTATGGATCTTGTTACTAAACTTCCGCGCACAAAGAAAGGTCATGATGCCATCTGGGTAGTTGTTGATCGTCTTACTAAGTCAGCGCATTTCTTGCCAATCCGTGAGGATTTTCCTGTTGACAGACTTGCTCAAATCTATGTGGATGAAATTGTAGCTCGACATGGTGTTCCTTTGAACATCATTTCTGATAGAGATGCTCGCTTCACTTCTCATTTTTGGAGAACCATGCAATCTGCTATGGGACCCAACTTAATCTGAGCACGGCTTATCATTCTCAAATGGATGGTCAATCTGAAAGAACAATCCAGACTCTGGAGGATATGCTAAGAGCTTGTGTGATCGATTTTGGTGGTAGTTGGGATTCACATCTTAAGTTGATTGAATTCTCCTACAACAACAGTTATCACACTAGCATCAAAATGGCTCCTTTCGAGGCTCTCTATGGTCGAAAATGTCGTTCACCAGTCTGCTGGAATGAGATCGGCGAGGCTCAACTTACTGGACCTGCTCTCATTTTAGAGACAACTGACAAGATAAAGAAAGTTCGTGATAACCTTCAGACAGCTAGAAGCCGTCAAAAGAGTTACGCGGATCCAAAACGCAAGGCCTTGGAATTTCAAGTCGGTGATCGAGTATTACTTAAGGTCTCACCTTGGAAAGGTGTGATCAGATTTGGAAAGAAAAGAAAACTTGCACCTAGATACGTTGGACCATTCAAGATCGTCGAAAGAATCGGGAAGGTAGCCTACAGACTTGAGTTACCTCCTGAACTTGGAAATGTTCATCCAACTTTTCACGTGTCCAATCTCAAGAGGTGTTTAGCTGATGAGAACCTCCACATACCACTTGACGAAATTCGTGTTGGTAAAACACTGAAATTTGTTGAGAAGCCAGTGGAAATCATGGAACGTGAAGTCAAGTGGCTCAAACGTAAGCGCATTCCTTTAGTCAAAGTTCGTTGGGAAGCTAAACGTGGACCCGAGTTTATTTGGGAACGCGAAGATCAAATGAAGGCGAAATATCCGCATCTTTTTCCACGAGTTTCCTCTAAATAAATTTCGGGACGAAATTTCCACAAGTAGGGGAGACTGTAACATCTGTGCTTGTAATCATTATGAACAGTTCTATTATCAATAAAACAATGTTATTTGATCCCAATGTTTGTTTGGTTGTGTTTTACATTTTTCATGTTTTGACTTTTATTCAATTTCAAACTCTATATCGCTTTCTGGAGAGTTATATGCAAACTGGTGCGTAAACGTAACCAGTTTAACGCGACAAATACTCCGGAACATCATCATATACTTAACATACCTTAAATAACCATTACATAACTTAGAAATAAGTTTTGAAGGCTTTGGTATGGCAAAAACAAGTTAATTCGCTTACAGGGACTAAACTTGACAAACTACGAAAGTATGCCAATTTGAACTGTAACAGACATTCCGGAACATGACCATAAGTTAAACACACCTTAAATATGCTTTACATAGCTTAAAAATAGGCTTTGAGGTGTTCGGTGTGCTAAAATAAACTTTTGGGTCATTCAGGGACTAAAAGTGTCAAAAAAATGCACAAGTTTGCATTTTCGCGCATAACTTACGGTCTGAATACATCCGGACATCCAAAAATTTATGTAAGCACTAAAATATATTAGTTTAGTGTTTGGCATGAGAAAAATCCATTCGTCACGCAATTTGGATCGTTTTTCACGCTTATGCGCATTCCGTCGTAATTAACCGAACAACGCGATTGTACGGCTAAACGAACCGACATCCGGCATATTTTTGAGCATGTTTCATGTTCCCTATACTTTAACATCCTTGTGAAGCTTAAAAATGGGCTTGACGGGTGTTAGAAGTGCCAAAACACGACGATACGCGCTCTGGAACCAAAACTGCAAAACTGCAAAAAAAAAAATATAAAAAAATATAAATAAATAAAAAAATGCAGCAAAAGCCATTTTAAACATAAGTTAGCAGCCCCTAACACTTCCCAAAGGTCAAGTGCCACATGTTAATCTCCTATGGTGGCCAAAATTAGTTACCACAACATTTTGACAAGTGTACGGCCTAGATCGTGCCCCCTTTTCCAAGAAACGATCCTAACGGTTGTGGGTTTACTATAAATACCCAACCCATTTTCACTCATTCCTCACTAGAATCTGATCTAAAAGACTCTAAGTTGAAACCATTGTTTCATACCTGAGTTATTTGGATCTAGATTAGCATTCGGGGACCTTTCGTAAGTATTCTTTCGTTCTTTTATCGCTTTCGAGTCCGAAAGTCAAACTTTGTTTGACTTTCTGCATTGACCAGTTTATGGTCGATGCGAAGTTCGTTTGAACTTCATAACGTGAGCGTGATCACGATGGTTATAGTCCCTAGTGACTATACCTACTGATTACCACGTTAACTAGGCTCAGTGACGAGTCGTAGTTTCGGTCAGAATACGTATTCTTGCGTATTTTGTAACCAAACTACTTATGGGTATCAAAACCGTTTGTTTTGATACCAAACCTGTTTTCTAAACTTAGTTAAGGATGTTTTAACATGCTTAGCTCGTCACTTTTAGTTGTGCTTGCATAGGGTCGTAAGGTAAGCGATCTAAACAATCGCTTATACTTTCAAACCCGACCCATTTGGTCGATCATTAGGATCCGACCAAATAGATTAGGTGACCATAGTATATAGGGAATAACCCTCTGAGGTTATACCTTATGGTCGCTACGTTTAAGTAGTTGTATGATAGGTAATTTATATGCCTTAGGTAAATTACCAAAATACCCCTTTATGCCAAAATTCATTTTTAAACATATGTAACATAACTTTTGACATCTAAACTGATTTGACAACCATATTAGACATGTTAAGGCATATATTACTTGTCATAGGACTAGTTAGGCGGTCCGAACGCGTTTCACGCGAACGACGCGTTAAAGTAGCTTAAGCTACCTAAACGGGTCGTAATGGGTCACAAGCACTTAGGATAGGTTTCATTTAGTATGTAGGCTTTGTTAAACCATACTACATGAGTTCCCATACTCATTTGGTTTACGAACCCTCATTCTATCCGATCTTCCGATTTAGGTCCGGTTTATTAATGTAGTTACCTATATTAGGTGCCGTTTGATATTCCGAGATCTCTAGCATTGCTTGGTTGTTATCTTATGTCACACCCCCAAAATCCACCTGCGGAGTATCACCGCTTGGGAGCGTGACTGACCAGGATCAAGCCACCAATCATATAGAACATTGTATAAAGTAAAAGTAATTGCAATATAATCAAACCAATCCATATGAAAGGTGTTCCAAAACATAAGTATGTTATCACTGTATAGCGGAAGCGTATAATTAAACCCAACATAATAAAGTATGAAATGTCATAAAGTCTAAACAAGTATTCAAGATCCTTGCCCACAACGACTACGCCTCCCGTGCAAGCTCCATAAGTACCTAAGGTCCTGCAAGGCATGTAACAGAGGATCAACAACTAGTTGAGCGAGTTCACAGAAAGTAAATGCATAATAGTAAGTTCATATGTAACATGTGGCTCTACTGGGCCGATAGTAGTTCTATTGGTGGGGGCTTCCCATGGTAAATATCCCCTAGACTATTTGTAATCATAAGTATCCTTCCCAATCCGAGGATAGTAGTAAGTATAGGTTTACGCAGGTTTTATATAAGTGCCCTTCCCAACCGAGGACAGTACGTAGCGAGTACGTAGGTTTAGCGCTGGCGTCCTTCACAATCCGAGGACGATAGTACGTAGGTTTAGCACTGGCGTCCTTCCCAATCCGAGGACGGTAGTACGTAGATTTTACGTAGGTTTAGTACTGGTGTCCTTCCCAATCCGAGGACAGTACGTAGGCTTTGCGTAGAGTTTGGCACAGGCATCCTTCCCAATCCGAGGACCGTGGTAAATAGTCTAGTGTTAATGTAAGTACAGGTAACCATTCAATCCCATTCCCAACCCAACTGGGGAATCCCATGCCATGGTAAGAGTGTGAACTCACCTTGGTTTGCTCGGTATGCTAAGTATGTGCTCAAGGTAAATCAATCACGTCCTAAAGTAGGTACGAATGTGAAATCAGTTTGTGTTCAAGTTGTGCACGTAAAAACATGCAACACGTAATCACAATCATATACAAGATGGCTACACTTAACAGCAGTTAAATATTTCAGGTTAACACTTAACAGAATTAACTCAGTTTACTGCACTGTTCGGCGAAACACATATATGGCGAAACACATAAGTTGGCGAAACACACCTAGTGGCGAAACACATACAGTGACGAAACACATATAGTGACGAAACACATATAGTGACGAAACAGACTTCTGTTTCGTCGTGGCTTTGCTTGGGGAAACAGGATTCTAATTCGTCGACGACTCTTGGCGAAACACATTCTGTTTCGCCGAGATTCCTGTTTCGTCGAATGTCTGATTCGTAGACACCGTTACAGCAATTACAAAATACACAGAAACCCTAATCATGTTAGCAGCCGACATCAATATCATCAATCATGCAGTTAACCATTCAACACAGAATCATAGTAACCTCATCATAGTATAATCATCGGACCACTTTAACGTCTAGCATGAACCCTAGTTTACGTATACAACATATCGATTATAACATCACATCATCAAACCCTATCAAGATGCTAACTTGCATTCAGAATCATATCATAATAACAACATCCAGAACCGAATATTCATTCATATTAAGTTTCGCATAAAACCATTTATATCCGACTACAATATTCATATCGAAATCTATATCATTATCATCATAACAAGAACCCTAATATTTAACATGTGTCAGTTACAATCATAGCAGAATCACATAGCACAGAAACACATACATGGATGAGAGATCAATCAAGACACATAGGATTACTAACCGAGATGATGGTTTTGATCGCACAAGAGTTCCTAGTGGGTTCTAGCTTGCCGTCACAGTAAGAGAGCTCTAGGGTTTCGGTGGTGTTGATAGAAAGTGTAAAATGATGATGTTTTGCGTAAATAAACTCAGAATAACGTTCTGGGCCCAAGCTGGGCTTCGTGAGTTACTGGGCCGGCGAAACAGACTTCTGTTTCGTCGGAATGTTCATGGCGAAATAGCCTGTTTCGTCGGAATGGGTTATGGCGAAACAGCCTTGTGTTTCGTCAGGTTCTTAACAGTTTAAGTTCTACAGACAGTACACATGTTATACAATCACACATAACCATGCAAACACACTAGGTTTTATCATAACACATCCATATAGTCAAAGTCAACGTGCATTAAATGCGAATAAAGAATGTCGGAAATTCGAGTTGTCACATTATCCCCAACTTGAAAGAAATTTCGTCCCGAAATTTAGCATGCGGTTACTGAGGAAAGCTAATGGTGTGACGTTGTTTACCTGAATTGTATACCGGCTCCCCGAGCATGTTTGCGAAGATTACTGGTTTTCTTGGGGTGTCACATTATCCCCCCGTTGATTTGGAATTTCGTCCCGAAATTCTGCATTGGTAGCTTCAGCCTCAGTAGTAGTTGCATTGGTTCCGAATAACTGGGGATATTTGAGTTCCATTCGATCTTCGCGCTCCCAGGTGAACTCTGGGCCGCGGCGGGAGTTCCAACGGACTCGTACAAGAGGGATTCTCGTGTTCTTGAGGACCTTAACATCCCGGTCCGTGATTTCAACAGGTTCCTCGACGAAGTTCAACCGTTCGTCGATGGTGAGTTCCTTCAAGGGAACTACGTGGGTCTCATCTGACGTACATTTCTTCAGGTTCGACACGTGAAAGACATTGTGAACTGCACTGAGTTCAGGTGGTAAGTTCAATCTGTAGGCCACTTTGCCTATTTTCTCAATAACCTCGAAAGGTCCAACATATCGTGGATTTAGTTTGCCGCGTTTGCCAAAACAAACCACACCCCTCCAGGGTGAAACTTTAAGTAGCGCTCGATCCCCAACCTGGAATTCGAGTAGTTTCCTGTCTAAATCAGCGTATACTTTCTGACGGTCCCGAGCTGCCGCCATGCGTTGTCGTATTTGAGCAATCTTTTCAGTAGTATCAACTACCATTTCTGGACCTGTGATTTGACTTTCTCCCACCTCTGCCCAACAGAGAGGTGACCGGCACTTACGCCCGTACAGTTCCTCGAATGGTGCAGCTTTAATGCTGGTGTGGTAGCTGTTATTGTATGAAAATTCCACGAGTGGCAAATGTTTCTCCCAACCATTGCCAAAATCAATTACGCACGCCCGAAGCATGTCTTCTAAAGTTTGAATAGTGCGCTCAGACTGCCCATCGGTCTGAGGATGATACGCCGTGCTCATGTCTAAACGAGAGCCAAAAGATTTATGCATTGCTTGCCACAGTTCTGAAGTAAAACGTGCGTCTCGATCAGAGATGATGGAGGTGGGCACCCCGTGCCTCGAGACCACTTCTTTTAAGTAAACGTCTGCTAAGGTAGAGAACTTGTCTGTTTCTTTGATAGCCAAGAAGTGAGCAGACTTTGTGAACCGATCCACGATCACCCAAATAGTATCATTTCCGCGCTGAGATCTAGGTAGGCCAGTAACAAAATCCATGGAAATTTGCTCCCATTTCCATTGTGGTATCTCAGGTTGTTGGAGTGGTCCTGACGGTTTCTGATATTCTGCCTTGACTCTCGCACAAGTCAAGCATTTGTTAACGTATGTGGCTATGTGGGCCTTCATGCTAGGCCACCAGTATGTAGTCTTAATATCGTGGTACATTTTATCCGAACCAGGGTGTACCGAGTAGCGAGACTTGTGAGCTTCATCCATTACCAGCTCGCGTAAGTTGCCGTACAGTGGGACCCAAATGCGTCCTGTAACGTAGTAAGCACCATCTTCCTTCTGTTCTAAACGTTGTCTTGAGCCACGTAGGGCTTCAGCCCTGACGTTGTCTGGTTTCAATGCTTCTATCTGAGCATCTCGTATCTGGGAAGGAAGGCTAGACTGTATGGTGAGTTGTAAGGCTCGCACGCGCTTAGGCGCGGTGTCTTTTCGACTGAGGGCGTCAGCCACAACATTGGCCTTGCCTGGGTGGTACCTGATTGAGCATTCGTAGTCGTTTAGCAGTTCGACCCATCGTCGCTGTCGCATATTCAGCTCTTTCTGTTTGAAGATATGCTCGAGGCTTCTGTGGTCAGTGTAGATTGCGCACTTGGTACCATACAAATAGTGTCGCCATATCTTAAGTGCAAAAACAACCGCTCCCAGCTCTAAATCATGTGTAGTGTAGTTTCGTTCGTGGATCTTAAGCTGCCGCGAAGCATAAGCTATAACTTTATCCCTCTGCATCAATACACATCCAAGACCTTGGATAGATGCGTCGCAGTAGACTACGAAATCGTCCGTGCCTTCAGGCAATGAGAGGATAGGTGCGCTACAGAGTCTATCCTTTAAGTGTTGGAACGCTGTATCCTGTGCATTACCCCAACGGTAGACAACACCCTTCTGCGTCAGTAGCGTAAGTGGCTGAGCAATCTTTGAGAAATCTTTGATGAACCTTCTGTAATAACCCGCCAAACCCAAGAATTGGCGTATTTCTGTCGGTGTGCGAGGTGCAGGCCAGTTCTTGATCGAATCCACCTTGGATGGATCTACATGAATCCCATCCTTGTTCACCACGTGGCCTAAGAAGTGGACTTCACGAAGCCAGAAGTCACATTTGGAAAACTTAGCGTATAGCTGTTCTGTTCGTAGAAGTTCCAGTATAAGTCGTAAATGATGCTCGTGCTCCTCCTGACTCTTTGAATAAATCAGGATGTCGTCGATGAAAACAATGACGAACTTGTCGAGATAGGGTTTGCACACCCTGTTCATGAGATCCATAAATACGGCAGGCGCGTTCGTTAGCCCGAATGGCATGACCATAAACTCGTAGTGGCCGTAGCGTGTTCTAAACGCTGTCTTGGAGACGTCCTCATCCCGGACTCTCAGCTGGTGATATCCTGACCTTAAGTCTATTTTGGAGTAGTAACTCGACCCTTGCAGCTGGTCGAATAAATCATCTATGCGCGGAAGAGGATAACGATTCTTGATCGTCACCTTGTTGAGTTCGCGGTAGTCTATACACATCCTGAACGTACCGTCTTTCTTCTTTACGAATAACACTGGGGCTCCCCAAGGCGAAGAGCTAGGACGTATAAAACCCTTTTCCAAGAGTTCTTGTAGCTGCTTTGACAGTTCTTCCAATTTAGTTGGAGCCAAACGATAAGGCGCTCGAGCTATGGGTGCTGCTCCTGGAGCGAGCTCGATCTGAAATTCAACTTGACGATGAGGCGGTAACCCAGGTAATTCCTCAGGGAACACTTGAGGAAAGTCACGTACTACAGGAATATCTTCAATCTTTCTTTCTTTCTTCGAGGTATCTGTAACGAGAGCTAAAACAGCTGTGTGGCCCTTTCGTAAACACTTCTGAGCCTTCAAAAAGGAGATGATGCCACTCACGACACCACTCTTGTCGCCTTGAACTTCGAGAGGTTCCAAGCCCGAACGAGGAATACGAATAACCTTTTCTTTGCATAAAATCTCCGCTTGTTGTCGAGATAACCAATCCATACCAATGACGACGTCAAAGCTACCCAAGGTTATAGGAATGAGATCGATGGAGAAAGTCTGACCAGCGAGGATAAGATTACACCCTTTAACTATGTGCGTGGCCTCTAGGCTCTTACCGTTAGCTAATTCTACGACATGTTTGGGGTTTAAGAGAGTTAGTGCACGTTTTAACATTTCACTAGCTTTTAGAGACATGTAACTTGTATCCGCACCAGAATCAAATAGTACAGTAACATAAAAGTCGTCAAGAAGAAACTTACCCATAACCACGTTGGGATCATTCCTGGCATCACCCTGACCGATCACAAACATACGGCCTCTAGCACCATTGTTGTTATTGTCCCCACCGTTGTTGTTGTTCCCATTGCCCTGGTTGTTGTTGTTGTTGTTCTGGTTTCGGTTTAGCTGAGGGCAGTGTCTTTTGAAGTGACCTTCGGCGCCACACTGAAAACATCCCTTATTGCGCTGTTGTTGATTCTGCTGTGCTTGCTGCTGCTGCTGATTTTGATTTGCAGGTTGTGGGCTCCTACAATCCTTGGCCTCATGGCCCGTCCTGAAACACCTTTGACAACGACCCCTGTTACACTGGCCATTGTGGTGCTTGTTGCAGATGTTGCACTTTGGGAGGTTCCCTCGATAACCACCCTGCTTGTGACTGCCCGAAGAGTGCTGGCTAGGGCTCTGGTAGTTGTCAGTCTTTCGTTGCTGAACTTGGGGCTGAACTGAAGCTGATCCCTTGCTGGAGTCCCCCTCCCATTTTCGCTTGCTGTCACTGGGAGTAGCAGGAGTAACCGAAGTAGTAGCTGTAGGGGTAGCGTTGATGCGTTTAGGCAACCTGTTTTGCTCCACCGCCTGATCAGTGAGACGGTGAGCCAGCTGAACAACCTGCTGGTAAGTGGCATGATTTGCTGAAGTCACATGACTCTGGATCTCTGGCACCAGACCCTTAAGATAAAGTTCAATACGCTTGTCCACCAGAGTAGGACACAGTAATGCAAGCTCATTCGATCTCTTTGTATACGCCTCAATTTCCGACCCTGTCATCTTGAGGTTGAAAAACTCGACCTCCAGCTTATGGATATCATCTCGACTGCAGTATTCTTCCTTGATCATCTCTTTGAAATTGTTCCATGGGGTGGCGTTAGCAGCAACCAACCCCAGTATTTGGACTTGAGCTTTCCACCATGTGAGGGCTAAACCCTCGAGGGTTCCGGTAGCATATTTCACCCTGCGTGCCTCAGGGCATTCACACATCTCAAACACAGACTCTATCTTTTCAAACCAGTGCAGGAGACCTACGGCTCCTTCAGTGCCGCTGAAAGTGGATGGACGACAGTCCATGAAAGTCTTGAAAGTGCAAACAGGTGCTTGACCTGTTGTGTAAAAGAGTTAGGACAAGTTTAAACACAAGAGTTGGTTTAGGAATTGTAGGATCTAAGGATCCTAGTGTGAGTTGTAACTGCAGGGTATACCTCCTGCTTGTGCGGCTGCAACTGCCGCAGTAACTCGTTCGTTAATGAGGGCCGTCAACTGGTCCTGGGTCATGTTGATACGTCCATACATGATCTTCATAGGAAAGATAACGTATGTGAGATAGGTTCGCGAATAGTGCGATGACAGAAGAGAGTGAGCACACAAGTGTTCTCATGCAACAACAAATAGTGAGCAATGTAATCTAAGCATACCACGAGCAAAGTTCTATGTAATTCTAGTATGTAGGCAATAAACATAAACCTTATTACCTAGGATGTCGAGTCTTGCACGTGGAGCGAAGCGTCGTTGTGGATCGTTGAGAGCACTGTTCTGGTTATAGTCTGGTTTTAATAAAATCGTTTTCCCCATATTAAAACCGAGTTCTCTATAACCAATGGCTCTGATACCAATCTGTCACACCCCCAAAATCCACCTGCGGAGTATCACCGCTTGGGAGCGTGACTGACCAGGATCAAGCCACCAATCATATAGAACATTGTATAAAGTAAAAGTAATTGCAATATAATCAAACCAATCCATATGAAAGGTGTTCCAAAACATAAGTATGTTATCACTGTATAGCGGAAGCGTATAATTAAACCCAACATAATAAAGTATGAAATGTCATAAAGTCTAAACAAGTATTCAAGATCCTTGCCCACAACGACTACGCCTTCCGTGCAAGCTCCATAAGTACCTAAGGTCCTGCAAGGCATGTAACAGAGGATCAACAACTAGTTGAGCGAGTTCACAGAAAGTAAATGCATAATAGTAAGTTCGTATGTAACATGTGGCTCTACTGGGCCGATAGTAGTTCTATTGGTGGGGGCTTCCCATGGTAAATATCCCCTAGACTATTTGTAATCATAAGTATCCTTCCCAATCCGAGGATAGTAGTAAGTATAGGTTTACGCAGGTTTTATATAAGTGCCCTTCCCAACCGAGGACAGTACGTAGCGAGTACGTAGGTTTAGCGCTGGCGTCCTTCACAATCCGAGGACGGTAGTACGTAGGTTTAGCACTGGCGTCCTTCCCAATCCGAGGACGGTAGTACGTAGATTTTACGTAGGTTTAGTGCTGGTGTCCTTCCCAATCCGAGGACAGTACGTAGGCTTTGCGTAGAGTTTGGCACAGGCATCCTTCCCAATCCGAGGACCGTGGTAAATAGTCTAGTGTTAATGTAAGTACAGGTAACCATTCAATCCCATTCCCAACCCAACTGGGGAATCCCATGCCTTGGTAAGAGTGTGAACTCACCTTGGTTTGCTCGGTATGCTAAGTATGTGCTCAAGGTAAATCAATCACGTCCTAAAGTAGGTACGTATGTGAAATCAGTTTGTGTTCAAGTTGTGCACGTAAAAACATGTAACACGTAATCACAATCATATACAAGATGGCTACACTTAACAGCAGTTAAATATTTCAAGTTAACACTTAACAGAATTAACTCAGTTTACTGCACAGTTCGGCGAAACACATATATGGCGAAACACATAAGTTGGCGAAACACACCTAGTGGCGAAACACACCTAGTGGCGAAACACACCTAGTGGCGAAACACATACAGTGACGAAACACATATAGTGACGAAACACATATAGTGACGAAACAGACTTCTGTTTCGTCGTGGCTTTGCTTGGCGAAACAGGATTCTAATTCGTCGACGACTCTTGGCGAAACACATTCTGTTTCGCCGAGATTCCTGTTTCGTCGAATGTCTGATTCGTAGACACCGTTACAGCAATTACAAAATACACAGAAACCCTAATCATGTTAGCAGCCGACATCAATATCATCAATCATGCAGTTAACCATTCAACACAGAATCATAGTAACCTCATCATAGTATAATCATCGGACCACTTTAACGTCTAGCATGAACCCTAGTTTACGTATACAACATATCGATTATAACATCACATCATCAAACCCTATCAAGATGCTAACTTGCATTCAGAATCATATCATAATAACAACATCCAGAACCGAATATTCATTCATATTAAGTTTCGCATAAAACCATTTATATCCGACTACAATATTCATATCGAAATCTATATCATCATCATCATAACAAGAACCCTAATATTTAACATGTGTCAGTTACAATCATAGCAGAATCACATAGCACAGAAACACATACATGGATGAGAGATCAATCAAGACACATAGGATTACTAACCGAGATGATGGTTTTGATCGCACAAGAGTTCCTAGTGGGTTCTAGCTTGCCGTCACAGTAAGAGAGCTCTAGGGTTTCGGTGGTGTTGATAGAAAGTGTAAAATGATGATGTTTTGCGTAAATAAACTCAGAATAACGTTCTGGGCCCAAGCTGGGCTTCGTGAGTTACTGGGCCGGCGAAACAGACTTCTGTTTCGTCGGAATGTTCATGGCGAAATAGCCTGTTTCGTCGGAATGGGTTATGGCGAAACAGCCTTGTGTTTCGTCAGGTTCTTAACAGTTTAAGTTCTACAGACAGTACACATGTTATACAATCACACATAACCATGCAAACACACTAGGTTTTATCATAACACATCCATATAGTCAAAGTCAACGTGCATTAAATGCGAATAAAGAATGTCGGAAATTCGAGTTGTCACATCTTAGGACTTCTGAGCAATCTCAAGTGAGTACATAGAACCCCCCCTCTTTTTACATGTTTTCAAGGTGTTTATGTGAGTACATAGACCCCTCTTTTACTGTTTTCCAAACATTTTGGGGGTGGAACACATGTGCCTACTTGTTACTTTCATGCTTTCCTGTTTTCACATCATATACCTGCTAAGTTTGTTAGTACATTAGAGTACATGATTTCATTACATTTCATGCTATGTATGTCCATTGTGTGCATACTTAGTACATTGTTTTACTTTACATTTCTGCTATGTATGTTGACTGATAGCATGCTAGCGCATTGATTTACATGACTTTCTGCTTTGTATGTTAACTTAGCATACTTAGTGCATTATTTTCATATAACATGTTCACTTTTGCTATGACATTTGGTTTGCACAAACGAGACTATTATACGTTCATTAACATTAGCTACGCCGCTGGTTAGTAAGTACTGGTACCATAGGACTTGACAAATCCCATTCCTGACATCCCGGGTTTGTTTGGATGTAAGGAATGACTGAATCCGAAAACATTTCTTTTGATAACCTTGACTGAAAGGGTTATCCGACTGTCTCAAGGCTTGAATGTATGCGTTAACTTACCACATAAATGTTTGTATCAATGTAACATGCATTACTTTATAAAACATAACTTTTTGATACATTCAAAATACTTTGTTTTGTACATTTCTACATTTGGACTATTTGACAATACTTTACTTACAAGACATAACATTTGTTACACATTACTTGACTACTTTTGGACTATCAACATTTGACATGGTTTATACAAGGACTTTTGACAATTAGTTTAAACATAGACATTATACATTGTTGGTTGGTTAAGTGACTTAAGTAACGAAATGTGAGTAATATGACACAAGCATGGTGGATACGCCGCTGGTACTTCCTATATATAAGTGTTTGTATTATATTACATATCATAGCGTTATTTAAATCATTGATTTTGGACTTATACATTTTATACAAGTAACATGTTTTCACAAGACTTTGTTTTACAATACGGTTTATTTTATACAACTTATTTTACATGGTTATTCATTTAACCATACATTATTCTTTTACTTATACATATCATCTGAACTTATTGTTTTTCAAGCGATTTACAAAACAAATCAAATTACAAGGTTCATGACTAAACATTTTCTTAAACTTAAGTCATGAATCTTATTTTCACAAACCTATGTATCTCACAGGCATTTTTATGCTGACGTACCTATTTTCACATGTGTTTTCAGGAGCTTTTCCGTAGGATGATGATCGTGACACTAGGGCGGACCTGTGCCTTAGAGATTTAAAATGAAGAAAGACTTAGTTTAATTATGTTCTGAACTCTTTAATTTCTGTTTAAGACAATGAAACTCTTATGTTAATAAATAAAATACAACTTTGAATGCCATGGTTATGAAACAATTAATTCTGTTACAACACTCCCCGACGTTTTCCGCCACGTCTTGTATGCTATACGTGGTCGGGGTGTGACAATCCATGACTGACAATAGTTAATGTTTACATGTTGTTATTTGATCTAATACGTGAAGTGGGCTGCAGCTTTATTCACATGACACATCCATTCTAACAAGTCACCAAGATTTAACACATAATGTCAAACAATCTAATCCACATAACAGCATTCATCATATCAGAATCATTCACTAAAAGTCATCGGCACAAGACATGTTGTCGGTTCATCATCATCATCATCATGATAAACAATAATCAAAATTGAAAACCAAATACAATCACATGCTTTCTGAAAAAATCCATGTGCAATAATAAATGCTATGCCCGACAATATTAAGTGAATCCACTTTGGCTGCACTTTCGATATAAAGCACATGCATAATCAGTCATGACCTAATCGCATATATATTCAATCCATGAACAAAATTACCTAACTGTTACTACATAAAATCAAACAAATAATCACAAGTGTTTTTAATCCACTACACGAACAAGAATCACACTAACCGAGATAGAAACTAGTGGATTGATGGCACAAGAAGGTTTCGTAGGCTTGTAGTTGCCGTCACAGTTAGAGAAGTGTTCTAGAGTTTTGCCGATTAAAAGTTATCACGTAAAGGTTGGGAATATCATATAAGTGATCCACTACTGGGCCTAAAGCCCATTAGATTTCGTTGGTTTCCTGGTGGACGAAAACACTTTGTGTTTTCGGTCATGGGGTGTTTTCATAGGGGTGTTTGGCATGATTCAATTGTATTGATTATAATTTCACTAA
The DNA here is from genome assembly GCA_030545235.1 of Helianthus tuberosus. Classification (NCBI taxonomy): domain Eukaryota; kingdom Viridiplantae; phylum Streptophyta; class Magnoliopsida; order Asterales; family Asteraceae; genus Helianthus; species Helianthus tuberosus. Next base: position 126,605,428 of record CM060405.1, read on the forward strand.
CATATTAATAACACAAAGCATAATATTACCACATCAATATATAAACACACTCAACACCCATCAAGTATAATATACCGACTACAATATGTTTTTTACATATTACAACGTGTCCGGTTGTGAAACAAACAAGTCGTGTATCGGACAATCTAAACAATTAACGTGCAATAGTGCGAAAATGGAATCTTGAAAACTCGAGTTGTCACAAAAATGGTGGCTAGAAACGTGTATGCGGTACTCCCGGGCAGGATCATGGTGGGACACAAATTGGAAACCCTTCAGGTAAAATAATGATCAAAAAGTTTTGGTTGTTCATCTGTTATGATCTCATTGGAACGTATTCCTGATTTCTATAGTTTTGATTCCTGATTTAGTTTCAAGCATCTTGGCTGCGTTTCTAGTTTTCATTGCATATTATTGGTGTTAGGATGATATTATAGTTCAAGATTTCTAGGAGTTCTGTGTATTGATGATCGGGTTGTTTTTGGGGTATCGGTTGGGTATAAGAGTTTGAAATCTTATAGATAACTCGGTTAGATTTTTAGAGGATTGTTAAATGGTTGATGTTTTTTTTTCATGGTATATAATCTGAGATTTGATGTTAACCTGCTGTAAGTGTGTTTAAGTGACGTGTTGTTCGCTAAACATGTTAATGGAACCAATATAACACACGTTAGAGCGTTAAAAACCTGAAAACAGGAAGTTGTCCAATCATTACAGCCAACTTCAGCTGGCTGTAAACGGGTCGTTATTAATCAAAAAATTGATTTTCTGAAGTCTAAATCATACGTTTTCGAAAAACGAATCAAATGGCACTAGAATCATATTTTTTTGAGGTCGTTTGCTATTTTTAAAGGTCCGTTTTGTAAAACAGCAAAAGCTGCGTTTTTACTGCAGAAAATGTATGTTATGTTTTTCGTCATAACTTGAAATCTGTGTAGAATTAGGTCACGAAATTTGTACTGTAGATGGCCACTGATGTCGTTGTATTTCTCCAACTGGAATTTCGTCAATCGGACTTACGATGAATTTTAAATGAATTTTTCCGTGGACTGCAGTCAGAAAGTGATGAATCTGATTGCAGTCCGGTAAATGAATTTTATAAAATAATTGGTAATGAATCGAATCCCGAGATTTTGACACAATAATATTTTGATCGTTTAAAACATTCTATAAAAATTTGGGAATTTTTGGAATAAGTTAACTATTTTATTAAAATGCCCTTTTTGGAATTTTTGTAAAAATTTTTGGAATTTTTGGATCGTTTAAAACATTCTGTAAAAATTTGGATGGTTTAAAACATAAAACACGTTCTTGTTGATACCCTTTTCTCTCTATCCTTTGGCGATTTCTGGTTCCTCATGAAACCCTTGCTTCTTCTTTGTGATCTTTTGTATAATAGTCCGTGATTAGAACTTTGATCTTTCAAAATTCTATAACGAACTTGTTAGCAATTGTGACCGATTTGAATCTAGGGTTTTTTTCTTGTTTGATTTCTCATTCGCCGCCTTAGTTTTCAGTTCGAAACTCTGACTTATTAATTTGGTTGTTATTGATTATGGTTAACTGAGATTAATTTAGCTAGACCGATACACTGCTTTAATCGGTTAAGGGTTGAAAACTGATACTAGGGTTTTAAGGATTAGGGTTTACGTGTTTTTTTTGGGTAAAGGGTTACCCCGGTGATTCTATATATTCACATCCAAAACCAAACAAGTAGTTTAGAGGATCTACACTAGTTCATTCACGAGACATGCCCCATGAATGGAAAACGAAAATAAGTCAAACCAAAACACAAAACCAAACTAAAGACAACTAGACAAAACATCTAGAAACAATGACGCCAAATAAAAAATTAATCAGCCACCATTGTCTTCAATTTCTTTCGTATGGATCTCCCATTCTCCAAGAATCTTGCGCACCCTACCGGTATCCTTTAACTTTGCCCCCATCAACTTGTATCTCACCGTTTTCATGATCACATCACTAACCATTTCAGGAGGTCTCAACTGGTTTTTAAAAATCCTTGCATTCCTCTCTTTCCAAATAGAATACGTGGCAGCCGCAACTAGAATTTTAGCAACATAAAAATCAGCTTTCCTAGAATGAGCTCGAGCACTAAGCCAACCAACTATATCCACCCATTTCGAACTGACAGAGTTCATCCCCACCCTATCTCGTATCGTAAGCCACACTTGTGATGAATACTTACATTCAAAAAACAAATGAGGGTGGGAATCAAAATTCTCATAGCATAATAGGCAGCACATCATATTCATGTTTTTTCTTCTTGACAAATCCCATTGCAAAATTTTTTCTTGTGTAAGGAGCTTACCTTTCATAACCAACCACATCATAAAGGCGTGCCTGGGAATACATTGAGCAAACCAAACGATATTGCACCAGTCGACTTCCGGCTCACTATACCGAACCGAGTGCCAAACGCTAGACGCAGAAAAATCATTAAGAACACCTCCATCTTTCCATCGTAATCTGTCAGACTTTAACGGGTCTAGGTGAATTTGATCAAGCTGAATGAGAACTGGGAAAAGATCCCTCCAAGCCAACGGCCATAACCACGCACCATTAGAGTAAACATTCGCCACTGATTGATCCAACATAAAGTCAGCATCCAAAATAGTTCTCGGCGACAGAAAATCGCCAAGAGGCCCCAATTCACTCCAGTAATCAAACCAGGCAGAAGTATTAGCACCATTCCCTAATTCGGACCAAATATGCTTTCTGATAAGCGGTCTCATTTGAGTGAGCTTTCGCCAGGACCAAGAGCTATTGGAAGGCGTTTTGCAAGCCCATAAACTCTTGCCTTTTAATCGATACGAATGCACCCAATCCACCCACAAAGACTTACGTTTGGAGACTATACTCCAAATGTGAGATGACATCAAAGCTTTATTCATATCCCCAATACGTCTAATCCCCAAACCCCCTTCATATTTAGGTGTACAAACAGATTTCCAAGACACTTTAGCTTTACCTTTATTAAATGAAGAATCTTGAGACCATAAGAAATTTCTCATTTTAGCTTCGAGCTCCTGAATCACCCGAGCCGGCAAGATAAAAACTGAGGACCAATATATATGCATTGAGGATAGAACTGAAATAATGAGTGGAAGTCTTCCCGCAAAAGATAATAATTTGTTCCTCCAATGCATAATACGTTTCTCTAATTTTTCCACAAGCACCCGACAATCATTATAACCAAGTCTAGAAGAAATAAGGGGCACCCCCAAATACTTGACAGGTAATTTTCCTTCCGCAAAAGGCATGATATCCAGAATAGCTCGTTTGACCTGGTCCTTAACATTACAAAAGAACACCGTACTTTTCTGGTTGCTAAGCACTAACCCCGACATCTTAGTGAACTTCGATAAAGACGACATAATACATTTAGCTGAATTCACTTCCCCTCTCGCAAAAAGAAATAAATCATCTGCGAAACAAAGATTGATAATCTGCTGCCTTTCACATCTATTATGGAACTTAAAAGAAGCATCAATACGAACCGCATGATTAAGAATAGCCGTCAAGACCTCCATAACCAGAGTAAATAAATATGGGGATATTGGATCCCCTTGTCTTAACCCATGTTTACCTTTGAAAAATGTAACATCTGTGCTTGAAATCATTGTGAACAGTTCTATTATCAATAAAACAATGTTATTTGATCCCAATGTTTGTTTGGTTGTGTTTTACATTTTTCATGTTTTGACTTTTATGTAATTTCAAACTCTACATCGCTTTCTTGAGAGTTATACGCAAACTGATGCGTAAACGTAATCAGTTTAATGCGACAAATACTCCGGAACATCAACATATACTTAACATACCTAAAATAACCTTTACATAACTTAGAAATAAGTTTTGAAGGCTTTGGTATGGCAAAAACAAGTTAGTTTCGCTCCCTGCTTCCCAAACCGCCAATCTATCTTGAGTCTTTAGCTTATCTTTGAACACAAGCCACATGTGAAACGAATGCCTCAGAATACATTGAGCAAACCACACCATGTTCGCCCACAAAGCCATATTATCTCGGTTACGTATAGTATCCCACACTACTCCGGATCCGAAAGTACATGTGTTACCTTCCAGGCCTTTCCAAATCAGCCTATCCTCCATATTATGATCTAGAGTCGGCACAGATAGGTTAATTAAAACCGGATATAAATCATTCCATGCTTGAGGCCATTTCCAATGAGAATGATCATCTATCAGATCCGAAACACAAGAATTGAGATTAAATCCCGCATTGGCAATATGTCTCGGAGTAATAAAAGATCTAAGCGGGCTCACGTCACACCATTTATCACTCCACACGTTTGTTTGAGACCCACTCCAAATAGAGGACCAAATATAAGGACGCACCAGCTCACGAATAGAGAGAATTTTCCTCCATCCCCAGCTCATACTGCCACGACTCGGGATATCCCAAAAAGACTTTCCTTTCAGCTTATATGAGTGAATCCAATCGACCCATAACGATTTCCGTTTGGTAATAATACTCCATATATGGCTGGTGATCAGAGCTTTGTTAACGTCGGCAATGCTCCGAATGCCTAACCCACCTTCATTTTTTGGTAAACTAACATCTTTCCAAGCCACTTTCGCTCGCACTCTACCTTCAGTTCCCGCATTCCAGAGGAATCTGCGGATTCTTTTCTTTCGATCGTTAATAATACGCGCTGGAATTATAAAAACAGACGCCCAATATACGTGCATAGAGGAAAGAACCGAAATTATAAGTTGAAGCCGACCCGCAAAAGACAAAGATTTATTTATCCAGCTTGCTATTTTATTCTCCATACGGCCAACAAGGATCTTGCAATCCTTAAAATTCAGCTTTGTGGTAATAAGAGGAACCCCAAGATACCGAACAGGGAGAGCTCCTTGTTGGAAGGGCATCACACTAAGAATCTCTTGACGAACCGATTGAGGGATGTTACAAAAGAAAACCGTGCTTTTCGAAGGGCTCGAAACCAAACCAGAAATACGAGTAAACACTTCGAGGGCATCCTTAACCTTCTTAACCGACCTAATGTCACCATTCACAAAAATAAATAAATCATCAGCGAATGAAACATTAATGATTTTCTGCTTAGCACAATGTGCATGATATTTAAAAGACGTGATGGCCGCCCGTTGAAGCAGTAAAGAGAGAACCTCCATGATTAGCGTGAATAAGTAAGGCGACATAGGATCCCCTTGACGCAGGCCACGTTTTCCCCGAAAATAGCCATGGATATCACCATTAATACTAACCGAATAAGAAGCAGTGGTTACACATGTCATGATCCACCTAACCATCTTACGATGAAAACCAAACCGATGAAGGACATTCTCCAAAAAACCCCAATTCACCGTATCATAGGCTTTCTGGATATCAATCTTAAAAGCACATCTTGGGGGACCCTTATTGAGATGATAGTTGTGCATGAACTCTTGAGTGAGAAGAATATTATCAGATATTTTCCTACCCGGCACAAAGGCAAACTGATTTATACCCACAAGCGTACCCAGACTACCCTTTATTCTATCCGTGATAATCTTACTTATGCACTTGTACAAAACATTGCAACAGGAAATAGGACGATAGTCCAATGCTGAGTCCGCAGTTTCTTTCTTTGGAATCAAAGCCTGAATCGTATGGTTTATTTGTTTCAAGATTTGACCGTTATCAAAAAAATCCAACACCGCATTAGTAACCTCCTCACCCACTATATCCCAAGCATGTTTAAAGAAAGCTGACGTGTAACCATCTGGGCCCGGGGCTTTATTCTCACCGATACTAAACATGGCCTGCTTAATCTCCTCACGAGTAACCTGACGAACCATGAAATCCGCAGCATTAGAAGTAAGAACATTGACAAAGACATCCTCCAAATTAACCGTATCTACCGGGTGTTCTACCCCCAAGAAATTTGTATAATGAGACACTAAGGCATGCACTACACCATCTCCTTCATGACGGGTACCCGAAGCATCCAAAATACTATGAATTTTACACCTCGCATTCTTACTTTTCACCGTGTTATGAAAGAATCTGGTATTCGAATCACCGGCACATAACCATTCCACCTTAGACTTCTGTTTTAAAAAACACTCCTCATCATAAGCAGCTGATTTAAAATCATGAAGACATTTAACCTCCGTTTGCCGTAAACTAGCATCCAACGGGTTTTTATCAATCAGATTCTGGATGTCATCCAGCTTTTTCCTCATGTCAACCACCTTAGCATGGAGATTGCCCTGTTCAAATAAGATTCTTCTCATATGCGGCTTTAAATTCCTGAGTTTCTTCATAACCGAAAACATGTGAACTCCATCAATACTCTTTGTCCATTCCTGGATAACATAGTTTCTGAATTCAGGTTTGGCGGTGATAAAATTAGGAAATTTGAAAGGTTTTGCACGGTTCACCAAGTTGGTAGCTGTCTTTAAGATGCACGGAGAATGATCTGACACTCTATATGGTTGGTACATAGCATATGCATCCGGAAAAATCTCAATGAATTTAATATTACCCATAACCCGATCAATCTTCTTAAGGAGACCCACGCCATTTTTTGGTTTTTGAGACCAGGTATAATGATGGCCATGCCCTTTGATATCAATAAGTTCCAAATTCTGAATACATTCATTGAACTCCCGCATGCTGATTGTTTGTTTCGAAGGCCCATATAGCGAATCCTCAAGATGAAGAGTCGTGTTGAAATCACCCATAACAAACCAGGGCTTATCATGACACAGGCTTTTATGCTTACACAGATCCTCCCATAGAGCCCTCCGGTCCTGATACTTATTTTCAGCATACACAAACGAACCAAAAAGAACTTTCTTATCAGCTTTGAAGATCAATTGAACATGTATAACTTGGTCCGATTGAGCCAAAACCATTAGATCTACTGAATCCGTATCCGAACCCAAGATAATTCTAGTGCCCCGACTACACTGACCACCATTAGAAGTCCAATTCCATTTTCTGAACACATTTTTACATACTTGAACCAGTTTCGTAACTTCCACATGAGACTCTAGGATAGCACAAATTTTTAAATTATTTTTAGCTACAAGTAAACGAACCTCACTTTGTTTCAGGGGTCGGTTCAAACCCCTAATGTTCCATGCCATAATGCTATCCATTTAAACCGATGTGACCGGGAGTGCTTGCCCCCTCAGATTGTGTTTCATGATTCTCATTCCTCATAAAGTTTGACATTTCCGTTGGAATCACCTCCGCCACTTCTTTATCAATCCGATTAGACTCTCTCTTTTCTTCATTCCGAATTTCCTTGTGATCTTTGATTTCTCCCACCCCCTCTTCATCCGTATTAGCTAGAACATCAAAATTATTCGTAACTTGCACATTACCTGCTGAAGTATATGATCCGGACTCAGTCTTCGTTCCCGACGTACTTGGTTGCTGACTTTTATTCTTGGGTTTATAAATAAATTTTCAGCACACATATCAGCAGTGAAACTATCTAGACGTTTTGGCACACCAATCTTAGATGCCCGTAAACTCAAACCATCATCCGTATACACCGCAATAGGAACGTTATGTAATATCACCCAGACCGGGACTACTTTGATACCGTCCTTCCTTAGAGTGGCCGATGGAGTCCAAACATTTAGAAACAACGGAATTTTTCTAATTAACCAGGGGCCTCCTTCCAGCACTTTCTGCATACCATCCTGAGAATCAAACTTAAAGAAAAAGAAGCCGTTGGAATTCATCATAATCTTTTCAAACCCAAACTTCGACCATACATTTTTTGCATAGTACTCTACCACAGGAAAAGGTAGCCGATTACCTAATAAATAACCGTACAAGACATTATCAAACCTCTCCTGAACTTTTTTAACAACCTCCCTTGGTATAACAACATCAGCACCTTCTTGGGTCTCCAATGACTCCATAAGTCTAAAATTAATCTCTCTTTTGTTTCGTACAGTAGACATAAGTTTTTCAGCGTACGAGGTAGGCATCGATTTTACCTGATTCTGCTCATCCTTACCATCGTTTGTAGTGTTCACCAGAGGAACCGGAACGGTCACTTTCTCCAATTCATCGATAACGTTGATAACTTTCTGTTCTTGCTGAATAACTCCACGACGAGTTATCAATGGGTAACCATCAATATTCAGCGGTTTGCTAAATAATGAAGGTTTGTCTTGTATCTCCTGCGCATTCATCGGTTTTGAACCCTTCGAAGTTATAAAAATATCCCCATGCATCTTTTCTGAAAACGACTGAAACCCTAGATCATCCAAACCCCGATCCCTATTTCTCTCCATGCAATGAAACAAACAACGTATTCGAAACCACTCCTTATCCAAACGACAGAAACATGCAGCCAAAAGACAGAATACGTAAACCCTAAGAAACCCTAATCCCTTAAAACCCTAGTGTTAATCTTCAACCCTTAACCGATTAATCTAAAGTTTTCGATCTAGCTAAATTAATCTAGTTAACCGCAATAAAAAACAAATAGATTAATAAATCAGAATATCAAATTAAACACTAAGTAGACGATTGAAAAGAAAGAAGAAAAACCCTAAATTCGAGATTGGTCACAATTACTAACTAGTTCGTTATGGAGGTTCGAAAAATCAAATCTCCAATCACAGACTGTTATACAAAAGCTCGCAACGAAGAATCAAGGATTACGTGAGGAAGCAAAATCGCCTAGGGATTGAGAGAAAACGGCCATTTTTGAGAAAATGTTTAGTCGATGTACTTTGATTGATCCATCATTCAAATTAGATTTTGATACTTAGTACATTGTTTTACATTACATTTCATGCTATGTATGCCCATTGTGTGCATACTTAGTACAGTTGTTTTCATCACATGCTTACATTTTGTTATGACATTTGGGTTGTTTACAATGGAACAATACATTCATTAACATTAGCTACGCCGTTCGTTAGTAGGTAGTGGTACCATTGGAATTGACAACTCCCGTTCCTGAAATCCTAGGTTTGTTTGGATTGGAAGGAATGACCGAATTCGATATAAATAACTTAGATAAACCTTTAATTTGTTTAAGGGTTTATCGCCACAGTCTCAAGGCTTGGATGTATGCATTTTCACAATACCGCATAAATGTTTTTATCAGTATAGCATGCATTTGTTCCACAAAACATAACTTTGATTTAAACCATGTTTTACTTCAATACCTTGTTTTTGTGCATTTTACATATGGTTTAGTTGATATATTTCACTTACCATACATGATATTTTTGGGTAAACATTACATGATCTACATTAACATAAACATTTTGACATTGATATACACATTTAGTGGATTACATTGGACATAGACATTTCAATATGGTTTACACATTAACACATGACAATTCATTTATACATGAACAATTTACATTGATGGTTGGTTTGGGTAAATGATTCGAGTAACGAGGCGAGTGTAATATGATACAAGCATGGTGGATACACCGCTGGTACTTCCTATATATAAGTGTTTGTATAACATTCCATGTCGCAGCGTTACTTAAATCATTTCAATATTTGACATATTACATTTTACATAAACAACTTATTTTCACAAGACATTGATTTACAAAACAACTTATCTTATACAAACTCATTTTTACTTGGTTATTCATTTAACCTTACATTATTCTCTTATTTATACATATCATTCCTTTTTAATGATTTACAAAACAAAACAACTTACAAGGTTCATGACTGACTGTTATTGAACAATTTTTCCTAAACTTATAAGTCATGAATCCTATTTTCACAAAACCAATGTATCTCACAGGCATTTTTATGCTGACGTACCTATTTTCACATGTGTTTTCAGGAGCTTTTCCGTAGGATGATGATCGTGACACTAGGGCGGACCTGTGCCTTAGAGACATAAAATGAAGATAGACTTAGTTTAATTGTGTTCTGAACTCTTTATTTCCTGTTTAAGACAATGTAACTCTTATGTTTATAAATAAAATACAACTTTGAATGCCATGGTTATGAAACAATTAATTCTGTTACAACACTCCCCGACGTTTCCGCCGCGGTTGCATGTTATACGCGGTCGGGGTGTGACAGAAGAGTTGGTATCAGAGCCAATGGTTATAGGGAATTAGGTTATTAGTAATGCTTTGACCTAGACTATAACCTTTCTAGGACCCTAACACAAGTTATCTTGTGTTTAGATCTTAAAACATGCACATCACCTATCCTTAGGTGATTATCAAAATAAAAACCAAATTTTCCGAAACGATTTTTGAAAAACAATCATCTGTTTTTTGGATGATTTATTACAAGGTTTTGAACCCTCTATTGTAAGGTTTTGAACCCTCTTTTATATGGTTTTGAACCCTTCCAGTTTGGTTTTTTGGCCTTGTGCCTTCAAATTTTCAAAATCTCGTCAAGGTTTTGGATTTTAAATAATGTGAACACGTGCAAACTGGAAGAGTGAATGCCTGTATTCTGGGTTTTCTGTCTAGGCAAGCACTTCGTATATATCTCATCAGACGCGAGACTAGTTATGCTTACCTGGGAATTCTTGGGATGAGTGTTCACTTATAGGCGAGCATGTCTTCGCAATACATTATTTTTGATCCATTTACTTTGATTAGTCACTGTGTGTCGTTTGTTTGCTTGGTAATGCGGATGAATGACCACCATCTTTGCTTTTGTTGATTTTGTTTCATCTCATTCTTTTCACCCAATCATCTCACTCGTTTCCTTTCATGTTCCTCTTTTAGAATGCCTCCTCGACGCGACAATTTGATTGCGACTGCCGAACTGGCAGAAATTATTGCGCAGCAGATGGCTGCTCAATTTCCAAATCTCTTTGCTCAATGGCACCAAGCCAACAACAACAACAATGCTCCATGCAAATACAAGGATTTTAACTCGGCTAAACCACTCAAGTTTAGTGGTTCTGAAGGAGCGACTGGGCTTCTTCAATGGTTCGAGAGCATTGAGAATACTTTCCGCCACGTGCAGTGTCCGGATAATCGCAACGTCGAGTTTTCTTCGAGCGTGTTTCAGAAGAGGGCTCTCACATGGTGGAACGGGGTTATGAGAGACCGTGGTGCAGAAGTTGCTAGTGGTGAACCCATTGTTCTTGATTCTGTTCTACGCAACTGCCAGTTAAACCTTAACGACCATCTTTTTCCTATTGACCTCACGCCAATGCAACTTGGAAGCTTCGACGTTATAGTGGGTATGGATTGGTTATCTAAGCATCGCGCAGAGATAGTTTGTTCTGAGAAGATTGTTCCTGTGCCGCTTTCGACAGGCGAGATCCTACAGGTTCAAGGTGAGAAACCGTCTGGTGGTCTCAAGCTCATGTCTTGTTTTAAAGCTCGGAAGTATCTACAGAAGAACTATGTGGCTTTCTTAGCACATGTTACAGCAGATAAAGGCAAGGGTAAGTCTATTTCAGATATTCCTGTCGTTCGGGATTATTCTGAAGTATTCCCTGAAGAGTTACCTGGTCTACCCCCAGCACGCCAAGTCGAGTTCCGCATTGATCTCGTGCCTGGTGCAAATCCCATTGCCAGAGCTCCATATCGTCTTGCACCATCTGAGATGCAAGATTTGTCTAAGCAGCTTCAGGAGCTCTCTGACAAAGGTTTTATCCGTCCTAGCTTTTCACCCTGGGGTGCTCCCGTTCTTTTTGTCAAGAAGAAGGATGGATCCTTTAGGATGTGTATCGATTATCATGAGCTTAACAAGCTTACCATCAAGAATCGATATCCCCTACCGCGCATAGATGATCTCTTTGATCAGTTATCGGGCGCTTCTTATTTTTCGAAGATTGATCTACGTTCTGGGTATCATCAACTTCGGGTGCATGAAGAAGATATTCCCAAGACAGCGTTCCACACTCGTTATGGGCATTATGAATTCACAGTCATGCCATTCGGTTTGACTAATGCTCCTGCTGTTTTCATGGACTTAATGAATAGGGTCTGCAAACCTTATTTGGATCAGTTCGTCATTGTTTTTATTGACGACATCTTGATTTATTCTAAGACGCGAGCTGATCACGAGCAACATCTTCGTCTTACTTTGGAACTCCTAAAGAAAGAGCAACTTTTCGCCAAATTCTCCAAGTGCGAATTTTGGCTTAAAGAAGTTCAATTTTTAGGACATATCATCAACGAACAAGGTATTTATGTAGATCCCTCCAAGATCAGTGCGATTAAGGATTGGGATACGCCTACTACTCCCACTGAGGTACGTTCTTTTCTTGGTCTAGCGGGTTATTACCGCCGCTTCATTGAGAACTTCTCAAAGATTGCAATTCCTCTAACTGCTCTAACTCAGAAGAACAAACCCTTTGACTGGGGATTCAAACAAGAGGAAGCTTTTCAACACTTGAAGCGGAAGCTTTGCGACGCGCCTGTTCTAACTTTGCCTGAGGGCAATGATGATTTCGTCGTTTATTGCGATGCATCTAAATTGGGTCTTGGCTGTGTCCTGATGCAAAGGAACAAAGTCATAGCATATGCATCGAGGCAGTTGAAGATACATGAGAAGAACTACACCACTCATGATCTTGAGTTGGGTGCAGTTGTCTTCGCTCTTAAGATCTGGAGACACTATTTGTACGGTACAAAATGTGTGGTTTTCACGGACCACAAAAGTCTTCAACATATCTTCAACCAGAAAGAACTCAACATGAGGCAACGACATTGGGTTGAGATACTAAACGACTATGACTGCGAAATTCGCTACCATCCTGGTAAGGCGAATGTCGTAGCCGATGCATTGAGTCGTAAGGAACGTACTAAGCTTCATTGTGTACGTGTTCAATCTGTTATTCAAGCTCGATCTGATATCCAAACACGCATTTCTCAGCCTCAACAATCTTGTGTTTCACAAGGTTTGATGGATAAGGAATTTCCCTATCACATAACACCTGATCTGGAACTGAAGGACAATGGATCATATTACTTCATGGACCGTTTGTGGGTCCCAAGCCAAGATAACCTTCGCACCTTGCTTATGGATGAAGCCCATAAGTCGCGTTATTCTGTTCATCCTGGCTCAGATAAAATGTATAAGGACCTTTGTATTCAGTATTGGTGGCCTGGTATGAAGAAAGACATTGCCTTATACGTATCAAAATGCCTTACTTGTCTTAAGGTTAAGGCTGAACATCAGCGTCCTGGTTTATTGGTGCAACCAGAGATCCCAGTTTTGAAATGGGAAAACATTACTATGGATCTTGTTACCAAACTTCCACGCATAAAGAAAGGTCATGATGCCATCTGGGTAGTCGTTGATCGTCTTACTAAGTCAGCACATTTCTTACCAATTCGTGAGGACTTTCCTGCTGACAGACTTGCTAAAATCTATGTGGATGAAATTGTAGCTCGACATGGTGTTCCTTTGAACATCATTTCTGACAGAGATGCTCGTTTCACTTTTCATTTTTGGAGAACCATGCAATCTGCTATGGGAACCCAACTTAATCTGAGCACAGCTTATCATCCGCAAACGGATGGTCAATTTGAAAGAACAATCCAGACTCTGGAGGATATTCTTAGAGCTTGTGTGATCGATTTTGGTGGTAGTTGGGATTCACATCTTCCGTTAATTGAATTCTCCTACAACAACAGTTATCAGACCAGCATCAACATGGCTCCTTTCGAGGCTCTCTATGGTCGAAAATGTCGTTCACCAGTCTGCTGGAATGAGATCGGCGAGGCTCAACTTACTGGACCTGCCATCATTTTAGAGACAACTGACAAGATCAAGAAAGTTTGTGATAACCTTCAGACAGCTAGAAGCCGTCAAAAGAGTTACGCGGATCCAAAACGCAAGCCCTTGGAATTTCAAGTCGGTGATCGAGTATTACTTAAGGTCTCACCTTGGAAAGGTGTGATCAGATTTGGAAAGAAAGGAAAACTTGCACCAAGATACGTTGGACCATTCAAGATCGTCGAAAGAATCGGAAAGGTAGCCTACAGACTTGAGTTACCTCCTGAACTTGGAAATGTTCATCCAACTTTTCACGTGTCCAATCTCAAAAGGTGTTTAGCCGATGAGAACCTCCACATACCACTTGACGAAATTCGTGTTGGTAAAACACTGAAATTTGTTGAGAAGCCAGTGGAAATCATGGAACGTGAAGTCAAGTGGCTTAAACGCAAGCGCATTCCTTTGGTTAAAGTTCACTGGGAAGCTAAACGTGGACCCGAGTTTACTTGGGAACGCGAAGATCAAATGAAGGCGAAATATCCGCATCTTTTCCCACGAGTTTCCTCTAAATAAATTTCGGGACGAAATTTCCACAAGTAGGGGAGACTGTAACATCTGTGCTTGAAATCATTGTGAACAGTTCTATTATCAATAAAACAATGTTATTTGATCCCAATGTTTGTTTGGTTGTGTTTTACATTTTTCATGTTTTGACTTTTATGTAATTTCAAACTCTACATCGCTTTCTAGAGAGTTATACGCAAACTGATGCGTAAACGTAATCAGTTTAATGCGAAAAATACTCCGGAACATCAACATATACTTAACATACCTTAAATAACCTTTACATAACTTAGAAATAAGTTTTGAAGGCTTTGGTATGGCAAAAACAAGTTAATTCGCTTACAGGGACTAAATTTGACAAACTGTGAAAGTATGCCAATTTGAACTGTAACAGACATTCCGGAACCTGACCATAAGTTTAAGATACCATAAATATCCTTTGCATAGCTTAGAAATACGCTTTGAGGGGTTCGGTGTGCTAAAATAAACTTTTGTGTCATTCAGGGACTAAAAGTGTCAAAAAGTGCACAAGTTTGCACTTTTGCGCATAACTTACGTTCTGAATACATCCGGACATCCAAAAATTTATGTAAGCACTAAAATATTTTATTTTAGTGTTTGGCTTGAGAAAAATCCATTCGTCGCGCAATTTGGATCGTTTTTCGCGCTTATGCGCATTCCGTCGTAATTAAGCGAACATCGCGATTGTATGGCCAAACGAACCGACATCTAAGATATTTTTGAGCATGTTTCATGTCCACAATGTTTAGGCATCATTTTAGGGCCTTAAAGTTGGCTTTACGGGCCTTAGAAGTGTCGGAAATGGCCTTAAACACGTGCAGGGACTGAAACTGTCAAAATGGAAAGTTGTTTTCTGATCAGGACCCCCAGGCGGCCCGCATAAAGGTAGGGCTATCCTTCACGCAGCCCGCGTCAGCCCTTCAGATCAGGAAAGGTCAAGTTAACAGCTGTTAACAGCCTCTAAACACTCTCCAAAGGTCAAGTGCCACATGTTAATCTCTTATGGTGGCCAAAATCAGTTACCACAACATTTCGACAAGTGTACGGGCTAGATCATTCCCTCTTCTCCAAGAAACGATCCTAACAGTGGACCGAAAACTATAAATACCCACCTCCACCCTTCACTTTTCCTCACAAGAATCTGATCTAATGTGCTCTAAGTTGAAACCTTTGTTTCATACCTAAGCTATTTTGATCTAGATTAGCATTCGGGGACCCTTCGTAAGTGTTCCTTCGTTCTTTTATTGCTTTTCGAGTCCGAAAGTCAAACTTTGTTTGACTTTCTGCGTTGACCAGTTTATGGTCAATGCGAAGTTCGTTTGAACTTCGCAACGTGATTGTAATCACGATGGCTATAGTCCCTTGTGACTATGCCTACTGATTACCACTATGCCTTCGAACCCGACCCATTTGGTCGATCATTAGGATCCGACCAAACACATTAGTTGACCATAGTATATGGGGAATAACCCTCCGAGGTTATACTTTATGGTCGCTTCGTTTAAGTAGTTGTATGATAGGTAGTTTATATGCCTTAGATAAATTACCAAAATACCCCTTTGATGCCAAAAATTTGTTTTAAACATATGTAACATAACTTTTGACATCTAAACTGATTTGACAACCATATTAGACATGTTAAGGCATATTTTACTTGTCATAGGACTAGTTAGGCGTTCCGAACGCGTTTTACGCGAACGACGCGTTAAAGTAGCATAAGCTACCTAAACGGGTCGTAATGGGTCACAAACACTTAGGTTAAGTTTTGTTTTAGTATGTGGGCTTTGTTAAATCATATTACACGAGTCTCCATATTCGTTTGGTTTACGAACCCTCATTCTATCCGATCCTCCGATTTAGGTCCGGTTTATTAACATAGTTACCTATATTAGGTGCCGTTTGATTCCGAGATCTCTAGCATTGCTTGGTGGTTATCTTAGTACTTCTGAGCAATCTCAAGTGAGTACATAGACCCCTCTTTTACTGTTTTCCAAACTGTTTTGGGGTGAGACACATGTGCCTACTTGTTACTTTCGTGCTTTCCTGCTTTCACATCATATACTTGTTATGTTCATTAGTACATTTATAGCACATGATTTCATTGTGTTCATGCTATGTATGTCCATTGTGTGCATACTTAGTACATTGTTTTACATTACATTTCATGCTATGTATGTCCATTGTGTGCATACTTAGTACATTGTTTTACATTACATTTGTATGCCCATTGTGTGCATACTTAGTACATTTGTTTTCATCACATGCTTACATTTTGTTATGACATTTGGGTTGTTTACAATGGAACAATACATTCATTAACATTAGCTACGCCGTTTTTTTTTTTTTTGGTAAAGGGTTACCCCGGTGATTCTATATATTCACAACCAAAAAAGAACAAGTAGTGTAGAGAGCCTACACCAGTTCAATCATGAGACATGCCCCATGAAAGTAAACCAACATCAAAACAAAAAACCGAAACATAAACCAGGAAAAAACACACCTAGACAAACATCTAGACAAACAAAAACAACACACTAATCAGCCTCCATCATCATTACTTTCGGTTGTAATCTCCCACTCCCCAAGCAGCTTTCGCACCCTATCATTGTTCTTTAGCTTCGCTCCCATCAACTTGTATCTCACTGTTTTCAGAATAATATCCTTTACCATTTCAGAAGGACGAACTTGATTTTTAAACAACCTAGCATTCCGCTCTTGCCAAATAGTATACGCAGCTGCCGCAAATAGAAGCTTAGCAACATAAACCTCAGCTTTCTTTGACCGAACTCGAGCACATAACCAGTCGATGATATCCACCCATCTTGAACTCACGGACGCCATTCCCACTTTATTTCGAACCATTTTCCAAACTTTATCGGAGAATTTACACTCAAAAAATAGATGAGAATGAGAATCAAAATTCTCATAGCATAACAAACAGCACATCATATTCATGTTTTTTCGCCTAGCAATATCCCACTGCAGAATTTTGTCTTGAGTAAGAAGCTTTCCCTTCATTATCAACCACATCATAAACGCATGCCTAGGGATACATTGGGCAAACCAAACAATGCCGCTCCAGTCCACCTCTGATTCTCTATGCCGAACCGAATGCCAAACAGCCGACGAAGAGAAATCCTGAAAATCACCACCATCTTTCCATAGCAACCGGTCAGGCTTTGATGGTTCTAATTGAAACTGATCCAACTGAATGAGAACAGGGAAAAGATCTCTCCATGCGACAGGCCAATTCCACGTTCCGTTAGAGAAAATATTGAATACGGTGTCATCCAAACGAAAATCAGCATCTGTGATAGTTCTTGGCGACAGAAAATCACCAAGAGGCCCCAAATCACTCCAAAAATCAAACCAAGCTGAAGTGTTACGGCCATTCCCTACATCGGACCAAACATGTTTTTGAATAAAAGACCGCAACTGAATAATCTTCCTCCAAGACCAACATGAATTCGACGGCGCTTTACAAACCCAGAAGCTCTTGCCTTTAAGACGATAAGAGTGAACCCACTCGACCCACAGGGATTCACGTTTCTTGACAATACTCCAGATATGAGACGCCATCAGGGCTTTATTCATGTCCCCAATACGTCTAATGCCTAATCCACCTTCATACTTAGGGGTACAAACCGCTTTCCACGACACTTTAGCTTTACCTCTACTAAACGACACATCTTGAGACCATAAGAAATTTCGCATTCTAGCTTCAAGATCTTGAACAACCCGAGTTGGCAACATAAACACCGAGGACCAATAAATATGCATAGAAGACAGGACTGGTATGATAAGTTGAAGACGTCCCGCAAACGATAACAATTTGTTCTTCCAATGCATAATACGTTTCTCTAATTTTTCCACAAGCACACGGCAATCATTATATCTAAGCTTAGAAGAAATAAGAGGGACCCCCAAATACTTGACTGGTAACTTACCTTCCATAAAAGGCATAATATCCAGAATTGCCTGTTTAACATGATCTTTAACATTACAAAAGAAAACCATACTTTTTTGGTTGCTAGGCACTAACCCCGACATCTTAGTGAATTTTGAAAGAGAGGACATAATACAGTTAGCCGAATTCACTTCTCCTCTAGCAAAAAGAAACAGATCATCAGCAAAAACAGAGATTTATTATCTGTTGTCTTTCACATCTGTTATGAAATTTAAATGAAGAATCTATCCGAACAGCATGCTGAAGAATACCCGTCAGAACCTCCATGACAAGAGTAAACAAATAAGGAGAAATACGGTCCCCTTGCCTTAGCCCACGTTTACCTTTGAAAAAACCATTAACCGTGCCATTAACACATACCGAAAATGAAGTAGAAGACACACAAAGCATTATCCACTTCACCATGTTGCTGTTAAACCCAAAACCAAGAAGCACACTTTTCAAAAAACTCCAATCCACCGTATCGTAAGCTTTCTGAATATCTACTTTAAACGCACATCTAGGAGGGCCCACATTCCGATGGTAATTATGCATTAACTCTTGCGTTAATAGAATATTATCCGAAATCTTTCTACCCGGAACAAAGGCAGATTGATTTATACTTACAATCTCGTTCAAACCTCCCGGCAATAATCTTGCTGATACACTTGTAAAGAACATTACAACAAGCAATCGGCCGAAAATCATTAACAACCGTGGGAGTTGACACCTTTGGAATAAGAACTATAAGCGTATGATTCAATTCCCGAAGCAAGTTACCAGTCTCAAAAAAATCTTTAATAGCATTAACAATATCATTACCAACTAGAGGCCAAGCACTTTTGAAAAACGCAGCCGTATATCCATCCGGACCCGGAGCTTTATCATTGCCAATAGAGAACATCGCCTTCTTAACCTCCTCCTCCGTAACATGTCGAACCATATTCGTAGCAACATTGTGAGATAAGATTTTCGGAAATAAATCAGGAGCTGGTTGCAACGAAATATCACCTTGATTGCCAAAAAACTTCTCATAGTGTTGAACAAAAGCTTTATATACACTATCACCTTCATAAAGATTCCCTTGCGTATCTGTAATAACATCAATCCTACTACAATGATTTCTTATTTTCACAGAGGAATGAAAAAAAGCCGTATTCATGTCACCCGCACTTAACCAATCAACCTTAGCTTTTTGTTTCAGAAAATGCTACTCATCCAACAAAGCATCCTGAAGTTGACAGCTAGCCAACGATTCTTCAGTCCGAAGATTAACATTTTGCGGATCCTGATCAATACTTTGCTGAATAACATCTAACTTCAACCGAATACTTTCAACCTTCTTATGAAGGTTGCCCTGTTTGAACAGCAACGAACGAAGAGGGTTTTTAAGCGACCGCAGCTTCTTGACAACACGAAATTGGTGAACCCCATCAACATTAATTAACCAATACTTATTAACAATCTCCAAGAATTCTGGTTTAAAAACCAAAAAATTAGCAAACTTAAACGGCCTCGGTTTCAGCTTCATAGCTTCCGGAATAGACAAGATACAAGGGCAGTGGTCCGAAAGTCTATACGGCTTGAAAATGGCAACCGAGTTCGGGTATTCAGTAACAAAAGGAGTGTTTCCCATCACCCGATCAATTTTCTTTAGTAATCCCACACCTTTTTTAGGCTTTTGGTTCCACGTGAAATGAATACCTGTCCGATTAATATCCACAACTTCAATGTCATCAATACACTCTTGAAAATCCCTCATACCAATCGATATGGATGAAGTACCCATCGAATAATCTTCTAAGTTAAGAGCAGAATTAAAATCACCCATAATACACCAAGGCCTATCTGCAACAAAAACTTTATGCATAGAAAGAAGATGCCATAACTCCCTACGGGTAACATAATAGTTGTCTGCATATAAAATAGAACAGAAGAGCATTCTCTTATCCAATTTAAACACAAGTTGTAAGTGCATAACCTGTGGAGATTGAGCGACGATCATTACATCAAAGATAGCCGGATTCCACCCAATAATAATTCTTGTGCCTTTGTTACAACACCCGCCATTCGAAGTCCAATCCCATGATCGAAAAACAGCCTTACACACTTTACCCAAGTTAACAACATCAACATGGGACTCTAAAATTGCACACAAGCTCAAGTTATAATCCTTCACTGCCTGACGAACCACCATTTGTTTAAGCGGGCGGTTCAACCCCCTTATATTCCACACTGCTAAACTAACCATCAGTAACTATCTGAGAAGGAGTGCTTTCCCCTTGTGTTTTATTTAAATTCACCGCTCCTTGAGCCATAAAATCATCCATTTCATTATAAACCTCGTCGGCCTCATCACCATCCGAATCCTCAAATCCCGAATCCGTCTCCTTCTTACTTGTACCCGTTTCCGGGTCAACTTGATTCAGAATATCAAAAGGGTTGTTCGAAGCATTTGACTTTGGTCCATTATTCTCATTCGCCTTGGATTTTGACACTGGCTGATATTCAAACTTTGATTTTTGTTTGTTCACCTGAATACCCGGCTTTCTAGCAACTTTCTTACCATGCACCTCGGTATAACCATCTTGATCTACCACCGGAATCTTTTTCACTTGCCTGTTTCTTTGGTCATTACGGTTGTGATCTTCATATTTAGCATTACCCGATTTGATCGGCTTCTTGGGACACATTTTGTTTGAATGGCCAAATACACAACAGGTAGCACAATGATGCGGGCTCTATTCAAATTATACAAACATAGTCTCTTTGATAAAACCCTCCCCTTCCGTTTCAGGAATTGCTATTGTAATCTCTTCTCGGAGCTCCTTATCCGCCGAAATCTCCACCAAAGCTCTAGCATAGCTACTACGACCCCAAGAATCCATACACATAGATGTTGTGAACGAATCCAGCATTTTTGGTTCTCCAATTGTTGTTGCTATTAGGCTAAGACCATCTTCCGTATATGCTGCAATCGGAACCTCATGAATTTTTACCCAAAGTTGGACTCGTTTAACTTCTTTCTTTTCCAATTTGGTCGTAGGACTCCATGTATTCAGAAACATTGGTTGAGACCTAATAATCCACGGACCATCTTTAAGAACATTTGACATGCCAACTTCATCATTAAACTTGAAAAAGAAAAATCCGTTTGCATTCATCATCGTTTTTTGCAAGCCATATTTTTTCCAATTAACCTTAACATAGTAGTCAACAACCGGGAATGCAAGACGGTCCCCCAAAAAATAACCATATAATGTGTTGGCCAGTTTATCCTTCACCGATCGGACAGACTCCTTCGGAAGAACAACATCACAACCTTCTTGGATAACCGAACTAGATAAAGCTCGAAAATTAACTTTCTGCTCTTTGTTGGCTGTAACCGAATCAGCATAAGACTTAGGTTTAGAGCTACTACTCTGAACCGAATGTAAACCCTGAAAACCATATGCATCCATATTATCCGCTGGACTTTGATTCACCGACGTCAGAACAGGAACGGTGATCTTTTCCAATTCATTAATAACATTAAACATCTTCGGATCAGACTGAACATTCTGCATCGTACCTCTCCTAGGAAGCAAAGGATTACCATCTATACTAACCACTCTACTCGCTAATCCCTTAAACGGTAATGGCGGCTTACCTCGATCATCGGAACATCATCCGATTTTGAACGATCATCCATTGAACAAACAGCAACTCTCTCCTTTAAATAGCAAAAGAACCAAGCATGCACGCAAAATCAACGTAATATCAAGAGACCAAGCGACCGAAAACCGAAAACCGAAAACACAAGAAACCCTAATTTAGCTTGACGACAAACAGAAAAGAAAACCCTAGAATTAACTCAATCCTTCCGCTAACTAGTTCGAATCAGCAATACTGATAAATCAGTAGACCACTGATCAGACTGTTATACGAAAATCATGAAGAAAAATCTAAGGGAAGAAGAGGAACCAAAATCGCCATAGCTAGAGAGAGAATTAGGGTTTCTGTTAAACCAAAATCTAGCTACGCCGTTCGTTAGTAGGTAGTGGTACCATTGGAATTGACAACTCCCGTTCCTGAAATCCTGGGTTTGTTTGGATTGGAAAGAATGACTGAATTCGATATACATAACTTAGATAAACCTTTAATTTGTTTAAGGGTTTATCGCCATAGTCTCAAGGCTTGGATGTATGCATTTTCACAATACCACATAAATGTTTGTATCAGTATAGCATACATTTGTTCCACAAAACATAACTTTGATTTAAACCATGTTTTACTTCAATACCTTGTTTTTGTGCATTTTACATATGGTTTAGTTGATATATTTCACTTACCATACATGATATTTTTGGGTAAACATTACATGATCTACATTAACATAAACATTTTGACATTGATATACACATTTAGTGGATTACATTGGACATAGACATTTCAATATGGTTTACACATTAACACATGACAATTCATTTATACATGAACAATTTACATTGATGGTTGGTTTGGGTAAATGATTCGAGTAACGAGGCGAGTGTAATATGATACAAGCATGGTGGATACGCCGCTGGTACTTCCTATATATAAGTGTTTGTATAACATTCCATGTCGTAGCGTTACTTAAATCATTTCAATATTTGACATATTACATTTTACATAAACAACTTATTTTCACAAGACATTGATTTACAAAACAACTTATCTTATACAAACTCATTTTTACTTGGTTATTCATTTAACCTTACATTATTCTCTTATTTATACATATCATTGCTTTTTAATGATTTACAAAACAAAACAACTTACAAGGTTCATGACTAACTGTTATTAAACAATTTTTCCTAAACTTATAAGTCATGAATCCTATTTTCACAAAACCTATGTATCTCACAGGCGTTTTTATGCTGATGTATCTATTTTCACATGTGTTTTCAGGAGCTTTTCCGTAGGATGATGATCGTGACACTAGGGCGGACCTGTGCCTTAGAGACATAAAATGAAGATAGACTTAGTTTAATTATGTTCTTAACTCTTTATTTCCTGTTTAAGACAATGTAACTCTTATGTTTATAAATAAAATACAACTTTGAATGCCATGGTAATGAAACAATTAATTCTGTTACAACACTCCCCGACGTTTCCGCCGCGGTTGCATGTTATACGCGGTCGGGGTGTGACAAAAAAACCATGAACCGAGCCATTAACACAAACCGAAAATGAAGTAGAAGAAACACAAAGCATGATCCACTCCACCATCCGGCTATTGAATCCAAAGCCTAGCAGGACACTTTTTAGAAATCTCCAGTCCACAGTATCATAAGCTTTCTGAATATCAACCTTAAAAGCACATCTTGGAGGACCCACGTCTCTATGATAGTTATGCATTAACTCTTGAGTTAGCAGAATATTATCCGAAATCTTCCTTCCAGGAACAAAAGCAGATTGGTTAATGCTGACAATATCATTCAGGACTCCTTTAATTCGCTCTGCAACAATCTTACTAATACACTTGTATAAGACATTACAACAAGCAATCGGCCGGAAATCAGTAACTACCAGTGGAGTCGAAACCTTTGGGATAAGCACAATGAGGGTATGATTCCATTCCCGAAGCAAATTTCCAGTTTCAAAAAAATCTTTTTATAGCATTAGAAATATCATTACCAATTAAAGACCAAGCACTTTTCAAGAACGTTGTTGTATATCCATCCGGCCCAGGAGCCTTATCATTACCAATAGAAAACATCGCCTTTTTAACCTCCTCCGTCGTTACTTGCCGAACCATATGAGATGCAACATGTGGAGATAAAATTCTCGGAAATAAATCTGGAGCCGGTTCAAGTGATATATCACCATGGTTGCCAAAAAAAATTTCATAGTGCTGAACAAAAGCATTATAAACCATGTCACCTTCATAAAGAATCCCACCCGAATCAGTAATAACATCAATTCTGCTAAAGTGATTTCTGACTTTTAGAGAAGAGTGAAAAAACGCGGTATTCATGTCACCCGCACTCAGCCAATCCAACAAAGCCTCCTGTAATTCACGGCTGGTAGATGTCTCTTCATTCCGGATATCAACGTTTAGCGGATCCTGGTCAATCTTTCGCTGAAGCTCATCCAACTTGGTCCTCAGATTTTCCGCTTTCTTGTGAAGATTACCTTGTTTAAAAAGCAATGAACGAAGAGGATTTTTCAGCATCCTAAGTTTTTTTACAACTCTAAACTGGTGCACACCATCAATGTTAGATTCCCAATGTTTTTTGACAATGTCTAAAAATTCTGGTTTATAAACCAAGAAATTCGCCAATTTAAACTGCCTCGACTTCAATTTCATAGCTTCCGGCATAGAAAGAATACATGGGCAGTGATCAGAAAGACGATACGGCTTAAAAATGACAACCGAGTTTGGAAAATCAGCCACAAACGAGGTGTTTCCCATGATCCGATCAAGTTTCTTTAGAAGGCCAACCCCCTTTTTTGGCTTTTGGTTCCAACTGTAATGGATACCTGTCCGATTTATATCAACCACTTCAATGTCATCAACACAAGTTTGAAACTCTCTCATACCAATCGATATTGAGGAAGTTCCCATAGATTTATCCTCTATGTTGAGAGCCGAATTAAAATCACCAATAATAAACCAAGGTTTATTAGCAACAAGGGTTTTATGCATAGAAAGATGATGCCATAATAATTCACTACGGGAAACATAATAGTTGGCTGCATAAACAATAGAGCAAAAGACCATCTTTTTATCCAATTTAAACATTAGTTGGAGGTGCATAACCTGAGAAGACTGAGCTAAAATCATGACATCAAAAATAGCCGGATTCCACCCAATAATGATTCTTGTACCTTTGTCACAACACCCTCCATTCGACGTCCAATCCCAAGACCGAAAAATAGTTTTACACACTTTACCCAGTTTATTAACATCAACATGGGACTCTAAAATGGCACATAAACTCAAATTGTAGTCCTTTACCGCCTGTCGAACCTCCAATTGTTTAAGAGGGCGGTTCAACCCCCTTATATTCCAAACCGCAAGACTAACCATCAATAACTACCTGAGAAGGAGTGCTTGCCCCTTGTTTGCTTGTTATTTTAAGAGAACCTTGCTACAAAAAACCATCCATTTCATTATACACCTCTTCAACCTCATCATCATCATCATACGTATCCTCGATACCCTTACCCGTCGATTTTTTCCTGGAACTGGCCTTCGGTTCATCCTCCGGATTAACTTCATTCAAAATGTCAAATGGGTTACTCGACTTGACAAGCTTCGAAATAGGACCATTGTTTTCATTCAACTTAGTCTTTGGTGTAACACCTGTGCCTCCACGGCCATCAAACAAATACCAAACCAATGAAATATTATATTTCATACTTGGGATTTGTAAAAATATGTGTATCATTTGCACATATCAACTCTTGTTTGATTTCAAACTCTAAATCGATTTCTGGAAGGTTATACGCGCACTAATGCGTAAATATAACCAGTTCAATCCAACGAACACTCCAGAATAGTGAAATAGGCTTAACATACCTTGAATAACCTTTACATAACTTATATATAAGTTTTGGAAGGTTTGGCGTGGTGAAATCAAGTTAAATCGCTTACAGGGACTAAAGTTGACAAACTGCGAAAGTATGCCAATTTGAACTGTAACAGACCTTCCGGAACATGACCATAAGTTAAACATACCCTAAATATCCTTTACATAGCTTAGAAATAGGCTTTGAGGGGTTCGGTGTGCTAAAATAAACTTTTGGGTCATTCAGGGACTAAAAGTGTCAAAAAGTGCACAAGTTTGCATTTTTGCGCATAACTTACGTTCTGAATACATCCGGACATCCAAAAATTTATGTAAGCACTAAAATATTTTATTTTAGTGTTCGCCATAAGAAAAATCCATTCGTCGCGTCATTTGGTTCGTTTTTCGCATTCGGGACCAGATTCGATGTATTAGCCGTTGTTTAATTCACAACCACACATTCTAAACTTGCTTAGTCAGCGGATAAGGATGGAATTTTGGTACCATAACTTTGCAACACATGTATGGATGGAATTTAAACACCTAAACACCATAACTTTGCAACACATGTATGGATGGAATTTAAACACCTAAACACCATAACTTTTCAACACATGTACGGATGGGATTAAGGCACGTTTTCCATGAAACGATCTTAACGGTTCGGGTATTCCTATAAATACCCCATACCCCCCATTGCTAAAATCACTAGAAACTTGATTTGAGAAACTCTAAGTTGAAACATTTGTTTCATACCTGAGATTTTTGAATCGAGTTTAGCATTCGGGGACCCTTCGTAAGTATTCTTTCGTTCTTTTCCTTATTTTATTGCTTTTCGAGTCCGAAAGTCAAACTTTGTTTGACTTTCAGCGTTGACCAGTAATGGTCAATGCGAAGTTCTTTTGAACTTCGCAACGTGAGTGTAATCACGTTGGTCATAGTCCCTTGGGACTATGCCTACTGATTACCACGTTGTCTAGGGTCGTAGGGTAGGCGATCTAATAAATCGCCTATACCTTCGAACCCGACCCAGTTTGGTCGATCATTAGGATCCGACCAAATACATTAGGTGACCCTAGTATAGGGCATAACCTTCCGAGGTTATACCCTATGGTCACATCGTTTAAGTAGTTGTATGATAGGTAGTTTATATGCCTTAGGTAAATTACCAGAATACCCTTTTCATGTATAATTGGTAATTAAGCATATGTAACCTAAACTTTTGTCACATAACTGATTATGTAACATGTTTAGGCATATAACACTTGTCATAGGACTAGTTAGACGGTCCGAACGCGTTTCACGCGCACGACGCGTTAAAGTAGCATAAGTTACCTTAATGGGTCGCGATGGGTCGAAAGCAATTAGGTTAGGTTTCATTGTAGTATGTAGGCCTTGTTAAACCATATCATATGAGTTCCAATACTCATTTGGTTTACCAAGCCTCATTCTATCCGATCTCTCGATTTTAGTCCGATTTATTTATAGTTTTAGATTGCCGACTGATTCCGTGCTCTCTCTAGCTTTGTTTGGTTGTTGTTCAAGACCTCCAAGCATTCTCTGGCGAGTACATTATTCCCCTCTTTTACTGTTTTCAACTGTTTTGGGGTGACTCATATATGCTAAATGTTTTATCAATAATTTCAAGAACAATTACAATGGTTTCAAGAACAATTACAATGTGGTTTCAAGAACAATAACAATTATTTCAAGAACGCTAACAATGATTTCAAGAACGAATACAATGATTTCAAAAACTAATAACAAATTTCAAAAAGTGAACAAACTTGTTGGTTGTAGTTTACATGACCGATGACATTCATTAGCAATGATCAAGCCGACCAGTATTAGGTTATGGTACCATAGGATCTGACAAATCCCGTTATTTACTGCACCCATTGTTATGTGTCGGGGTTGTGGGTAGCGACTGAATCTGTAATTATTAACTTATCCTTTGGTAAGGGTTTGTTAAGAACGAGAGCGAGAGCGAGATGGAGCGAGTTGGACCGAGGAACGCGTCAAGAAGGTTTGAATGTTATTAGAGAATCGACCATTAAGTAGTTTCACAATTAAAACAAGAACGCTTTGAATGATTACAATAACAAGAACGAATAGAACGATTTTACAAAATGGGTTAACGATTGGGTAAACATTTGGACATGATTTACATTTGATCATGCATTTCCACGAAACATAGTATTGATTTAAACCAAGTTTTACTTCAATACTTTGTTTTGTGCGTTTCACCTATGGTTTAGTTGATGCATTTCACTAGCCATACATATCATTTTGGTTATACATATTACATGATTTACATTTGGGCATGAACATTACTTTGGTGGTTTGGTTTGATTAAGTGATTAAGTAACGATGCGTGTGTAATATGATACAAACATGGTGGATACGCCGCTGGTACTTCCTATATATAAGTGTTTGTATGGTATTACATATTGTAGCGTTATTTGAATCATTTCAGTTCGAGACATAGAACATTTTATACAAGTAACATACTTTTCACAAGACATTTATTTACAAACAACTTATATTATACAAACTCATTTTACATGGTTATTCATTTAATCATGCATTATTCTCTTATTATACATATCATCCGAACTTATTATTTTTCAAATGATTTACAAAGACAAAGCAAATTACAAGGTTCATGACTAAACATTTTCTTAAACAGAAGTCATGAATCTTATTTTCACAAAACCTATGTACTCGCCAGCATTTCTTTGCTGACCTCGTTTTCACATATGTTTCAGGTATTGTTGAATGATATCGATTGATAAGATGCATGCTCACATAGGATTGGACGAGGCCTTAGTGACTCAATAACAATGATAGACTATGTTTAAAATTGTGTATTTAGATTTCCAGACGATGTAAATATTCAATGTTTAATAAAACGAAACACTTTTTGTATCCATGGTTATGAAACATTAATTCTGTTGCAACACGCCCCGATGTTTCCGCCGCGATTTGTTGTTTTACGCGGTCGGGGTGTGACAGAAAAGATGGTATCAGAGCCAATGGTTATAGGGAATTAGGTTATTAGTAATTAGTAATGCTTTGACCTAGTCTATAACCTTTCTAGGACCCTAACGCGAGTTTACTTGCGTTTAGTCATAAAACAATACCGTCGCCTATCCTTAGGCGACGAGCACAACAAGAATATAAATTTCAAAACCGCTTTGAAAACTAATCATCTGTTCTAGGATGATTGATTACTAGGTTTTGAACCCTCTATTGTAAGGTTTTGAACTCTCTATTATATGGTTTTGAACCTCTTTGAGTTTTCAAAACTTCGTCAAGGTTTTGGGTTTTAAATAATGTGAACACGTGCAAACTGGAAGGGTGAATGCCTGTATTGTAACACCTGTGCCTCCACGGCCATCAAACAAATACCGAACCAATGAAATATTATATTTCATACTTGGGATTTGTAAAAATATGTGTATCATTTGCACATATCAATTCTTGTTCAATTTCAAACTCTAAATCGCTTTCTGGAAGGTTATACGCGCATAAAATGCGTAAATATAACCAGTTTAATGCAACAAACACTCCGGAATAGTGACATAGGCTTAACATACCTTAAATAACCTTTACATAACTTAGAAATAAGTTTTGAAGGATTTGGTATGGCAAAATCAAGTTAAATCGCTTACAGGGACTAAAGTTGACAAACTGCGAAAGTATGCCAATTTGAACTGTAACAGACATTCCGGAACATGACCATAAGTTAAACACACCTTAAATATCCTCTACGTAGCTTAGAAATAGGCTTTGAGGGGTCCGGTGTGCTAAAATAAACTTCTGGGTCATTCAGGGACTAAAAGTGTCAAAAAGTGCACAAGTTTGCATTTTCGCGCATAACTTACGTTCTGAATACATCCGGACATCCAAAAATTTATGTAAGCATGACTATATTATATTTTAGTGTTCGCCATAAGAAAAATCCATTCGTTTCGTCATTTGGATCGTTTTTCGCGCTTGTGCGCATTCCGTCGTAATTAAGCGAACATCGCGTTCGTACGACCAAACGAACCATCATCCGAGATATTTTTGAACATGTTTTAAGTTCCCTATACTTTAACTTCATTTTAGAGCTTTGAAATGGGGTTAACGGGCCTTAAACGTGTCGAAAATGGGCTGATTTCAATACAGGGACCAAAAGTGTAATTCTGCCAAACTATGGCTAGCGGTGCGCTACACTTTTAGTGTAGCGGTGCGCTAGCCATGCACAGACCAGATGCAGTGTTTCTTAACAGCCTGTTTGCAGCTGATTAACCACACCCACACATTCCTAATTGTCTAGTCATCTGATAAGGATGGATTTCCAGCCACCATAAGGTTCCGACAAGTGTACGGGTTGGATTCATGGCACGTTTTCCATGGAACGATCCTAACGGTTCGGGTATTCCTATAAATACCCAACCCACACAACCTCATTTTGCACAAGAATTCTGATTTGAGAGCTCTAAGTTGAAACCATTGTTTCATACCTGAGTTCTTGGATCGGGATTAGCATTCGGGGACCCTTCGTAAGTATTCTTTCGTTCTTTTCCTTATTTTTACTGCTTTTCGAGTCAGAAAGTCAAACTTTGTTTGACTTTCAGCGTTGACCAGTAATGGTCAATGCGAAGTTCGTTTGAACTTCGCAACGTGAGTGTAATCACGTTGGTCATAGTCCCTTGGGACTATGCCCACTGATTACCACGTTGTCTAGGGTCGTAGGGTAGGCGATCTAATAAATCGCCTATACCTTCGAACCCGACCCAGTTTGGTCGATCATTAGGATCCGACCAAATACATTAGGTGACCCTAGTATAGGGCATAACCTTCCGAGGTTATACCCTATGGTCACATCGTTTAAGTAGTTGTATGATAGGTAGTTTATATGCCTTAGGTAAATTACCAGAATACCCTTTTCATGTATAATTGGTAATTAAGCATATGTAACCTAAACTTTTGTCACATAACTGATTATGTAACATGTTTAGGCATATAACACTTGTCATAGGACTAGTTAGACGGTCCGAACGCGTTTCACGCAAACGACGCGTTAAAGTAGCATAAGCTACCTTAATGGGTCGTGATGGGTCGATAATACTTAGGTTAAGTTTCATTTAGTATGTAGGCTTTGTTAAACCATATCATATGAGTTCCTACACTCATTTGGTTTACAGACCCTCCTGCTACCCAGTCTTCCGATTTAGGTCCGGGTTATTTATGTAGTTACCTATATTAGGTACCGTTTGAATTCCGGGACTCCTCTAGCTTACTTGGTAGTTGTTCAAGACTCCTAAGCATTCTCAGGCGAGTACATTATTCCCCTCTTTTACTGTTTTCAACTGTTTTGGGGTGACTCATATGTGCTAAATGCTTTATCAATGATTTCAATAACAATTGCAAAGTAGTTTCGAGAACAATAACAATTATTTCAAGAACGCTAACAATGATTTCAAGGACGAATACAATGATTTCAAAAACTAATAACAATTTCAAAAAGTGAACAAACTTGTTGGTTGTAGTTTACATGACCGATGACATTCATTAGCAATGATCAAGCCGACCAGTATTAGGTTATGGTACCATAGGATCTGACAAATCCCGTTATTTACTGCACCCATTGTTATGTGTGGGTGTTATGGGTAGCGACTGAATCTGTAATTATTAACTTATCCTTTGGTAAGGGTTTGTTAAGAACGAGAACGAGAGCGAGTTGGAACGAGGAACGAGTCAAGAAGGTTTGAATGTTATTAGAGAATCGACCATAAAGTAGTTTCACAATTAAAATATTAACTTACCCTTTGGTAAGGGTTTGTTAAAACAAGAACGATTTGAACGATTAAAACAAGATGGTTTAACGATTGGGTAAACATTTGTACATGATTGACATTGATCATGTATTTCCCACAAAACATAACTTTGATTTAAACCAAGTTTTACTTCAATACTTTGTTTATGTGCATATGGTTTAGTTGAGACATTTCACTTGCCATACATGGATATTTGACATAGACATTTGACATGGATATTTGACATGATTTACATCTTGACATGAATACTTTGACATATTATTCAATACATTTGACAATTGATTTAAACATAGACATTTTACATTGTTTGGTTTGGTTTGGTTAAGTGATTAAGTAACGATGCGTGTGTAATATGATACAAACATGGTGGATACGCCGCTGGTACTTCCTATATATAAGTGTTTGTATGGTATTACATATCATAGCGTTATTTGAATCATTTCAGTTTGAGACATAGAACATTTTATACAAGTAACATAC
Organism: Helianthus tuberosus; assembly: GCA_030545235.1. Lineage (NCBI taxonomy): Eukaryota > Viridiplantae > Streptophyta > Magnoliopsida > Asterales > Asteraceae > Helianthus > Helianthus tuberosus. Next base: position 126,637,504 of record CM060405.1, read on the forward strand.
TTTTCACAAGACATTTATTTACAAACAACTTATCTTATACAAATTCATTTTACATGGTTATTCATTTAATCATGCATTATTCTCTTATTATACATATCACCTGAACTTATATTTTTTTCAAATGATTTACAAAGACAAAGCAAATTACAAGGTTCATGACTAAACATTTTCTTAAACAGAAGTCATGAATCTTATTTTCACAAAACCTATGTACTCGCCAGCATTTCTTTGCTGACCTCGTTTTTACATATGTTTCAGGTATTGTTGAATGATATCGATTGATAAGAATGTCTCTTCATCACAATGACGCCCAGATATCTGAGCAAGCAGCCAAATTTGCTCAGCGAATAGGCGAAGTAGTCCTGAAGACTGTTGAATTAGCTATTGCCATGTATCATATCCAGGATGAAGCCACTCAAGAGTCACCAAGACAGGCAGGACCTAGTCAGGCGACAACACTATCAGCCAAGAAACCAATCGAGGAATCAAAGACCATGGATGAACGATCCCCTAAGAAGTCAAAGAAGCGAAAGGCTTCTCAGAACTTCGCCATGGTCGCTCACAATGGTAAAGCAGTCCCCAACCAACCAGCTCAACCCCCTACTAGGTGTGTATGGCTTTTCCTATGATACCTACATCAAGGAACTATGTACCTTACAAACTACTCTTGTGATTTCTCTCTTTCAAATGATTGCTCATGATTCCCTCAAAAATTTTAAGTACTCGTTTCACTCTAAGAAACAAAGTACAGAAAATTAAGTGACATTATGAGTAATCGTGCTTTTCGCACATCTGTGCCTTTAAATCCTTGGTTAGATAACTAAGGGTATTTTCAAATCTCATACCCATTACGTTTTGATTTTTCAACATACACAGTACCAGAATTTCAAAACAATCTTCATGATCTCAAAACATTTCATATAGTTTGAAAACAATTTTTCTAGATGCATTGTCTATGTTATTTCAAAAAAAAAAAAACATTGGCCATGTTATCAAAACCAACCTTTCTAATTTCAAAATCTTTCATATAGTCTGAAGACAATATTAACACAATACATTTTCTGATCAAGTGCATGATTTCAAAAAGCATCATTCATATCTTTCAAAAACCTTATACATAATTTCAAAATTCATCTCCTATGATTTTAAAACATTTTTGTAAATATATTTACCTAATACACCTATTTTATGATTTGAAAAAGTATTATATATAAGGTTTCAAAAACGTTAAGCACATCTTTCTTAAAAGAACCCCATGCATAGTTTTCAAAAATATTTTCCTCATACATTGACTTAACCTTCAAAATTCTGCTTCATATGTCGCCTTGACATATCAAGCATCTCAACTTCATAAGCATTTTACATCATGTTTTGACCTAAGCACATCCAGTGCAAGGTTTCAAAACATCTTCAACTTCTAAAATTCATATGGGATCTTTTTATCTTTACAATTAGATCCTTGTGGATGATTATCGTTCAAATCAGAGTCCTTAATTGGATTCCTTATGTACCTTAATTCGAACACTTCGGTTCCTAGTAATCGAAATCGAATTTTCTTTTTGAATCTTTCTATCTTTATAGTTGGATTCTTGATAACGTTTAAAGTACCAAATGAAATCCACGGAATGGATTCCAAGTGTGCTTTAAATGCATGTACGCAATTTACAAGACAAATTAACAAACAATTTTGTGGTTATGTGACTATGTGTTTATTCATCTTATGTTTTCTTTTATGCATTTTTTTGTTTTTAATACTCTGGATATTCGTTATCCAAATCCTCGCAGAATCTTTCATATCTTCATATGAGGGATTCGTAGCAGGATATTCAAAAGGTACTACCTTCAATCCTTAATGGGCTTCTATGTAATAGTTAAGACCCTTGGGTTATATAGTACCACTCTGTGATTCATAAGAGACCCTCTTAGTAGTCTAGTCAAAAAGATTGATTCACAATTTGGTTAGAGAACGACATCTAGTGATGTAGCTGAACAGACTCCTTGATTGTCTATTTAGATCATTTATTGATTTAATTTAAAGGACTCTATGGCGGTCTAGTCACACTCATCACTGATTCATTCATTTGGTTTTCCCCTACATATTATAAAATAGACTGTGTAAACTGTGCAAGGAATTGTCTGATTATGGACATGTACATAATTATGAAATTTAGTGCACAGAAACCCAGTAAGGTTTATTATGTGTAAGAACCGATAGTGACAACAATAACAAAATGAGAACGATGTAATGGAGGTACGGTGGACGCACCAATGACGCTTCATATACTTGTATATAAGTATCCCTCTTACATTGCAAGCATAATGTTATTAAAGTTACTAGAAGTTCAGAACCCTAACCAATGTTGTTCGATCTTTTCAACTTCATATTTCCAAGCTCTCACAAGTTTCCTCTAAATAAATTTCGGGACGAAATTTCCTAAAGTAGGGGAGACTGTAACACCTGTGCCTCCACGGCCATCAAACAAATACCAAACCAATGAAATATTATATTTCATACTTGGGATTTGTAAAAATATGTGTATCATTTGCACATATCAACTCTTGTTTGATTTCAAACTCTAAATCGCTTTCTGGAAGGTTATACGCGCACTAATGCGTAAATATAACCAGTTCAATCCAACGAACACTCCAGAATAGTTAAATAGGCTTAACATACCTTGAATAACCTTTACATAACTTATATATAAGTTTTGGAAGGTTTGGTGTGGTGAAATCAAGTTAAATCGCTTACAGGGACTAAAGTTGACAAACTGCGAAAGTATGCCAATTTGAACTGTAACAGACCTTCCGGAACATGACCATAAGTTAAACATACCCTAAATATCCTTTACATAGCTTAGAAATAGGCTTTGAGGGGTTCGGTGTGCTAAAATAAACTTTTGGGTCATTCAGGGACTAAAAGTGTCAAAAAGTGCACAAGTTTGCATTTTTGCGCATAACTTACGTTCTGAATACATCCGGACATCCAAAAATTTATGTAAGCACTAAAATATTTTATTTTAGTGTTCGCCATAAGAAAAATCCATTCGTCGCGTCATTTGGTTCGTTTTTCGCATTCGGGACCAGATTCGATGTATTAGCCGTTGTTTAATTCACAACCACACATTCTAAACTTGCTTAGTCAGCGGATAAGGATGGAATTTTGGTACCATAACTTTGCAACACATGTATGGATGGAATTTAAACACCTAAACACCATAACTTTGCAACACATGTATGGATGGAATTTAAACACCTAAACACCATAACTTTTCAACACATGTACGTATGGGATTAAGGCACGTTTTCCATGAAACAATCTTAACGGTTCGGGTATTCCTATAAATACCCCATACCCCCCATTGCTAAAATCACTAGAAACTTGATTTGAGAAACTCTAAGTTGAAACATTTGTTTCATACCTGAGATTTTTGAATCGAGTTTAGCATTCGGGGACCCTTCGTAAGTATTCTTTCGTTCTTTTCCTTATTTTATTGCTTTTCGAGTCCGAAAGTCAAACTTTGTTTGACTTTCAGCGTTGACCAGTAATGGTCAATGCGAAGTTCTTTTGAACTTCGCAACGTGAGTGTAATCACGTTGGTCATAGTCCCTTGGGACTATGCCTACTGATTACCACGTTGTCTAGGGTCGTAGGGTAGGCGATCTAATAAATCGCCTATACCTTCGAACCCGACCCAGTTTGGTCGATCATTAGGATCCGACCAAATACATTAGGTGACCCTAGTATAGGGCATAACCTTCCGAGGTTATACCCTATGGTCACATCGTTTAAGTAGTTGTATGATAGGTAGTTTATATGCCTTAGGTAAATTACCAGAATACCCTTTTCATGTATAATTGGTAATTAAGCATATGTAACCTAAACTTTTGTCACATAACTGATTATGTAACATGTTTAGGCATATAACACTTGTCATAGGACTAGTTAGACGGTCCGAACGCGTTTCACGCGCACGACGCGTTAAAGTAGCATAAGTTACCTTAATAGGTCGCGATGGGTCGAAAGCAATTAGGTTAGGTTTCATTGTAGTATGTAGGCCTTGTTAAACCATATCATATGAGTTCCAATACTCATTTGGTTTACCAAGCCTCATTCTATCCTATCTCTCGATTTTAGTCCGATTTATTTATAGTTTTAGATTGCCGACTGATTCCGTGCTCTCTCTAGCTTTGTTTGGTTGTTGTTCAAGACCTCCAAGCATTCTCTGGCGAGTACATTATTCCCCTCTTTTACTGTTTTCAACTGTTTTGGGGTGACTCATATATGCTAAATGTTTTATCAATAATTTCAAGAACAATTACAATGGTTTCAAGAACAATTACAATGTGGTTTCAAGAACAATAACAATTATTTCAAGAACGCTAACAATGATTTCAAGAACGAATACAATGATTTCAAAAACTAATAACAAATTTCAAAAAGTGAACAAACTTGTTGGTTGTAGTTTACATGACCGATGACATTCATTAGCAATGATCAAGCCGACCAGTATTAGGTTATGGTACCATAGGATCTGACAAATCCCGTTATTTACTGCACCCATTGTTATGTGTGGGGGTTGTGGGTAGCGACTGAATCTGTAATTATTAACTTATCCTTTGGTAAGGGTTTGTTAAGAACGAGAGCGAGAGCGAGATGGAGCGAGTTGGACCGAGGAACGCGTCAAGAAGGTTTGAATGTTATTAGAGAATCGACCATTAAGTAGTTTCACAATTAAAACAAGAACGCTTTGAATGATTACAATAACAAGAACGAATAGAACGATTTTACAAAATGGGTTAACGATTGGGTAAACATTTGGACATGATTTACATTTGATCATGCATTTCCACGAAACATAGTATTGATTTAAACCAAGTTTTACTTCAATACTTTGTTTTGTGCGTTTCACCTATGGTTTAGTTGATGCATTTCACTAGCCATACATATCATTTTGGTTATACATATTACATGATTTACATTTGGGCATGAACATTACTTTGGTGGTTTGGTTTGATTAAGTGATTAAGTAACGATGCGTGTGTAATATGATACAAACATGGTGGATACGCCGCTGGTACTTCCTATATATAAGTGTTTGTATGGTATTACATATTGTAGCGTTATTTGAATCATTTCAGTTCGAGACATAGAACATTTTATACAAGTAACATACTTTTCACAAGACATTTATTTACAAACAACTTATATTATACAAACTCATTTTACATGGTTATTCATTTAATCATGCATTATTCTCTTATTATACATATCATCCGAACTTATTATTTTTCAAATGATTTACAAAGACAAAGCAAATTACAAGGTTCATGACTAAACATTTTCTTAAACAGAAGTCATGAATCTTATTTTCACAAAACCTATGTACTCGCCAGCATTTCTTTGCTGACCTCGTTTTCACATATGTTTCAGGTATTGTTGAATGATATCGATTGATAAGATGCATGCTCACATAGGATTGGACGAGGCCTTAGTGACTCAATAACAATGATAGACTATGTTTAAAATTGTGTATTTAGATTTCCAGACGATGTAAATATTCAATGTTTAATAAAACGAAACACTTTTTGTATCCATGGTTATGAAACATTAATTCTGTTGCAACACGCCCCGATGTTTCCGCCGCGATTTGTTGTTTTACGCGGTCGGGGTGTGACAGAAAAGATGGTATCAGAGCCAATGGTTATAGGGAATTAGGTTATTAGTAATTAGTAATGCTTTGACCTAGTCTATAACCTTTCTAGGACCCTAACGCGAGTTTACTTGCGTTTAGTCATAAAACAATACCGTCGCCTATCCTTAGGCGACGAGCACAACAAGAATATAAATTTCAAAACCGCTTTGAAAACTAATCATCTGTTCTAGGATGATTGATTACTAGGTTTTGAACCCTCTATTGTAAGGTTTTGAACTCTCTATTATATGGTTTTGAACCTCTTTGAGTTTTCAAAACTTCGTCAAGGTTTTGGGTTTTAAATAATGTGAACACGTGCAAACTGGAAGGGTGAATGCCTGTATTCTGGGTTTTCTGTCTAGGCAAGCACTTCGTATACATCTCATCAGACGCGAGACCAGTTGTGCTTACCTGGGAATTCTTGGGATGAGTGTTCACTTATAGGCGAGCATGTCTTCGCGATACATTATTTTTGACCCATTTACTTTGATAGTCACCATCTCATTTGTTTGCCTTGGGTAACAAACAAATGATCGCAATCTTCATGCGTAATCATTCTGTTTTGATTGTCCAATAATCTTTCACCTGTTTCTCCCTATGCCTTTCTTTTTTCTTCAAGAATGTCTCTTCATCACAATGACGCCCAGATATCTGAGCAAGCAGCCAAATTTGCTCAGCGAATAGGCGAAGTAGTCCTGAAGACTGTTGAATTAGCTACTGCCATGTATCATATCCAGGATGAAGCCACTCAAGAGTCACCAAGACAGGCAGGACCTAGTCAGGCGACAACACTATCAGCCAAGAAACCAATCGAGGAATCAAAGACCATGGATGAACGATCCCCTAAGAAGTCAAAGAAGCGAAAGGCTTCTCAGAACTTCGCCATGGTCGCTCACAATGGTAAAGCAGTCCCCAACCAACCAGCTCAACCCCCTACTAGGTGTGTATGGCTTTTCCTATGATACCTACATCAAGGAACTATGTACCTTACAAACTACTCTTGTGATTTCTCTCTTTCAAATGATTGCTCATGATTCCCTCAAAAATTTTAAGTACTCGTTTCACTCTAAGAAACAAAGTACAGAAAATTAAGTGACATTATGAGTAATCGTGCTTTTCGCACATCTGTGCCTTTAAATCCTTGGTTAGATAACTAAGGGTATTTTCAAATCTCATACCCATTACGTTTTGATTTTTCAACATACACAGTACCAGAATTTCAAAACAATCTTCATGATCTCAAAACATTTCATATAGTTTGAAAACAATTTTTCTAGATGCATTGTCTATGTTATTTCAAAAAAAAAAAAACATTGGCCATGTTATCAAAACCAACCTTTCTAATTTCAAAATCTTTCATATAGTCTGAAGACAATATTAACACAATACATTTTCTGATCAAGTGCATGATTTCAAAAAGCATCATTCATATCTTTCAAAAACCTTATACATAATTTCAAAATTCATCTCCTATGATTTTAAAACATTTTTGTAAATATATTTACCTAATACACCTATTTTATGATTTGAAAAAGTATTATATATAAGGTTTCAAAAACGTTAAGCACATCTTTCTTAAAAGAACCCCATGCATAGTTTTCAAAAATATTTTCCTCATACATTGACTTAACCTTCAAAATTCTGCTTCATATGTCGCCTTGACATATCAAGCATCTCAACTTCATAAGCATTTTACATCATGTTTTGACCTAAGCACATCCAGTGCAAGGTTTCAAAACATCTTCAACTTCTAAAATTCATATGGGATCTTTTTATCTTTACAATTAGATCCTTGTGGATGATTATCGTTCAAATCAGAGTCCTTAATTGGATTCCTTATGTACCTTAATTCGAACACTTCGGTTCCTAGTAATCGAAATCGAATTTTCTTTTTGAATCTTTCTATCTTTATAGTTGGATTCTTGATAACGTTTAAAGTACCAAATGAAATCCACGGAATGGATTCCAAGTGTGCTTTAAATGCATGTACGCAATTTACAAGACAAATTAACAAACAATTTTGTGGTTATGTGACTATGTGTTTATTCATCTTATGTTTTCTTTTATGCATTTTTTTGTTTTTAATACTCTGGATATTCGTTATCCAAATCCTCGCAGAATCTTTCATATCTTCATATGAGGGATTCGTAGCAGGATATTCAAAAGGTACTACCTTCAATCCTTAATGGGCTTCTATGTAATAGTTAAGACCCTTGGGTTATATAGTACCACTCTGTGATTCATAAGAGACCCTCTTAGTAGTCTAGTCAAAAAGATTGATTCACAATTTGGTTAGAGAACGACATCTAGTGATGTAGCTGAACAGACTCCTTGATTGTCTATTTAGATCATTTATTGATTTAATTTAAAGGACTCTATGGCGGTCTAGTCACACTCATCACTGATTCATTCATTTGGTTTTCCCCTACATATTATAAAATAGACTGTGTAAACTGTGCAAGGAATTGTCTGATTATGGACATGTACATAATTATGAAATTTAGTGCACAGAAACCCAGTAAGGTTTATTATGTGTAAGAACCGATAGTGACAACAATAACAAAATGAGAACGATGTAATGGAGGTACGGTGGACGCACCAATGACGCTTCATATACTTGTATATAAGTATCCCTCTTACATTGCAAGCATAATGTTATTAAAGTTACTAGAAGTTCAGAACCCTAACCAATGTTGTTCGATCTTTTCAACTTCATATTTCCAAGCTCTCACAAGTTTCCTCTAAATAAATTTCGGGACGAAATTTCCTAAAGTAGGGGAGACTGTAACACCTGTGCCTCCACGGCCATCAAACAAATACCAAACCAATGAAATATTATATTTCATACTTGGGATTTGTAAAAATATGTGTATCATTTGCACATATCAACTCTTGTTTGATTTCAAACTCTAAATCGCTTTCTGGAAGGTTATACGCGCACTAATGCGTAAATATAACCAGTTCAATCCAACGAACACTCCAGAATAGTGAAATAGGCTTAACATACCTTGAATAACCTTTACATAACTTATATATAAGTTTTGGAAGGTTTGGCGTGGTGAAATCAAGTTAAATCGCTTACAGGGACTAAAGTTGACAAACTGCGAAAGTATGCCAATTTGAACTGTAACAGACCTTCCGGAACATGACCATAAGTTAAACATACCCTAAATATCCTTTACATAGCTTAGAAATAGGCTTTGAGGGGTTCGGTGTGCTAAAATAAACTTTTGGGTCATTCAGGGACTAAAAGTGTCAAAAAGTGCACAAGTTTGCCTTTTTGCGCATAACTTACGTTCTGAATACATCCGGACATCCAAAAATTTATGTAAGCACTAAAATATTTTATTTTAGTGTTCGCCATAAGAAAAATCCATTCGTCGCGTCATTTGGTTCGTTTTTCGCATTCGGGACCAGATTCGATGTATTAGCCGTTGTTTAATTCACAACCACACATTCTAAACTTGCTTAGTCAGCGGATAAGGATGGAATTTTGGTACCATAACTTTGCAACACATGTATGGATGGAATTTAAACACCTAAACACCATAACTTTGCAACACATGTATGGATGGAATTTAAACACCTAAACACCATAACTTTTCAACACATGTACGGATGGGATTAAGGCACGTTTTCCATGAAACGATCTTAACGGTTCGGGTATTCCTATAAATACCCCATACCCCCCATTGCTAAAATCACTAGAAACTTGATTTGAGAAACTCTAAGTTGAAACATTTGTTTCATACCTGAGATTTTTGAATCGAGTTTAGCATTCGGGGACCCTTCGTAAGTATTCTTTCGTTCTTTTCCTTATTTTATTGCTTTTCGAGTCCGAAAGTCAAACTTTGTTTGACTTTCAACGTTGACCAGTAATGGTCAATGCGAAGTTCTTTTGAACTTCGCAACGTGAGTGTAATCACGTTGGTCATAGTCCCTTGGGACTATGCCTACTGATTACCACGTTGTCTAGGGTCGTAGGGTAGGCGATCTAATAAATCGCCTATACCTTCGAACCCGACCCAGTTTGGTCGATCATTAGGATCCGACCAAATACATTAGGTGACCCTAGTATAGGGCATAACCTTCCGAGGTTATACCCTATGGTCACATCGTTTAAGTAGTTGTATGATAGGTAGTTTATATGCCTTAGGTAAATTACCAGAATACCCTTTTCATGTATAATTGGTAATTAAGCATATGTAACCTAAACTTTTGTCACATAACTGATTATGTAACATGTTTAGGCATATAACACTTGTCATAGGACTAGTTAGACGGTCCGAACGCGTTTCACGCGCACGACGCGTTAAAGTAGCATAAGTTACCTTAATGGGTCGCGATGGGTCGAAAGCAATTAGGTTAGGTTTCATTGTAGTATGTAGGCCTTGTTAAACCATATCATATGAGTTCCAATACTCATTTGGTTTACCAAGCCTCATTCTATCCGATCTCTCGATTTTAGTCCGATTTATTTATAGTTTTAGATTGCCGACTGATTCCGTGCTCTCTCTAGCTTTGTTTGGTTGTTGTTCAAGACCTCCAAGCATTCTCTGGCGAGTACATTATTCCCCTCTTTTACTGTTTTCAACTGTTTTGGGGTGACTCATATATGCTAAATGTTTTATCAATAATTTCAAGAACAATTACAATGGTTTCAAGAACAATTACAATGTGGTTTCAAGAACAATAACAATTATTTCAAGAACGCTAACAATGATTTCAAGAACGAATACAATGATTTCAAAAACTAATAACAAATTTCAAAAAGTGAACAAACTTGTTGGTTGTAGTTTACATGACCGATGACATTCATTAGCAATGATCAAGCCGACCAGTATTAGGTTATGGTACCATAGGATCTGACAAATCCCGTTATTTACTGCACCCATTGTTATGTGTGGGGGTTGTGGGTAGCGACTGAATCTGTAATTATTAACTTATCCTTTGGTAAGGGTTTGTTAAGAACGAGAGCGAGATGGAGCGAGTTGGACCGAGGAACGCGTCAAGAAGGTTTGAATGTTATTAGAGAATCGACCATTAAGTAGTTTCACAATTAAAACAAGAACGCTTTGAATGATTACAATAACAAGAACGAATAGAACGATTTTACAAAATGGGTTAACGATTGGGTAAACATTTGGACATGATTTACATTTGATCATGCATTTCCACGAAACATAGTATTGATTTAAACCAAGTTTTACTTCAATACTTTGTTTTGTGCGTTTCACCTATGGTTTAGTTGATGCATTTCACTAGCCATACATATCATTTTGGTTATACATATTACATGATTTACATTTGGGCATGAACATTACTTTGGTGGTTTGGTTTGATTAAGTGATTAAGTAACGATGCGTGTGTAATATGATACAAACATGGTGGATACGCCGCTGGTACTTCCTATATATAAGTGTTTGTATGGAATTACATATTGTAGCGTTATTTGAATCATTTCAGTTCGAGACATAGAACATTTTATACAAGTAACATACTTTTCACAAGACATTTATTTACAAACAACTTATATTATACAAACTCATTTTACATGGTTATTCATTTAATCATGCATTATTCTCTTATTATACATATCATCCGAACTTATTATTTTTCAAATGATTTACAAAGACAAAGCAAATTACAAGGTTCATGACTAAACATTTTCTTAAACAGAAGTCATGAATCTTATTTTCACAAAACCTATGTACTCGCCAGCATTTCTTTGCTGACCTCGTTTTCACATATGTTTCAGGTATTGTTGAATGATATCGATTGATAAGATGCATGCTCACATAGGATTGGACGAGGCCTTAGTGACTCAATAACAATGATAGACTATGTTTAAAATTGTGTATTTAGATTTCCAGACGATGTAAATATTCAATGTTTAATAAAACGAAACACTTTTTGTATCCATGGTTATGAAACATTAATTCTGTTGCAACACGCCCCGATGTTTCCGCCGCGATTTGTTGTTTTACGCGGTCGGGGTGTGACATTTGGTCCCACAGGTCGATATTCAAATTTTGGCTTTTGTTTGTTCACCGGAATACCAATCTTTCTAGCTACTTTTCTGCCCTGAACTTCAGTGTATCCATCCTGATCCACATTCGACATCTTTTTAACTTGCTTGTTTCTTTGAACATTTACGTGTTTGCACTGGGCTGCATGTTTTCGGGTTCGTTTGGTTGAAGTTTGGGTTGTCTACGTTTTCTTTGTGCATGGAGAGAAATAGGGATCAGGGTTTGGAGGATTTAGGGTTTCAATCTTTCACGGAAAAGCTGCATGGGGATATCTTCATTAGTGCAAATGATCCTAAGCCGATGAGTACTCAGGAGACACGAGGGAAGCCTTCCTTGATTGGTAAGCCAATCAACATTGATGGTAATCCCTTGTTGCCTCGTCGTGGAGTAGCTCAGAAAGATCCGAGGGTAATTAATGTTATCGATGAGTTGGAAAAAGTGACTGTTCCGGTTCAGTTGGAGAGATCTATACTGATTGTAGGGATGATTCGAATGAGAAAAGGCCGACGCTAATCTCGTATGCGGACAGGGTAAAGAACAGTGTTCATCCGAAAAGGGAAGTTAACTTTAGGAGGATGGATCCGATTGAAACTTGTCAAGATGCTGATGTTGTTATTCCTCGTGAGGTAATCCGCAAAGTTCAGGAGAAATTTGAGAACGTTTTGTATGGTTATTTTTTGGGTAATCGTCTTCCTTTTCCGGTGGTGGAATACTATGCTAAAAATGTTTGGTCTAAATATGGTTTTGCTAAGCTTATGATGAATTCGGAAGGATTCTTTTTCTTCAAGTTTGATACGAAGGAGGGTATGACTAAAGTGTTGGAAGGGGGCCTTGGTTGATTAGAAAAGTGCCTTTGTTCTTGAATATATGGTCTACGTCGGTGAGTCTTAGGAAAGAGGGTATAAAGACGGTGCCGGTATGGGTTAAACTGCATAATGTTCCTCTAGCAGTTTATACGGATGATGGGTTGTGCTTGTTAGCGTCTAAACTAGGGACTCCTAAAAGGTTAGATGGCTATACTGCGGATATGTGTACGGATCATTGGGGTAGAAGTAACTTTGCTCGGGCTCTAATTGAAATGAATGCGGATAACGATCTTTAAGACCATATTATTGTTGCTATTTCGAAACTTGAAGAGGATGGTTATGTTTTTTTTTGGGTAAAGGGTTACCCCGGTGATTTTATAAACATCCAAAAAAAGCACATGTAGTGATTTTCATACCCCAAGCTATGAAAAACATAAAACCAAGCAAAAAGCTCAAACAAAAACCGAAACAACCTAGTCTATCAACTAGATAACAGACAAACCATCTCTACGTTACTCTATTACATTGATCCAGCATAACATCTTCATGAATGCCCCACTTCACCAGAATCCTTTGCACTTGGCTAGTGTTCTTGAATTTAAGACCCATGAGTTTATACCTAACATTGGATATAATTTCCTTTGCCAACTGATCAGGAGGACGAGTACAATTTCGGAACAGCCTATTGTTCCGTTCACGCCATATATTCTAAGCTGTGGCAGCAACAATCAACCGATCCACAATACTATAAACTTTCTTCCATGCACGTCTAGCAAGAAGCCAGTTTATGACCTCCTCCCAAATCGGCTTAACATTACCCATATCCGAGAATGAGACTACATTATACCATACCTCAGCCGAGTACTTACATGAGAAGAACAAATGATCATGAGAGTCAAAATTCTCATAGCATAAAAGGCAGCACATCATGTTCATGTTGTTTCTCCTAGCCCCTCCCCATTGCATAATTTTATCTTGAGTTTGGAGTTTCTTTCTCATTATCAACCACATAAGAAATGCATGCTTTGGGATGCATTGAGAGAACCAAATAATTTCCATCCAGTTAACTTCCCCATCAATTGTTCGAATAGCTTGCCACACAGTTGATGTTGAAAAGTCATAAAGCTTGTCATTCATCTTCCAAAAGAACTTATCTTCTACATGGTCCATCACCTGCAATTGAGTGATGTGATTAAGGACCGGATACAGGTTGTACCAGGCCACAAGTAATAACCACCTTCCATTTTCCCAAACATCTTTCACTTTCGTCATCAGATTAAAACCCCCATTAGAGATGGTACGATAAGAAAGAAAGTTGTTTAGAGGACCCACCCCACTCCAAGTATCAAACCAAGCCGAAATGTTTTTACCGTTTCCAAGCTTTGCCCAAATAAATGCCTGGATAATGGGCCGCACTTTAAGAATTTTTCTCCAGCTCCATGAGCAATTGCTTGGGACACGGCAGTCCCAAAAATTCCTCCCCTTTAAGCGATACGTATGAATCCAAGCGACCCAAAGGGAATCCCTTTTGATAATAATACTCCAAGCATTAGCTGCCATAAGAGCATTATTCATCTCCCCAATTCTTCTAATACCAAGGCCCCCTTCGTTTTTAGGGACGCACACTGCCTTCCAAGACACTTTTGCTTTACCTTTCTGCATAGGCCCTTGGCACCAAACAAAGCCCCTCTTATTAGCTTCGAGCTCCTTGATAACTCTACCTGGCAAAATGAATACAGAGGCCCAATATATATGAAGAGCCGAGAGGACAGAGATGACGAGCTGAAGCCTACCAGCAAAAGAAAGCAATCTGTTCTTCCAGCTAGAAATTTTGTCATTTAAACGTTCCAGGAGAATACTACAATCTGCATATTTCAGCCGAGAAATAATCAAAGGGACACCTAGATACCTTACCGGAAGAGAACCTTCCATGAAAGGCATAAGGTTTAGAATCAGCACTTTAATATGGTCCGGAACATTACCAAAATATACAATCCTCTTAGAAATATTCGGCTTCAGACCAGACATCTTAGAAAAGGCATTCAACGAATCCATAATGCAGTTGACTGAATTACTATCACCCCGAGCAAAAAGAAATAGATCATCAGCAAAGCACAAATTGACAATCCTCTATTTATCACACTTATTATGAAAATGAAAAGAGGTATCAATGCTAACCATTTGTTGAAGACTAAGAGTAAGAACTTCCATGACTAACGTAAATAAATACGAAGATAATGGATCTCCTTGCCTCAATCCACGTTTACCTTTAAAATAACCATGCAGATTGCCATTGACCGCAATAGAGAAAGATGAAGTTGAGACACACAACATTATCCACTGAATCATCTTCGGATGAAAGCCAAACCCATGAAGAATCCTTTCAAGAAATTGCCAATTTACAGTATCATAAGCTTTTTGGATATCAACTTTAAAAGCACGTCGAGGAGGACCTACTTTCTTATGATAGTTGTGCATTAACTCTTGAGTCAATAAAATATTATCCGAAATTCTGCGTCCAGGAAGAAAGGCTGACTGGTTAACACTCACAATACTCCCCAAGGAATCCTTAATACGGTCAGCTATGATTTTTGTAATGCACTTATACAAAACATTACAACATGCAATCGGTCTATATTCCGTGACAAAAGTTGGAGTAGTAACCTTTGGGACCAAAGCAATTATAGTGTGGTTCATCTCTTGAAGCAACTTCCCTTTAACAAAAAAATCTTGAACCGCCCTAGTAACATCTTCCCCAATAATACTCCATGCATGCTTATAAAAGGCCGACGTATATCCATCCGGTCCTGGAGCCTTGTTCTCCCCAATCGAAAAAATAACTTTTTTAATCTCATCAGGAAGGATGGGACGAATCATGTGAATAGCAACAGCATCCCCCAGAGTATGAGTATATAACTCCGGAGATGGTTGTAAAACCATATCCTCCTCATTACCCAAAAATTGTTCAAAATGTTTAACAAACGCTGTCGGGACTTGGCCACTCTCAAATAGGTTGCCATTGGTATCCTTTATCATATTAATATGGCTTTGATGATTTCGACACTTAAGAGAGGTGTGAAAAAAAACCGTATTAAAATCACCTTCCGCTAACCACTTAACTTTAGACTTTTGTTTTAAAAATCTCTCTTCATCTAAGCTTGCTTCTTGAAACGCTTGACTGCACTTACCCTCTTCTTCCCTTAGCTGAGAATCGAACGGGTTTACATCAATAGCTTTTTGGATATCATCTAGCTTACAACGGAGCTCTATCACTTTCTTATGAAGATTACCTTGGCTGTGAAATAAAGCTCGGATAGGAGATTTAAGCATCTTCAACTTCTTGGCAACTTGAAATTGTTTTAGCCCATCAACTTAGATCTCCCAGTTATCTTTGATCAGCTGCATAAAACCCGGTTTATGAACTAGAAAGTTAGCAAATTTAAACGGTTGTGGTTTACATCGGTTCATGGAGGGAATCTTCAGCATACAAGGAGTGTGATCAGAGATTCTGGGCGGAAAAAACACAGCCATAGCCGAAGGAAATGCATCCGTGAACGCCACATTGCCCAGAATTCTATCAATTTTCTTTAACAAACCAGTTCCCACCTTCGGTTTTTGGTTCCAAGTGTAATGGAACCCAGAGCTATTAACATCAAATAACTCGATCATATCAATACATTCCTTGAAGTCACTCATCCCCACATTAATAGCAGACGAACCGGAACTATTGTCTTCAATTTTTAAAGTACAATTAAAGTCTCCCATAGCTACCCATGGGTCATCTTTAACACAGTTTTTATGATACTCTAAGCTTCCCCACAAGTGCCTTCGGTTCATATAGTAATTGTCTGCGTAAACGACAGAACAAAACAATTTCTTTTTTTCTTTCTTAAACACAACTTTCGTTGTTAATTTAATGGATGTTTAAGTATCTCATTTTGTCATTCGATGTGAGGATTTGATCTCGTGAGTTATCGTAAATGCTGTATTAAGTTACTAACCGAGTTGTGTGCATGTTATTAATTTAGGTTAAAATTGTAGGATCGTTTGCAGACCCGAACGAGTCGTTTAGAAGAGTTTATCTCGGTTTCAGAGGCGGAAACTAAGAAACCGAGGTCAATTCAGCGAGATTTCACTTTAAACTGTTGTTGTATTGATAACGAATGCGATTACAGACCTAACAACACTTCGGCAGCACTTCGTGGCTCACCGGAAGAATCTCAGAAAAAATTACAAAAGACAAGACAAGTACCCTATTTATAATGTTCATGATTTCGCTTGAAGACTTCAAGCGAAATCCTCATTTCTTGAAGCGAAATTGATAAAGTCTTGTCTTGAAGCGAAATCTTCATGTTACTTTTGTCTTGAAGCGATAACATTCATCCAATCTGATTCCATGCTACTTTCAACTTCTATTTTGTCTTTAGTGATGTGATGTCATTGATGATGTCACCAAGATGATGTCATCATGACATCATGTCTTGATTAGATCCGCACCGAACCGAGACTCGATACAAGACGAAGACGACAGATGAATGCATCAACAGACTCCCCCTCAGATGTTGACGAGTCTTAAGTGTCGAGTCTTTGCATCTTCAGTCTTTATCAGTCTTTGATCTTTCTCTGAAGTATTTGTCATTGCAAGAATCCTCAATCAATCTCTTACTCTTTCTCGAATGTTGAATATCCTGGTGTCTTCAGACTCCCCCTCTCAATCTGCTGTGATCGTAGTCTGGAATTCACTTTTCACAAGTTCTTAGATCGTAATCTGGCACTCTATCAAACTCAGATTTCGGAACCTGGCTAACCTGCAAAAACTCTACCCAAAAATAAATTTTCTGATAACCATTTTGTAGATAAGATTTTCAAGTCTAATTTACCACTTGCAAGAAAAACATTTATATTTCAAAACATTTTTTCATTTCATTTCAACACTCTTCAAACACTTTTACCCAAACCATTTGTTCATCATGTTTAGCACTTGGAATTTTGAAAATCAGCTCTCCAACATCAGTTGTCGAAAATCTTTTTGAATTTTTCAAACTTTATGCTAAAACACACTAAAATCTTTTTGGATTTTTGACTGAAATAGAAATGCAGAAAATGAAATATTTACAAACAATATTTTTGTGAGTTCGTGCAAGAGGATCATATCAGTTTTTGAGACAAATCACCAACACCATTAAGCTTCATTTCATTTTAAGCTCTAAACAATTCACCTAGATTGTCAGTATATTGATCCACTTAAATTTTCACACAAAGTTCAATTGATCCGAGATACGAGATTAATGTTTTAAGCTCTTGAACTTATTCGTGTGTCCCACTACTTGAATATACTCCCGTATCCAGATCCCAATATTCAGTCTTACAGGTGAGTATACCACAGATGATATCTGTCAGGGGAATAAATTATGCAACCGTGATAGCTCAGGTCAGAACTTCCGTTCAGCAGAGAGCCTAGTTGACTTTTAGGTGTGTCCCCTTTAGAGGATCTTTTGAATTACAACAGCCATGATTAGCATTTTTCAATGTTTCATCATTTTTAGCTGAGGGTGGTGCTATATTTCAAGCAAGCAGAAAGTATTCTCCGGGGACTAGGCCATTGCTTCCGCAAAATCAGAAGTCCCTGGATAATACCCCAGATATCACTGAGCATAAAGACCTAGTATCTCAGAATAAGGGACCTTTCAAACAAGATTTCAGGGGTTACCTATATATCCAAGAAGTTGTTAACCCACAGAATAAGCAAGTTTGAAATTTAGGTTTATATCTCGTCACAATCTACTAAATGTGCAAAAACCTACTGGCACATCATCAGTGAGACCGTTTATCACTTTTTTATCTTACCAAATCTTTAGCATGTTGTGATCGTCCACTGATGTACTATCATTTCCTCTTTTATGCAAC
Source organism: Helianthus tuberosus (assembly GCA_030545235.1). NCBI lineage: Eukaryota > Viridiplantae > Streptophyta > Magnoliopsida > Asterales > Asteraceae > Helianthus > Helianthus tuberosus. The sequence continues at coordinate 126,655,939 of CM060405.1, forward strand.
AAAACTCATTTTTCATTTTATCATGTTTTTGACTTTTTCAAATTTTCAAATGTTTTTGGATTTTCTAAATTTTACTCCCCCTAAAATGCAAACACATTTTAGGAAATTTGAAAACAAACTATACAAAAACGTGACAACTGATATCGAATCTCTTCAATTCGCCATCCACTTGGCATAAACAATCAGAACTCCCCCTCACAACAAACTATTTTCCCATAGATTTCAAAACACTTAAGTTTGTTTTAATCAAATGGTTTTTCCGGAAAATAAGTTTTGTTGATTTTATCACTTGTAAAGTTAGGGGTTTGGTTCATCACATTGTCTATCAACCATTTATAGAAAATCAGATACAACTTAATGTCCCTGATTTACCACTTGTAACCATCATAAACATACAACTCAAACCTGTTTTTCAACCAATTTACCATCTTTTGATTGAATTCTCAAGGTGCCGATTCCTACTCCTCGCTTACAAACCTGGGAGTTCCGGCAAGTCCTGCAAAACTTCTCAAAAACACATTATACAAACATGATAACAACAATGAAAGATGCCGATTCATGATCCACGATTACCAACTTGGGATCTCCGGCAAGTCAGATTTTTACTCTTTGAAAAATATATCCACCCAAGCCTGACCTTCCTTGGGTGTAACAACCTCTTCATCATTTTTTTTTTCAACTAACCTGTGACCTCCTCTTTTGGCAGCATAAAATTCTTTAACACCTTTGACCTTACCATTTATCATTTTGCCAAAAATGTGTTTCACAGTTCCGTTGAAAGCTTTATCAACATCAAATTTCTTCTTGTCAGAATAAAATTGATTTGAAATTTCAACTTTCCCAACTCTCTTTTTAAAATTTTCAGCACTCAAAGGTGGAAAATTCACATCATCTACTTTTGGAACTGATTTTTCAACTTTTTCTTTAACAACTTTTGGCTCCTCTGATTTTGTGGAATCAGATTCATCACCAGAACTGTTTCTTGAACCCTTAACAACCCATTTTTGATTTATCAGATTTTCTTTTCTGTTGATCACATTCTTTGAACATTCACCAATCTCAAAGGTCGAATTTTCAAAGCCAGTAAATGGTTTGATTGTAAGTTCAGTTTTCTCCACAACTTTCTCTTTCAATTTACCAGATACTTCCTGTTTTGGTTTGAATGTTTTCGGACAATTCCTAGCAACATGACCAGCAATCTTGCACTGAAAACAGGTTCTAGTTTCTATCTTCTTTGGAACATGATTTTTCTTCAACTCTTCTTGCTTTTTGGCAAGGAATTCTTGATTTGTCTCCTTCCAGAATGAACTCTTTTGTTCTTTCTCTTGACTTGTTCCTGAAACAAAATCAGTTTTTGGTTTATAAATTTCTTCATTTTTATACTTTTTCGGTGGTATAAAACCTAAACCATTTCTTTTGAAATTACGGCTTTGGTTTGGCTTCTTTTGAAAACCATAACCAGAACTGTAACCCTTTTTCTTGTTTAATCTTTGTTGAACTCTTGAGGTGTATTTTTTAGGTTTATCAGTAAGATTTAAATCTTTCATTTCAAAAATATTAATTTCTGTTAATTTGAAAACCTTTTTGATCAATTCAGTTTTAACACCTCTTAATGGAAAATCTTCATCAGAATATAATTTGTCAGAATCTTTCAAAGTATATGCCACTTTAAATGATTCATCATTCAAATTAGATTTTGAAATCAAAAACTCTTTATCATAAACCCATTTCTCCTTTATGACTGTTGACTTTGACAAATCGGACTCAGACTTTGACTTGGATTTGGACTCTGGTTTTGACTCCTCTATGTCATCTTTGTCTAACACCTGATCGACCACACTTTTTATCAATTTTGACTCATGATCAGTATCGGACGACGTGTACGTGACATCAATATTTTCTGGCAAGTTATCTGACGGCCCAGACTCCCATTGTAAGTTTATTGCCTTTTCGACTCTTTCGGAATTTGGATTTCGAGGTAAAAATCCATTTTCAACCGGAGGCGGACATCTAGTGTAGACCACACTTGATTTCTTACCAGAACTTGTCACTTTATCTTTTGTCACGGATTTCTTTTCTTCAGACATCTTCACATCTTCAAACGTCTTCAATTCTTCCACAATCGGATAAATCCTGTCAACAACAAAAGTAGAACATGAGTAACTGTCTAATAATTTCTTAACTTTCTCAGTTTCTATTTTTTGTGTTGCCAACTCGAGATCTGCACATTTCTTAATGTTATAGTTTGCCGTATCAAGCTGTCTCAGATAAGCTATCTTCAAAGTATTCATAGCTTCAGCTTGTTCACCGTTTGAATCAGTATACTTGTTGATTTCTCTGTTCATTGTATCATATGATTCTTTCAATCTGTTTATGTTGTGCAGCAATTCATTGTTTTGCTTGATTAAAGAATCACAATTCATGCACTTTTCAGGATCTTTGACAGGTTCTGCATCAACTTTGATCTCAAATTCAGGAACTTCTTTGACTGTTCTGTTTGATTGTAAAAATTCAGCTCTTCTCTTTTTCTCAGCTTTTAATCTTTTTTCTTCTTCTTCCTCTTCTTCGTTCTTTCTTCGTCTTTCTTCAGCTGCTTCCATGACTTTTCTGCACCTTTCTGCACATTTCAAATCATAAGCATTTGCAAAGAAAGCATTAACATTTGAAGTGTCTTTGGACATCTCTTTGGCCATAAATTCTTGATCTGAGCAAAAATTGTCCCAACTGAAACCTTCAGCTAATTTTTCATTGTCTTGATCTGCCAAACACAATTTGCTATTTGTTGAAACATATTTATCCCAACTAAAACCACTATCCTTTCCCAGACAAGCTTTCTTTGAATCTTTAATCTCCATCATTCCATGTGCAGTTTGTGCCTGATGCAGTGCTGGTGATGTGATTTGATGATAAATTGCCTTTTTGTGATAATCGTTGTTTCCAAAAGGATTCTGGGCTCCAGTAGCTTCACGATTTTTGCACTCTCTCTTGAAATGCCCCTTTTCCCTGCAACGAAAACATGTAACTTTGGACTTATCAAAGCCTAAGTTTGAAACACTTGCATCAAGAAAATCATTTCTTCCCGTAATTTGTTTAAACTTCTCAGCTCTTCTCATTACACTAGCCATGCACCATTTAATATCCATCAATTCCATTTCCTCAGCATCGATTTGATCGTAATCTTCTTTCGTGAGCATTGGATTACCGATCTTTCCGGCCACAAAACTACTATAGGATTCCAACACCATTCCCAACAAAGACATTTGATTTTTAGCAACCTCTTCAGTATAATCTTGATCATTTTCAATACTTAGAACAATATTGCACTGAAGTTTTCTTCCGTTCTTTGTTGCTGAAATGTTTGGATCAAATGATGAAAATCTTGTGCTGCTTGAATCCTGAGATGATCTCTTTTCTGAAGAATCTTTCACACTGTAAGCAGTTTCGATCTTTGGAGAATGATTTGTTGTTCCAGTAACACCACTCTTGTAATACAAGCTGATATCTTGTTCTCCATCGTAATTCTTCATCCTAGCAATCTTTCTTTGCTCCATTTCTTGAGCTTCCAGGTGTTTGATGAAATCTCCCAATGTCATTTTCTTATAATCTGTTTTGTTTGACCGCAACATCATCAGAAATGTTCCCCATGTTTCATATGGTAGCGCATCTGCAAGTTTTTCAACCAATTCATCAGTATCTTTCTTAACACCAAGTTTCGTCATATTTCTCACCAAGTTACAATATCTATCAATTAATTGCTTGACACTCTCATTTTTCAATCCCCGAAATAAGTCAAATTCCTTTTTCATGAGAGACATCTTATTCCTGAGCATATCATCACTTCCAGTAAACTTTGCTTCCAACTCTGTCCATATTGAATATGCAGTTCCATCATGTTGAAGCAGTATCAAAATATCTTCTTTTATCGCTTGCTGAAGCAGCACTACAAAAAAAATGCCATCGAGTGGCATGCAAAAAGTGCCACAGAAAAACAAGAAAGTGCCACTAAAGAACCTTGTAAGAATGGGCGGCACACAACAAAAGTGCCATAAGAAGTGCTGACGCTAAAGCCTTTTAGTGGCACTTTTTCAATGTGTCACACAAAGTTTTTAGGCTTTTAGTGGCACTTTTTTATCTGCCAGTACAAACTTTTGAGCTTTTAGTGGCATATATTTTTTGCCACAAAAATCACATTAAATTAAATGCCATTAACATTTATAGTATTAATTTTAATTAATTACAATTATCATTTATTTACATTAAAAAATAAAAACTAAATTGTAAAATGTAGAAATCATAAAATATTCATTTCAATTAAAAGTTCAATCAATCTTACAAAGATTCCAAATGTCTAATAAATGTCGATCTAAGTCTAATGATCAAACATATAACCCAAATAAACTAACAAGTGTATGAATAAAAACTCAAAACTTCATTGTGTTCATGAATCTCTTTCACAATCTTCATGCGAGTTAAATAATCATCGTGTTAACGTTTTCTTAGTAGTCATACTTCCACTTCATAGTTCCCAGCACTTACTACTTATTGTCGCTACATCAGCCAACTGGCTATACTCAACCTGAAATTTCACAATTCGTGTTAAATTGATTAGATCTGATAACCATAGCTATGAAAGATGTAAAAGCAGTTAATAAAAGGCAAACTTACTTCTTTGACATCACTTCAAGCTCTTCGTTGTCGGAATTGCCATCACCTAACAACAAGAGAGTTCATGATGAGAGTGTTTATCCTTAAGTTTATAATGAGTCGAATTGAGTTATCTTCTGTCTTAGACAGGTCAATTGATGAACTAAAACATTGCTAAAAATATGGTGAATGGGTCAATAGGGTCAAAAGATGCCCAAAGTATCTTCTGTAAGCATGCAATCTCTATTTTTTGTACTGATGTAGTTTTTTAATCAATTAAAACCCGGCAACTAGAAGTTACACCTCTAGATGGAGTAATAGAACACACGCATACCTGTAATCATGGTAGGCTCTTAATATCTTGTTCGGTAAAAAAGTCACCTAGAGAAAATGCATAAGTGAATTAAAGTTAATACAACACACCTTCAAATTTGTAGCATATAAGATGAGTAACCTTGGTTGCAATCAGCGGTTTCGAAACTTGTGCCCCCATCAATTCAACCATGGTCTGAAATATAGCACATAACAAAAGTTTCATATGACGTAAATCCATTATCTTGTATAATAAGAATGTTTGCAGTAAAAATAGCAGATTGAAAATAGACTTACGATAATGTCCTCTCGAGCCTATAGTGAACACAGAGCACTTATTATAGAGTGTGTGGTTGGGGGGGGGGGAGGGATGAATTAGCTTATAGAGAAATAATGCCCAACTAGTAATGATGTACAAACTAACATATAATTAAATAAAAAAATTATAGAAATTTGGTCAAAATTTGTTTCGGGCCGGCCCGTTTCAACCTGTATGAATAATGTAATGAACATTTCACTTTTGAAATGGAGAAAGAAGCATACTTACTTAAAGATTATTTTTCCGGTCATTAGTTCTGGAGGAATCTCTCCGGTCAGAGAGTTGTTCTGTATATATCTGCATGAAGAATGATTAAAATGAACAGATAATTCATAGATCAGAATATCATCGAAACATATTAAAATTTAAGATTTGAAAAATCACCAGATATCGTTCTTTTAAGTTTGGCAAACTACCAAAGTAAGATGGTAAAGAACCAGTCAGCATATTGTCCTCTAGATGTCTGCAATTTGACCAACACATATAGTCAACAAACACTATTATCTTTTTAGGATGCAAATAGAAGCACTAGTACATAAGTAGGCAAAAGATGCCATAGGATTTTCAAATGAAGCGGTTGGTAGGTTGCAACCGCATCTTTTGATTCATCTGATAAAGTCATGTATTCATTTTGAAAAAAGCATCACCCAAAAGACGTGGTTCTAATGTAACCGCATCTTTTGCATCTTTCAATATCGCCCAAAAACCTGTCGAAACTGAGTCGTATTATGCAGTCGAAACAGTCTTCACCAGCAAAAAATGTTTTTTGTTTGCTTATTGTGTCTAACAGGATCAACATTGAAGGTTTAGGCTTCTGTATATTGAACTTCAAAATAGATTTACAAGTGGTAGGAAAACAAAATACGTACTGGGAATATAAATAGCAGAACAAAACAAAAAAGCACATGCTAAAAATTGACCATGTACTCCACCATTCCAGCAACAAACTTTAATGACTACTTCTTTAACGTGCACCTCCATATACAACTCGATCAATGTTAGACTAAATCTTCATTAACCAACAATCTCTAAAACCTGTTTGACCCAGTAACCTACTGACTCGGTTCCAATTCGACTCGCTGACTCGTAAACAAACTCGATTACCCAACAAACATATGCACATTAACGAATACTGATGCAGATATTGGCACGTAGATAACAGGTTGACATGTTTAATTAAAAGGCTCGTGCTCCGATTGAGCTATTTAACCCATTTAGTAAAACAGGTTGACCCACCAACCTGTTTAATTGATCAAGTTGACACATTAACCCGTGTACGACCCATATAACCCAATTAACATGTTTACAACTTGATTACTAATTACTACCCATCAACCCGTTAGCCATGTTCAGATAAATGGGTTAAACGACCTCTGTTCGGGTTACACGATATAAAATGTGTCTAGACTAAGGTTGATGTTTTTGACACCTATAAAATTTTGGGTCATGTTCCAGTTGAAATATCCAACTTGCCAACCCGAACCCCCTTGAAATTACCTTCGGCCCGCTACATCTATAAGTTTCATGGCAACACCAATGCTAGGAAGCATCAAGAGTGTTGTGACACCACTAATCAGAAAAGAAGCCGATTCCGAACCGATGCCCATGTTCGACAAAAGAATCTCGACCCCTGCTTGTTCAAGAATTTGAGTGTAATGCATAACGCCGTTAATGCCAGAAAACTGTTTGAATTCAAAAGCGAAATCAGTTACTAGAACAATCAGTTATCGATCCAATTATAAGTAAATGGGTAATCAAACATAACAATTCACCTGTTGTACTATTTGAATCCCAACACCAACAATCAATGCTTGTTTAATACCAGGCTCGGAAAGATCAGCCCAACTCGTCGCATCTTTAGTAGACGCCGGCGGCTTGATCAGACCCGACTGAATCAGGTTCTGACCCATCGTATCATCTAAACAAAGAACTGATCTACTAACAAGAGCCAAGGCCTGAACCCCGTCACCATCATCTGCAACCGGGAGTGAAGCAATGGACCCGTGTCTGGATAATGCACCACCCTCCTGGTGCAAGTAAATCCGCTGCAACCCGCCCGCTTTCTTCCCGTCTTCGGTCTTTCTATACGCCAACTGCCACCCACCACCAATCCCCATCACACTATTCGACTCGCTAGGCTGACCTGCGTTTAACATACTCCTAGAAACCGGAGCAATCATGTCTTTATCTACACCAGTTGAATTACGCGATAGCAACGGGCATTTTACATTATCATCAGTTTCATCCATTGATAAGTTCCCCTTTTCGTGATTACTCTCTGCATCCCAGTTATTGGGTTTATGCTGATCGCCATGAAACATGGTTCCGAAATTTGGGAAGATCATGCTTCCGGTTTCGTTCTGTTTCTCATGAACACTTCCGAATAGAGTCACCATTGGATCCATCATTTGTGTATAGATGGAACATACTGAAGTGAATCTACAAAACAAGGGTTTACAAAGTTTTTGGTGATATACCAAAGAGTAACTAGCTACAGATATACCAAACAGACACCACAGAACAAAACAGAGGTTTTCAGGTTTGAAATTACAATGTCATTGTAACAAAGTTTTTGTTACTTGACAGTAATTGTTGACAAGAAGTACTCACAAGTGACAAGGCATATATAAGACGGAAAATCACATGGTCATACCATTTCCACTGGTATATTGAGACTGTTCCCCTGAACTTGAAATAAAGATGCCCTTTCAGCAAAGAAGAAATAACATTAAGACAGGTGAAGCTGCTTCAAACGTTTTTTTTTTAAATGAAAAGGATTGATGATACCAAACCTGTTGCCTAGCGCGCTGAAGCTGTTGCTCAAGTTGGCTCAACTTCATTCTGCTACTTTCAAGCTGCTGGACATATGCCTACAAAATCCAATGAGAACAGTTAAATAATTAAGTAAAATAGAAAACTAATCAGATCAACTAAATCCAAAACATTCACATAAATTCTGATACTTCTGATACACATATTAATACTTTATCTCTTCTGGCACTATAACATATTAGAAAATGCACTATAACATATTAACTTTTAAATAATATTAACACATAACAATCAAGGAATGGTAATGGGTCGGGTATGGCTAATCACATACCTATACCCGGTTGTAAAACCATGTCCCGTATTTGGCCCAAAACAAGATCCATGAATAAGATGAAGCAAATACCCATGTCATTGACGAAATGAAGACGGCCAGTTCCCGCAACAACAATCAAACCCAACACATATGTGTTGCTAAAATATGTTATCTTCTTATTAAAACCAGCATCTATATATCCCGAACTCCCGGGAAACCATTCACTCGTTATCTATTCTACAACAAATCAATAATATTTACTCAATTGTTAGTTAAATCAACCCACAATTATGACTTTCCAAATCACCCAATTAACCAAACACTTAGTGTGCACACTTAAACAACCAATAAAACTTGGGGATTTAGTTCACAAAACCCTATTCTATGTCGACAAAAAAGCAACTACTGGAAGGTTACTAAATTTAATAATGAAGTTGGGTGATAATCTTATGAAATCATACAAAATCTTAAAAAAATGAATTTTTTTCATAAGATTTAACAGTAGAAACGATTCAATGAAGCGTCATTTTAGAGATTTAGATGTTGCGTAGGCACATAATACATCAATTATTATTCTTATTGACTACAACTTCCATTAAATTTGGTGAAACTGCGAGAAATAACAGTACCGTTAACTACTGGAGCCCTAATCGAAGATTGCGGCCTTAATCGGAGGTTGGCAGAGGCATATAGGGGAAACCTTGGCAAAGGGGCTAAAACTATTATCGATAAGCCGATAAGTGACTAACCTAATTCCAATTTTCTATAACAATTGATGGCCTCCTTCGCTGGGAATTGAACAAGAAAGATAAGCACTAAACAAACAGTCTAATTTTTGGGAGGAGTATGGGCGATTAGAATGTACAGTACGTGAAATCTTTAGGTTAAAGTTGGAGGGAAATCATTTTGGGGAAAAAATTTGAAGGTAAACTCTAGGCTTAGGCTGATTAGGAAATATTTTTTGGGGAAACAAATTGAAGATCATCATCATACTCACAAAATCAAATCAATAGCAAAGCAAAGGTAGGGCATTAGGAGGGTAAGATGTAGACAGCTTAGAATCAGATCACCACTTTTTACTTATTTTTTATCCAAATTTTTATAGTTTTCTATTTCTTTATCCATTTTTATTATAAATTTTTAATGACATTTTTATTATAAATTTTATGTTAGAATATTGTAGGACCATGCGTAGTCGTTGGGTTGAATAATGTCCCACCCTACGGCGTTTTGCGGCGTTTTGCACCATGTGGCAGCTCAGTTAGCAATGAGGCATTATTGGGTGTTTTTACAAAAGGGGTGTAATGGTGATGTGAGGATTGTGGGGCATTATCTTTGTAATAAAATAAATTAAAAAAACATTTAAAAAATCTTATTGGAGAAAACAAATGAAGTTGAATGTGATTGATTAATTGATTTCCCCATTTGGCGTGATTTAAACACACTGAGGGGCTTTTTTTTCAAAAACACGCCCAATCACGCCCAGGGGGTGGGAGTGGGGCGATAATGGGCGTTATTGGGGGGGAATTTTGAAAAAACAACACCCACTACGCATGGTCTAAGTACATATAAGTTTTACTTTTTTAACCATAAATTTTATATCAAATAACTTTTCTACTATCAAATTTTTATCGTATATTAAAAGCTTGAAGTTAAAGAAGCATCAGTAATTTCGGACACTATTTTATTTCGACATATTTATTTAAATTAAAGTATATATTTTTGTATTTTAATATCCCAAAATGAATGGTCGTCGTATTCCATTTAATAATTTTGTTGACCTTTTCATATTGTTCTATTAGAAATGATTTGACCTAGTATATTTCCATTAGCTACTACTAACGAAATTATATAAGTAATAGTTAAAATGACATTATTTGGACAACTTTAATATCGAACCTTTACGTATAGCATACACTTAAAAAACTAATATGTGTTTTTGTTAATAGCAAACCTTAAAAAACGAAATTGCGCTATTAGGGGTGAGCAGTCCACGGGTCAACCTGCAAGACCTTGGAACCGACCCAGTATAAACTATAAATTGAACCGCGTAGTAAAGGACGTGCGGGTATCAGATGAGGCATGCGCAAAAGTGCCACTAAAAGAGGGGAAATTTTATATTGAAATTGAAAGTGTGAATCAGTGGCATAAAAAAAATTAAATGCTACTAAAAGTGGATGTCATGCAATTATGGCATGCACAAAAGTGCCATTAAAAATATAAATTAGTGACACAAAACCAAAATGCCACTAAAAATGTGTGTCAAGCAAATATGGCATACGTAATGTGCCACTAAAATCTAAATTAATGGCATAAAAGTTAAATGCCACTAAAAATGTATGCCACTAAATGCCATTTTTTTTGTAGTGCAGACTCACCATCAATTTCTCATCTCGATATTTCTTTTTATCTACAGTAGTCATTTCTCTAAGTGTCAACGGAGTACCATTCACAACATCGTCCTTTGTGGGCTTAACATACGGCTCTTCAGTGTGTTCCCACGCATCCAAGTGATACGCCTCAACCCAATTTCCAAACCTTTCGGACCATCCATTGTAATCATCAATATCCATGAGTTTTGGTGGTTTCTGAGACGTCCCGGTTTCATTTTCATGCAAAGCACTCTGAGTGACTGTAACTGGACTAGCAAAAGCATTGTAAAACTCGTTCTCCATGTTTCGGATTTTCAAATGAGCTGTATCACCTTGTAAAATACCTGTCGATTACTTGTGAATTTTCTGTGCGAACTGACTGTTGACCAACTGTACGGACTGAGTGACCCGGTTCGAATTCAATTGACCTGACCCTTCGAAATCTTTGAACTCCAAATTGTATGAACTGGACTTTATCACGCGACTCGACCACGCAAAACAACCTGACTGACACACGTACTGATCAAACCGAGCAAACCGACTAAACTCCAAACCTTGTGAACTGGAGTTTAACCTTGTGTGATAAAAAAAAATTCAAATATTTTGACCAACTTCCAAGTGATCTAAGAACCTCAAACTTCAAGTAACCTGAATTGATATGGATTGAATTTGGTGTGGATTGACCCAAAATTTGGGCTCGGTATGTTGGGCTTTAACAAACTAGTGGATCGGGCTAAGTGGGCTGACACACTTGATTGAAATCAATTGAACTCAATACTCACTAAACTGATATATTCAATAATCCGACAAAAACATGTGATTTCTTTTCAATTTAAGAGAATCGAGACATTATATCACATGTAGTCAACATCACAACACATACCTACTTACTGATATTATCGATAAAGTTGGGCTGACACAATCACTATATCCCACTAATTTTTAAGTGAACCTCACACAATTACAAAGACAACAAACTGACAGCTATTTAATTGTTTAACACTTATCACATGTAAATCTTATACACATGCAAACACATGCTTTGGCTGACAACATGGCTTATTATATTCAAGAAGTTTAGAACAGACAAACTTAATAGTGATTTAATCGATGAACATCATATGCAATACACATAAATCGATGTAGACAATTTTTTAAAAACACATATATCTCGACAATATCAATATCCAAAGCAAATCCATAAAATCGATGTTTCAGTCTTCACATGCACTATATAAACCGATGTATTCACAACCAGATAAGCTGACTTAAGCAAACAATTGGTTTTTAATGAACAGCAGGTTTCGATGAACAGCACAATTCAGTTAAGACATCAGTATATTTCAAGTGAACAGCAGGTTTCAATCAGATGTCAACGTATTTTCAAGCGAAATCTACCAGAACAATCAAGCAAAATCAAATGATGTTCTCAAGCGAACTCAACAGATTATCATCAACTTGAAGCGAAATCATTTAATTCAACCTTTCAAGCGAAATCAGATCTAAAATGTTGCTGATGTCATCATATTGTTCGAGCAATTGAAGCGAAATCACAGAAAATTACAAGTTTTAGATTGAATTTTAACTTGAAACTTTCAAGGAATGATTAAACCATGTATACGCACAACATATGTGAAATTTGTTCGATTTTGACCGTAAAAAGTTTTTTAAAACTGAAAAAGAAAGGTGTAGAAACAGATTTTACGGCCGAATCAACAAGAACTCTTCTTCACTGGCTCTGATACCAATTGTAGGATCGTTTGCAGACCCGAACGAGTCGTTTAGAAGAGTTTATCTCGGTTTCAGAGGCGGAAACTAAGAAACCGAGGTCAATTCAGCGAGATTTCACTTTAAACTGTTGTTGTATTGATAACGAATGCGATTACAGACCTAACAACACTTCGGCAGCACTTCGTGGCTCACCGGAAGAATCTCAGAAAAAATTACAAAAGACAAGACAAGTACCCTATTTATAATGTTCATGATTTCGCTTGAAGACTTCAAGCGAAATCCTCATTTCTTGAAGCGAAATTGATAAAGTCTTGTCTTGAAGCGAAATCTTCATGTTACTTTTGTCTTGAAGAGATAACATTCATCCAATCTGATTCCATGCTACTTTCAACTTCTATTTTGTCTTTAGTGATGTGATGTCATTGATGATGTCACCAAGATGATGTCATCATGACATCATGTCTTGATTAGATCCGCACCGAACCGAGACTCGATACAAGACGAAGACGACAGATGAATGCATCAACAAAGGCTAATCAGTAGGCTAGGCTCTACTCAATTAAATCTGCAATGTGAGTCATTCTCTTTTTATCAAATTTGTTTACAAAAGCATGTTTATTTTCAAAGTTATAATTACAGTGATTAAGTATATGTAATCACCAAGTTACAACCGGTATGTGGGGTTTTGTATACATTACTTGATAATCGTCACCAATGGGGCAACCAATGGGGGATATGACCATAGTTGTGACACCTGTGCGTTCACGGCCATCAAAAAAATACCGAACCAATGAAATATTGTATTTCATACTTAGGATTTGTATAATTATGTGTATCATTTGCACATATCAATTCTTGTTCGATTCCAAACTCTAAATCGCTTTCTGGAAGGTTATACGCGCACCGATGCGTAAATATAATCAGTTTAATGCAACGAACACTCCAGAATAGTATAATAGGCTTAACATACCTTAAGTAACCTTTACATAACTTAGAAATAAGTTTTGAAGGCTCTGGTATGGCAAAATCTAGTTTATTCGCTTACAGGGACTAAACTTGACAAACTGCGAAAGTATGCCAATTTGAACTGTAACGAACATTCCGGAACATGACCATAAGTTAAACACACCTAAAATATCCTTTACATAGCTTAGAAATAGGCTTTGAGGGGTTCGGTGTGCTAAAATAAACTTTTGGGTCATTCAGGGACTAAAAGTGTCAAAAAGTGCACAAGTTTGCACTTTTACGCATAACTCACGTTCTGAATACATCCGGACATCCAAAAATTTATATAAGCACTAACATATTTTATTTTAGTGTTTGGCATAAGAAAAATCCATTCGTCACGCCATTTGGATCGTTTTTCGCGCTTATGCGCATTCCGTCGTAATTAACCGAACAACGCAATCGTACGGCTAAACGAACCAACATCCGAGATATTTTTTAGCACATTTTAAGTTCCCTATACTTTAACTTCATTTTAGAGCTTTGAAATGGGGTTAACGGGCCTTAAACGCGTCGGAAATGACCTTATAGCACAACAGGGACCAAAATTGTAAATCTGCCAAACTTGGCCCTTGCGCACCGTAAGGGTTTATTTGTTACGGTGCGCAAGAAGTGTCCAGATGCAGCAAATCGATTTTGGCTGCTGTTATCTGCCCCTAAACATTCTCCAAAGGTCAAGTGCCACTTGTTAAACTCTTGTGGTGGCCAAAATCAGTTACCATAACATCTTGACAAGTGTACGGGCTAGATCATTCCCTCTTCTCCAAGAAACGATCCTAACGGTGAACCGAAATCTATAAATACCCACCTTGTTTTACCCATTTCCCTCACATTTGAATCTGATTCTACACTCTCTAAGTGGAAGTATATGCTTCCTACCTGAGAGTGAATCGGGTTCGAATCTTGCGGGGACCCTTCGTAAGTATTCCTTCGTTCTTTTATTGCTTTTCGAGTCTGAAAGTCAAACTTTGTTTGACTTTCTGCGTTGACCAGTTTATGGTCGATGCGAAGTTCGTTTGAACTTCATAACGTGAGCATGATCACGATGGTTATAGTCCCTAGTGACTATACCTACTGATTACCACGTTATCTAGGCTCAGTGACGAGCCGTAGTTTCGGCCAGAATACGTATTCTTGCGTATTTTGTAACCAAACTACTTATGGGTATCAAAACCGTTTGTTTTGATACCAAACCTGTTTCTAAACTTAGGTAAGCATGTTTTAACATGCTTAGCTCGTCACTTTTAGTTTAGTGCTTATATAGGGTCGTAAGGTAAGCGATCTAAACAATCGCTTATACTTTCGAACCCGACCCGTTTGGTCGATCATTAGGATCCGACCAAGCACATTAGGTGACCATAGCATATAGGGAATAACCTTCCAAGGTTATACCTTATGGTCGCTTCGTTTAAGTAGTTGTATGATAGGTAGTTTATATGCCTTAGGTAAATTACCAAAATACCCCTTTGATGCCAAAATTCATTTTAAACATATGGGTGGCCAAAATGCAGAAAACTCAAATGTGTTTGCCAAAAAAATTAAGAACATTGACGGTAAAACATTTGAGCCAAGACAAGCATCATTTTTGGCGACTAGGGTTTCTGAAATGCCGAGTAAGAAGGTATGTTTTATGATGCCGCTTAATGATACTGAACATGTTATTGGCTGTTCTGATTCACCCAATCAGAATTATGCGAAAGTCTTTGACAAGAGAAAGGTAGCATTTGTGTTACCGGTGAATGATATTAGTCCTACTCGAGTTCAAAATCTGAATCAAGATGATAATGCTCATGTCCAATCTTATGCGGATGTGGTCCTACATGAACGAATTGAGCAGGGTGATATTAAGCGGGGTGGGGATTCAATTCAGAATCAGAATGTAGATGAAAACACTAGAAAGGCCAATGATGTGGCTGATCAAGTTCCTAAAGTCCATTTTCGACATCTTAACTCAGATGTATCATTGGATGGAGTGGATGTAGTGCTTCTGATTGATTCGGTTCGCCAGGTTAATAACAGGTTAGCAAACACTCTTTATGGTTATTTCCTGGGGGATAGGATTGCATATCCAGTAGTTGAATATTTTGTCAAAACAAATTGGAAAAAACATGGTCTTCAGAAAACTATGATGAATTCAAATGGTTTCTTTTTCTTCAAGTTTGAAGACAGAAAGGGTATGGATGCTGTTCTTGAAGGGGGACCTTGGATGATACGTAACAAACCTATGTTTCTCAACATTTGGTCTCCTACAAACACCCTTAAAAAAGAAGAGGTTAAAAAGGTTGCAGTTTGGGTTAAATTGCATGATGTTCCGCTAGTGGCATATTCTGATGATGGTTTAAGCATGTTGGCTTCAAAAATTGGGTCCCCTGTGCGCCTGGATTCGTATACTAGTGATATGTGTAATGAGGCTTGGGGAAGGAGCAGCTATGCTAGGGCTCTCATTGAAATATCAGCTGATCATGAGTTGAAAGAGGCTCTAACCATGGCTATTCCTGAATTTGATGGGAACAATTATGTTAATGAGACTATTCGGGTGGAGTATGAATGGAAACCTCCTAGATGTGCCCACTGTTGTGTTTTTGGGCAGGATTCTGAGGAGTGTCCAAAACGCATTCGACAGACAGTGAAACCTCCTACATATAGTCCGAAAGTAGATGAGGATGGTTATACGAAAGTCAAGACAAAGAAGAATGTAAAGAAGAGCGGTTTTCAAGTTAACAATCAAAAGCCCAAGTTTGAATATGAGTGCGCGGAGCACTAGTTCATCTAAGGTTCAAAGACATAATTCTTTTAGCGCCCTTGGGTTTGTTGGTGGGAACGGGGATAAAGGGAGACGTGAGCCAAATGAGGAGTCTGATGATGACGAGGTAGAGGTTGTATATGATGAAACGAATGAGTTTATGACATCGGGTACACATCCTACGTCTTCCAGTACAGGGGCAAGCACCTCTCACATAAAGTTGTCTAATGGATAGGTGGCTTCTATTTCATGCTAAGGGGCTGCCAGTTGGTAGCAATTTCATTTTTGATGATGGCGGTTGACGTCTTTTGTTTGTTTTTTCGTTTGTCTACTAGTTAGTCATTATCATGATTGTAGTAGGCTAGATTAAGGTGGTAACTTGGTTTGTTTGGTTTTTGTTCACATATATGGGGCATGTCCTGTATATGAACTAGTGGGGAACTCATCCTCACTACTTGTACTTATTTGGCGGTTGTCTATAATAGAATCACCGGGGTAACCCTTTACCCAAAAAAAAACATAACTTTTGTCATCTAAACTGATTTGACAACCATATTAGACATGTTAAGGCATATTTTACTTGTCATAGGACTAGTTAGGCGTTCCGAACGCGTTTTACGCAAACGACGCGTTAAAGTAGCATAAGCTACCTAAACGGGTCGTAATGGGTCACAAACGCTTAGGTTAGGTTTCATTTAGCATGAAGGCTTTGTTAAACCATATGACACGAGTCTCTATACTCGTTTGGTTTACGAACCCTCATTCTATCCAATCATCCGATTTAGGTCCGGTTATTAACATAGTTACCTATATTAGGTGCCGTTTGATATCCGCGATCTCTAGCATTGTTTGGTTGTTACTCAAGGACTACTAAGCAATCTCAAGTGAGTACATAGACCCCTCTTTTACTGTTTTCCAAACTGTTTTGGGGTGAAACACATGTGCCTACTTGTTACTTTCATGCTTTCCTGTTTTCACATCATATACTTCCTATGTTCATTAGTACATTATAGTACATGATTTCATTACATTTTATACTATGTATGTCCATTGTGTGCATACTTAGTACATGGTTCTACATTACATTTCTGCTATGTATGTTAACTGATAGCATGCTAGCACATTGATTTACATGACTTTTTCTGCTTTGTATGTTAACTTAGCATACTTAGTACATTTCTTATTCATCATATGCTTACATTTTGGTATGACATTTGGTTTGTTTAAACTATACTATACATTCATTAACACCGATCATGCCGCTCGGTAGTAGGTAGTGGTACCATAGGACTTGACAAATACCATTCCTGAAATCTCGGGTTTGTTTGGACGTAAGGAATGACCGAATCCGAATACATATTCTTTTGATAACCCATTTTTACATGGTTATCCGACTGTCGCAAGGCTTGGATGTATGAATTTTCACAATACTGCATAAATGTCTAATATCAGTATAGCATACATTTACTACACAAAACATAACTTTGATTTAAACCAAGTTTTACTTCAATACTTTGTTTTGTGCATTTCACTAGCCATACATATCATTTTGGTTACACATTACATGATTTACATTTGACAAATAAACATTTTCAACATTGGTTATACGTTGCATGATTTACATCTTGACATAAACATTTTGGTATATTATTCAATACATTTGACAATTGGTTTAAACATAGACATCTTACATTGGTGGTTTGGTTTGATTAAGTAACGATGCGTGTGTAATATGATACAAGCATGGTGGATACGCCGCTGGTACTTCCTATATACAAGTGTTTGTATGGTATTACATATCGTAGCGTTATTTGAATCATTTCAGTTTGAGACATATAACATTTTATACAAATAACATACTTTTCACAAGACATTGATTTACAAACAACTTATCTTATACAAACTCTTTTTACAATGGTTATTCATTTAACCATACATTATTCTCTTATTTATACATATCATCTGATCTTATCGTTTTTCAAATGATTTACAAAACAAAGCAAATTACAAGGTTCATGACTATACATTTTCTCAAACATAAGTCATGAAACCTATTTTCACAAAACCTATGTATCTCACAGGCATTTTTATGCTGACGTACCTATTTTCACATGTGTTTTTCAGGAGCTGTTGCATAAGATGATCAAGATACACATAGGCAGACTTGGGCTTTAGTGACAATAAAAGATGCAAGACTAGTTAATTATGTTGTATTTCCTTGTTTGTTAAGACATTGTAACACTTTTAATCAATAAAACGAAACTTCAATTGCCATGGATTTGAAACAATTAATTCTGTTACAACAATCCCCGACATTTCCGCCACGTTTTGTATGTTCTACGTGGTCGGGGTGTGACAATAGTCACAGATCCGGTCGAGTGACAAATACCGTGGGTAGTTGGTTGATATCTGGAAACATTGTAATATCTCTTAATACTGTAAATTATAACAAATGGGTCGTTTTAGTAAATAGAATGATTCACCAGTATTTCCCGCTGACAAAACCTTTTTCAAACATGTTTCAGGTGATCTGTTGTGATCCAGGAAAAGTGCCGCGTAGCACTACAAGCTTAAGGAAGTGGCTCAATATAAAAATAAAGAAACATGTTTTGTAAAAATAAAGATTTCTCTGTGAAATCATATGATTGTAAATTACAGGGGTTTTTATCCCAAGTTGTGAAATAAAATAATCGGGGAAATTACTGTTTTAAAAAGATCCTGAAGAAACTTCCGCTATTAAATAAATACCACAGGATTTTCTGTCTCGCGGCTCCTGAAACGGGTCAAACCGGATCGGGGGCCGTGACAGAAAAAGGTGGTATCAGAGCCACTGATTTAAGCCAATTAAGTATTTAGAAAATACTTAATTTTTACTAATTGCCATTTTGTGATTATGTGTTTTATTATTTGAATATTTGTGTACAGTATGGGTAAACAAAAGCTTTCAAGCATCTAACTTAAATTAGATAGGTCATCCAACTAGAAGGGAAGTTCATCCCAAACCAAATCCTCAAATCACTCTGTAATTCCTGAAGAAGGAATATTTGTGCGAAAGGCACAATATGAGGAACCACTTTCTCCTAATAAAAGAAGTTTAATTTTAAAGAAAAGTCAGGAGAAAATAAAGAAATTCCAAGAAAAGAAGATTAAACAGGAAACCCAGGAATTAAACAGTAAAACACCTTGGGAGGACAAGTTAGATGAGAAATGGGCAGATCTTTATATGCTAGCTACTGTAGCAGTTAATGCAAATCTTTAAATAATTTGACCCAAGTCTTAGCACCTTTATCACCTACAGTCCAGAATCCTTATTCAGTAAATAAATAAATCTGCAGTAAATTTAGTGTGTTTTAAAATTTCAGTATTTTGTAGTCACATGGTATGCAATAATATTTTAAGGTTATCTATAAAATTTTGTTATAAAATTTTAACTTAGTAATTGTGTGTATTTTGTATAACAGCATGAGTGACTTGTCTGAAGCCCTTCAGAATTTAAATCTCTGTCCGGTAAAAATAGAGGTTTCCAGAGATTTCAATAGGTATATACCCGACATAGAAGAACCTATTGAATTTAATGCTCCACCTCCGGAGAAACCCAAGCCCAAGAAAAGGAGAAGATTCGTGGGATGGAGGCGTGTGCGTAGGAGAAAACCTGTCACTAGAAAGATTCCCAAAATAGAAAATCCCTTAGACAAAGGGAAGGGGATTGAAGTCGGGGAAGAGTCTAGGCAGATGGGAATACAGTTTGAAGAATATTCTAAGCAAATAGAAATGGAGATTGGAGGAGGTTCCTAAATAAACGCAGATAGAAATTGGAGAAAGCTCTAAACGAACCCAGGAAATGACATTACAGGAAGAGCTAGATTTTATATTGGCGAGCTGTAACACTATAAAGCCTGTTAATACAAATGCTTTTACTCATCCTATTGAAACTCAACTTCCAATTAATTTGGAACCAGCAATCCCAGAACCTATAATCCACACCCAACCCTTAGGAATGGACGAATGGTGGACGAATGATTGGCAGTTCCAAAACCTGCTCAACAGTCCTTATTCCTTTCTCCCTCAGTTTGACCCTGAACCAATACCTAACCCACCTATGAGCAATGAGAATTTAGCTGAACTCCGCCACTTTGGCGAAGAACTGGTGGATGCAGGAAATAGGATCAGGGAAGTAGGAGAACAGATCTCCTGGAAGTACGATGAGAGGGAACGCCATTACTGAGATAACAAATAACGAAGGATAGTAGATTGTGAAAACTATGGTTGTAAATAAACAAGTAAAATATAGCTTGTGAAATAACCTAAAATAAAACTTGTGTAAGATAATGGTGTGTATTGAAGCATATTATAAAATATATAAAATGGGAATCAAGAAATCGATAGTTTTGCTATATGGATGTTGTGAAATATGTTTGATTGTTTTGTGTATAATTGTTATTTATTCAACACTAATAAATTATATATATTAATTATCAGATGGAAAACGCTAATAATGAACCAGTTAATGAGGTTAATCAATCTGAGCAACATCCGGGGGATCAATATATGACTAGGCAAGATATAGAAAATATCGTTGCTCAAGGGATAGCTAATGCTATTCCAGCAATAGTCGCTGCTGTTCAGAAACCTGCTGAACCTCAACAAATCATTCCGAGCAAACGTATTTCTGAAGATAACTTCAGTAATAGCGTAAATGGAGGCAATGATCATACTAATCATGATAATAATCCACGGCAGGCTCCGCTCCCTAAGAAAAAGAAAGCTGCAACGCCTGGTTGCACTTACAAAGAATTTCTTGCTTGTAAACCTGCTGAATTTGCAGGAAATGAAGGAGCGACTGCGGCACTGCGTTGGTTAGAGAAAACCGAGGCAGTGATTATAATCAGTAAATGTGCCGAAAAGACAAAGTTATGTATGCATCAAATCTATTCAAAGAAGGGGCGCTAGAATGGTGGAACACGGTATTACAAGCTAAAGGAAGAAATAGGGCATATGCCATGGATTGGGAAGAATTTAAGAATATTGTAGAAAGAAAATTCTGTCCCGAATATGAAAAAGATCAAATGGCAAATAAATTCCTAAACCATCGTATGACGGGTGTAGATTGTCGAGGTTATACTTTGACATTCTTTGAATATGCTAGAGTGGTACCAACGCTAGCTTCGCCAGAAACGGTACTCATTTCTCGCTATATTTGGGGATTGATTGGCGAAATCCGCAATATCGTTAAAGCTGCGAGACCTCGTACTATTGACGATGCAGTGGAATTAGCCAACACCCTAACTGACGATCTGATACGCATAAGAGATGAAAACAAGAAGAAGGAACTGGCTCAGAAAATTACCCAAGGATTTCATATGGGTAATAGTAGTAACTTTAAGAAAAGAGGAACAGGGCAATCTTCAACTCCTCAGTTCTGCAGAAATTGCAAAAAGAAACATTATGGCAGATGCAACATAACCTGCAATTTTTGCAAAACTGTAGGACATCGTGAAGAAAATTGCAGGAAGAAATCCATAATTTGTTACAATTGTGGAGAATCAGGACATTTCAAAACAGAATGTCCTAAAGTGGTTAAACCAGCAGACAACAAAGCCAAGACAGCCAACGAAAATACTAGGAAGAATGTTCGCGCCTTTCAATTAACAACTCAAGAAGCAGAACTCATTCCAGATGTGATAGCGGGTACGTTCTTAGTTCACAACGTATATGCAAAAGTATTATTTGACTCTGGTGCAAACCAAAGTTTTATCAATACTTCATTCTGCCAAG
The DNA here is from genome assembly GCA_030545235.1 of Helianthus tuberosus. NCBI lineage: Eukaryota > Viridiplantae > Streptophyta > Magnoliopsida > Asterales > Asteraceae > Helianthus > Helianthus tuberosus. Next base: position 126,677,925 of record CM060405.1, read on the forward strand.
CTCTTAACTTACCTTTAACCAGCATTAGGCAAATTTTTTACAGTAGAAACGGCAGATGGAAATTCAGTTAAAATAGATAAGGTTCTACAAAATGTAGGAATAGAACTTTTAAGTCATAAATTCTTTGCAAACCTATTACCTATGAAATTAGCCGATGTGGTGTTAGGAATGAATTGGTTAGTAGCCAACCATGCTCGAATTCTTTGTGATAAGAATTCCATGGAAATTCAGACACCCACAGGAGAAGTAATTATGATTACAGGAGATAAACCACGTAAGCCCATGAAGTTCATATCAGTAATGAAAGTTGCTAGTTATGAACGAAAACAAGGAATAGTATACATGATTTCAGTAATTATTAGTACTAAGGGTAAAGAACTTAAGGAGATTCCTGTAGTCTCAGAATACCCAGAAATATTCCCAGAAGAATTATCAGGATTACCACCAGATAGGGAGGTAGAATTTAGAATTCATTTAATTCCAGGAACTATACCGATAGCCAAGGCACCTTATCGGTTAGCACCCACAAAAATGTTAGAACTGAAGAAGCAATTAGATGAATTACTAAGTAAAGGTTTCATACAACCTAGTTCATCCCCATGGGGAGCACCAGTGTTGTTTGTAAAGAAAAAGGATGGTTCGATGAGAATGTGTATTGATTATAGACAATTGAATAAGGTTACAATTAAGAATCGATACCCATTACCTAGGATTGATGATCTATTCGATCAACTTCAAGGAGCTAGATATTTTTCTAAGATCGACTTACGTTCCGGATATCATCAATTGAAAGTACAAGAAGAAGACATACCTAAAACTGCTTTCAGAACTAGGTATGGTCATTACGAGTTTACAGTTATGCCCTTCGGACTAACAAATGCACCTGCTGCATTTATGGACATGATGAATAGAATCTGTAAACCGTATTTGGATAAATTTTGTAATTGTCTTCATAGACGATATACTTATTTATTCAAAAAGTCAGGATGAGCATTGTCAGCACTTGCATGCACTCTTAACTTTGTTAAGAAAAGAAAAGTTATATGCCAAATTCTCGAAATGTGAATTTCGGTTGCAAGAAGTGCAATTTCTAGGACACATGGTGAATCATGAAGGTATTCACGTAGATCCTGCTAAGATAGAGGCAATTACCAAATGGAAGGTTCCGCAATCCGCAATGGAAGTTAGAAGTTTTATAGGTTTAGCTAGATATTATAGACGGTTTATTAAGAATTTTTCCAAAATAGTTGTACCATTAACTAAGCTAACCTGTAAAGCAGTTAAGTTTGAATGGGGACCTAAACAAGAAGAAGCCTTTAGGATCTTGAAACAGAAATTAACCAATGCTCCAATCTTAGCTTTACCAGAAGGAACTGAAGATTTTGAAGTATATTGTGACGCTTCAAAACTAGGATTAGGATGTGTGCTAATGCAACGCAAGAAGGTGATTGCGTATGCTTCATGACAATTGAAAAAGCACGAAGAAAACTATACGACTCATGACTTAGAATTAGGAGCTGTAGTTTTTTCCCTGAAGATCTGGAGACAATTATCTGTACGGAAGTAAGTTTACTATCTATACAGATCATAAAAGTTTAAGATATATATTTGGGCAAAAAGAGTTAAATATGAGGCAAAGGAGATGGATGGAAATCCTAAGTGATTACGACTGTGATATTCAGTATCACAAAGGAAAGGCAAATGTAGTTGCAGATGCCTTAAGTCGTAAGTACCATGAGAAACAACGAAGAGTTCGTGCTCTCAGACTAAATCTACAATTAGATTTAATGGAACAACTGAAGAATGTTCAAGCTATAGCAATCAAGGATGATGCTGAAGAAATGAAGGGACGAATAAAAGAGTTAGAACAAGGAGCTGATGGAATTTGGAGATTCCACAAAAGAAGAATTTGGGTACCTAAGCAGGGAGAATTAAGAAATAAGATTTTAGAAGAAGCCCATAAGTCTAGGTATACTATGCACCCGGGAAACAATAAGATGTACCAAGATTTAAGAAATAACTTTTGGTGGATAGGAATGAAAAAGGATATAGCCCGATATGTTTCTAAGTGTCTTACTTGTTCACAAGTTAAGCAGAACATCAGAAACCTTCAGGTTTATTACAACAACTAGAAATGCCTGTATGGAAATGGGAACTTATAACAATGGATTTTATTACTAAGTTGCCCAAAACCAGAAAAGGTAATGATGCGATTTGGGTAATTGTGGATCGATTAACCAAATCAGCTCACTTTTTACCTATGAAAGAAACCTTTAGCATGGAAAGATTGGCAAAGTTGTATGTAGATGAAGTTGTATCCTTACATGGAGTTCCACTCTCCATTGTTTCAGATCGGGATAGTCGTTTCACTTCTCATTTCTGGACAAGTTTCCAAGAAGCAATGGGAACTCGATTAAACCTAAGCACTACATATCATCCACAAACAGACGGGCAAAGTGAAAGGACGATACAAACTCTAGAAGACATGCTTAGAGCATGTGTGATAGATTTTGGTGGAAATTGGGACGATCACTGTGACACCTGTGTCACTTCAACCATCAAACAAATGCCAAACCAGTGAAATATTGTATTTCATACTTGGGATTTGTAAAAATATGTGTATCATTTACAAATATAAATTCTTGTTCGATTTCAAACTCTATATCGCTTTCTGGAAGGTTATACGCGCACTGATGCGTAAATATAACCAGTTTAATGCAACGAACACTCCGGAATAGTGACATATACTTAACATACCTTAAATAACCTTTACATAACTTAGAAATAAGTTTTGAGGGCTTTGGTATTGCAAAAACAAGTTAATTCACTTACAGGGACTAAAGTTGACAAACTGCGAAAGTATGCCAATTTGAACTGTAACAGACATTCTGGAACATGACCATAAGTTAAACATACCATAAATATCCTTTACATAGCTTAGAAATAGGCTTTGAGGGGTTAGGTGTGCTAAAATAAACTTTTCTGTCATTCAGGGACTAAAAGCGTCAAAAAGTGCCCAAGTTTGCACTTTCGCGCATAACTTACGTTCTGAATACATCCGGACATCCAAAAATTTATGTAAGCACTAAAATATTTTATTTTAGTGTTCGGCATAAGAAAAATCCATTCGTCGCGTCATTTGGATCGTTCTTCGCGCTTATGCGCATTCCGTCGTAATTAAGCGAACATCGCGATCGTACGGCCAAACGAACCGACATCCGAGATATTTTTGAGCATGTTTTAAGTTCCCTATGCTTTAACTTCATTTTAGAGCTTTGAAATGGGGTTAACGGGCCTTAAACGTGTCAAAAATGACCTTATTGCATAACAGGGACCAAAAGTGTAAATCTGCCCAAAGTTCATGCCTACGATGCGCAGCCATTTTTGCCCTACGATGCGTATGGGTTCTGCAGATCAGATTAGATTAAACAGTCAGCAGATTTCAGCTGATTAAACCTCATCCACACATTCTAAACTTGCCATTTCAGCTCATAATTGGCCATTTTCAGTTACCATAACATTTTGACAAGTGTACGCACTAGATTAAATCACGTTATTCAAGAAACGATCTTAACGGTTACCCGAAATCTATAAATACCCATCACATTTGCACACATTTCTCACAAGAATCTGATCATTTGTGCTCTAAGTTGAAACCTTTGTTTCATACCTGAGCTATTTTGATCTAGATTAGCATTCGGGGACCCTTCGTAAGTATTCTTTCGTTCTTTTATTTTTGTTTGACTTTCTACATTGACCAATTTATGGTCGATGCGAAGTTCGTTTGAACTTCATAATGTGAGCGTGATCACGATGGTTATAGTCCCTAGTGACTATACCTACTGATTACCACGTTATCTAGGTTCAGTGACGAGCCGTAGTTTCGGTCAGAATACGTATTCTTGCGTATTTTGTAACCAAACTACTTATGGGTATCAAAACCGTTTGTTTTGATACCAAACCTGTTTTCTAAACTTAGTTAAACATGTTTTAACATGCTTAGCTCGTCACTTTTAGTTTAGTGCTTATATAGGGTCGTAAGGTAAGCGATCTAAACAATCGCTTATACTTTTGAACCCGACCCATTTGGTCGATCTTTAGGATCCGACCAAACACGTTAGGTGACCATAGTATATAGGGAATAACCTTCCGAGGTTATACCTTATGGTCACGACGTTTAGTTAGTAGTATGATAGGTAGTTTATATGCCTTAGGTAAATTACCAAAATACCCCTTTGATGCCAAAATTCATTTTAAACATATGTAACATAATTTTTGACATCTAAACTGATTTGACAACCATATTAGACATTTTAAGGCATATATTACTTGTCATAGGACTAGTTAGGCGGTCCGAACGCGTTTCACGTGAACGACGCGTTAAAGTAGCATAAGCTACCTAAACGGGTCGTAATGGGTCACAAGCACTTAGGTTAGGTTTCATTTAGTATGTAGGCTTTATTAAACCATACTACATGAGTTCCCATACTCATTTGGTTTAGGAGCCTCATTCTATCCGATCTTCCGATTTAGGTCCGGTTTATTAATGTAGTTACCTATATTAGGTGCCGTTTGATATTCCGTGATCTCTAGCATTGCTTGGTGGTTATCTTAGGACTTCTGAGCAATCTCATGTGAGTACATAGACCCCTCTTTTACTGTTTTCCAAACGTTTTGGGGTGGAACACATGTGCCTACTTGTTACTTTCGTGCTTTCATGTTTTCACATCATATACTTGCTATGTTCATTAGTACATATATAGTACATGATTTCAATACATTTTATGCTATGTATGTCCATTTAGTGCATACTTAGTACATTACTTTACAATACATTTTATGCTATGTATGTCCATTTAGTGCATACTTAGTACATTGTTTTACACTACAATTCGTTGCATATGCTCATCCAGCATATGAACACATTATATTACATTTTGAACCGTTGTAACCTTTTGACTATGTGAACCGTTGTAATCATCTGACTATGTGAACCGTTTGTATCTGTGAACCGTTTGTATCTGTGAACCGTTTGTATCTGTGAACCGTTTGTATCTGTGAACCGTTTGTATCTATGAACCGTTTGTATCTGTGAACCGTGTGAACTGTATTTGACCATACATAAACATTTCTAAAATTGTTAAACATTACTTTGGTGGTTTGGTTTGATTAAGTGATTAAGTAACGATGCGTGTGTAATATGATACAAGCATGGTGGATACGCCGCTGGTACTTCCTATATATAAGTGTTTGTATGGTATTACATATCGTAGCGTTATTTGAATCACTTCAGCTTGAGATATATAACATTTATTACAAATATCATACTTTTCACAATACATTGTTTTACAAGCAACTTATCTTATACAAACTCATTTTACAATGGTTATTCATTTAACCATACATTATTTTCTTATTTATACATATCATCTGATCTTATCGTTTTTCAAATGATTTACAAGACAAAGCAAATAACAAGGTTCATGACTAAACATTTTCTCAAACATAAGTCATGAAACCTATTTTCACAAAACCTATGTATCTCACAGGCATTTTTATGCTGACGTACCTATTTTCACATGTGTTTTTAGGTGATGAAGTATAGGACTTATCAAGACATATTTAGGCAGACCCGTGCCTTGGTGACTTAAAACGAGACAACAACTAGTTAATTTATGTTATGTACTCTTTGTTTCTTGTTTAAAACAATGTAAACTCTCATGTTTAATTAATAAAACAAAACTTTAATCGCCATGGATTTGAAACGATTAATTCTGTTACAACACTCCCTGACGTTTACGCCACGTTTGGTTGTTCCACGTGGTCGGGGTGTGACAGAAAAGATGGTATCAGAGCCAATGGTTATAGGGAATTAGGTTATTAGTAATGCTTTGACCTAGTCTATAACCTTTCTAGGACCCTAACGCGAGTTTACTTGCGTTTCGTCATAAAACAATACCGTCACCTATCCTTAGGCGACGACCACAACAAGAACATAAATTTCAAAACCGCTTTGAAAACTAATCATCTGTTCTAGGATGATTGATTACTTGGTTTTGAACCCTCTATTGTAAGGTTTTGAACCCTCTGTTATATGGTTTTGAACCCCTTTGAATTTTCAAAATCTCGTCAAGGTTTTGGGTTTTAAATAATGTGAACACGTGCAAATTGGAAGGGTGAATGCCTGTATTCTGGGTTTTCTGTCTAGGCAAGCACTTCGTATACATCTCATCAGACGCGAGACCAGTTGTGCTTACCTGGGAATTCTTGGGATGAGTGTTCACTTATAGGCGAGCATGTCTTCGCGATACATTATTTTTGACCTATTTACTTTGATTAATCACCAAGGTCGTTTGTTGCTTTTTAGTAACAAACAAATGACCACTATCCTTGCTTTCATCAGATTTGTTTCATCTCATTCTTTTCGTCTAATTCTCTCACTCGTTTCCTTTCATGTTTCCTCTTTTAGAATGCCTCCTCGACGCGAAAGCCAGATAGCGACTGCCGAATTGGCAGAAATCATTGCGCAGCAAATGGCTGCTCAATTCCCAAACCTCTTTGCTCAATGGAATCAAGCCAACAACAACAACAATGGTCCATGCAATTTCAAGAGTTTTAATTCGGCGAAACCACTCAAGTTTAGTGGTTCGGAGGGAGCGACTGGGCTTCTTCAATGGTTCGAGAGCATTGAGAATACTTTCCGCCACGTGCAGTGTCCTGACAATCGCAAGGTCGAGTTTGCTTCGAGTGTGTTCCAGAAGAGAGCCCTAACGTGGTGGAACGGGGTTATGAGAGATCGTGGTGCAGAAATTGCTCTAGCACAGACATGGGCTGAACTTAGGGCCCTTATGATGAAGGAATTCTGTCCTCGTCACGAGATCAGGGCCTTGGAAAGGGAATTCAACATTCTTGAGCAAGAAAGCGGTGAGCATCGAGCCTACACGGACCGTTATGAAGAGTTAAGTCTGTTATGCCCAAACATGGTCACGCCTTTGGATAAGGCAATCGAAAAGTACATTGATGGCCTCCCTGACTCAATACAAGACATTGTGACTGGCAGTAACCCTACTACAGTTAGACAGGCCATTGAGCTATCTGCAACCTTGACTGAATCAAAGATCAGGAAAGGTAAACTTTTCCGAAAAGGTGACAAGAAACCGGTCAAGGAATCAAAACAAATCGAGGAATCAAAGACCATGGATGAACAGACTGGATCCCCTAAGAGGTCAAAGAAGCGAAAGGCTTCTCAGAACTTCGCCATGGTTACTCACAATGATCAAGCAGTCCCCAACCAACCAGCTCAACCCCCTGCTAGGAAGCCATACAATGGAACTGCACCCTTGTGCAACCAATGTAGCCTCCATCATCATGCCAATGTAAAGTGCCGCAAATGCCAAACTTGTGGACTTATAGGCCATACAGCAAGAGTTTGCCCAGCTGCAGCTGCACCAAATCAAGCTGGCAACAATACCGCTCAAGGTTGTTTTCTACCACGTTCTTGCTTCAACTGTGGCGAGATGGGTCATTTCCGAAGAAATTGCCCAAAGCTTGCTAATGCAAATCCAGCACAGGGATGAGCATCTGACCAAATGGAAGACAACGCTGTTTAGAAATAATCAATCCTTATGTATTATTTTCTTTTGTTGTAAAGGTCCAAGAAACAGTTGTTATCATTGTTAATAAATAAATCTTTTTATTTACGTTGCAATGTATTTATGTGGTTCTATGCATAAACAACATATCTCTTACAATACCGACAATCAAGGAACCGCATTCCTTGAAGAACAGACTACCCCCAAATTTTTTCCATTGTATGATCTCTTGCGTTTTCCATGAAAATCCTAAGTATCCGTTTCTTCCAAGAGAAACGAAGTACGAGGTGCCAAGTTAATAGCAATCAATAACAAGATAATAACAATTAAACAATTATGTGGTTATGTGCTTATGTGTTATCTTTCATGAGTCATGTGATCCAAATTATGTTATCCAAATCCTCGTAGAATCTTACATATCCTTGTACAAAAGATTTATAGTAGGATATCCAAAGGTACTATATTAAATCCTCAATGGGCTTTTACGTGATAGTAAAGACCCTTGGATTATATTGTACTATTCCATAATTAGACCCCTAGAGTGGTCTAGTTAAACATATTGATCCAAAAATCTGGTTAGGAATATCATGTGATGAGATAGCTGAAAGGACTCCTTGGTGGCTAAATTAATAAGATCATCTGTAGATCTAATTAAAAGGACCCTATGGTAGTCTAGTCACCCTCATCACAGATTTGATTTTCCTCCCCTAAACATTACAAGACAAACTGTGCGGACTATGCAAGGAATTACGTAATTATGGATGCATACATAATTATGGAATTTAGTGCACAGAAACCACAGCGAGCTTTGTCATGTGCCTGGAAGTTAACTCTATTCATTTCCGTTTCTGAGGAAACAACCGTTGAAAATGACTTCGTTTGTTCATTTTCGTTTCTGAAGATTGTCCGTTGAGGAAATGAATATCCGTTTGTTTCTCATTTTCATTTCCGTTTCTGAGGAAACAACCGTTGAAAATGACTCCGTTTATTCATTTTCGTTTCTGAAGATTGTCCGTCGAGGAAATGAATATCCGTTTGTTTCTCATTTTCATTTCCATTTCTGAGGAAACAACCGTTGAAAATGACTTCGTTTGTTCATTTTCGTTTCTGAAGATTTGTCCGTTGAGGAAATGAATATCCGTTTGACTATCCTTTTCATTTCCATTTCTGATGAGGCACCCGTTGAAAATGACTCCGTTTGTTCATTTTCGTTTCTGAAGATTTGTCCGTTGAGGAAATGAATATCTATTTGACTATCCTTTTCATTTCCATTTTTGATGAGGCACCCGTTGAAAATGACTCCGTTTGTTCATTTTCGTTTCTGAAGATTTGTCCGTTGAGGAAATGAATATCCGTTTGACTATCCCTCCTTATTTCCATTTCTGATGAAGCAACCGTTGAAAATGACTCCGTAAGTTCATTTTACGTTTCTGAAGATTGCCCGTTGAGGAAATGAATCCCCGTTTGTTTATTCCTTCATTTCCGCTTCTGAAGAATACTCGTTGAGGAAAATGACTCTGTCTGTTCATTTTCGTTCTGAGGAATGTCCGTTAAGGAAATGACCGGATCATGCCATACATATCTCTGGGGTTATTTGACACAAAGTCACAAATGGACTTCTACGATATAATTTCGGGACGAAATTTCCTAAAGTAGGGGAGACTGTGACACCTGTGTCACTTCAACCATCAAACAAATGCCAAACCAGTGAAATATTGTATTTCATACTTGGGATTTGTAAAAATATGTGTATCATTTACACATATCAATTCTTGTTCGATTTCAAACTCTATATCGCTTTCTGGAAGGTTATACGGGCACTGATGCGTAAATATAACCAGTTTAATGCAACGAAAACTCCGGAATAGTGACATATACTTAACATACCTTAAATAACCTTTACATAACTTAGAAATAAGTTTTGAGGGCTTTGGTATTGCAAAAACAAGTTAATTCACTTACAGGGACTAAAGTTGACAAACTGCGAAAGTATGCCAATTTGAACTGTAACAGACATTCCGGAACATGACCATAAGTTAAACATACCATAAATATCCTTTACATAGCTTAGAAATAGGCTTTGAGGGGTTAGGTGTGCTAAAATAAACTTTTGTGTCATTCAGGGACTAAAAGCGTCAAAAAGTGCCCAAGTTTGCACTTTCGCGCATAACTTACGTTCTGAATACATCCGGACATCCAAAAATTTATGTAAGCACTAAAATATTTTATTTTAGTGTTCGGCATAAGAAAAATCCATTCGTCGCGTCATTTGGATCGTTCTTCGCGCTTATGCGCATTCCGTCGTAATTAAGCGAACATCGCGATCGTACGGCCAAACGAACCGACATCCGAGATATTTTTGAGCATGTTTTAAGTTCCCTATGCTTTAACTTCATTTTAGAGCTTTGAAATGGGGTTAACGGGCCTTAAACGTGTCAAAAATGACCTTATTGCATAACAGGGACCAAAAGTGTAAATCTGCCCAAAGTTCATGCCTACGATGCGCAGCCATTTTTGCCCTACGATGCGTATGGGTTCTGCAGATCAGATTAGATTAAACAGTCAGCAGATTTCAGCTGATTAAACCTCATCCACACATTCTAAACTTGCCATTTCAGCTCATAATAGGCCATTTTCAGTTACCATAACATTTTGACAAGTGTACGCACTAGATTAAATCACGTTATTCAAGAAACGATCTTAACGGTTACCCGAAATCTATAAATACCCATCACATTTGCAAACATTTCTCACAAGAATCTGATCATTTGTGCTCTAAGTTGAAACCTTTGTTTCATACCTGAGCTATTTTGATCTAGATTAGCATTCGGGGACCCTTCGTAAGTATTCTTTCGTTATTTTATTGCTTTTCGAGTCCGAAAGTCAAACTTTGTTTGACTTTCTGCATTGACCAATTTATGGTCGATGCGAAGTTCGTTTGAACTTCATAATGTGAGCGTGATCACGATGGTTATAGTCCCTAGTGACTATACCTACTGATTACCACGTTATCTAGGCTCAGTGACGAGCCGTAGTTTCGGTCAGAATACGTATTCTTGCGTATTTTGTAACCAAACTACTTATGGGTATCAAAACCGTTTGTTTTTATACCAAACCTGTTTTCTAAACTTAGTTAACCATGTTTTAACATGCTTAGCTCGTCACTTTTAGTTTAGTGCTTATATAGGGTCGTAAGGTAAGCGATCTAAACAATCGCTTATACTTTCGAACCCGACCCATTTGGTCGATCTTTAGGATCCGACCAAACACGTTAGGTGACCATAGTATATAGGGAATAACCTTCCGAGGTTATACCTTATGGTCACGACGTTTAGTTAGTTGTATGATAGGTAGTTTATATGCCTTAGGTAAATTACCAAAATACCCATTTGATGCCAAAATTCATTTTAAACATATGTAACATAATTTTTGACATCTAAACTGATTTGACAACCATATTAGACATGTTAAGGCATATATTACTTTTCATAGGACTAGTTAGGCGGTCCGAACGCGTTTCACGCGAACGACGCGTTAAAGTAGCATAAGCTACCTAAACGGGTCGTAATGGGTCACAAGCACTTAGGTTAGGTTTCATTTAGTATGTAGGCTTTATTAAACCATACTACATGAGTTCCCATACTCATTTGGTTTACGAGCCTCATTCTATCCGATCTTCCGATTTAGGTCCGGTTTATTAATGTAGTTACCTATATTAGGTGCCGTTTGATATTCCGTGATCTCTAGCATTGCTTGGTGGTTATCTTAGGACTTCTGAGCAATCTCATGTGAGTACATAGACCCCTCTTTTACTGTTTTGCAAACGTTTTGGGGTGGAACACATGTGCCTACTTGTTACTTTCGTGCTTTCATGTTTTCACATCATATACTTGCTATGTTCATTAGTACATTTATAGTACATGATTTCAATACATTTTATGCTATGTATGTCCATTTAGTGCATACTTAGTACATTACTTTACAATACATTTTATGCTATGTATGTCCATTTAGTGCATACTTAGTACATTGTTTTACACTACAATTCGTTGCATATGCTCATCCAGCATATGAACAAATTATATTACATTTTGAACCGTTGTAACCTTTTGACTATGTGAACCGTTGTAATCATCTGACTACGTGAACCGTTTGTATCTGTGAACCGTTTGTATCTGTGAACCGTTTGTATCTGTGAACCGTTTGTATCTGTGAACCGTTTGTATCTGTGAACCGTTTGTATCTATGAACCGTTTGTATCTGTGAACCGTGTGAACTGTATTTGACCATACATAAACATTTCTAAAATTGTTAAACATTACTTTGGTGGTTTGGTTTGATTAAGTGATTAAGTAACGATGCGTGTGTAATATGATACAAGCATGGTGGATACGTCGCTGGTACTTCCTATATATAAGTGTTTGTATGGTATTACATATCGTAGCGTTATTTGAATCACTTCAGCTTGAGATATATAACATTTATTACAAATATCATACTTTTCACAATACATTGTTTTACAAGCAACTTATCTTATACAAACTCATTTTACAATGGTTATTCATTTAACCTTACATTATTTTCTTATTTATACATATCATCTGATCTTATCGTTTTTCAAATGATTTACAAGACAAAGCAAATAACAAGGTTCATGACTAAACATTTTCTCAAACATAAGTCATGAAACCTATTTTCACAAAACCTATGTATCTCACAGGCATTTTTATGCTGACGTACCTATTTTCACATGTGTTTTCAGGTGATGAAGTATAGGACTTATCAAGACATATTTAGGCGGACCCGTGCCTTAGTGACTTAAAACGAGACAAGAACTAGTTAATTTATGTTATGTACTCTTTGTTTCTTGTTTAAAACAATGTAAACTCTCATGTTTGATTAATAAAACAAAACTTTAATCGCCATGGATTTGAAACGATTAATTCTGTTACAACACTCCCCGTCACTTGCACAATCCTCTGGTGTCGAAACAAACTTTCAAAAACGAAAGAATAGTACTCTGAAGTCGAAAATACTTTCAATATTAGCTAGGTGCTGCTCCAATACCGGGTATTAACTCGATCGCTGCTACGATTCAATGTCCGATCGATTAAACTATCCAATGGATGTTTAAGTGATGCCCACATTAGGGTTTATGCTTTGTCATTCGTTGTTAATTCAATGGATGTTTAAGTATCGCACTTTGTCATTCGATGTGAGGGTTTGATCTCGTGAGTTATCGTAAATGCTGTATTAAGTTACTAACCGAGTTGTGTACATGTTATTAATTTAGGTTAAAAGGCTAATTAGTAGGCTAGGCTCTGCTCAATTAAATCTGCAATGTGAGTCATTCTCTTTTTATCAAATTTGTTTACAAAAGCATGTTTATTTTCAAAGTTATAATTACAGTGATTAAGTATATGTAATCACCAAGTTACAGCCGGTATGTGGGGTTTTGTATACATTACTTGATAATCGTCACCAATGGGGCAGCCAATGGGGGATATGACCATAGTCACAGATCCGGTCGAGTGACAAATACCGTGGGTAGTTGGTTGATATCTGGAAACATTGTAATATCTCTTAATACTGTAAATTATAACATATGGGTCGTTTTAGTAAATAGAATGATTCACCGGTATTTCCCGCTGACAAAACCTTTTTAAAACATGTTTCAGGTGATCTGTTGTGATCCAGGAAAAGTGCCGCGTAGCACTACAAACTTAAGGAAGTGGGTCAATATAAAAATAAAGAAACATGTTTTGTAAAACTAAAGATTTCTCTGTGAAATCATCTGATTGTAAATTATAGGGGTTTTTATCCCAAGTTGTGAAATAAAAAAATCGGGGAAATTACTGTTTTAAAAAGATCCTGAAGAAACTTCCGCTGTTAAATAAATACCACGGGATTTTCTGTCCCGCGGCTCCTGAAACGGGTCAAACCGGGTCGGGGGCCGTGACATCTGCCGAGCAAACCAAGGTGAGTTCACACACTTTCTAAGGCATGGGATTCCCGGTGGTTGGCAATGGGTTAAAGAATTAAAACGGAACCTACATATCCTCCTTGGGTAGGATATGTACGGCCATCCTCCTTGGGTAGGATGCCAATATTAATCCTGCATATTCACCTTGGGTAGAATACGTACGTTCGTCCTCCTTGGGTAGGACAACAACCTTAAACTACTAGCCAAAACTCTATCACCTAAGTTCCTCATTTTATATCGACTTAATCACCGAGGCCGATGGCGAGCGGGTCATTAGTTAATAGCACTATTAGGTTTGACAAACCTCACACCGTGACAGTCAGACGGGCGTGTACTAATGGATCATGGCAAACTATCAATGATGATAGACATTGACGTAGGGCACAACTATTGTTCGTCAGTCGTCGATATGGTAACGGTCTAGTGGTTCACATGGGGAAGCCCCCACTAATTATGGTTTGGGAAAGAAGGAATTGGTTAATCATACTTCAACTATGGGGTAACCCCCACGGCAAGTAAGCCAGCTAAAGAAAACTATGTTTTTGGAACAACTTAAAACGAACATCCAACTGTGAACTCGCTCAACTTTGTTGTTGACTCGTTGTTACATGCCTTGCAGGTCGTTAGGTACTTATGGAGCTTGCACAGGGAGGAGTGATCGTTGTGGGACATGGACTGTTGAGTTCCATGTTAAACATTTAAACTTATGAACTTATTACTTATGTTTGGGTTTTACTTTATATGCTTCCGCTGTTAACTTAAAGTGGTTACTTTCTTTTAGACACCAATTATATTGTGGTTGGTTTTATTTATTTAATTACGTTGTTCAATATGATTGGTGGCTTGATCCTGGTCAGTCACGCCTCCATGCGGTGATACTCCGCTTGTAGATTTTAGGGGTGTGACAGATTGGTATCAGAGCCATTGGTTATAGTGAACTTGGTTTTAAAAGGGAAAAGCTTTTAAAACCAAGAACACCTATATACAGGAATGGCCAATTCGCATGAAGCAGTACATGCCAATTCGCACGAACTTCCAGTTCGCACGAACTGGTCACTTCGTGTAAACATGCTGTTTCATCCCTGTTTCCCGTTTCTTTAGAACAAAAGGAAGACGGCGCTTACTATCTGCTACTTTTAACGGCACTGAAGGAGCTGTAGGCCTCCTCCACTGGTTCGAGAAGCTCGAATCTGTTTTCGAGATGTGTGAATGCCCTGAGGCTCGTAGGGTTAAGTATGCTACTGGTACTCTCGAAGGTGTAGCGCTCACATGGTGGAACGCTCAGGTTCAGATGTTGGGGTTGGTTGCTGCTAATGCCACCCCATGGAACGACTTCAAAGATTTGATCAAGGAAGAATATTGTAATAGGGATGACATCCACAAGCTGGAAGTAGAGTTCTACAACTTAAAGATGACGGGGTCGAAAATTGAAGCGTACACGAAAAGATCGAACGAACTGGCTATCTTGTGCCCTACTATGGTAGACCCTCCTATCTAACGTATCGAGCTATACCTCAAAGGTTTAGTGCCAGAGATTCAGAGTCATGTGACTTCAGCTAACCTTGGAACCATTCAGCAAGTTTTCCGTTTGGCTCATCATCTCACTGATCAGGCTGTCGAGCAGAATAGGCTGCCCAAGCGTATTGGTGCTACTACTATTACTTCTAATGCCCCCAGCGACAGCAAACGCAAATGGGATGGAATCTCCAGCAAGGGTTCAACATTAGCTCAGTATCAGTCTCAGCAGCGAAAGACTGATGACTACCAGAGTCCCGGTCAGCAATCTTCTGGTAGTCAAGGGCAGGGTGGATACCGAGGGAACCACCCCAAGTGCAACCGATGCAACAAGCATCATAGTGGGCAGTGCAATAAGGGTCGTTTTCTGAGGTGTAACAAATTTGGTCATGAAGCAAAGGATTGCAGGGGCGCACGACCTGCAAATCAGAATCATCAACAACAGTCACCAGCTCCATAGAATCAGCAGCAGCAACAACAGGGTAATAAAGGATGCTATCATTGTGGTGCTAAAGGTCACTTCAAGAGGAACTGCCCCCAGTTGAACCAGAATCAGAACAACAACAATAATCAGGGCAATGGGAACAATAACGGGGGTAATAATGATGGCAATGGTGCCAGGGGACGCATTTTCATGCTGGGTCAGGGTGACGCGAGGAACGATCCCAACGTTGTGATGGGTAAGTTTCTTCTGGATCACTTTTATGTTACTATTTTATTTGATTCGGGTGCCGATACTAGCTATGTGTCCTTAAAAGTTAGTCAAATGCTTAAACGTACTCCAACACTTTTGAACCCCAAACACACGGTAGAGCTAGCAAACGGTAAAAGTTTAGAGGCCACACACTTAGTTAAGGGTTGTAATCTCGTCTTAGCTGGTCGGACCTTCTCTATCGACCTTATTCCTATAGTACTTGGTAGTTTCGACATCGTTATTGGGATGGATTGGTTATCTCAACATCGAGCAGAGATCCTTTGCAAGGAGAAGATCGTCCGCATTCCTTGTTCTCGTGAAGAACCTTTAGTGATTCAAGGCGACGAGAGTGGTGCTGTTGTGGGCATCATTTCTTTCCTTAAGGCCTAGAAGTGTTTACGTAAGGGCCACGCAGCTATCTTAGCCCTCGTTACCGATGCATTCACAAAAGAGAAGAGAATAGAAGACATTCCTATTGTACGTGACTTTCCTGAGGTATTTCCTGAGGAATTACTAGGTCTTCTGCCTCGTCGATAAGTCGAGTTTCAAATCAAGCTAGCTCCTGGAGCAGCGCCCATAGCTCGAGCACCCTATCGGTTAGCTCCATCAAAACTTGAAGAACTGTCCTCGCAACTACAAGAGCTCTTGGACAAGGGTTTTATTCGCCCCAGCTCTTCGCCTTGGGGAGCCCCAGTATTATTTGTGAAGAAGAAGGACGGTACCTTCAGAATGTGTATTGACTATCGCGAACTCAACAAGGTGACTGTGAAGAATCGCTATCCTCTTCCACGCATTGATGACTTATTCGACCAGTTGCAAGGGTTGAGTTTCTACTCCAAGATTGACCTGAGGTCAGGTTACCATCAACTGAGAGTCCGAGACGAGGATATCTCTAAAACAGCATTCAGGACTCGTTATGGGCATTATGAGTTTCTGGTTATGCCTTTCGGATTGACGAATGCACCTGCGGTCTTCATGGATCTCATGAACCGAGTGTGCAAACCTTACCTGGATAAGTTCGTCATTGTATTCATCGACGACATCCTGATCTATTCGAGGAGTCAGGAGGAACACGAGCATCACTTAAGAGTTATTTTGGAACTCCTTCGAGCAGAGCAGCTGTATGCCAAATTTTTGAAATGTGACTTCTGGCTTCGCGAAGTCCATTTTCTAGGCCACGTGGTAAACAAGGATGGGATTCACGTTGATCCATCCAATGTTGACTCGATCAAGACCTGGCCTGCACCACGTACACCAACAGAAATCCGCCAATTCTTGGGATTGGAAGGCTACTACAGAAGGTTCATCAAGGATTTCTCCAAGATTGCGCAACCCCTCACTTCACTAACACAGAAGGGTGTCACCTATCGTTGGGGTGATACACCGGAATCTGCATTTCAGCACTTAAAGGATAGACTTTGTAGCGCACCAATTCTCTCATTGCCTGAAGGCACAGACGATTTTGTGGTTTATTGCGATGCTTCCATCCAAGGACTTGGTTGCGTCTTGATGCAACGAGACAAGGTCATTGCTTACGCATCACACCAACTTAAAGTTCACGAAAGGAACTACACTACACACAAATTGGAGTTGGGAGCAGTGGTTTTTGCTCTAAAGATATGGAGACATTACCTGTACGGTACCAAGTGCACCGTTTACACCGATCACAGGAGTCTCGAGCATATCTTCAAGCAAAAGGAGTTAAACATGCGACAACGTCGATGGGTCGAGCTCTTGAATGATTACGAATGCTTGATCAAGTACCATCCGGGCAAAGCCAATGTTGTGGCCGATGCCCTCAGTAGAAAGGATACTACACCTAAGCGAGTCTGTGCGTTACAACTAACCATCCAATCTAGTCTTCCTACTCAGATACGAGATGCTCAGGTTGAAACATTAAAAGAGGAGAATATCAGGGCCGAGTCCCTACGAGGATCAAGGAAACGATTAGAACAAAAGGAAGACGGCGCTTACTACGTAACAGGGCGCATCTGGATTCCACTTTGTGGAAACTTACGCGAGCTTGTGATGGATGAAGCGCACAAGTCTCGTTACTCAGTACATCCTGGTTCGGATAAGATGTACCACGACTTAAAGACTACAGGTTAGCAACAGGTTAGCTAATACTCTTTATGGGTACTTCTTGGGGGATAGAATTGCTTATCCGGTTGTTGATTATTTTGTGCGAACAAATTGGAAAAAATATGGACTACAAAAAACTATGATGAATTCAAATGGGTTTTTCTTCTTCAAGTTTGAAGACAGAAAGGGTATGACTGATGTGCTTGAAGGGGGACCTTGGCTGATTCAGAACAAACCTATTTTTCTCAACACTTGGTCCCCTACGAACACTCTTAAAAAAGAAGATATTAAAAAGGTTGCAGTTTGGGTGAAATTGCATGAGGTTCCTCTAGCGGCGTATACTGATGATGGGTTAAGCATGTTGGCGTCTAAAATTGGTTCTCCTTTGCGGTTGGATTCGTATACTATTGATATGTGCAACGAGGCTTGGGGACGAAGCAGCTATGCTAGGGCCCTCATTGATATCTCTGCCGAACATGAATTTAAAGAGGTCCTAACCATGGCTATTCCTGAGTTGGATGAGAACAAGTATGTCAATGAGACTATTCGTGTGGAATATGAATGGAAACCCCCGAGATGTGCCCACTGTTGTGTATTTGGGCATGATTCAGAGGAGTGTCCAAAATGCATTCGATCGACAGTGAAACCTCCTACAAACAGTCCGAAAGTAGATGAGGATGGTTATACGGAAGTCAAGACAAAGAAGAATGTAAAGAAGAGCGGTTTTCAAGTTAACAATCAAAAGCCAAAGTTTGAATATAGACCTGTGGATAAAAAGAAAAAGGCAGTGAGTTCTTCCTACGTGAATGCGCGGTGCACTAGTTCGTCCAAGGTTCAAACACACAATTCGTTTAGTGCTCTTGGGTTTGTTGGGAGGAATGGGGGTTCATTCCAGGGGAGACATAAAGGGGGTCGTGAGCTAAATGAGGAGTCTGACGATGACGAGGTAGAGGTTGTATATGATGAAACGAATGAGTTTATGACATCGGGTACACGTCCTACGTCTTCCAGTACAGGGGCAAGCACCTCTCACATAAAGTTGTCCAATGGATAGGTGGCTTCTGTTTCATGCTAAGGGGCTGCCGGTTGGTAGCAATTTCATTTTTGATGATGGCGGTTGACGTCATTGTTTGATTTTTTTTCGTTTGTCTACTAGTTAGTCATTATCATGATTGTAGTAGGCTAGATTGAGGTGGTATGTTGGTTTGTTTGCTTTTTGCTTACATATATGGGGCATGTCCTGTATATGAACTAGTGGGGAACTCATCCTCACTACTTGTACTTATTTGGCGGTTGTCTATAATAGAATCACCGGGGTAACCCTTTACCCAAAAAAAAGACTACATACTGGTGGCCTAGTATGAAAGCCAGCATAGCAACCTACGTCAGTAAATGTTTGACTTGTGCGAGAGTCAAGATCGAATATCAGAAACCATCAGGCCTGCTCCAACAACCAGAGATCCCGACATGAAACTATTTAGGTGATAGTGGATCGACTGACTAAGTCTACACACTTTTTGGCTATCAAAGAAACAGACAAGTTCTCTACTTTAGCAGACATTTACTTAAAGGAAGTGGTTTCGAGGCACGGAGTGCCAACTTCTATTATTTCCGATCGTGATACACGTTTTACTTCTGAGTTGTGGCAAGCAATGCACAAATCCTTTGGCTCTCGTTTAGACATGAGCACAGCATATCATCCGCAAACGGATGGGCAGTCTGAACGCACCATCTAAACCCTTGAAGACATGCTTAGGGCATGTGTAATCGACTTTGGTAACGGATGGGAACAGCATCTCCCGTTAGTGGAGTTCTCGTATAATAAAAGTTACCACACCAGTATCCAAGCTGCTCCGTTTGAGGCATTGTACGGACGTAAATGCCGATCACCTCTTTGCTGGGCAGAAGTTGGTGACAGCCAAATCGCTGGCCCAGAACTTGTGGTAGACACAACAGAAAGGATTGCTCAGATACGGCAACGAATGGCGGCAGCTCGTGACCGCCAGAAAAGCTACGCGGATAAGCGCAGGAAACCACTCGAGTTCCAGGTTGGGGATCGAGTGCTACTCAAAGTCTCACCTTGGAAAGGTGTTGTTCGTTTTGGCAAACGAGGCAAACTTAACCCACGATACGTTGGACCTTTCGACACCATTGAGAAAATAGGCAAAGTGGCCTACAAACTAAACCTACCCGCAGAACTCAGTGGAGTTCACAACGCATTTCACATGTCGAATCTGAAGAAGTGTCTGTCAGATGAGACCCTCATAATTCCCTTGAAGGAGCTCACTATCAACGATCAGCTTCGATTCGTCAAGGAACCAGTAGAGATTACTGACCGAGACGTTAAGGTTCTCAAGCGCACTAGAATTCCTCTTGTTCGAGTTCGTTGGAACTCCCGTCGTGGCCCAGAGTTTACCTGGAAATGAGAAGACCAGATGAAACACAAGTATCCCTAGTTGTTCGAGAAAAGCGAAACCACTACTGAGACTGAAGCTACTGCGGAATTTCGGGACGAAATTCCAAATCAACGGGGGAAGGATGTGACACCCTAGGAAAACCAGGAAAACCATACAACTTAACTAGCTTCCTCAGTGAGTACGTACTAAATTTCAGGACGAAATTTCTTTCAACTTGGGGATAATGTGACAACTCGTATTTCATAACTTTTCCTTATACTTTGATGTGACCAGTGTCACACCCCGACCACGTGAGACAACGAAACGTGGCGGGAACGTCGGGGAGTGTTGTAACAGAATTAATTGTTTCAAATCCATGGCAATTAAAGTTTTGTTTTATTAATCAAACAAGAGAGTTTACATCGTTTTAAACAAGAAACAAAGAGTACATAACAAAAATTAACTAGTTCTTGTCTCGTTTTAAGTCACTAAGGCACAGGTCCGCCTAAGTATGTCTCGATAAGTCCTATGCATCAACTCCTGAAAACACATGTGAAAATAGGTACGTCAGCATAAAAATTCCTGTGAGATACATAGGTTTTGTGAAAATAGGATTCATGACTTGTAAGTTTAAGAAAATGTTTAATAATGTTTAGTCATGAATCTTGTAAATTGATTTGTTTTGTAAATCGTTTGAAAAACAATAAGTTCAGATGATATGTATAAATAAGATAATAATGTATGGTTAAATGAATAACCATGTAAAATGAGTTTGTATAAGATAAGTTGTTTGTAAATCAATGTCTTGTGAAAAGTATGTTATTTGTATAAAATGTTATATGTCTCAAATTGAAATGATTCAAATAACGCTACGATATGTAATACCATACAAACACTTATATATAGGAAGTACCAGCGGCGTATCCACCGTGCTTGTATCATATTACACACGCCTCGTTACTTAAATCACTTACTCAAACCAAACCATCAAGATGTAATGTTTAACAATTATAGAAATGTTTAGGTATAGTCAAATGTCTATTGTCAAATGGTTCACATGGTTCAATAGATACAAATGGTTCACATAATGTAATATAATGTGTTCATATGCTGGATGAGCATATGCAACAAAATGTAATGTAAAACAATGTACTAAGTATGCACACAATGGACATACATAGCATGAAATGTAATGTAAAACAATGTACTTAGTATGCACACAATGGACATACATAGCATGAAATGTAATGTAAAACGATGTACTAAGTATGCACACAATGGACATACATAGCATGAAACGTAATGTAAAACGATGTACTAAGTATGCACACAATGGACATACATAGCATGAAAGGTAATGTAAAACGATTTACTAAGTATGCACACAATGGACAAACATAGCATGAAATGTAATGTAAAACAATGTACTAAGTATGCACACAATGGACATACATAGCATGAAATGTAATGTAAATCATGTACTATAAATGTACTAATGAACATAGCAAGTATATGATGTGAAAACATGGAAAGCATGAAAGTAACAAGTAGGCACATGTGTTTCACCCCAAAACAGTTTGAAAACGGTAAAATAGGGGTCTATGTACTCACATGAGATTTGCTTAGTAGTCCTTGAGTAACAACCAAACAATGCTAGAGGTCACGGATATCAAACGACACCTAATATAGGTAACTATGTTAATAAACGGACCTAAATCGGGAGATTGGATAGTATGAGGTTTCGTAAACCAAATGAGTATTGGAACTCTTATGATATGGTTTAACAAAGCCCACATACTAAAATGAAACCTAACCTAAGTGCTTACGACCCATTACGACCCGTTTAGGTAGCTTATGCTACTTTAACGCGTCGTTCACGTAAAACGCGTTCTGAATGCCTAACTAGTCCTATGATAAGTAAAATATGCCTTAACATGTCTAATATTGTTACCAAATCAGTTTAGATACCAAAAGTTATGTTACATATGCTTAAAATGAATTTTGTCGTTCAAAGGGCATTTTGGTAGTTTACCTAAGGCATATAAACTACCTATCATACAACTACTTAAACAAAGCGACCATAAGGTATAACCTTGGAAGGTTATTCCCTATATACTATGGTCACCTAATGTCTTTGGTCGGATCCTAATGATCGACCAAACGGGTCGGGTTCAAAAGTATAAGCGATTGTCTAGATCGCTTACCTTACGACCCTATATAAGCACTAAACTAAAAGTGACGAGCTAAGCATGTTAAAACATGCTTAACTAAGTTTAGAAAACAGGTTTGGTATCAAAACAAACGGTTTTGATACCCAAGAGTAGTTTGGTTACAAAATACGCACGAATGCGCATTTTGGCCGAAACTACGACTCGTCACTGAGCTTAGATAACGTGGTAATCAGTAGGTATAGTCACTAGGGACTATGACCATCGTGATCACGCTCACGTTATGAAGTTCAAATGAACTTCACATTGACCATAAACTGGTCAACGCAGAAAGTCAAACAAAGTTTGACTTTTAACGCTAAAACGCATAAAAGAACGAAGGAACACTTACAACGGGTCCCCGCAAGCTAATCCCGATCCAAATAACTCAGGTATGAAGCAAGGGCTTCAACTTAGAGCACTTTTGATCAGATTTGTGAGGAAGAAGTGAAAACTAAGGTGGGTATTTATAGTAAATGGACCACCGTTAGGATCGTTTCTTGGAAACCGTGCTTCAATCTCAACCTTACACTTGTTGCAACCCTATGGTAACTCAAAATGGCCCCTCATGATCAGGAAAGGGCAAGTGGAATTGAGTTTTGGGTGCATAACAGCTGTTAACAGCTGTTTAAACAAGTTTATCTGATCTGGGGAGCTGACACGGGCCGCATAAGGATCACACAAGGCTTACGCGGGCCGCCTGGCTCTTCTGATCAGAAAACAACTTTGCCATATTGATAGTTTCAGTCCCTATTGGTGTTTAAGCTCATTTCCGACACTTTTAAGGCCCGTCAAGCCAATTTTAAGGCCCTAAAATGATGCCTAAACATTGTGGGCATGAAACATGCTCAAAAATATGCCGGGTGACGGTTCGTTTGGTCGTACGATCGCGATGTTCGCTTAATTACGACGGAATGCGCATAAGCGCGAAAAACGATCCAAATTGCGCGACGAATGGATTTTTCTCATGCAAAACATTAAAATAAAATATTTTAATGCTTACATAAATTTTTGGATGTCCGGATGTATACAGAACGTAAGTTATGCGCGAAAATGCAAACTTATGCACTTTTTGACGCTTTTAGTCCCTGAATGACCCAAAGGTTTATTTTAGCACACCGAACCCCTCAAAGCCTATTTCTAAGCTATGTAAAGGATATTTAGGGTATGTTTAACTTATGGTCATATTCTGGAATGTATGTTACAGTTCAAATTAGCATACTTTCGCAATTTGTCAAATTTTGTCCCTGTAAGCGAATTAACTTGATTTCAGCATACCAAACTATCCAAAACTTATTTCTAAGTTATGTAAAGGTTATTTAAGGTATGTTAAGCCTATTTCACTATTCTGAAGTGTTTGTTGCATTAAACTGGTTATATTTACGCATCAGATCGCGTATAACCTTCCAGAAAGCGATTTAAAGCCCGAAATCGAACAAAAATGATATGTGCAAACGATACACCTATTTTTTTTTACAAATCCCAAGTATGAAACACAATATCTCATTGATTTAGTATTTTTTTGATGGTCACGGAGGCACAGTTGTCACAACCAGTGTGGACGTTATGTGATTATGTGATAGGTGATTTTAATGGAATGTATGTTTTATGTTGTTATGTGTTGGTGTATGATATGTGTGTATTTATAACTTAGTCGCACAACATGAACCCGATCGCACAAGCCTTTGGGCTTTTGCTTCACACCATATTCGGTCCACACTTCTTGTACTCGAATCAAGAGGGCAGCCCAAGTTAGGGTTCGGCCCACTCCCCTTTCTCCTCTTATTTGCGCACACATACCCATTAGTGGGGTTGGTTTCTCATAAGTTAGCAAACTCAAGAATACACACAAAACCCTAAATCTCTCCATCTCTCTCTCTCTCTCTCTCTAACTCGACGGCAGTAACACCCTCTCTTCCTCGAAGACTTCCTTGCTCGGATCATCTCTGTTTACTTTCTAACCGGTTAGTGTTCATAGTTCTTGTTTTGATTAGATAATATTGTGATTTATATGTTCTTACATGATGAATTACAAAGGATATCTGATTGATTGTGAGATGAATGAATAAGGTTAAAGTTCATGTAAATCGGCTCACATGTGTAATGTGACAACCGTCACTTTTCCGTACATTCCGTACACGAAATGAACAGTAATTTGTGCTTAAATGACTGTGCATGATCTGGTTTACCAGAAAAATAAATTTCTGAATTCCATAAAAGTGAATTCATGCATGATATATGCTACAAGAATTACGTTATCATAGCGTTGCGTCAAAAATATTAGTAAACTCATCGATAAGACACACTGTGTCAACTGAACTGTAGAAAGCAGTCAGACATTAGAATTGAGGCCTGGGTGTAGGTCCGACGACACGAGTACATCTAAGGGTTTAATTTATAGACGTTGCGAAAGAAAAAATAAGCACTAAAAAGCACCCGAAACGCACTTTACGTGCAGAATTTTGTATAATTCAGCAATAATTCAGCATTTAAACATATGAATATTATGCAGAAATTTCGTTTTATCATCCAGAATATTTCCCTAAGTGTTGGGAATTGAAAGGGTACAAGAAGGGTACTTAAAAGACACTAAAAAGTGTAATTTAGCACTTTAACGAACCAGTGTCTAACCGAACAACCGGATATTACCCGGAACAATAAAAATAATGCTAGAAGCATTGTTTTTATTTTTCTAAGCTAGTTAGGGTCCCCAAATACCCTAACACCCGTTACAAAACACTACACACTAATAACTAGTTTTAACCTCTAAATAAACTAACTAACCTTCTAACTAGTTAGTGGAAATCAAACTAAATGTTCCCCCCATATATGATCGGTTCCCCTAGGGAAACACTCACCACCAACTTTTGGAATATTTTAAACAAGTTTGTTCCATATCAAGAGAACATAATATCTTGTGGTTAATAGAGTTAAGTGGCTATAAATAAAAACCATGAGTTCATGCACTCACATAAACACTTAAACAAAAAAAAATCCATCTCTCCCTTCTCTTTGGTTCTTGGCCGAGCACACATACACCAACACACCCACCTTCAAGTTTGTATCTTGCCATTTTACACACTTGCAAAGGTGTTAGAGCTCGTACAAGGAGACCCGGTGCTTACGGATTGCCAAGGACCTCACCACAACGCTATTAACCGCCTATTTTTTCGTCTAGTTTCTTCCCTAGCCTCGAGCTAGTAGTAAGTGACTCTAAACACCCTATTGTTCATATCTAAAGTGGTTAATAAGAAATTTAACGGGTAAAAATCATGAACACTAGAGACCAAAACTAAAAGTCTACTAAAAATAATAAACATGGTGGTTAATGAATGAAGGTTAGTATAAAACTTTTGAAACTAGCTTTGTTATGATTATTTATTTTTGTTGATTACTAGTGTTGGAATGGATCGTCATCAAACCACGCTAGATCATGTTCATGGAACATGAACTAGCCTTATGTTAAGTCGTAAAGTTTTTAGATGACGAACCCTTTCAAACATAAGACATGAACTTGTGTAAAAACAATTTTTCTTATGAAATGGGGTTCTAAACTAGTAGATCTAAAGATCTACAAGTGGTATTTTTGAAGAACCAACTGTAAGACAAAACCATGTTTTAAAACCGGATCTTTCCTAAACTAAAGGTGTTTTTGAGAACCAAAAAGTGTGTAGACACTTGTGTAACGAAAGAATTTAACAAATAAATATTTTCGTAAATACCGACTAGAAGTTGTAAAACTTCATATTCTTTAAAAATAAAATTTTCGAGATAATGATTTTATTTTTAGAGATGGAAAGACCCACTAAATGCGTTGAAAAGTTACTACATAATTTTACACAACTTGCAAGTTCATGTGTATGCGATTTATGTTTATTTTGACTAGTTTGATATTTGAAGATGGTATTTTGATGACGGAAAATTGATTGGTTGAATTTTTAAAAGAAAATGATACGCCAGTAAGCGTGGCCACCTCCAGTTACAGAGGAAACTCTGGCGAAATTTTTCCAGAAAATAACACTTAGAATATTTTTTTGCGACAAGTGTTATGAATATATTTTTGACTTGTTTTCCAAACAAACTTCGCCATGATTATTATTACAAAATTTCCAAATACCGGAGGTGGATTTTCATAAATAAAACTTGTTGAATATATATTTAGAATATATATTTATCGCTGGTGTGATTATGTGATTATTTTGTGAACTAGGTATGTGTATTATTTTTAGAGTAAAAATAATATGACTTGGACATACTCGTAACGAGTAAAAATACAAAATACTTATATTAAATTTTGAGAAACGAATATAAGTAAAATACATAGTTAAAAATATAGAATATTTTTAACACAAGAATATATACACAAAAGAGAGTGACTGTACTTGTGCGACGCAAGTCTAGTGACTAATGTTAAGAAAACGCGTATAGGTTACGACGTTAATTAAGCAAATCCGGTGAAGTTTACGACGCACAGGAACGCAAAGTTGTGAGTTCATGCTCCCCCTTTTCTTTAACTGTTTTTGGTTTTATAACTCTCGGGGGTGAAATACATGTTACAAATATTATAATTTTTACAAAGGGTAAAAATACAAGAAGCACTCTTGGTGAGAACGAGAACCGAGTGCAATATGATTCGAGAATACGAGAAGCACTCGTGGTGAGTGCAATATGATGAGCTTTAAGAAAAGCCTAGAAAATACTAGATCATGTGAGCTTAAACTAGATATTGAGATGCCATTAATACTTAATTAGGGACGAGGGTTAGATCTAACGGGTACGGCCGAGCCCCACTCATGGTCCTTATGTGACCTCTTGAGTGCTTCGGTGTCCCAGTCGAGGTTAATCGACACAGTCGAGGGAAATCGACACAGTCAAGGGAAATTGACACGGTCAAGGGAAATTGACACAGTCGAGGTTAATCGACACAGTCGAGGAAAATCGACAAGGGTATGAGCCATAATAATGCTCCCTATGTCCTCACATGCCTTAATGTCCTTGAACAAACATTCAATTAGTACGTGGTGTACACAAGAAAACTTGATTTACACAAGAATACTTTATTTATACAAACAAGACGCATGAACTCGCTCAACTTTATGTTGATGTTTTCCAAAATTACATGTATTTCAGGTGACAGGATGGATCTTGGGCGCAAGTGTCATAACTAGAAGTAGACTACAAGTTTAGATGTCATCCACTTTTGTTGAATTGAAACCTTGTCAAAGGTCGTGATTTGAAAACTTAAATAACAAGTGTTTGTAATACTCAAATTTTCATGAACGGATGAACATCGTTTTGATCATGTAGTTGTTTATTACGATTGAATGCAATGATAACAAGCTAGTCACACATCATACGCTTCCGCAAAAGACAGGGTGTGACATGTAATATGTTAGTTCAATATAAGGTTGATAATCTTGTGATGAAAATAACGATCTAGAACCGAATGAATGTAATCGGCTGCAGGTTATTGTACTCGGATGGTTAGTTTGATTCATGTTGACAAGTATAGGTCACATGCTAGTCCTTGAGTTCATCAGTGTGAAAATCTAGTTGAAGGTTAAATTATTATGCATGATTGGTATGATGATTTAGTTAGGGTTCATATGAATTTATGATGATTTGCTTGATTTGATCGATTATTCGTTTAGATGGAAACTGTTGGAATTGATTGATAAATTGCATAAAATGAAACAATATAACCGATTAGCATAATTTTCGGATAATAAAACGAATCGCACAAGATCAGAACACACAAGTTCTGATCGCACAAGCCCTTGGATCGCACAAGGGCTAGTCGCACAAGATTTGGTACAACCATTTAAGCACAGTACAACTTAGAACTACATGATCGCACAAGACATGTGGATCGCACAAGGCAGTGCCGATCACACAAGTCTTGGGCCACACACACTGTTTGGACTTTATTATGTTGTTGGGCCTTAAAGCCCAATACCCAGTCGCACAACTCAACGGGATTGCACATGTCCATCCGGACCGCACAAGATCAATATTTATTATTTAGGTCGTGTATATATGTTTGGGATTTTAATTGCATTGGGCCGGGTTGGTTTCCAATCACACAACCCGTTGTGAGTCGTACAAGGTTGTGCTGGACGCACAACAGGTTGGGCCGATTGTTATTGGGCTTCACTCTTGGAATCGCACAAGATGGTTGGGCCTACACAACCATAACAGCCCACTTATCTATGTCGCACAAGTTAAAATTATGTGGACTTGACTGTTTTACATGATCTATGTGTATGCCATGATCATTACGTGTTCTTAACTTGTTAGTTCTGTGTAAACTTACATGCACTACTTGAACCGAGACCTGACTTGTATGGTAACCATGTTAGGACGTGGTTGACCACATATTTCTCAAGTGACCATTTTGTGTATCTGCCGAGCAAACCAAGGTGAGTTCACAGTTTCTAAGGCATGGGATTCCCGGTGGTTGGGAATGGGTTAAAGAATTAAAACGGAACCTACATATCCTCCTTGGGTAGGATTCCAATATTAATCCTGCGTATTCTCCTTGGGTAGAATACGTACGTTCGTCCTCCTTGGGTAGGACAAAAACCTTAAACTACTAGCCAAAACTCTATCACCTAAGTCCCTCATTTTATATCGACTTAATCGCCGAGGCCGATGGCGAGCGGGTCATTAGTTAATAGCGCTATTAGGTTTGACAAACCTCACACCGTGCCGGTCGGACGGGCGTGTACTAATGGATCATGGCAAACTGTCAATGATGATAGACATTGACGTAGGGCACAACTATTGTTCGTCAGTCGTCGATATGGTAACGGTCTAGTGGTTCACATGGGGAAGCCCCCACTAATTATGGTTTGGGAAAGAAGGAATTGGTTAATCATACTTCAACTATGGGGTAACCCCCACGGCAAGTAAGCCAGCTAAAGAAAACTATGTTTTTGGAACAACTTAAAACGAATATCCAACTGTGAACTCGCTCAAATTTGTTGTTGACTCGTTGTTACAGGCGTTGCAGGTCGTTAGGTACTTGTGGAGCTTGCACAGGGAGGAGTGATCGTTGTGGGACATGGACTGTTGAGTTCCATGTTAAACATTTAAACTTGTGAACTTATTACTTATGTTTGGGTTTTACTTTATATGCTTCCGCTGTTAACTTAAAGTGGTTACTTTCTTTTAGACACCAATTATATTGTGGTTGGTTTTATTTATTTAATTACGTTGTTCAATATGATTGGTGGCTTGATACTGGTCAGTCACGCCTCCATGCGATGATACTCCGCTTATGGATTTTGGGGGTGTGACACAAACAAACAACTCATAGTGAGTAATCAAAGTAAATAGGTTTACGTAATGCATAATGAAGACATGCTTTAGCCTATAAGTGGACACTCACCCCAAGAGTTCCCAGGTAAGAGTGACTGGTCCGATTATGTGGATTTGTACGAACACTCTAGCCTTAGATAGAAAACTCAGGGAACAGGCACCCACCCTTCCAGATTGCACGTGTTCACATTATTAAAACCCAAACTTTGACGAGATTTGAAAATTTTAAAGGCGTAAAGCCTAAAAACAAATCATCTAAGGATAGATGATTGATTTTCAAATGGAAATTGAGATTTGTGTACTTGTTTTGGTAATCACCTAAGGATAGGTGATAGTATTGTTTCTAATCACAAGGTAACTTGTGTTAGGGTCCTAGAAAGGTTATAGCCTAGGTCAAAATTTTACTAATAACCTAATTCCATATAACCATGAGCTCTGATACCAACTTTTCTGTCACACCCCGACCGCGTAAAACAACAAACCGCGGCGGAAACGTCGGGGAGTCGTGTGGCAGAGTTATTGTTTCACAACACATGATAATTAAAGTTAAGTTTTACAAGTTTAAATTATTACATTGTCTTGGTTCAAACGAAACACATAACATAGAAGACGATAACTTTCTTGATTTTAGATTGCTAAGGCCCAAGTCGCCCTAAGTGTAGCTTGCTCACATCAAATATTTGCTCCTGAAACATATGTGAAAGTAAATACGTCAGCATAAAAATGCCTGTGAGTAACATAGGTTTAGTGTTGAAGATTCATGACTTTGAATGTTAAAAGAAATGTTAAACGAAAAGTAGTCATGAACCTTATAAAATATTTTCTTTTATAAAATCATATGAAAATCAAATGATATAAAAGAATGATGTATGGTTAAGTAAATAACCAAATGAAAATAATATATATAAAATATGTCATGTCTTGTCCTTGTTGAAGTGGTTTAGACAACGCCACTATGTGCAATATAATAAAAGCACTTATATATAGGAAGTACCAGCGGGGTATCCACCATGCTTTTATCATATTACACACGTCTCGTTAATTAAATCACTTATTAATAATCATGAAATAATGTCTTGTTTAAATTTCAATGTCATGTGTAACCAATGTCCAATAACCAATGTCAAATGTCCAGTATAAACCATGTCTTGTATGGCGAATAAATAGTATTTACTCAAGCCAAATGCATAATGTCATGTATAAACAAATGTCTTATGTAATCAAAATGTCATGTACAAAACAAAGTCTTTGAATAAACAAAAGTTTAAAACAAAAGTTATGTTTTGAAACCATTGCTTTTATCAAAATGAACATTTATACGGTTTGTCTATCGCATACACTCAAGCCTTGAGACTGTCGGATAAACCCTTATCAGGATCAAGGTTTATCAAAAATGTATTCGGATTCTGTCATTCCCCTTCCGAAATACCTAGAAAGCGGGAACGGGATTTGTCAAGTCCTATAGCGCTATTATATACTACCGAGCGGCGTGATCAATGTTAATGAATGTACTACTCTGTAAAACATACAAAATGTCTTTTTCAATGTAAGCATGTCATGAAATGTCTTTGTAAAACCATGCATTAGGCATACTAAGTCAATATGCAAATAAAATGTCTTTGAAACCAAATGTTAGGTATACTAAGTCAATATACCATAAAAATGTCTCTGAAATAATGTGTCATATGTAATATGTAATAAAATATGTATAATGTCATGAAAACGAAAAGTAAAGTTATGCACATATGCTTCACCCCAAAACATTTGAAAACGTAAAATAGGGGAACTATGTACTCACCTTTGGGTGCGTTTTTATATGTTAACACAATCCCTCAAATTGTTTATTCGTCCTAAATTAAATAAGAACGATTTAATAATCAAAAACTCACAAAAATACCTAAGTTTCTCCGATACTTAGAATTTTCACATAACTTCAAGATTTTCTCGAAAAGTTATTATTTTTGATTATGTTGGTGTGAATATATATATATATATATTTATATATGCATTCACATATATATTTTAAAAACTTTGCGACTTGAACGATTTTATTGGTGACCCTCATCATGTTATAAGCAATATATCTACGATTTGCGCGTCATAATATATATACTTATTGTGACATAAAATAAATACCGTAATACACATAATTTTGTCAAGTATTAACATGTCATCATACACATATTATAAATCACATAACATCTTGTAACACATAAAACTTACCCATGAACAACCCATTCTAGTGTACATTGAGAAACGCGTATTTTAGCGATTCGGTAACGTTTTTGGGCGTCGGAAGTCACGTATGACTAACCAAACACCAAGTAAACTTAATATAAGTTAAAATACTTATTTTTATATCAAAAATATCAGTTTACTTACTGATCTAAAACAGTTTTATAAAAATCCTCCGAAAAGCCGATTTTTAACCGTTTTACCGCATAGTTTTGCATCAAACGTTACCCTAACCATCCCAAATTGTAACGACTTGATATTTTAACATAACCCATGTTATTTACTGAATAAAATATTGGTTATACTCATGATGCTGCAGGTCTCACATAAAGCACAT
Source organism: Helianthus tuberosus (assembly GCA_030545235.1). NCBI lineage: Eukaryota > Viridiplantae > Streptophyta > Magnoliopsida > Asterales > Asteraceae > Helianthus > Helianthus tuberosus. The sequence goes on from CM060405.1 coordinate 126,710,286, forward strand.
AAATCATGCAAATTTCACATATTTTACCACTTTCTAAGCTATATGTACAACATGCAAAGCTATCAAACCTATGACAAAGTTTCATGCCATTATAACATACCAAATAATATTATTTTTAGTGTTTATAATCTGTTCTAAAACACTTTTGTCATACACTCATTTTTTATCATTTCTTGAGCTTTAAATCAACATGTATTCTTATGTACAAGTGTCTAAAGCACACTATCATATCATCATCATTTCTTATGAATTTAAATGCATCAAACATGTAATTTATTCATGTGTACTTACTGATTTAATTGAACATTCATCATATCATGCACAGATCATCAAACAGTTGCATTTTAACTATCATTCAAGAACATGCAACAACTTAAAAATTCTCAAATACGTCTAATAAATTTTTGGCCATTTACATGTCAAAATACTAACATTATTTCAAATTACAACTCATGATTCAATCACACATTTATATCTCTAACATATTTGCACATAATCTTGCTCATGCAAGCAAACATCCTAAACAAGTATTTATCAAAAATCAAACTCAAATCTCATACACATAGACATATATATATATATATATATATATATATATATATATATATATATATATATATATATATATACGGTTATATGTACACACATATATACCACCATTTTTATTTTGTATCAAGACCCATTTCTTTTTAGATTTCAAGTTTGTGAAAAATTCCAAGATCCAAGAGAAACTTCCAATCATCAAGAACAACCAAGAATCAAGTGTATGATTTAAACATAAATTTTATACCTTCAAGATTCAAGTAAGTTTTTGATGAGATTTTGATGATATGGAGCTTGAAATCACTTGAAAACACCTTGGAAACTCCTTTGGATCTTCACACCAACTTGAAACTAGCTTGGAATGGAGTTTGATCTTGAAGAACAAAGTTGAAAAGATGATAATGGTGATGGTGGTGGGGTTTACAGTTTGGGTGAGAGAGAGAGAGAGGAAGATGGAGGTGAAGTGAGAATGAAATTATCTTGTAGGATTTAATAAGGATATGGAAGATTTTCATAGATTGCATGCATCAACACTTGTCCATACAATCAATCAAATATCAAATAAGAAATCTAGGAGATATGGTGTGATCTTGGTGGGTCCTTGTGACCGTGAATATCAGGGGGGGGGGGGGGTAAGTGTAATTTTTTAATGGTTAAATAGATAAAAACAGGCATTTAACTGGATATCGTGTATTTTATCTAGCGTTTAAATCCCGGTTTATGGCGTTTTAAATTATTTTTATTATTCTATAAAAATAAACTCGCCAAAATATTACTGAAATAAATATCAGTTGCCGAGACTGGCTGCTTTGTCCGCGTTTTGCAGTATAAGCACTGTGTTGCGCAGTAACATGCGGTACGCGCATAAACTTGAAAAATAACGTTTTTAAGCGTTTTAATTTATTTTTCAACACGAACATGATTAAAATAAAATTTTAATCATAACAGAATATTTTTAGGATTTAAATATGTGACAACTGTGCTCTGTAATCGATGAACAAAGCAAAACAATGTTATGTATTAATAAAACAATGTGTTTTGGTGTTACTATATGTGTATTTGTGTTTAATGATTTTACGATTCGATTCGATTCCGATTTCAAGCTTTAAATCACTTTCTGGAAAGTTATACGCAAACTGGTGCGTTAACACAGTCAGTTTAATGCGACAAACACTCCGGAATAGTTACATAGGCTTAACATACCTTAAATAACCTTAACATAACTTAGAAATAAGTTTTGGATGGTTTGGTGTGTTGGAAACAAGTCTATTCGATCGCAGGGACTATTTGTATCAAACTGCGAAACTATACCGATTCGTAGGATATCGAAGAGTCCGGAACTTGATCATAAGCTAAACATACCATAAATAACCTAAAAATAGCTTATAAATAAGCTTTGAGGGGTTCGGTGTGCGAAAGTATGCTTATTTGATCTTACAGGGACTAAAAGTGTCAAAAACGACGTAAGTTTGCATTTTCGCGCATATCTTACGTTCTGACCACATCTGGACATCCAAAATTTTTGTACACACTAAAATATTTTTATTTTAGTGATCGACAAGCAAAAATTCCATTCGTCGCTTAATTTGGATCGTTTTTGCGTTCGTTACGACTTTCGTCGTAATTAACCGAACAACGCAACCGTACGGCCAAACGAACCGACACCCGAGATGTTTTCAAGCATATTTCATGTTCCCTATGTTTTAACATCAATTTGGAGCTTGAAAATGGGTTTGACGGGTGTTAGAAGTGCCGATACGCAACGAAACAAGGTGCAGGGGCTAAACTGTCAAACTTTGAAAGTTGCTGGTCTGCAGGTGGCTTACGGACTGTATGCCCCATATCCTTACGGTCCGTAAGGTAGGCCCAGCGACCAGAAAGTTGTTTTCAGCAACTGCTTGATAGTTTAGGGGGCTGTTAATGCAAATTCTTTGTGTGGTAGCCAAGTTATCTCTTCCCCAAGGCTTTGAATCTGCTCCTAACAATTATATGGCCATGATCTTTGCTTGGAGGCTACACAAAACACTTGTCATGATCCTATGATCTTGCAACAAGTATAAATAGCCAAGCTCTTTCATTCATTCTTTGCTCATTCTTGTATTCTCTTCTCTACATCTGATTTGGGAGCTCTCCCAAGTGTTTGAAGCTTTCTAATCTGATTATTCTTGTAGAAAAGATAGATAGGACCTATTGTAAGTATTCTTTCATGCTTATTCTTTATGTTTAAGCAAAAAGTCAAACAGTTTGGCCAACAGTTTGACTTTCGGTTTTGACCATCAATTGGTCAAGTCAAAGTTCAATTGAACTATGCAACGTGTTTGTAATCACGATGGTTATAATCCTTAGCGATTATACCTACTGATTACCATGTTAACTAGGCATAGTGACGAGTCAAAGTTTTGGTCAAAATGCGTTTTAGCAAGCATTTTGCAACGGAACTATTTTCGGGTATCAAAACCCATTGTTTTGATACCAAATCAGTTTTCTAAGTAGGTTAAACATGTTTTGACATGTTTAACTCGTCACTATTAGTTTAGTGTTTGTTTAAGGTCGTAAGTTAAGCAGTCTAAACAACCGGTTAGACTTTCAAACCCGACCCGTTTGGGCGATCATTAGGGTCCGACCAAGCTCGATTAGTGATCATAGTTGCATCGGGAATAACCACTGAGGTTATACCTTATGATCACATAGGATTGGTTAGTTATTTGGTTAGTTATTTGTTAAGTAGCTTGTATGCCCATGGGAAATGACCAAAACGCCCTTTTGAAGCATAAATCCATATTTTACATATGTGAACATGTTTTTGACATATAATCTGATTTAGTAACATGTTTAGGTATTATGGGGCATATAAGACTTGACATAGCACATAGTTAACCATCCGAACATAGTCTTGCGCGAATGACGCGTTAAAGTAGCATAAGCTACCTTAATGGGTTGTAACGGGTCGAAAGCACTTAGGCTAAGTTCCGATTTAGGATGTAGGCTTTTTAAACCATATCACATGGGTTCCACACTCATTTGGTTTACAAGACCTCATTCTATCCGATCCTCCGATTTAGGTGTCGATTTATTTACTAGTGATCCGATTACTAGGTACTACTTGAATTTCCTTGGTTTGTCTGAGCTTCGCTAAGTTCTTTAGATCAAGGATACCCTTCTATTCAATGTGAGTACATAGATCCCCTCTTTTTACATGTTTTTGTGGTAACTATGTGAGTACATAGTTCCCCTATTTTACTATTTTCAATTGTTTTGGGGTGATTCATATGTATTAAAACGATTTCGATAACGATGTTTTTCAAAAACGTTTAAGATGGTTTATATTAAACTAATAACGATTTTGATAATGTGAAAGAAACTTGTTGGTTGTAACTACATAACGAAAGACATTCATTAGCATTGATTAAGCCGACCAGTATTAGGTTATGGTACATAGGATCTGACAAATCCCGTTATCAGACTACACCCATGGTTATGTGTGGGGGGTTATGTAGGTAACGACCGAATCTGATGATTGTTAACTTACCCTTTGGTGGTTTGTTAATACGAGAAACGAGGTAGTCAAGTCACGAAGGTTTGAATGTTATTAGCGAGACGACCAAAAGTAGTTTCACAATTAAAAGAAATACGACTTTGGGACGAGTTAAAACAATTTGGAACGACTTAAACGAGATAAAACGATTTGAACGAATGATTGGTTTTGGGTAGTGATTAGATAATGGGACGGGTGTAGTATGATAGAAGCATGGTAGATACGCCGCTGGTACATCTTATATATAAGTGCTTCTATCATATTACATTGCATGTCATTATTTAGTTCACTTGGGAAATGATTTGAAACGATGTCACACAACGAGGTTTTCGAAATGATATAAACCATACGAGTTTTATTAACGAGTTTTAACGAGATGTTTTATGAATTGGTTTACTAAAGCAAATGTTTTGGGGTTAAGAATCATGGCTACGAGATTTTATAAACTATAACCAATTTGATTTAGGTTGGTTAATCATGTTGCAATATTATATACTTTTCAAAACAAGGTTTTCGAGGTATTGCAATATATATAAACAAGCCATGATTCCGATACTCTTACAAAATCTATGTCCTCGCCAGCATTTCTTTGCTGACTATGTTTTTACATATGTTTTAGGTGATAATGCTTTATGTTGATTGCTAGGAAGCAAGTTCAATTAGGATCCGGACGTGGCTTTAGTGATTGATAGGAACAATGCTTCTAGCATTATTTTAGTGTTCTGGGTAAAGTCCGATTGTTCGGTTCGGTGTTGTTCCGTTAAAGTGCTTAATTAATCCGTAAAGCGTCCTATATATATTTTTGTAACATTTTTAATTCTCAACACTTAGAAAAGCATACCGGACTATTTAGTAACTTTTCCGTACACTCCTAGTGTGTTAACAAGCACATGTAAGTATAACACAGTAATCAGAAAGCAGTTAAGTGATCCAGCACAGTCATCAAGCACTTTAATTATCATAAAAAAATTGTACGGATACATGGAATTATGAGGGTTGCCACATTGTTATCGATCGATTAACGAAGTCAGCTCATTTTATTGCGATTCGCGAGGATCTATCTGCTGATAAACTTGCAAAGATTTATGTTGATGAGATTGTATCACGACATGGTGTTCCCTTGGATATCATTTCCGATCGTGATGCTCGATTTTCATCTCATTTCTGGAAGACCATGCAATCTGCTATGGGAACCCAACTAAATCTAAGCACTGCTTATCATCCCCAAACAGATGGATAATCTGAGAGAACGATTCAAACTTTGGAGGATATGCTTAGAGCATGTGTGATAGACTTTGGTGGTAATTGGGATTCTCATCTGCCATTGATCGAGTTCTCTTACAACAATAGTTATCATGCTAGCATTAAAATGGCACCATTCGAAACTCTCTACGGTCGAAAATGTCGTTCACTGTTTGTTGGAACGAGACCGGTGAAGCTCAGCTTACTGGACCGGAGCTTGTTCTGGAAACAACAGACAAAATCAAGAAAATTCACGATAATCTTGTGACAGCTAGATGCCGTCAAAAGAGTTATGCGGATTTACGACGCAAGCCCTTAGAATTTCAAGTCGGAGACCATGTCCTACTCAAGGTGTCACCTTGGAAGGGAGTGGTGAGATTTGGAAAGAAAGGAAAACTTGCACCACGATATGTTGGACCATTTAAGATTGTTGAAAGAGTTGGAAAGGTTGCCTATCGACTAGAGCTACCTCCAGAGCTTGGAAATATTCATCCGACTTTTCACGTGTCCAATTTGCGAAAGTGTATAGCTGACGCGGATCTTCACATTCCGCTCGATGAAATCCAAATCGATAAAACGATGCACTTTGTCGAGAAACCTATGGAGATAGTGGACCGTACATACAAACAGTTGAAGAACAAACGAATTCATTTGGTCAAGATTCGCTGGGAATCCAAACATGGCCCAGAGTTTACTTGGGAATGTGAGGACCAAATGAAGGTGAAATATCTGCAATTGTTCTCACAAGTTTCCTCTAGTTAAAATTTCGGGACGAAATTTCCTAAAGTAGGGGAGACTGTGACAACTGTGCTCTGTAATCGATGAACAAAGCAAAAAAATGTTATTTATTAATAAAACAATGTGTTTTGGTTTTACTATATGTGTATTTGTGTTTGATGATTTTACGATTCGATTCGATTCTGATTTCAAGCTTTAAATCACTTTCTAGAAAGTTATACGCAAACTGGTTCGTTAACACAGTCAGTTTAACACGACAAACACTCCGGAATAGTTATATAGGCTTAACATACCTTAAATAACCTTCATATAACTTAGAAATAAGTTTTAGATGGTTTGGTGTGTTGGAAACAAGTCTATTCGATCGCAGGGACTATTTGTGTCAAACTGCGAAACTATACCGATTCGTAGGATATCGAAGAGTCCGAAACTTTATCATAAGCTAAACATACCATAAATAACCTACACATAGCTTAGAAATAAGCTTTGAGGGGTTCGGTGTGCGAAAGTATGCTTATTTGATCTTACAGGGACTAAAAGTGTCAAAAACGATGTAAGTTCGCATTTTCGCGCATATCTTACGTTTGACCACATCTGGACATCCAAAATTTTTGTACACACTAAAATATTTTTATTTTAATGATCGGCAAGCAAAAATTCCATTCGTCGCTTAATTTGGATCGTTTTTGCGTTCGTTACGACTTTCGTCGTAATTAACCGAACAACGCAACCGTACGGCCAAACGAACCGACACCCGAGATGTTTTCAAGCATATTTCATGTTCACTATGTTTTAACATCATTGTGGAGCTTGAAAATGGGTTTGACGGGTGTTAGAAGTGTCGATACGCAACGAAACAAGGTGCAGGGGCTAAACTGTCAAACTTTAAAAGTTGCTGGTCGGCAGGTGGCTTACGGACCGTATGCCCCATATCCTTACGGTCCGTAAGGTAGGCCCAGCGACCAGAAACTTGTTTTCAGCAACTGTTTGATAGTTTAGGGGCTGTTAATGCAAATTCTTTGTGAGGTAGCCAAGTTATCTCTTCCCCAAGGCTTTGAATCTGCTCCTAACAATTTTATGGCCATGATCTTTGCTTGGAGGCTACACAAAACACTTGTCATGATCCTATGATCTTGCAACAAGTATAAATAGCCAAGCTCTTTCATTCATTATTTGCTCATTCTTGTCTTCTCTTCTCTACATCTGATTTGGGAGCTCTCCCAAGTGTTTGGAGCTTTCTAATCTGATTATTCTTGTAGAAAAGATAGCTAGGACCTATTGTAAGTATTCTTTCATGCTTATTCTTTATGTTTAAGCAGAAAGTCAAACAGTTTGGCCAACAGTTTGACTTTCGGTTTTGACCATCAATTGGTCAAGTCAAAGTTCAATTGAACTATGCAACGTGATTGTAATCACGATGGTTATAATCCTTCACGATTATACCTACTGATTACCCCGTTAACTAGGCGTAGTGACGAGTCAAAGTTTCGGTCAAAAGGCGTTTTAGCACGCATTTTGCAACGGAACTATTTTCGGGTATCAAAACCCATTGTTTTGATACCAAATCAGTTTTCTAAGTAGGTTAAACATGTTTTGACATGTTTAACTCGTCACTATTAGTTTAGTGCTTGTTTAAGGTCGTAAGTTAAGCGGTCTAAACAACCGCTTAGACTTTCGAACCCGACCCGTTTGGTCGATCATTAGGGTCCGACCAAGCTCGATTAGTGATCATAGTTTCATAGGGAATAACCACTGAGGTTATACCTTATGATCACATAGGATTGGTTAGTTATTTGTTAAGTAGCTTGTATGCCCATGGGAAATGACCAAAACGCCCTTTTGAAGCATAAATCCGTATTTTACATATGTGAACATGTTTTTGACATATAATCTGATTTAGTAACATGTTTAGGTATTATGGGGCATATAAGACTTGACATAGCACATAGCTAACCAGGTCGAAAACACTTAGGCTAAGTTCCGATTTAGGATGTAGGCTTTGTTAAACCATATCACATGGGTTCCACACTCATTTGGTTTACAAGACCTCATTCTATCAGATCCTCCGATTTAGGTGTCGATTTATTTACTAGTGATCCGATTACTAGGTACTACTTGAATTTCCTTGGTTTGTCTGAGCTTCGCTAAGTTCTTTAGATCAAGGATACCCTTCTATTCAATGTGAGTACATAGATCCCCTCTTTTTACATGTTTTTGTGGTAACTATGTGAGTACATAGTTCCCCTATTTTACTATTTTCAATTGTTTTGGGGTGATTCATATGTATTAAAACGATTTCGATATGTTAACGATGTTTTTCAAAAACGATTAAGATGGTTTATATTAAACTAATAACGATTTCGATAATGTGAACGAAACTTGTTGGTTGTAACTACATAACGAATGCCATTCATTAGCATTGATCAAGCCGACCAGTATTAGGTTATGGTACATAGGATCTGACAAATCCCATTATCAGACTACACCCATGGTTATGTGTGGGGGGTTATGTAGGTAACGACCGAATCTGATGATTGTTAACTTACCCTTTGGTGGTTTGTTAATACGAGAAACGAGGTAGTCGAGTCACGAAGGTTTGAATGTTATTAGCGAGATGACCAAAAGTAGTTTCACCATTAAAACAAATACGACTTTGGGATGAGTTAAAACAATTTGGAACGACTTAAACGAGATAAAACAATTTGAACGAATGATTGGTTTTGGGTAGTGATTAGATAATGGGACGGGTGTAGTATGATAGAAGCATGGTAGATACGCCGCTGGTACATCTTATATATAAGTGCTTCTATCATATTACATTGCATGTCATTATTTAGTTCACTTAGGAAACGATTTGAAATGGTGTCACACAACGAGGTTTTCGAAATGATATAAACCATACGAGTTTTATTAACGAGTTTTGACGAGATGTTTTACGAATTGGTTTACTAAAGCAAATGTTTTGGGGTTAAGAATCATGGCTACGAGATTTTATAAACTATAACCAATTTGATTTAGGTTGGTTAATCATGTTGCAATATTATATACTTTTCAAAACAAGGTTTTCGAGGTATTGCAATATATTTATACAAGCCATGATTCCGATACTCTTACAAAACCTATGTGCTCGCCAGCATTTCTTTGCTGACTATGTTTTTACATATGTTTCAGGTGATAATGCTTGATGTTGATTGCTAGGAAGCAAGTTCACTTAGGATCCGGACGTGGCTTTAGTGATTTAAAAACGATAATAGACGATGTTCAATTTGTTTGTTTGGTTTAAGACAATGTAAATTACTTGTTGAATCAATAAAACGAAACTTTTAATTTCCATGTTTGTTGAAACGATGATTCTGTTACAACACTCCCCGACGTTTCCGCCACGGTTTTGTTGTTTTAACGTGGTCGGGGTGTGACAGAAGAGTTGGTATCAGAGCCAATGGTTATAGGGAATTAGGTTATTAGCATTGCCTTGACCTAAACTATAACTTTCTAGGACCCTAACGCAAGTTATCTTGTGTTTAGATTTAAAAACAATACCGTCACCTATCCTTAGGTGATAACCACAACGAGAACACAATAACGAACCCGCTTTGAAAATTAATCATCTATCCCTGGATGATTGATTACTAGGTTTTGAACCCTTTGTTATAAGGTTTTGAACCCCTCCAGTTTGATTCATCTTTGGCTTTGTGCCATTTGACTTTTCAAAATCTCGTCAAAGTTTGGGTCAAAATAATGTGAATCCCACTCGTGGACGAGCATTCAATTTGAACGCAAACGAGGCGAGGGCAGACAACGAAGTTGTTAACGATACGTTCCTTGTTAACAATCAACTTGCATCTGTTCTTTTCGATTCTAGTGCCGATAGGAGTTTTGTTTCGTTATCCTTTGAGCCTTTACTTGCGATACCTAGAACTAAACTGAGGAAACCCTTATCTGTCGAAGTTGCTACTGGTAAACCTCTTGTTCTCGATTTTGTTATTCATGGTTGTCAATTGAACCTCGATAACCCTCTTTTTCCTATCGACCTCACGCCAATGCAACTTAGGAGTTTCGACATTATCGTGGGGATGGATTGGTTAACCAAACACCATGCTGAGGTGGTTTGTTTCGATAAAATCATTTGTATTCCTCTTTCGTCTGGTGATGTTCTGGAAGTGCGTGGCGAGAAACCATCTGGTGGATTGAAACTCATGTCGTGTACGAAAGCCCAACGTTATCTACGAAAAGGGTGTGTTGCTTTTCTGGCACATGTCACCGAGGAGAAAGGCAAGAACAAGAGTATTCAGGATATTCCGATTGTTCGGGATTATCCAGAGGTGTTTCTTGATGAACTGCCTGGTTTGCCTCCAGTTCGTCAAGTCGAATTTCATATTGACCTTGTACCCAATGCTAACCCAATTGCGAAAGCACCTTATCGTCTTGCACCATCTGAGATGCAAGAGTTATCGAAACAGCTTCAAGAGTTATCTGATAAAGGATTCATCCATCCGAGTTATTCACCCTGGAGTGCTCCTGTCCTCTTTGTGAAAAAGGAACGATGGATCTTTTCGAATATGTATCGATTATCGTGAGCTTAACAAGCTTACCATCAAAAATCGATATCCCCTACCCCGATTCGATGATCTCTTTGATCAACTGCAAGGTGCTACCTGTTTCTCCAAGATCGATCTGCGTTCTGGGTATCATCAGCTTCGTGTATTCGAAGAAGATATTCCCAAACTGCATTCCGCACGAGATATGGGCATTACGAGTTCACAGTCATGCCTTTTGGTTTAACAAATGCTCCAGCCATCTTTATGGACTTAATGAATAGGGTCTGCAAACCTTATTTAGACAAGTTCATCATTGTGTTCATCGACGATATTCTCAATTATTCGAAATCTCAAGCCGATCACGAGCAACACCTTCGTTTGACTCTCGAACTCCTAAAGAATGAACAACTTTTTTCTAAATTCTCCAAGTGTGAATTTTGGCTTAAAGAAGTTCAGTTCTTGGGACATATAGTCAACGAGCAGGGTATTCATGTGGATCCATCCAAAATTGCAGCAATTAAGGATTGGAACACACCGACGATGCCTACCGAGATTCGATCTTTTCTTGGTCTTGTGGGATATTATCATCGATTTATTTCTAATTTCTCGAAGATTGCGGTTCCACTCACTGCTTTGACTCAAAAGAATTAGCCTTTTGAGTGGGGACCCAAGCAAGAAGAAGCATTCCAAACGCTGAAACGGAAGCTCTGTGATGCTCCTGTTTTATCTTTGCCCGAGGGTAACGATGATTTCGTTGTCTACTGTGATGCGTCCAACTTAGGCCTTGGTTGTGTTCTTATGCAACGAGGTAAAGTTATAGCATATGCATCTAGACAATTGAAAGTTCACGAGAAGAACTACACGACTCACGATCTTTCGTTGGGAGCTGTGGTTTTTGCTATCAAAATATGGAGACACTATCTTTATGGCACGAAGTGTGTGGTTTTTACAGACCATAAAAGTCTCCAGCATATTCTTAATTAGAAGGAGTTGAACATGAGGTAACGACGTTGGGTTGAACTCTTGAACGACTATGATTGCGAGATTCGTTACCATCCTGGTAAGGCGAATGTCGTAGCCGATGCGCTTAGTCGAAAGGAACGAGTCAAGCTTCATTCTGTTCGAACTCTATCTGATCTTCAAACTCGTGTTCTTCAAGCTCAGCAATCTTGTGTTTCACAAAATTTGATAGGTAAGGAATTACCACATCAGCTTGAGCTTAAACTCGAAGCGAAGGATGATGGTTTACTCTATTTCAAGGATCGTTTGTGGATTCCGAAACAGGACGATCTTCGCACTTTAGTGATGGACGAATCTCATAAGTCTCGATATTCTATCCATCCTGGTGCTGATAAAATGTACAAGGATCTTCGTACTAAGTTCTGGTGGCCTGGTATGAAGAAAGATGTTGCCTTGTATGTATCGAAATGCCTAACTTGTCTCCAAGTCAAGGCAGAACATCAACGACCTTTTGGTTTGCTTGTACAACCAGAGATACCGGTTTGGAAGTGGGAGAACATTGCGATGGATCTCATCACTAAATTACCGCGTACATCTAAAGGTCATGATGCTATTTGGGTTGTTTGTCACACCCCCAAAATCCATCACGCGGAGTATCACTGCTTGGAGGCGTGACGTGACCAGGAACGAGCCACCAATCATATTGAACAACACAATTAAGTAAATAACACCAACCACAATACGATTGGTGACCAAAAGAAAGTAAACCGACATTAGGTTAGTAGCGGAAGCATAAAACGTAAGTTCAAAACATAAGTTCCATAGTTCATAAGTTTAAAGTCCAAAACGTAGGTTTAATAAGTTCATAAGGTTTAGAAGTTTAGTACGGGACATAACAATCCGTATTCCACAACAACCTCCTCCTCGTGCAAGCTCCATCTAGCGACCTGTAACGCATGTAACAACGAGTCAACAACAAAGTTGAGTGAGTTCACGGTTGGTTGATTAGTTTTAAGTTGTTTCTGAAAACGTGGTTTGACTTTCGTTGGCTTATCTGCCATGGGGGTTACCCCGTAGTTGAAAGTATGTTTAACCAATTCCTTTATTACCCAAACCATATCCATAATCAGTGGGGGCTTCCCCATGTGAACTTCTAGACGGTATGATATCGACTACTAACGAAAGTAAGTTGTGCCCTAAGTCAATGTCTATCATCATTGACCCTTTGCCTTAGTCCATTAGTACACGCCCGTTTGAACGACACGGTGTGAGGTTTGTTAAACCTAATAGCGCTATTAACTAATGATCCGCTCGCCATCGGCCTCGGCGATTAAGTCAATATAAAATGAGGGACTTATGATAGAGTTTTGTCTAGTAAGTTTTAAGGTTGTTGTCCTACCCAAGGAGGACGAACGTACGTAGTTCTCCCAAAGAGAATACGCAGGATTAATATTGGCATCCTATCCAAGGAGGATGGCCGTACATATCCTACCTAAGTAAGATATGTAGATTCCGTTTTAATTCTTTAACCCATTCCCAAACCACCGGGAATCCCATGCCTTAGAAAGTGTGTGAACTCACCTCGGTTTGCTCGGTTAGATTCTCAAATATAGCTAACAATAAAGGTCGGTCAATCACGTCCTAATATGATTACCAGTTAGTCATTTAGTGATTTTCAAATAGAGCACAAAGTTCCTACACGTATCTATCACATAACATGCATTACTTTAACGGTTTATGCCCATATAAACTTCCCATCTATTCCCGTTCATAAATAAACATACGATATTGCACATAACACTTTTATTGACAAATAACATCTTAGATCATTCACAGATAACATACTCGACATTTAGACACGCAAATTACAACTTATGTCATTTCAGCTTTAATATTCAAAACCGGGTTGTTTTCGGACATTTTATTAAAATAGTTAACTTATTCCAAAAATTCCCAAATTTTTACAGAATGTCTTAAACGATCCAAATAGTATTGTGTAAAAATATCGGGGTCCAGTTCGTTACCAATATTTTATAAAAAATCATTTTCCGGACTGAAATCAGATTTATCTTTTCATTGAGAGCCCGATTTATGAAATTCCAGAGAGAGAATTACAAATACATCGGTGGTCATCTACAGTACAAATTTGATGATCTAACTCTACACAGAATTCAAGTTATGACTGAAAACAGAACGCATATTTTCAACAGCAAAAATGCAGCTTTAGCTGCTGTTACGAAACGACACTTTAAAAATAGTAAACGAAGTCCAAAAATTATGATTCTAGTGCCATTAGAACCGTATTTCATAATACTTAAATCTAGACTTCAGAAAATACATTTTTCGTTAAGTTACGGTCTGGTTACAGCCAACTGAAGTTGGCTGTAAACACCAACCAGCTTTATGTTTTAGTTCTCTACCTTCTAACGCATGTTCGATTGATTCCGTTAACATGTTTAGTGATCACAACAACATCAAACATCAATATTAACAAGCTAATCATCAGATAATCAACAATAATCATAACTGTGACACCTGGGTCACTGCGACCATCAAACAAATACCAAACCAATGAAATATTGTATTTCATACTTGGGATTTGTACAAATATGTGTATCATTTTCACATATCAATTCTTGTTCAATTTCAAACTCTATATCACTTTCTGGAGAGTTATACGCAAACTGGTGCGTAAACGTAATCAGTTTAATGCGACAAATACTCCGGAACATCAACATATACTTAACATACCTTAAATAACCTTTACATAACTTGGAAATAAGTTTTGAAGGCTTTGGTATGTCAAAAACAAGTTAATTCGCTTACAGGGACTAAACTTGACAAACTACGAAAGTATGCCAATTTGAACTGTAACGAACATTCCGGAACATGACCATAAGTTAAACATACCATAAATATCCTTTACATAGCTTAGAAATAGTCTTTGAGGGGTTCGGTATGCTAAAATAAACTTTTGGGTCATTCAGGGACTAAAAGCGTCAAAAAGTGCACAAGTTTGCACTTTCGCGCATAACTTACATTATGAATACATCCGGACATCCAAAAATTTATGTAAGCACTAAAATATTTTATTTTAGTGTTTGGCATAAGAAAAATCCATTCGTCGCGTCATTTGGATCGTTTTTCGCGCTTATGCGCATTCCGTCGTAATTAAGCGAACATCACGATCGTACGACCAAACGAACTGACATCCAACATATTTTTGAGCATGTATCATGTCCACAATATTTAGGCATCATTTTAGGGCCTTAAAGTTGGCTTAACAGGCCTTAAATGTGTCGGAAATGGCTTAAACACGTAACAGGGACTGAAACTGTCATTTCTGAAAGATGTTTGCTGATCAGACAGGCCAGGCGGCTCGCGTAAAACCAAGGTTATCCTTTACGCGGCCCGCGTCAGTGTCCCAGATCAGATAAGATCAATTAGTCAGCAGATTACAGTTGTTAAACCCCCAACCACACACTCACACTTGCCCTTTCAGTTCATGAGAGGCCATTTTTAGTTACCACAACTTTCCAACAAGTGTACGCACGAGATTCGATCACGTTTTCCAAGAAACGATCCTAACGGTTCGGGAAATCCTATAAATACCCAACCCACTTCACTTCAAAACCCACTAGAATCTGATCTAATGTGCTCTAAGTTGAAACCTTTGTTTCATACCTGAGCTATTTTGATCTAGATTAGCATTCGTGGACCCTTTGTAAGTGTTCCTTCGTTCTTTTATTGCTTTTCGAGTCCGAAAGTCAAACTTTGTTTGACTTTCTGCGTTGACTAGTTTATGGTCAATGCAAAGTTCGTTTGAACTTCGCAACGTGATTGTAATCACGATGGTTATAGTCCCTTGTGACTATGCCTACTGATTACCACGTTGTCTAGGCTCGTAAGGGTAAGCGATCTAATAAATCGCTTATACCTTCGAACCCGACCCATTTGGTCGATCATTAGGATCCGACCAAATACATTAGGTGACCATAGTATATAAGGAATAACCTTCCGAGGTTATACCTTATGGTCACGACGTTTAAGTAGTTGTATGATAGGTAGTTTATATGCCTTAGGTAAATTACCAAAATACCCCTTTGATGCCAAAATTCATTATAAACATATGTGACATAACTTTTGACATCTAAACTGATTTGACGACAATATTAGGCATGTTAAGGCATATTCTACTTGTCATAGGACTAGTTAGGCGGTCCGAACGCGTTTCACGCGAACGACGCGTTAAAGTAGCATAAGCTACCTAAACGGGTCGTAATGGGTCGTAAGCACTTATGTTAGGTTTCATTTAGTATGTACGCTTTGTTAAACCATATTACATGAGTCTCCATACTCGTTTGGTTTACGAACCCTCATTCTATCCGATCCTCCGATTTAGGTCCGGTTTATTAACATAGTTACCTATATTAGGTACCGTTTGATTTCTGTGATCTCTAGCATTGCTTGGTGGTTATCTTAGGACTTTTGAGCGATCTCAAGTGAGTACATAGACCCCTCTTTTACTGTTTTCCAAACTGTTTTGGGGTGGAACACATGTGCCTACTTGTTACTTTCGTGCTTTCCTGCTTTCACATCCTATACTTGCTATGTTCATTAGTACATTTATAGTACATGATTTCATATGTATGCCCATTGTGTGCGTACTTAGTACATTATTTTACATTACATTTTATGCTATGTATGCCCATTGTGTGCGTACTTAGTACATTATTTTACATTACACACTATGCTATGTATACCCATTGTGTGCATACTTAGTACATTATTTTACATTACACACTATGCTATGTATGCCCATTGTGTGCGTACTTAGTACATTATTTTACATTACACACTATGCTATGTATGCCCATTGTGTGCGTACTTTGTACATTATTTTACATTACATTCTATGCTATGTATGCCTATTGTGTGCATACTTAGTACATTTATTATTCATCACATGCTTACATTTTGGTATGACATTTGGTTTGTTTAAATGAGACAATGTACATTCATTAACACCAATCATGCCGCTCGGTAGTAGGTAGTGGTACCATAGGACTTGACAAATCCCATTCCTGTAATCTCGGGTTTGTTTGGATGGAAGGAATGACCGAATCCGAATACATTTTTTGATAACCTTTACTAATAGGGTTATCCGACTGTCGCAAGGCTTGGATGTATGAATTTTCACAATACCGCATAAATGTTTATATCAGTATAGCATGCGTTTATTACACAAAACATAACTTTGATTTAAACTATGTTTACTTCAATACCTTGTTTTTGTGCATTTTTACATATGGTTTAGTTGATATATTTCACTTACCATACATAAACATTTTGACATTTACATACACAATTCATGATTTACACTAGACATAAACATTAGACATAGACATTAGACATGGTTTACATATAAACATTTTGACATTTGATTATACATAAACATTTTACTTTGTTGGTTGGGTTTGGGTAAGTGATTTAAGTAACGAGGCGAGTGTAATACGATACAAGAATGGTGGATACGCCGCCGGTACTTCCTATATATAAGTCCTTGTATGGTATTATATATCGTAGCGTTATTGGAATTATTTCAATTTAGACATATAACATTTTATACAAATAACATACTTTTCACAAGACATTGATTTACAAAACAACTTATCTTATAAAAACTCATTTTACATGGTTATTCATTTAACCATACATTATTCTCTTATTTATACATATCATCTGATCTTCTCGTTTTTCAAATGATTTACAAGATAAAGCAAATTACAAGGTTCATGACTAAACATTTTCTCAAACATAAGTCATGAATTCTGTTTTCACAAAACCTATGTATCTCATAGGCATTTTTATGCTGACGTACCGATTTTCACATGTGTTTTCAGGAGATGATTGATGCGTGTGAAGTGTTATATATATTAGGTGTATATTTTAAGCCCCTTTAACACTTATTTTTAGCCAAGTTTTAAATTTATAAAACACGATATTTTACTAACACTAAACACACATATGGGCAAGTGCACCCATCGTGAGCGTAGTATAGTGTTGGCAAGATACCGAGGTCGTCCAAGGACACAAGAGCTTTTAGTACCGGTTTATCCTCAACGTCTAATCAAAATAAAAAGTTTAGAAAAATGTTTTAAACTAAGAAAAATAAAAACTAACTAAATGCTGAAAAATAAAATAAAAAGAAAAAACAGATAGACAAGATGAATCACTTGGTTCCGACTCGTATCTAGTGTAACCTTTGATTATTTCCGCACTTTTGCACATAATTAAGAGATTATCTTAGTTATTGTAGTAGGCCCCTCTTTTGAAGGTGACGTTACCCTCACCCCAGTAGTTTGAGTCAGCAAGGATACAATCCTAAAAGGGTGGATTATTGGAAGATAATTAATTAAGTTATTAATGCAAATTATGGTAGGCCCCTCTTTTGGAGGTGACGTTACCCACGACTAAGTAGTCTGAGTCAGCAGGAATACAGTACTAAATAGCCGGGTTATAGTATTAATAGTAGTTAACTTATGAGGGGATCAAAGAGTTTGGACCCCCGCCATCCAATACCGTTAAGTATTGAAGGAGGTCCTACTAAATTTGACCCAGGTCCATTGCAGGACCTCTAAACGCTGAACAATGGCAAGACCTTTACCAAACCGTTCCCTTAACCCCCGACCAGGTAGCCAACATACCTCCATATAGACCGTGGAGATATGAATGGTGAAAATCTTTTATTTTATATAGACAGTAAAATAATGCCAAGACACCACGGACAAACGATAAGGAAAGATCACCTTCAACATAAGCAACTAGTTATTAAAGTCATTAATACAAACCAAATAAAAAGTGCAAAAGATTAGAAATAAAAAGTATTACACTAAACACTTTGTCTTCACCAAGTGATGTAAGAGACTTAGGCAAACATGGCCTTGATTGTCAAGAACTCTTACGATCAATCTTGGATCCCGTGACGACTCACACACTCTACGATGGACAATGGATGATGGTGGTGGATGATGGTGTTATGGTGGTGGTGGTGGTGGGTGGTGGGTGAAGTGTGAGAGAGGTGGTGTGCCAAGGGATGGTTTGAGCTTGAGCCAAGCACTTCTATTTATAGGCTGAACAGAAGCTCGGGCACGGCCCCGTGTCCAGTGGGCACGGCCCCGTGTCCACATCCTCTCTTTCTTCATTAAATGCAGCTTTGTCTTATTAGTTGACCACGCCCCCGTGTCCGCTGAGCACGACCCCGTGTGCAGAAGAATCTTTGTACTATGAAGATTTGCCTGGAATGTGCGAATCTTATAGTTGACCACGGCCCCGTGTCCGCTGAGCACGGCCCCGTGGTGGGCAATAGAAGCTTCTACCACTTTGTCTTTTCTGCTAACACTTGGGCACGCCCCCGTGCTGGCTGAGCACGGGGCGTGTTCAGGCTTCTGATCTCTTGTTTTGCTTTGGAAGATGCTGTCGTGGGGTCGGGCATGCCACGTCTTGTTCCTTTTCTTGTATTTTATGTTAGATTTTGATGTCTTTTTGCTTCTTTTGTTAATTTGAACTCATTTAATCCTGAAAATACAAAAGGAAGACAAAAGCACACTTTTTCCAACATTAGTACTAAAAAAGGGTTAGTTTTATGCCTCATTTGATGAAATTTATATGTTACATTTTGAACACATCAAATACCCCCACACTTGAATCTTTGCTTGTCCTCAAGCAAAACTCTTTAATATGTGGCTATTTACACTCCCAAATGGAATGGGTAGAAAAGAAGGTTTTGGGCTTGTCATAGAGTGTCTGGATTTCCAAGATTCTTTATTTAGTTTTATTTATTTACAATCCTATTCGTCATGATTTATTTAAAACTTTTCATAAGATAAATTACTTATTAGGGCATAACATGCCTTTGTAAAATTCTATTTATATACAAGTTCACATACCGCACGGGGATCACTCAACACTCGCCGAAAATGTATTTTTGTGGATCACTCGAGAGCGGCATGGAACTTACTCCTACCATAGGCTTGCCAAGCTATCAATCCTCCTCCTTTTTTAACTTATATACCTTTGTAAATATCAAGAGGACTTTGTGGGTTAAGTGTTAGGCTTGGGTTAAAGGTAGGTGGTTGGGTTGGTGGTTAGTGGTTAGTAGAAAAAGGGCGAAAAGCGTAACAAGTTTCGGTTTTCGTAAGACTTTCTATTTTTGTAACTTTTCTTTTGATGAAGCTATTTATTCAAACAAAGTTATTTTTGATGAACTTGTTTGTTTATTTTCTTTTGCTTCATCATTAACACAAAATATTATATATATATTTTTTTTTGAAAAGTCATACAAAAATTAAACTTGTTACTAAAACAAAGGGGTAAAAATGAAAAAAAAGGTTTTGGTGGGTAAAAAGGGTGTTTGGTTTGGGTTATGAAATGAAAAGGTTTAGGCTCAAAGGGGCTAACTAGGGGGATTTTGGGTAGGTGGTAAAAAAAATAATGGTGTAGAAATAAAAAGGGTTAGTCCTAATGCCTCCATCATTTACTTACTCGGGTTTAAGTTGGTAAGGATTGGGAATGTATTGTCATGGCAAGTTCTAGAGTCGTAAGAACCAAGCGGCTATTCACACAAGAAACGAAAATTGAGCATTTAGTAAAATGATATGTAATTGTATGCTCAATAAAGGCTCAAAACTCACTTTTGTGGGAATGGGTTTTTATGTGATCAAGTATATATAATCAAATTTTAACTAAGCTTGTCATGCCTTTTCATAATTTTCTCATGTTGGTTTTTTTTGGGTAAAGGGTTTTACCCCGGTGATTTCATTCCAACCAAAACAAATAAACACAAGTGGAGTAGAGAAACCTACACCAGTTCTCTTACATGACATGCCATATAAGAGTAAACACAAAAACAACAAAGCCAAATACAGCACAACCACCTAAACACTATGAATCATATATCTGTGAAGGTATCAACTGCACTTATCTTCCACTCATCCAAGATCTGTCTCACTAGCGGGTTACTTTATACTTGAAT
Organism: Helianthus tuberosus; assembly: GCA_030545235.1. NCBI lineage: Eukaryota > Viridiplantae > Streptophyta > Magnoliopsida > Asterales > Asteraceae > Helianthus > Helianthus tuberosus. The sequence continues at coordinate 126,730,876 of CM060405.1, forward strand.
GATAACAACTTCAGCTTCACTGTCTCGATAATGATGTTTACTAACACTTCAGGTGGTCTAAGTTGATTATTGAAAAATCTAGAGTTCCTTTCTTGCCACACGAAGTGTGCAGTCGCCTTAACAATAAGTTTAGCAATAACTGAGTTCAAGGACCTAGAGCTCGCTTTTGGCATCAACCATCTCATGATATCGTCCCATTTGTTAGGCACCGTGTTCATATTAGACTTCACCTTTATAGCATCCAAGACCGTGGAAGCATACGAGCATTGAAAGAACAAATGCTCATGAGATTCCAACTCTCCCTGACACAATAAACAACACATCATGTACATTGAACCACTAGTAATGAAGTTCCACTTTCGAATTCTATCTTGCGTCCATAGCTTTCTTCTAAAAATCAACCAGCTGTGAAATGAATGTCTAGGAATACTACAACCCGACCAAACCACCTCTGACCACTCGACTTCGTTACCACGAGACCGAATAGAATCCCAAACCAGCTTTGAGGAGAACGGTAACAGCTTGCCATCATTGCTTCGCCACATAGTGACATCCTGCTTATTTGGAACTAGATTAATATGATTCAGCTCAAAAAGAACCGGAAAAAGATCTCTCCAAGCTTCTGGCCAAGTCCAAATGCCATTGTGAACAACTTCAGTCACTTTAGAGTATATTGAAAACCCTTGTTGCGACATATTTCTAGGAGAAACATAACGACTAAGAGGACATTGACTGCACCACGAATCATGCCATAGAGACGTAGATTCTCCATTACCTATTTGCTTCCAAATAAATTTTCGGATAGGACCCCTAAAGGACAATAATTTCCTCCAACCCCATGTTGAGTTTTGCGGCACCTTGACATCCCAAAAACTCCTACCTTTAAGCCGATGAGCATAAATCCAGTCAACCCAAAGAGATTTTCGACCCGAAACTATGCTATAGATATGAAACGTCATTAGAGCCTTGTTAACATCCGAGACCTTCTTAATACCCAGCCCCCCTTCAGACTTGGGCAGGCAAACATCTTTCCAAGTAACCTTCGCTTTCTTCGAACCAAATGAACCATGATTCCAAAGGAAATTCTTCATAATCCTCTCAATTTGGTTGATGATACTAACTGGAAGACTGAAAACCGCAGCCCAATATGAATACATAGCTGCTAGAACAAAATTAACCAGTTGAAGTCTCCCTGCAAATGATAAGAACTTCGTCTTCCAATCAAAAATTCTTTTAGAAATTCTTTCCACCAACACCTCACAATCCCTTTTAAGAAGTCTAGAGGCAATAAGCGGAACTCCAAGGTATTTTATCGGCAACGATCCTTCAGAAAACGGCACTATGGATAAAATTTGATTCTTAACTCGATTTGGAACATTAGAAAAGAAAGAAGTACTTTTACTCAAGCTTGGAACAAGCCCCGACATATCTTTAAACCTATTCAACGATTCCATGATGACTTTAACTGACTCTTTTTCACCTCTCGCAAACAGAAACAGATCATCTGCAAAACATAGGTTAATGATTTTTTGTTTCTTACAATTATTATGAAACCGAAATTCTGCATGAGTACTGGCACCATGCTGTAGCACAGATGTGAGGACCTCCATTACTAGCGTAAACAAGTATGGCGAGATAGGGTCACCCTGTCTGAGACCCCTTTGACCCTTAAAATATCCATGGATATCACCATTAATGCTGATCGAGTATGTGACTGACGTAACGCAACTCATAACCCAATTAACCATCTTCGTATGAAAACCAAACCCCAACATCGTTGCACGAAGGAAATCCCAATCCACAGTATCATATGCTTTTTGTATGTCAACTTTGAAAGCACACCTTGGAGGACCCGTATTTCGATGATAATTATGAAGAACTCCTGTGTTAACAAGATATTGTCCGATATTCTACGCCCCGGAACAAAGGCCGACTGATTGATGCTGACAACGTCATTAATCCCTTCAAGAAGCCTATTAGTAAGAATCTTACTAATAGCTTTGTATATAACATTACAACACGAAATAGGGCGGTAATCAGTAACAAACGTCGGGGTGTTCACCTTGGGGATCAGTGCCAAAAAAGTATGATTTATTTCTTGTAAGAGCCGGCCACTCGCAAAGAAATCTTTGACAGCACTCGTCACCTCGTCACCAATAATTTGCCAAGATTTTTTAAAAAGCGGATGAATATCCATCTGGGCCCGGAGCTTTGTCATCCCCAACATCAAAAAATGTAACACCTGTGCCTTCACGGCCATAAAAAAAATACCAAACCAATGAAATATTATATTTCACACTTGGGATTTGTAAAAAATATGTGTATCATTTGCACATATCAATTCTTGTTCAATTTCAAACTCTAAATCGCTTTCTGGAAGGTTATACGCACACCGATGCGCAAATATAACCAGTTTAATGCAACGAACACTCCGGAATAGTGAAATAGGCTTAACATACCTTAAATAACCTTTACATAACTTAGAAATAAGTTTTGGAAGGTTTGGTATGCCGAAAACAAGTTAATTCGCTTACAGGGACTAAACTTGACAAACTGCGAAAGTATGCCAATTTGAACTGTAACAGACATTCTGGAACATGGCCATAAGTTAAACATACCATAAATATCCTTTACATAGCTTAGAAATAGGCTTTGAGGGGTTCGGTGTGCTAAAATAAACTTTTGGGACATTCAGGGACTAAAAGTGTCAAAAAGTGCACAAGTTTGCATTTTCGCGCATAACTTACGTTCTGAATACATCCGGACATCCAAAAATTTATGTAAGCATGACTATATTATATTTTAGTGTTCGCCATAAGAAAAATCCATTTCGTGCGTCATTTGGATCGTTTTTCACGCTTATACGCATTCCGTCGTAATTAAGCGAACATCGCGTTCGTACGACCAAACGAACCATCATCCGGCATATTTTTGAGCATGTATTGAGTTCCCTATACTTTAACTTCATTTTAGAGCCTTGAAATGAGGTTAACGGGGTTCAAACGCATCGAAAAAGGCCTTAAACACGTGCAGCGACCATTTCTGCCAATTTTGAAACAATTCTGGAACTGGGAGGCAGTAGCGTAGCGCGAGCCCTAAGGGCCTACCTGTCGCGCTACGCGACTGCATGATCTGGATCAGATTCAATGTTTTAACAAGCGGGTCCCAGCTGTTCGATTCTCAACCACACATTCTCAATCGTCTAGTCAGCGGATAAGAACCTAATTTCAGCCACCATAAGGTTCCGACAAGTGTACGGGCAAGATTAAGGCACGTTTTCCTTGAAACGATCTTAACGGTGGACCGAAAACTATATATACCCCATGCCTTTCATTGTTTTAAGGCACAAGAATTCTGATTTGAGAGCTCTAAGTTGAAACCATTGTTTCATACCTGAGTTCTTGGATCGGGATTAGCATTCGGGGACCCTTCGTAAGTATTCTTTCGTTCTTTTCCTTATTTTATTGCTTTTCGAGTCAGAAAGTCAAACTTTGTTTGACTTTCAGCGTTGACCAGTAATGGTCAATGCAAAGTTCGTTTGAACTTCGCAACGTGAGTGTAATCACGTTGGTCATAGTCCCTTGGGACTATGCCCACTGATTACCACGTTGTCTAGGGTCGTAGGGTAGGCGATCTAATAAATCGCCTATACCTTCGAGCCCGACCCAGTTTGGTCGATCATTAGGATCCGACCAAATACATTAGGTGACCCTAGTATAGGGCATAACCTTCCGAGGTTATACCCTATGGTCACATCGTTTAAGTAGTTGTATGATAGGTAGTTTATATGCCTTAGGTAAATTACCAGAATACCCTTTTCATGTATAATTGGTAATTAAGCATATGTAACCTAAACTTTTGTCACATAACTGATTATGTAACATGTTTAGGCATATAACACTTGTCATAGGACTAGTTAGACGGTCCGAACGCGTTTCACGCGCACGACGCGTTAAAGTAACGTATGTTACCTTAATGGGTCGCGATGGGTCGAAAGCACTTAGGTTAAGTTTCATTTAGTATGTAGGCTTTGTTAAACCATATCATATGAGTTCCTACACTCATTTGGTTTACAAACCCTCCTGCTACCCAGTCTTCCGATTTAAGTCTGGTTTATTTATATAGTTTAGATTTGCCGACTGATTCCGTGCTCCCTCAAGCTTTGTTTTGGTTGTTGTTCAAGACCTCCAAGCATTATCAGGCGAGTACATTATTCCCCTCTTTTACTGTTTTCAACTGTTTTGGGGTGACTCATATGTGCTAAATGTTTTAACAATGATTTCAAGAACGATTACAATAACAATTACAATGTGATTTCAAGAACGATTACAATAACAATTACAATGTGGTTTCAAGAACGATAACAATGGTTTCAAAAACAATTACAATGGTTTCAAGAACGATTTCAATAAAGTGAACGAACTTGTTGGTTGTAGTTACATGACCGATGACATTCATTAGCAATGATCAAGCCGACCAGTATTAGGTTATGGTACCATAGGATCTGACAAATCCCGTTATTTTCTATACCCATGGTTATGTGTGGGTATTTTGGGTAACGACTGAATCTGTAATTATTAATTTACCCTTTGGTAAGGGTTTATTAAGAACGAGAACGAGAGCGAGTTGGAACGAGGAACGAGTCAAGAAGGTTTGAATGTTATTAGAGAATCGACCATAAAGTAGTTTCACAATTAAAACAAGAACGACTAGAACGATTTTACAAAATGGGTTAACGATTGGGTAAACATTGGAACATGATTGACATTTGATCATGTATTTCCCACAAAACATAACTTTGATTTAAACCAAGTTTTACTTCAATACTTTGTTTTTGTGCATATGGTTTAGTTGAGACATTTCACTTGCCATACATGGATATTTGACATAGACATTTGACATGAATATTTGACATAGACATTTGACATGGATATTTGACATAGACATTTTGACATGATTTACAGCTTGGCATGAATACTTTGGCATATTATTCAATACATTTGACAATTGATTTAAACATGGACATTTTACATTGTTTGGTTTGGTTTGATTAAGTGATTAAGTAACGATGTGTGTGTAATTTGATACAAGCATGGTGGATACGCCGCTGGTACTTCCTATATATAAGTGTTTGTATGGTATTACATATTGTAGCGTTATTTGAACCATTTCAGTTTGAGACATAGAACATTTTATACAAGTAACATACTTTTCACAAGACATTTATTTACAAACAACTTATCTTATACAAACTCATTTTACATGGTTATTCATTTAATCATGCATTATTCTCTTATTTATACATATCATCTGAACTTATTATTTTTCAAATGATTTACAAAGACAAAGCAAATTACAAGGTTCATGACTAAACATTTTCTTAAACAGAAGTCATGAATCTTATTTTCACAAAACCTATGTACTCGCCAGCATTTCTTTGCTGACCTCGTTTTCACATATGTTTCAGGTATTGTTGGATGATATCGATTGATAAGATGCATGCTCACATAGGACTGGACAAGGCCTTAGTGACTCAATAACAATGATAGACTATGTTTAAATAGTGTATTTAGATTTCCAGACGATGTAATTACTCAATGTTTAATAAAACGAAATACTTTTGATATCCATGGTTATGAAACATTAATTCTGTTGCAACACGCCTCGATGTTTCCGCCGCGATTTGTTGTTTTACGCGGTCGGGGTGTGACAAAAAAAGCAGACTTTATTTCCTCATTAGAAATTTCTCGAATCATGAGATTGGCTTTTGTATCACTAATACGATTCGGAAAACAAGCAGAATTTGGATGAGTGGTGACAATACCCTTGACTCCAAGAAACGCTTTGTAGTGTTCTACTAAAACATTAGCGACATCCTTTCCTTCAAATTCATTCCCATTAACATCTTTAATGAATTGAATTTGAGCTATATGGTTTCTGCTTTTAACCATATTATGAAAAAAATTTGTGTTTGCATCACCAACTTGCAACCATTTTTGTTTCGCCTTTTGCTTTAAAAAACGTTCTTCATCCAAACTAACCTCCAAGAACTTTTTCTGACACTCGGCCGCTAAGTTCCGAAGAGAATAGTTATCCGGATCCAAATCAACCTTGCTTTGTAGACCATCCATCTCCTTCCTGATGCTCGACACACGATCATGCAAGTTACCTTGTTGCCGAAGAAGAGATCTAAAAGGATGCTTTAAATTTTTCAGCTTTTTCACCACTTTGAACATAGGAACCCCATCAATGCTAATATCCCAACCATCCTTAACTATATTAAGAAATTCAGCTTTATGAGTAAGAAAGTTAGGGAAATTAAATGGTTTATGCTTACATCTCAAAACTTCCTGTAACTTTAGAACACAGGCTGAGTGATCCGAAAGTCGGTGTGGTTGAAAAACCGAAAATGAATTCGGAAACACATCAGTGAAGTGGCAATTAGCCATGATCCTGTCAATCTTTCTCATGACTCCTATATCTTGTTTAGGTTTTTGATTCCACGTAAAGCGCATACCCGAGCTCTTGACATCAGAAACCTCGATGTTCAAAATACACTCTTTGAATTCCATCATACTCACCGTTATACCTGAAGCACCCATGCGAGTATCACTAAGCTCAAGAATCGCATTAAAGTCTCCCATAATAACCCACGGTTTATCATTAACAAAACACTTGTGCCTATTCAACGATTTCCATAGATCTCTTCTCTCTTTGTAGTCATTACTAGCATATACCATGGAGCAGAACATAGCCTTCTTTTGACCTTTAAAAATTATTAGCAAATGCATCACTTGATCCGTAGAAGATAACAGCATAACATCCACATCCCTAGGATTCCAACCAATTTTTCTTATGTTGGTTCTTTTTATCACGACGCTATCGGTTGTAAATTTGTAAAAATATAACCTTTTTAGAACTTGAAATTCCCGAGTTAAACCTAGACAAGTAAAAAAAATGAAAATTTTTTGAAAAAAATTGGGGTGATTAGCAATTCCAATAGAGTTTTGTGTAAGGCTTGTATTTAGGACTTACGAGATTCAAGGTTTTAGCATCCCCCCCACACTTAAATTACACATTGTCCTCAATGTGTCCCAAAAATAAGTTTTTAGGTTGATTGAATGTGCAAAAGGGTGTAAAAAGCAAAAATTTTGTGTTACTGGGCGCTGAACACGGCCCCGTGTTGTCCGGGCACGGCCCCGTGTTCAAGTGCCAGTAACAAAATTAAAACAAGAGAAACAGAAGTCTGGACACGGGGGCGTGTTCGGTGAACACGGCCCGTGTCCAATTACCTGAACTAGGTCTTTTTCTGCAGACTGTGCAGCACGGGGCCGTGTTGGGTGGACACGACCCATGCCGAGCTTACTGTAAACGAAGAAATTTGTCGGACGGTTCTGTTTTCCTGTATGGAGTGCTGGTTCAAGTTTCCCTTGCATCCTTTGCCATCTCAAGTGTGTTTTATTCCATTCAACACCATTCAAACACCAATTTAACTAAAACCATCATTCATTAATCATAGAGAGAATTACATAAAAGTCCTAAAAATTAGAATATTAGCTAGTTAGGTCAAAGAAAAACAAGAAATCCAATCCCAGAAGTTTCTAGCCTACTCTTTATTCTACTAACAAAATTTCTGAAAAGATAGATCTCTCGGTTAAAAGTGGCTCGACAAGTTCTTCCTCCGGTAATGGGCTCCTCATACATCGGCGAGCCACTCTTCGATCTCCCTAGGGAGAAGAAAAGCGGGCTCATGAGCATTGGGTTGAGGAGGTGTAACTTCCACCGGAATTTCTTGGAGTTCTTCAAGAGGAGGTTCCGCCGGAATGTCGTCCCAACCGGTAGGATTTTGGATTCCGAGTGCGAGGTTCCAATCTTCTTGAGGGAGGATTGGTTCCACAGGAGGTGTTACCAGAATGTTTAACCTCTGGTGCAAGAGGTTTATTTCCTGGAAACTATTTTCCAACCCCACCGAGAGATAGTTTATACGGTCAATGAGGACCTCCTCCACTGAAGTCATCTCGTCAAGTGCTTCACGTAGCGCCATTACGTATCTTACGAGAGTTGCTTCAATCGATGGCCTCCTTTCCCGTCGACTGTTCCTTGAGTGTGCAGAAGAGGTTCTGCTGTTTTGGCTAGACATTCTACGAAAACAAACCAGAAACAGTTTGTTTTAATGAAACAGGACAACGGGCACGGCCCCGTGCTCAATGAGCACGGCCCCGTGTTCCACTTTCTGCAGATTTTTAGAACAAGGAATCTTGGGGTTTTAAATTATTTTTCTTAACTTGTGAAGCTTTTTGAGCAGAAATAACTTAAAACAATGTTGTGTAACTTATTTTTAACAAGATTCCTTGAACAAAAATTCAATAAACATCACAACAAAGCTTGAAATCAAGCTTTAATGGAGTTCTTGGTGCAAGAAAGATGAAGAAGAAGGCAATAGATAAAAGAGGAAAGGACAAGATGCTTGTAAGAACATTCTTTTAGAACATACCTAGGATGGTAAGTCAGAAAATCCTTTCAAATCTCTGTCCCTGGATGGTCCAAATGTGCAGGGTTCTTGGTTACATTTATAGAAAACGATAGCGTGCTGGACACGGCCCCGTGTCGACTGGACACGGCCCCGTGTGCAGGAAAGATCCTGACACGTTTTGTCCATATTCTGACAAAAGTCAGAAGGGAATCTTTTGGTGGACACGGGGGCGTGTTGACCTGGGCACGGCCCCGTGTCGGAAGGCTGTTTTATGAAGTGCGTATATTTTTAAGGAACTTTTCCGGATTGGGCAGTTCCTTACTGGATGGAACAACCCCAAAGTGCCTAAGATACCTTAATTGATCTAGATTAAGACGAGAACGCAAGAGGTTGTCGGTGAGGGTGATTCCTATGCTATATGTAGGTGGACAAGTCCAACCCTTTTCCGGGCTCTCGTTAAAGAAGGTGTATGTCGAATCGCTCAGGTCTATGTATGCATCGAACGAAGTCGATGGGGAGTCCTTCACGGCACAATCGACACAGGGACGACTATCGCTCAAGTCCTCACTAGAGTTAGAAGTATCATTGGAAACAATGAAGCTGTTTGAATGCGTTTCCAACCTTTCTTCTTGGTTATCGTCTTGGAGAAGATTTTTGAGGTCTCCCCTAAGTTCTTCTAACCAATTAAAAATTAGATCTTCTAGTTGAAATAATTCATCGAGAAGCATTTCTCCTAGAATATCCGGTTGGGCGCATTCGAGGGAGCGATAGGGATTATTTTTACTTTCGCCCCTCTTAAGGATACTAGGAAATGATGGGTCTATATAGTGGGGTTTATAATTTAGAAAAAAACATTCTAATTCTTTATGGTTACCACCACATAATTGACACCACATAGTACCATAAGAGTGTCGAAAGTAAAAAGTATCAGTATCACTCATGTTTGTGTCAGAAATTACCAACCGTCGGGATCTTACGGTTCTGTTTTCAGTAACTGAAACTTGGGCACAGGGGCGTGTTTAGTGGGCATAGCCCCGTGTTCAGCTTACTGTCTGACTTAAAACAGGATTGCCAGTTCCAATGATTGGGCACGGGGCGTGTTCAGCGGGCACGGCCCGTGCTGGGTTCTGCAGAAGCTGAAAAACTAAAAAAAAAATCCTAAAAAAATGAAAAATAAGAAAAACGATTAGGCCGTTGATTCCTAACTTTCTTAAAATCCTTGTGTCCCCGGCAACGGCGCCAAAAACTTGATGCGTGTGAAGTGTTATATATATTAGGTGTATATTTTAAGCCCCTTTAACACTTATTTTTAGCCAAGTTTTAAATTTATAAAACACGATATTTTACTAACACTAAACACACATATGGGCAAGTGCACCCATCGTGAGCGTAGTATAGTGTTGGCAAGATACCGAGGTCGTCCAAGGACACAAGAGCTTTTAGTACCCGTTTATCCTCAACGTCTAATCAAAATAAAAAGTTTAGAAAAATGTTTTAAACTAAGAAAAATAAAAACTAACTAAATGCTGAAAAATAAAATAAAAAGAAAAAACAGATAGACAAGATGAATCACTTGGTTCCGACTCGTATCTAGTGTAACCTTTGATTATTTCCGCACTTTTGCACATAATTAAGAGATTATCTTAGTTATTGTAGTAGGCCCCTCTTTTGAAGGTGACGTTACCCTCACCCCAGTAGTTTGAGTCAGCAAGGATATAATCCTAAAAGGGTGGATTATTGGAAGATAATTAATTAAGTTATTAATCGAACTAAAAAACTCTCTCTAGGAATGGAGAAAAACGGTGCCCCCTTCCTTTCTTGACCTAATTTCGTGATTTCTTGGTGGTTATGGAGATTGTTTGTGTGATTAGGGTTTCTTGACTCTCTATTCATGCTCGCAAATCAGTAATATCATCAATTGATCCGTTTTTACACATTAGGGCTACAAATTTCTTCATCCTATTTGAGTTTTTCTTTGGCTGCCTTCTTTAAGTGGGATTCTTGTTCATTCTTGGTTTGGGTTTTCTAGAGAGAGTGATTCCATTCGTTATTTTCTGATTGAATTAAGGATTCTTGGTCATTAGGGTTTCAAGATTGACGGCTGAATAACCTAGGTTCAAGTAAGGTGCTTGACGGCTGATTAGGGTTTCAATTTTAAGGGTTTGAAGGCTGGTTAACCTGAATTCACGAATTAGGGTTTCAAAATCAGGTTTCAATCAAAGAGAGTTTGCAATCAGTTTATTCTAATTCTTTCCATTGGCTGGTAATGGATGATCAAATCGTAGATGTTTCAGACAATTCAGGCGTATTTGTAAAGAAGATCAAGAGTATTGATGGTAAACCATTTGAGCCAAGGCAAACGCTACGTATGGCGGCTAGGGGAGTGCATAAGAAGGTAACCTTTATGCTACCATTAAACGATGTAGAACACGATTTTGGTCGTTCTGATTCTCCTAACCAGCATTACGCTAAGGTTGTGGACAAACGAAAAGTTGCTTTTGTTCTTCCGTTTAATGACCTTAGCCCTCTTCCCCGTGTTCATTCTCAACACCAATCGTATGCTAATGCGGTTTCAAATGAACAAGCTGAACAGGGTGGTGCTAAAATGGATTTCGGTGCGACAAAAGTTGATAATTCAGCTATGAACGCTACTGAATCGGCTGATCAAACTCCCAAGATTAATTTTCGGGTACTAAAGTCTGATGTCTCATTGGAGGGAGTGGATGTTGTCTTACCAATCGCCTCTGTGCATCAGGTCAACAACAGGTTAGCTAACACTCTCTATGGGTATTTCCTAGGGGATAGAATTGCATATCCGGTTGTTGAATACTTTGTGAGAACAAATTGGAAGAAATATGGTCTGCAGAAGACTATGATGAATTCGAATGGGTTTTTCTTCTTCAAGTTTGAAGATAGGAAGGGTATGAATAATGTTCTTGAAGGGGGGCCATGGCTGATTCGTAATAAACCATTGTTTCTCAACACTTAGTCCCCTACAAACACCCTTAAATAAGAAGATATTAAAAAGGTTGCGATTTGGGTTAAATTGCATGAGGTTCCGTTAGTGGCGTATACAGATGATGGGTTAAGCATGCTGGCTTCTAAAATTGGTTCTCCTATGCGGTTGGATTCTTATACAAGTGATATGTGTAATGAGGCTTGGGGAAGGAGCAGCTATGCTAGGGCCCTCAATGAAATATCGGCCGAACATGACTTTAAAGAGGTTCTAACCATAGCTATTCCCGAGTTGGATGAAGGCAAGTATGTTACTGAGACTATTCGAGTGGAATATGAATGGATACCCCCAAGATGTGCCCACTGTCATGTGTTTGGACATGACTCTGACGGATGTCCTAAATGCATTAGTTCAACGTCGAAACCTCCTACAATAAAGCCGAAATTAGATGAGGATGGTTACACTGAAGTTAGGTCGAAAAAGAGTGCGAAGAAGAGTGGTTTTCAAGTTAATAACCTGAAACCCAAGTTCGAATATCGACCTGTGGATAGAAAGAAAAAGACAGGGAGTTCTCCCTATGTAAATGAGCAGGGTACTAATTCGTCTAAGGTTCAAACTCATAACCCATTTAGTGCTCTTGAAGTTGGTGGGGGGAATGGGGATTCCATACAGGGAAACAGAAAAGGGGGACGTGTTCCAAATGAGGAGTCTGATGAGGATGAGGTAGAGGTGGTTTATGATGAAAGCAATGAGTTTATGACATCGGGCACGCATCCCACGTCTGCTAGGGTAGGGGCAAGCACCTCTCATATAAGGTTCTCCAATGGATAGAGTTTTTTTGGATCGGGCTAGGGGGTTGCTTCTTGGAGGCAACTTTATTTTTGATGATGACGGATGAAGATTTTGTTTGTTAGTTTTGTTTTGTCTACTAGTTAGTCATTTTCATGATTGTAGTAGGCTAGGTTGATGTGGTATATTGGTTGTTTGACATTTTTGCTTACATATATGGGGCCTGTCCTGTATATGAACTAGTGGGGAACTCATCCTCACTACTTGTACTTATTTGGCGGTTGTCTATAATAGAATCACCGGGGTAACCCTTTACCCAAAATTAATTAAGTTATTAATGCAAATTATGGTAGGCCCCTCTTTTGGAGGTGACGTTACCCTCGACTAAGTAGTCTGAGTCAGCAGGGATACAGTCCTAAATAGCCGGGTTATAGTATTAATAGTAGTTAACTTATGAGGGGATCAAAGAGTTTGGACCCCCGCCATCCAATACCGTTAAGTATTGAAGGAGGTCCTACTAAATTTGACCCAGGTCCATTGCAGGACCTCTAAACGCTGAACAATGGCAAGACCTTTACCAAACCGTTCCCTTAACCCCCGACCAGGTAGCCAACATACCTCCATATAGACCGTGGAGATATGAATGGTGAAAATCTTTTATTTTATATAGAAAGTAAAATAATGCCAAGACACCACGGACAAACGATAAGGAAAGATCACCTTCAACATAAGCAACTAGTTATTAAAGTCATTAATACAAAACCAAATAAAAAGTGCAAAAGATTAGAAATAAAAAGTATTACACTAGACACTTTGTCTTCACCAAGTGATGTAAGAGACTTAGGCAAACATGGCCTTGATTGTCAAGAACTCTTACGATCAATCTTGGATCCCGAGACGACTCACACACTCTACGATGGACAATGGATGATGGTGGTGGATGATGGTTATGGTGGTGGTGGTGGTGGGTGGTGGGTGAAGTGTGAGAGAGGTGGTGTGCCAAGGGATGGTTTGAGCTTGAGCCAACCACTTCTATTTATAGGCTGAACAGAAGCTCGGGCACGGCCCTGTGTCCAGTGGGCACGGCCCCGTGTCCACATCCTCTCTTTCTTCATTAAATGCAGCTTTGTCTTATTAGTTGACCACGCCCCCGTGTCCGCTGAGCACGACCCCGTGTGCAGAAGAATCTTTGTACTATGAAGATTTTCCTGGATTGTGCGAATCTTTTAGTTGACCACGGCCCCGTGTCCGCTAAGCACGGCCCCGTGGTGGGCAATAGAAGCTTCTACCACTTTGTCTTTTCTGCTAACACTTGGGCACGCCCCCGTGCTGGCAGAGCACGGGGCATGTTCAGGCTTCTGATCTCTTGTTTTGCTTGGGAAGATGCTGTCGTGGGAACGGGCATGCCACGTCTTGTTCCTTTTCTTGTATTTTATGTTAGATTATGATGTCTTTTTGCTTCTTTTGTTAATTTGAGCTCATTTAATCCTGAAAATACAAAAGGAAGACAAAAGCACACTTTTTCCAACATTAGTACTAAAAAAGGGTTAGTTTTATGCCTCATTTGATGAAATTTATATGTTACATTTTGAACACATCAATGATGCATAGGACTTATCAAGACATACTTAGGCGGACCTGTGCCTTAGTGACTTAAAACGAGACAAGAACTAGTTAATTTATGTTATGTACTCTTTGGTTCTTGTTAGTGCACTATGTCTATTGACTTCGTCTTGTATCATGTAATAGGATTATCAGTGCATAAGATAATTTAGCTTGAAATTGGTGATTTACCTTGAAAGTGTCACATGTTATTTCAAGGGAAATCATGATTTAGCTTGAAAGTGTCACATGTCATTTCAAGGGAAATCATGATTTAGCTTGAAAGTAACATGTGTCATTTCAAGCTAAATCAACACCACTATATATACCATTCAAGCTAAATCATGATTTAGCTTGAAGAAGACTTTTGCACATTTGAGCTTTGGAGAGCTCTAGTTCTAGAGAGAGAAACTAGAGAGAGAAAGTCTCTAAGTGATTCAAGTGATTGTACAATTTCAGATCTTATATAGAATCACGTTTATATTACGTCTTGTGTGTTTAGGTCTCAATTTTTCACGGATTCCGCACGTAGAACATTCGATTCGCAATCGTATCGGAGTCAAACCGGTCCTAACAAGTGGTATCAGAGCAGGAGCTCGATTGCGTTGATCAAACAACAAGATTCGTACCAGATTACAGTGTTTTCAGATCTGAATTGCACCTTTTCTTCTTCATCTACTCTTTCTTTCACGTTTTCTATGGATTTTCGACAAATTGAACGGGATTTAACGGTCCGAATCGGCTGATTTTTTAGTATATTGTGCGAAAACAGTGGATCTACAATCCTACCAAGTTTCAGATTCAAATTCGTTGTCGTTTAGGAGAATTTCAAGTTTTTCTGTCAGATTTCATAACATACAGCAAGATTTCGCTTGAACGTGATGATTTGGACTTGATTTCGCTTGAAATAGTACCTAAGTACTGATTTCGCTTCAAGTAGTTAACAGTTGATTTCGCTTCAAGTGGTTAATTGTTGATTTCGCTTCAAGAGACCAATAGTTGATTTCGCTTCAAGAGACCAATAGTTGATTTCGCTTCAAGAGGCAAACAGTTGATTTCGCTTCAACTGTTCAACAAGTGATTTTGATTAAAATTTTCTATTTTGCTTGAAAAGTGAAATTTCGTGTCGAGATTATTTCACGTCAACTGTGTATCTGTCTGTTTCAGGATATTATTGTGTATACTGATTGTTTGTTTGTTTGTTTGCAGGTGATTCGAGGTGATTTACAAGGCACAAATACCAAGAATTCAAAATGTTTGATGAACTGGAAAACACTAAATTTGAAAGAATAAACAATTGGACTTGTTGTTCTTCTTTTGAGAAAAAGGAGGTTTTAGTTGAAAGATTTGAATATTTCATGTGTCAAAAGGATGAAACGTTGGATGAGTTGGAAATACGGTTTAAAAATTTAATGGACAGTTTGAGAAACAAGAATATTAGAATATCAAATGATGAACAGATATCGAAATTGGCAAATGCATTACCTGCTAAATGGGATAAATTCTTGGTTAAGCTAAAAAGGGAAGATTTTTTTCAAGAACTTTATCCAAAACAGTTTTTTAATGAGGTTAATGGAGAATTTCGTAAAGAATATAAGAAAAAGAAGGAATTTTTGACCGAAATGGAAAAGAATTTACCAAAATTGGAATTGGATGTAATTACTGAAATTGATAATAGAATTCGTGTGTGTCTTGAAACAAAGAGTATTCTAAAATATGATATTAAAAGGAAATGTTATATTGATGAAAGTATGAATCCTTTTGATTTCGTTAAACTCTTTTGTGCAGGAACATATAAGATGGAAACAAAGGATATTCCAAAGAACGAAGAATCTTTGATGCTTGGATCTTCAAGTTCAGAATCAATGTGTTCTAAATGTGACAACTTTAAGGCTGAAAATGACAAACTTTTGAAGGATGCAGAAAGTTTGACATCAGAAGTCGAGAAGTTGAGAGATGAGAAGCAAGCTGATGATAAGCAGATTCTTATTTTGAAAGAAAATTGTGAGAAGTTGAAAACTGAAAATGACAAACTGTTGGGTAATTTGAACAGTTTGACATCAGAAAACAAGGTTTTGAAAGAAAAAGAAAAAGAGTTTGAAAATGAAAAATTAAAATTTGAAAATGATTTCAAAAGTCAGTTAAAGATTTTAGCAGATGAGAGAGATGTTTTTGGGAAAAATAATCTTGAAAAACAATGTGAAATAAATTCTCATCTTGATAAAATCATTCGACTTGAGCATGAAGCCGAAGGTAATAGAAAGAAAATTGCTGATTTAGAAAACAAGTTGAAAAGTTTTGTGACTTCTGCATCATATGTTTGTCCAAAACCGATCAATTATGTTCCAATAAGTGACAATGTCACAAACTTTGACAATGTCAAAGTTGAGGATTGTGATGATGGAACTGATGATGAAAATGAAAAACAAACTAAACAAAAATTATTTTTAGATTTAAAAGAAAAATTTAAAAATACTGTTTTGCAATCTACTGAAATAGGTGAATGCTCAAAGCAAAAACCTGTTAAGAAGAAAGTAGAACAGAAACAAAAAATTAAAAATTTAAAAAATGTTCAAAACAACAATAAAAGCTCATCAGTTCAGTCATCCAATCGTTATAAAAAACCACAAAAAGTTGAAAATTTAAACTCACAAAAAGTTGGTAATAAGTGGTGCAGGTTTGACCACAGTGCTCAAAAGACAAATCCAGCATTGAAGAGGAGAAATGATTATAACCAAGCCAAACAATGTTATGATCTGAAGGTTTGGACTGTTAGAAGTGGATGGTACGATAACAGAGTGTGCTACACCTGTGGTGTTAGAGGACACATTGCTGTTAACTGCCAGAATTGGAATTTTGAAACACGAAGATGCTATAATTGCCATATCAGAGGTCATATTGCCAGAGATTGCCCAAAGAGATCGATGGGGAGACCGAGGGTTGAATCTCAGAGAACGATAAAGAAACCAGTCACTGTCAAGCCCAAAGAACAGAAGGTTCAAGAACCTAAAGTTCAAGAAAAGAAAGTAAAGATTTCACAGGGGCAGAGAGACAGACTGAGGAAGAAAAGGAAGAAGGCGAGAGAGTATCTTGAGAAAATTTTGTCTTCGGGTTCACCGGTTGGTTCGAATAAAAGTTCTGATGAATCGATTCACTCGACAGCAAAGTCAAGCAAATCGAATTCTTCAGATACAAATCTGAGGACAAAAGAGAAAAAGGAAAAGAAGAAAATGGTCGGCGATGAATCTGATGTTTCAAAGTCAGACAAGCCATCATCAGGCGATGAATCTGACTCATCTAAGTCAGATAAGCCAAGTTCGGGCAATGAATCTGATTCCACAAAATCAGAGGAGCCACAAGTTGAGGTAAAGAAGGAAGAAACTGTTCTTTTGATGAATGATGAAAAATTTCCTCCATTACAATCCACAAACACAAAATCAAAAGGTGTTGATGCTGGAAAAATGTTTAATAGCAATGTTAAACATATTTTTAGTAAGATGGTTGACGGTAAGGAAAAAGGAGTGAAAGAGTTTTATGAAGAAAAGAGAAAAGCTCAAAATACACCCAAGGACAGTCAGGCTTGGGTGAAACTTTTCAAATAGAAAAATCTGACTTGCCGGAGCTTCCAGGTTGGTAAGCGTGAAGCAGGTATCGGCATCATTCTTGAGAAATTCACAGGATGGTAACTGTGATATTTCGTCTTACATGTGGTAAATCAGGGACATTAAGTTGTACTTGATTTTCTACAAGTGATTGTGGTGCTTGATCTTATATTGTTAAAATTTGTACAAAATGGTTAAAAGAGAACAAGATGATATAATGACCCCGAACTCATAAGAGATGGTTAAACAAACTAATTTTTCCGAAAAAACCATTCTGATTAAAACAAACTTAAGTGTTTTGAAATCATTATGGGAAAATAGTTTGTTGTAAGGGGAAGTTTTGATTGAATACGCCGAAACCCTCACGGCTGAACAAACATGATTACTTTCATCAGATTGAAAAATGGTTTTCAAACTGTTAAGATCAATGTGTTGTATATCATGGGGGTATGTTATATTTTCTGCTAAAAGTGTTATATTTTCTGCAAAACAGAGCATGAGATGCAGAAAATGGATGGCGAGACAAAGCTATCTGTGTTGGTTGTCAAATTTTCTTTATATGATTTTGCATTTTAGGGGGAGTAATATTGTTAGAAAATCCAAAAACATTTGAAAAAATTGAAAAAGTCAAAAACATGATAAAATTCAAAAATTTGAGTTTTGTGTAAAAAGAGGAAATGATAGTACATCAGTAGACAGTTACAGTACGCTAAAGAATTGGAAAGTTTAAATGTGTTAAACGATCTCACCGTGGATGTGTCGGTAGATTTTTATACACTTAGTAAACTTTTTCGGGATATAAACCTAAATTCAAACTTGCTTATTTCGTGGGGAACACTACTTGGATATATAGGTAACCCCTGAAATCTCGTTTGAAAGGTCTCATAATCTGATATACTAGGTCTTTATACTCAATGATGTCTGGGGTATTATTCCGGGACTTCTGCTGAACGGTAGTTCTGACCTAGTCCTTGGATAATGCTTTCTGCAATGCTTGAAACATAGCATTAAACCCTCAGCATGCTGATGAAACAATAAAATTGCTGATGAAACAATAAAATTGATAGTCGCTGCTGTTGTAAGCAAAAAGATCCTCTAAAGGGGACATACCGTAAAGTCGAAGCTGATATCTCTCTGCGTATACGGAAGTATCGACCTGAGATCCCTCGGCCCTCGCATACCTAATTTATATACAGATATCATTGTAGTATACTCACCTGTAAGACTGATTATTGGGATTCTGGATACGGGAGTATATTCAAGAGGTGGGACACATGAATAGGTTTAAGTTCTTAATACACCTAATTCGTATCCTGAACCAGTTGAAATTTGTGTGAAAATTTAAGTGGATCAGTATATCGACAATCTAAGTGAATTGTTTAATACTTACTGTGTTACTAAGCTCAACGGTACTTGTGACTTGTCGAAAACTGATATGATCCTCTGACGCATACTCAAACAAAAATATTGTCTGTAAATATGTTTGTACATATTTTATTATTGCTTTATATTTTCAGAAAATTCAAAAAGATTTTGATTTCTGCTTTACTTTCGATAACCAATATCTGAAATGCTAAGTTTCAAAATCTAAGTATGCTGATTGTGTTTCTGAAAATAAAACAAGTTCATTAAATTGAAACTTGAATTAAAATAAAAAATTTTAAAAACAGTTTGTGATATCTCCAAGGTCATTAGCTTGAACTTGGATGATTAACTGTGAGGGAGTTGGATTCTTTAATACTGCTAAATCTATACTGTTTGTTGATAGGGGAAGTGGATTAGAGAGATTGATTGAAAATTCAAAATGCTGTTACTCATAAATGTTTGAGAAATTGCAGATGATAGTCCAGACTACGATCCCGGAAGCAAAGTCTAAGGGGGAGTCTGAAGACAAGTTTGAAACAAAGAAAAGCTTGTAGATGGAAAGCTAGGTGTCGATCCCAAAGCACGGAAGCTTGATGAAA
Organism: Helianthus tuberosus; assembly: GCA_030545235.1. Classification (NCBI taxonomy): domain Eukaryota; kingdom Viridiplantae; phylum Streptophyta; class Magnoliopsida; order Asterales; family Asteraceae; genus Helianthus; species Helianthus tuberosus. Next base: position 126,750,262 of record CM060405.1, read on the forward strand.
GGGGGAGCCTGAAGCTGATAGAAGAAGAGAGTGATGGATGCGTACAATGTTACAATCTAAGTGAGGATACAGAATGATCAAGACTGAAGAAGGTGTCCTAACAGAGAATAGTCACTGAAGACTTCGTCAATATCCAAGGGGGAGTCTGTTAGTGCACTATGTCTATTGACTTCGTCTTGTATCATGTAATAGGATTATCAGTGCATAAGATAATTTAGCTTGAAAGTGGTGATTTACCTTGAAAGTGTCACATGTTATTTCAAGGGAAATCATGATTTAGCTTGAAAGTGACACATGTCATTTCAAGGGAAATCATGATTTAGCTTGAAAGTAACATGTGTCATTTCAAGCTAAATCAACACCACTATATATACCATTCAAGCTAAATCATGATTTAGCTTGAAGAAGACTTTTGCACATTTGAGCTTTGGAGAGCTCTAGTTCTAGAGAGAGAAACTAGAGAGAGAAAGTCTCTAAGTGATTCAAGTGATTGTACAATTTCAGATCTTATATAGAATCACGTTTATATTACGTCTTGTGTGTTTAGGTCTCGATTGTTCACGGATTCCGCACGTAGAACATTCGATTCGCAATCGTATCGGAGTCAAACCGGTCCTAACAGTTCTTGTTTAAAACAATGTAATCTCTCATGTTTGATTAATAAACCAATATTTCAATTTCCATGTGTTATGAAACAATGATTCTGTTGCAACATTCCCCGATGTTTCCGCCACGTTTGTATGTTCTACGTGGTCGGGGTGTGACAGAAAAGTTGGTATCAGAGCTCATGGTTATAGGGAATTAGGTTATTAGTAATGCTTTGACCTAGTGTATAACCTTCCTAGGACCCTAACGCGAGTTTACTTGCGTTTAGTCATAAAATAATACTGTCACCTATCCTTAGGCGACAACTACAACAAGAACATAAATTTCAAAACCGCTTTGAAAACTAATCATCTGTTCTAGGATGATTGGTTACTAGGTTTTGAACCCTCTGTTATAAGGTTCTGAACCCTCTAAGTTTTCAAATCTCGTCAAAGTTTGGGTCGTATAATGTGAACACGTGCAAACTGGAAGAGTGAATGCCTGTACCCTAAGTTTTCTGTCGAAGGCTAGAGTGTTCGTACAAATCCGCAGTATCGGACCAGTCACTCTTACCTGGGAACTCTTGGGGTGAGTGTTCACTTATAGGCGAGCATGTCTTCAGTGATACATTAATATGACCCGTTTACTTTGATTTGTCACCGTCTCATTTGTTTACCTTAGGTAACAAACAAATGATCGCAATTTTTATGCATTGCCATCCTGTTTTAATTGTCTGATAACCTTTCACTTGTTTCTTCCTATATCTTTCATTTTCTTCTAGAATGTCTCTTCCTCTCAGCAACGGTCAAATGTCCGAGCAAACAGCCAAATTTGCCCAGCAAATAGGCGAAGTGATTCTGAAGACTGTGGAATTAGGCATTGCCATGTATCGTCTCCAGGATGAAGCCACTCAAGAATCACCAAAAGAGACGGGAGCCAAGCCTTCACCAAAACCAAAGAAACGTAAAGCTTCAAAGAATCCCGCAGTGGTTGCACCAAAACAGGCAAGACCTAGCCAAGTGACAGTACCATCAGCCAAGAAACCCATCAAGGAATCAAAGACCATGGATGAACAGACTGGATTCCCTAAGAAGTCAAAGAAGCGAAAGGCTTCTCAGAACTTCACCGTGGTCGCTCACAATGGTCAAGCCATCCCCAACCAACCAGCTCAACCCCCTGCTAGGAAGCCATACAACGGAACTGCACCCTTGTGCAACCAATGTAGCCTTCATCATCAGGCTAGTGTAAAGTGCCACAAATGCCGAATTTGTGGACTTATAGGTCATACGGCAAGGGTTTGCCCAACTACAGCAGTACCAAATCAAACAGAACCCATCAGGGTGGCGACATCACCTGCTAAGAAGCAATACAAGGGAACGGCACCAATATGCGACAAATGTAATGGGCATCACCATGCTCACTTACCGTGTCGTCTGTGTGTATCATGTGGGCGAGTTGGTCACCTGGCAAGTGCTTGTCGATGTAACCCGAACCAAGGTGGTCCAAATCAACCACAAGCCAATCCTGCTCAAGCTCGCTTTCAGCCTGGGTCGTGCTACAACTGTGGAGAGATGGGTCATTTCCTAAGGGATTGCCCAAAGCTTGCTAATGCAAATCCAACCCACGGATGAGCAGTTGGCTGACTAGAAGATGTTGCTGTCTCATGCTTTTGTTCTTTTGTTTTCTTGTAATGTGAAACAATCTGTTTTGATTATAAATAAATTATTGTTCACAATTCTGATATGCGAGTGTAGTTACATGTGTGTATGACTTTTCCTATGATACCTACATCAAGGAACTATGTTCCTTACAAACTACTCTTGTGATTCTCTCTTTCAAATGATTGCTCATGATTCCCTCGAAAATTTTAAGTACTCGTTTCACTCTAAGAAACAAAGTACAGAAAATAAAGTGACATTATGAGTAATCATGCTTCTGCACATCTGTGCCCTTGAATCTTTGGTTAGATAACTAAGAGTATTTTCAAATCTCATACCCATTACGTTTTGTTTTTTTTTCAAACACACACAGTACAAGTATTTCAAAAACAATCTTCATGATCTCAAAACACTTCATATAGCTTGAAAACATTTTTTTAATGCATTGTCTATGTTATTTCAAAAAAATTGGCAATGTCTTCAAAAAAAAAAAACAACCTTCATAATTTCAAAATGTTTCATATAGTCTGAAGACAATATTAACACAGTACATTTTCTTATCAAGTGCATGATTTCGAAAAGCATCATTCATGTTTTTCAAAAGCCTTATACATAATTTCAAAAATTCATCTCGCATGATTTTAAAACATTTTTATAAATATACTTACCTAGTACACCTACTTTATGATTTCAAAGGTATTATATATAAGGTTTCAAAAACATTGAACACATTTTTTTTAAGAACCCCATGCATAGTTTTCAAAAATATTTTCTTCATACATTGACTTAACTTTCAAATTTTGCTTCATATGTCGCCTTGGCATATCTGGCATCTCAACTTCATAAGCATTTTACTTCATGTTTTGACCTAAGCACATCAAGTGCAAGGTTTCAAAACATCTTCAACTTCTAAAATCCATATGGGATCTTTTTATCTTCACATTTAGACCCTTGTGGATGATTATCATTCAAACCAGAGTCCTTAATTGGATTCCTTATGTACCTAAATTCGAACATTTCGGTTCCTTATAATCGAAATCGAACTTTTCTTTTAAAAATCTTTCTATCTTTATAGTTAGATTCTTGATAATGTTTAAAGTACCAAATGAAATCCACGAGGTGGATTCCTAGTGTGCTTTAAATACATGTGCTCTGTTAGCAAAACAAATTAACAAATTAAAGATCTAGATAAACAATCTTTGTGGTTATATGACTATGTGTTTATGCATCTTGTGTTTTCTTTTATGCATTTTGTGTTTTTGTATACTCTGGATATTCGTTATCCAAATCCTTGTAGAATTTTTTCATATCTTTATATGAGGGATTCGCAGTAGGATATTCAAAAAGGTACTACCTTAAATCCTTAATGGGCTTCTATGTAATAGTTAAGACCCTTGGATTATATAGTACCACTCCATGATTCAAAAGAGACCCTTTTAGTGGTCTAGTAAAAAAGATTGATTCAGAATCTGGTTAAGAACGACATCTAGTGATGTAGCTGAACAGACTCCTTGATAGTCTATTTAGATCATTTATTGATTTAATTAAAAGGACTCTACGGTGGTCTAGTCACACTCATCACAGGTTTGTTCATTTGGTTTTCCCCTACACATTATAAAATAGACTGTGTGAACTATGCAAGGAATTGTCTAATTATGGACGCGTACATAATTATGAAATTTAGTGCACAGAAACCCAGTAAGATTTATTATGTGTAAGAACTGATAGCGACAACAATAACAAAATGAGAACGATGTAATGGAGGTACGGTGGACGCACCAATGACACTTCATATACTTGTATATAAGTATCCCTTTTACATTGCAATCATGATGTTATTAAAATTACTAGAAGTTCAGAACCCTAACCAATGTTGTTCGATCTTTTCAACTTCAAGTTTCAAGCTCTCACAAGTTTCCTCTAAATAAATTTCGGGACGAAATTTCCTAAAGTAGGGGAGACTGTGACACCTGGGTCACTGCGACCATCAAACAAATACCAAACCAATGAAATATTGTATTTCATACTTGGGATTTGTACAAATATGTGTATCATTTGCACATATCAATTCTTGTTCAATTTCAAACTCTATATCACTTTTTGGAGAGTTATACGCAAACTGGTGCGTAAACGTAATCAGTTTAATGCGACACATACTCCAGAACATCAACATATACTTAACATACCTTAAATAACCTTTACATAACTTGGAAATAAGTTTTGAAGGCTTTGGTATGTCAAAAACAAGTTAATTCGCTTACAGGGACTAAACTTGACAAACTACGAAAGTATGCCAATTTGAACTGTAACGAACATTCCGGAACATGACCATAAGTTAAAAATACCATAAATATCCTTTACATAGCTTAGAAATAGGCTTTGAGGGGTTCGGTATGCTAAAATAAACTTTTGGGTCATTCAGGGACTAAAAGCGTCAAAAAGTGCACAAGTTTGCACTTTCGCGCATAACTTACGTTCTGAATACATCCGGACATCCAAAAATTTATGTAAGCACTAAAATATTTTATTTTAGTGTTTGGCATAAGAAAAATCCATTCGTCGCGTCATTTGGATCGTTTTTCGCGCTTATGCGCATTCCGTCGTAATTAAGCGAACATCGCGATCGTATGACCAAACGAACTGACATCCGACATATTTTTGAGCATGTTTCATGTCCACAATATTTAGGCATCATTTTAGGGCCTTAAAGTTGGCTTAACGGGCCTTAAATGTGTCGGAAATGGCTTAAACACGTAACAGGGACTGAAACTGTCATTTCTGAAAGATGTTTGCTGATCAGACAGGCCAGGTGGCCCGCATAAAACCAAGGCTATCCTTTACGCGGCCCGCGTCAGTGTCCCAGATCAGATAAGATCAATTAGTCAGCAGATTACAGCTGTTAAACCCCCAACCACACATCTCACACTTGCCCTTTCAGTTCATGAGAGGCCATTTTTAGTTACCACAACTTTCCAACAAGTGTACGCACGAGATTCGATCACGTTTTCCAAGAAACGATCCTAACGGTTCGGGAAATCCTATAAATACCCAACCCACTTCACTTCAAAACCCACTAGAATCTGATCTAATGTGCTCTAAGTTGAAATCTTTGTTTCATACCTGAGCTATTTTGATCTAGATTAGCATTCGGGGACCCTTTGTAAGTGTTCCTTCGTTCTTTTATTGCTTTTCGAGTCCGAAAGTCAAACTTTGTTTGACTTTCTGCGTTGACTGGTTTATGGTCAATGCGAAGTTCGTTTGAACTTCGCAACGTGATTGTAATCACGATGGTTATAGTCCCTTGTGACTATGCCTACTGATTACCACGTTGTCTAGGGTCGTAAGGGTAAGCGATCTAATAAATCGCTTATACCTTCAAACCCGACCCATTTGGTCAATCATTAGGATCCGACCAAATACATTAGGTGACCATAGTATATAGGGAATAACCTTCCGAGGTTATACCTTATGGTCACGACGTTTAAGTAGTTGTATGATAGGTTATATGCCTTAGGTAAATTACCAAAATACCCTTTTGATGCCAAAATTCATTATAAACATATGTGACATAACTTTTGACATCTAAACTGATTTGACGACAATATTAGGCATGTTAAGGCATATTCTACTTGTCATAGGACTAGTTAGGCGGTCCGAACGCGTTTCACGCGAACGACGCGTTAAAGTAGCATAAGCTACCTAAACGGGTCGTAATGGGTCGTAAGCACTTATGTTAGGTTTCATTTAGTATGTAGGCTTTGTTAAACCATATTACACGAGTCTCCATACTCGTTTGGTTTACGAACCCTCATTCTATCCGAGCCTCCGATTTAGGTCCGGTTTATTAACATAGTTACCTATATTAGGTACCGTTTGATTTCCGTGATCTCTAGCATTGCTTGGTGGTTATCTTAGGACTTCTGAGCAATCTCAAGTGAGTACATAGACCCCTCTTTTACTGTTTTCCAAACTGTTTTGTGGTGGAACACATGTGCCTACTTGTTACTTTCGTGCTTTCCTGCTTTCACATCCTATACTTGCTATGTTCATTAGTACATTTATAGTACATGATTTCATTGTGTTCATGCTATGTATGCCCATTGTGTGTGTACTTAGTACATTATTTTACATTACACACTATGCTATGTATGCCCATTGTGTGCGTACTTAGTACATTATTTTACATTACACACTATGCTATGTATGTCCATTGTGTGCGTACTTTGTACATTATTTTACATTACATTCTATGCTATGTATGCCTATTGTGTGCATACTTAGTACATTTATTATTCATCACATGCTTACATTTTGGTATGACATTTGGTTTGTTTAAATGAGACAATGTACATTCATTAACACCGATCATGCCGCTCGGTAGTAGGTAGTGGTACCATAGGACTTGACAAATCCCATTCCTGTAATCTCGGGTTTGTTTGGATGGAAGGAATGACCGAATCCGAATACATTTTTTGATAACCTTTACTAATAGGGTTATCCGACTGTCGCAAGGCTTGGATGTATGAATTTTCACAATACCGCATAAATGTTTATATCAGTATAGCATGCGTTTATTACACAAAACATAACTTTGATTTAAACTATGTTTTACTTCAATACCTTGTTTTTGTGCATTTTTACATATGGTTTAGTTGATATATTTCACTTACCATACATAAACATTTTGACATTTACATACACAATTCATGATTTACATTAGACATAAACATTAGACATAGACATTAGACATGGTTTACACATAAACATTTTGACATTTGATTATACATAAACATTTTACTTTGTTGGTTGGGTTTGGGTAAGTGATTTGTCACACCCTAGCTTTGCGGAAGCGTGGTTAATTTTTGGTGTGACTTCTTAATACCATAGCTTAACCATAACAAGCTATATGAATTAAAAACCATGCAAGTCATCCATTAAGTTTTAAAAATCAAACACAATACCATAGTTTTAACATGCAACCATAACCTTGTTCAGTAGACATTACAACTTATAACGTAACATAAATGTGGGTTAAGGACTGCGTCTTGTCCAGGAAAGAGACACATCCCCTAAACCCTGATGACTCCATGACAAGTGCAGCGGAAAACGTTCCATACCGTGCCAGATCCGTTTAATTTCCTGAAATACATGTGAGTTGAAAAATCAACAATAATGTTGAGCGAGTTCATGTGCAAGTGAGCATGTAAACACTTGTAAGTATAAAAGTTTTCCTGGTATGAAGCAGTGTAAGAGGACTTGTGATCACCAATGGTTTGCAAGGCCATTAGCATGTTGTGAAATGCAAGTAGTAAGACACGACCTAGCCGATTTTTGCGTCGGGCACAAAATCACTCAAGGTCCGTTCTGTTGGTCCTCATGGAGGTCCGTTCTGTTGGGCCTAGAGTTGGGCTCGCTACACCCAGATAGATCTACCGCTACTGTCCCTCGGTCCTTCTGCCTACCCATTCACATGATCTAAACCTCCTTACGTTAACCATACCGTGTATAAAGTACTTGTAAACAAAGTAACATGTATTTCACCCCCGTAGTTAAGTAAACTGAAAACAGTTAGAGGAAAGGGGGACATGAACTCACAGTGAAGCGTCTCTACCAAGTATCCCTGAATCAGAAAGCTGCGCGACGACCTACAAGTGCTAATTCTATTAGACGGACGGCCGTGCCTTAGCTTTATAGTTTATGTTTTTTTTTTTGGGAAATAGTTAGACAACTATTTCGTGTTTACTTTTTGTATATACTTGGTAGTTAAACTCCTTCCCAAGGATGGGGGATACAATACATGTGCGTAAGTTACGTTTTATCAATCCTGAGGTAATGTAGTTACCGGTGTAACTTATATATTCATGGTGAAAGCGTTCGCAAAGTTTTGGAATCATTAACGCTTGTAAATATTATTTTCACTCTAAAATAATATTTATGTAATTTCTCAAAATAATCATAAACAGTGTTGTGACAAAAATAATTTATCACGTAGCATTTTATGAAAATCCCACCTCCGAATATTTAATAAATAAAGTCGTGGCGAAATTTTATATTTCGAGAATGTGTCAAAAATAGTTCTAACACTTGTTGTGTAAATAATTCCAAGTGTTAGGTTTTTAGAAAAATTTCGCCAGAGTTCCCTCTGTAACTGGAGGTGGCCACGCTTTCAAGCGTATCATTTTCTTTTATAAATTCAATCACAATTTTCTAAACAATGTTACACTAGTCGAGTGTAAAAACAATGCATTTTTCATGACAACATAAACTTGGCGTTTCATGAAAACGCGTAGTAATTTAGCGGTGCTTTTAGTGGGTTTAGTTACCCTCCAAAAATTATGACTTTTCAAAAAGACCCGTCTTTTAACTTGGTGTGTCTTAGAAAAATCATTTGTAGATGTCGGGTCCATAAGACCATCCACTCACTTAGTTTATTTATTTTTCAAGAACTCGTTTTTGTTACCAAGTTTATGTGAAACATGGAGGTGATTCTTTTATGTAAACATTAGTCACCTCCTAACTTGTTAACATAAGTTTTTTTAATCTTATTTTAACAAGTTAAATTTTGATGTCCAACAACATCATACTAGTAAGCATCAAAATAAATAATAACCACATCAAAACAATTTTATTTTAACAAGATTTCATCTAATTTCATCTTCATACTAACTTTATGTTCAAGTTTGCATTTATGGTCTTCTAGTGTTCTTTTACTTATATCACAACATAGTTATTAACCACAAAAAAAATATAAATTAAAAGATGATCCAAGAGGCTTACAACTAGCTCGAGGCTAGGGAAGAAACACGAGAGAAAAGTGAGTGGTTAAAGACAAACGAGGGAGGTCCTTAGCAATCCGAATGCTCCACACCTCCTAAAATGGCTCCTTGCACTTTGAGATAACCTTGGATGGAATGAATGGAAAAAGAAAAGGTGGTGGCGTGTGGAGGGTTGTTCGGCAGAAGCTTGTTTTGTATGGATGAAGTTTTGGGATGTGTTGAAAGTGGTGAGGATAGTGGAGGTTATTATAATACTTAAACCCTTTATCCAAAGGTCCTTATGCTTACTTAAGTACATACATATTTCACTTCATGATCTTACAAGTTCCAAGATAAGTTTGAAATTGTCTTGTTGTGGGCCATGCTTGAGCCGAAAGATTCAGCCATGGGGGTGGTCAAGTGCAAGATTTATGGTATATGGGTAAATAATGAGGGGGGCTAATTGTAATTGTGGGTACCAACACAACTTTCTCCTAATTCGAAAGTCAACTTGCATGGGAATTTGGAAGATTTTAAGGAATCTTTTGGGAGCCGTAGGTTGAGAAAAGGTTAATCGAAAATCACACATGCAGTTACATGATGGTGTACTTTCAAGCATTTAGTTAGTGAAATTAGTTGCAAGATATTTAGTTGGAGACTTAACCATTATTGGTGAGTGGAGGAGGGTCATGCTCATGAATCGTGAGTCAACTTATGGGAGGGGGCAAATTGATAATTAGATGGTAATAGTTAGTGTTTGTGATTAGAATTTAACTAGTTAGTTAAATACAAGTTAGTTAAAAATTATGTTTAGTTATTTGTGTGTAGTGAAATATAACGGGTGTTAGGGTATTCGGGGACCCTAACTGGCTCAGAAAAAGAAAAACAATGTTAACGACAATATTTTTATGTCCCGGGTTAAGTCCGGTTGTACGGTTGGATATTACTCCGTTAAAGTGCTAAATAAGTATTTAAAGTGTCGTTAATATTTCTTTTAGTGACACAATTTATTCTGACACTTTGGAAAGTGTCTAGTGTTATTTTTCTCATGTTTTGGCACTTTATTAGTTAGCTAAAAGCTGAATTATTTTGTAAAGTGCTGAGTTTTGTACTTAGAGTACGTTTTAGGCACATCCAGTCATAGTGACTTCTTCCTAGAGACGCAGTTCCACAACCCTTGTATCCCTACACACACTACCAGTGTAGCCAAAATATATGAGGCTCTTAACAGGCCTTAGAGGCAGTGTCTGCCTGATGCTGGTTATATCAGCATGTTTATTGTGTATCCGTTTAGTGCTACTGTGCTTTTTGTGCATCATGTTTGTCACTAGGGTTCAGCATGTAAATAATGTAGTGACAGCAAATAAAGTACGATGCAAGTAAGTGCATGTATCAGTATGCAGGTAGCAGTTTATCAGCTAGTTCAAACAAGCACAGTAATTAAGCAGTAATTAATCATTAATTAAGTTGTACGGATACCTGGTTTAGTGCGGGTTGTCACATTCTCCCCCCGTTAAATAAATTTCGTCCTGAAATTTAAGTCCTGCTTGTAGATGCAGAGTTCTTAGGAAATAAGTGGGGGTATTCCTCTTTCATCCGGTCCTCACGTTCCCAGGTGAATTCAGGACCATGTCTGGCATTCCAACGTACTTTGACGAGTTTGACACTGCTCCGGCGGGTCTTGTTAACTTTCCAATCCGTGACCTCGACAGGTTCTTCTACGAAGTGGAGCATGTCGTCAATATGAATCTCGTCGATAGGAATGGCAACGTCAACTTGAGTTGGACTTTTCTTTAAATTGGATACATGAAATGTATCGTGAACACCATTCAGTTCAGCAGGTAGGTCCAACTTGTATGCTACAGTTCCAATTCTTTCCAGAATTCTGAAAGGACCAATGTAGCGCGGATTTAACTTCCCACGCTTCCCAAAGCGTGCCACCCCCTTCCAGGGTGAAACTTTTAATGACACCATCTCTCCGACTTGGAAGTCCACGTGCTTCCGGTTTGGATCCGCGTAGGCCTTTTGCCTGTGGCGAGCAGCTTCGATGCGTTTAAGTATTTGCGTAATTTTGTCTGTCGTCTCTTGGACGATCTCGGGACCGGCAAGTTTCCTATCACCGGCGTCAGACCAACATAGTGGTGATCGGCACTTGCGTCCGTATAGGGCCTCAAATGGCGCGACACCAATACTGGTGTGGTAGCTGTTGTTGTATGAAAATTCGACCAAAGGTAAGTGTTTATCCCAGCTACCGCCCAAATCCATAACACATGCCCTCAGCATGTCTTCCAAAGTTTGTATCGTTCGCTCGCTCTGGCCATCAGTTTGCGGATGGAACGCAGTGCTCAGATTCAATTGTGAGCCAAAAGATTCTTGGAAGGATTGCCATATCCTTGACACAAACCTTCCGTCTCTATCAGAGATGATCGAGAGAGGTACTCCATGACGTGCTACGATCTCTCTCAAGTAAATTTCCACAAGTTTACTAGTGCTGTCTTTCTCCTTGATTGGCAGAAAGTGTGCGGATTTTGTTAGGCGGTCAATAATCACCCAAATCATATCATGGCCTCTTGGCGTTCTTGGCAGTTTTGTAATAAAATCCATGGAGATTTGTTCCCACTTCCACTTGGGAATCTCAGGTTGTTGCAGTAGCCCTGAAGGCTTCTGGTATTCCGCTTTAACCTTAGCGCACGTTAAGCATTTGCTCACGTAAACAGCAACATCGCCTTTCATCCTAGGCCACCAATAATATTCCTTGAGATCCTGGTACATCTTATCCGATCCAGGGTGGATAGAGTACCGTGACCTGTGCGCTTCGTCGAAAATAACTTCCCTTAATCCACCAAACAGAGGAACCCAATTCCTTTTCTCAAAACATAACGTTCCTTCCTCGTTCGGTACCAAGAGCTTTTCCATTCCGCGGAGATATTCCTCCTCAAGGTTTCCCTCCTTGAGAGCTTCCTTTTGTGCAGCACGAATGCGCAAGGAAAGATCGGTTCGTATGATCATTTCCAAAGCCCTGACCCTTATGGGCTTGATTCTTTCTTTACGACTTAGGGCATCGGCGACTACATTCGCCTTCCCTGGATGATATTTTATCTTGCAGTCGTAGTCGTTTAGGAACTCAACCCATCGTCTTTGCCTCATATTTAACTCCTTCTGGTTAAATATATGCTGTAGGCTTTTGTGATCGGTGAAGATTGTGCACTTCGTACCATAAAGGTAATGTCTCCAGATTTTTAGTGCAAAAACCACTGCGCCAAGTTCTAGATCATGCGTGGTATAGTTCTTTTCGTGCACCTTCAGTTGACGTGATGCGTAAGCAATGACCTTTTGGCGTTGCATCAACACACAACCCAATCCTTGACGCGATGCGTCGCAGTATACCACAAAATCGTCGGTACCTTCTGGTAGAGCTAAGATTGGCGCGTTACAAAGCTTATCCTTCAATATCTGAAACGCTTCATCCTGTTTGATTCCCCAATCAAACGTCTTATCCTTCTGCGTGAGGAGCGTCAAAGGTTGAGCGATTTTCGAGAAATCCTCGATGAACCTTCGATAGTAGCCAGCCAAACCCAAGAATTGCCGAATCTCGGTTGGCGTCCTTGGCGTTTCCCAATCCTTGATCGCCTCGATCTTTGTGGGATCAACATGAATTCCATCCCCATTAACCACATGTCCAAGAAACTGGACTTCACGTAGCCAAAATTCGCACTTGGAGAATTTGGCGTACAACTGTTCCTTCTTTAGCAGCTCCAATATGGTTCTAAGATGTTGTTCGTGTTCAGCCTTCGTCTTTGAGTAAATCAAGATGTCGTCGATGAATACAATCACGAACTTGTCCAGGTATGGCTTGCAAACCCTATTCATCAAGTCCATAAACACTGCAGGTGCGTTTGTTAAACCAAACGGCATAACAAGGAACTCGTAGTGTCCATAACGAGTTCGGAAGGCTGTTTTCGGGATACTTTCCTCCTGTATCCTTAGTTGATGGTATCCAGATCGGAGATCGATCTTAGAGTAAAAACTTGAACCTTGAAGTTGGTCGAACAGATCATCGATTCTTGGCAGTGGATACCTGTTCTTGATCGTCAGCTTGTTCAATTCTCTGTAGTCAATACACATGCGGAAACTTCCGTCCTTCTTTTTGACAAACAGGACCGGAGCTCCCCAAGGCGAGAAGCTTGGTCGGATAAAACCCTTGTCTAACAACTCTTGAAGTTGCGTTGACAATTCCTGCATCTCAGATGGCGCAAGTCTATAAGGTGCCTTAGCCACAGGCGCTGCGCCTGGAACCAAGTCGATGTGAAACTCTACTTGCCTCTGAGGTGGCAGTCCGGGTAAATCTTCCGGGAAGACTTCTGGATACTCCCTTACGACAGGGATGTCTTTGATCCTTGGCTCGGCAGCCTTCTTGTCCACGATGTGCGCCAGAAAAGCAACACATCCTTTCTGTAAACACTTCCTTGCTTTCAAGCAGCTGATAAATCTTAGCGGTGTGTCACGCTTCTCTCCGTGAACCACAATTGTCTCACCATCATCAGTTGGGATACGAACAACTTTCTCGTGACATACTATCTCAGCCTTGTTTCCGGATAACCAATCCATTCCTACCACCACGTCGAAGCTTCCCAATTGGACTGGTAGTAGATCCAAAGTAAACTCACGTTCTCCCAATTCTATCACACAACCCCTGATTACTTCGTTGGCTTCAACTAATTTCCCATTAGCTAATTCGATCGAGTAGGGAATGTCTAACCTATTAGCAGCTAACCCAAGCATATTCTTAAATTCTAACGATACGAAGCTATAATCGGCACCAGTATCAAATAAAACGGATGCATAGCGTTGATTGATAGGGAACGTACCGGTAACAACATTTGGATCTTGGCGTGCTTCCCTAGCTTCGAGTTGGAACACTCTACCACGGGCTTGGTTCAACGTTGGGCAGTTCTTCTTAAAATGCCCGATTTCCCCGCAGTTATAGCATCCGAGTCTCTGCCCGTTTCCACCCCCGATTCCAGCTGGGTTGTTGTTCTGGTTGGCATTTCCAGCCTGATTCACATTGTTGCCTCGGTTTCCGTTTCCTCCGTAGTTTCCTTGTGGGCGGTTTCCATTTCCACCACGGTTATCATTCCTATTTCCAAATCCTCCCTGGCCTCCACGGCCAGCACCAACCCAACAAGAATCCTTCAGGTGACCACGTTTCCCACATACCTCACATACCTTTTGCCCACATTGACCAGAATGGTGACGCTGGCAGGCATTACACTTGGGCTGGGTGCCCATATATCCTCTTCCTTTCCTTCCACTGCCAGTCGTACCCTGAGCTGGCGTGTTTGGTGCTCCTCTCTTACCATCGCCGCTAACACTTTGTTTGAAGTTTGAAAACTTTCTTTTGTTACTTCCTGACGACTCAACATGAGTCTCTTTCTCCTTTGCCTTAACATCACCAAACCTGTTTAGACGAATCGCCTCCTCGGTGAGAGCCACGCTCAAATCGATGGCTTCAGTGATAGTCGCTGGTTTGGAGGAGGTTACCATGCTTATTATTTGGGGAGCCAAACCCCAAATGAAGCGCTCGATTCGCTTGTATTCTGGCGTAACCATGTAAGGAACCACTTGAAATAAGTCGTGAAACCTCTGGACGTATTCTGCAATCTTTGGTCCATCCATCTTTAAGTGCCAAAATTCAGTCTCCAACCTTTGAATTTCTGCGCGTGAACAGTACTTTTTGCGCATTAGTTCTTTCAATTCGGCCCAAGTCAGGGCGTAGGCGGCAGCTTCGCCTAGTGTTTGTACTTGTAGGTTCCACCAGGATAGGGCTCCATCTAGAAACAGCCCTGAAATGTATGTGACTTGCTGATCCTCTGCACACTTGCTCATGCGTAAAACAGAATCGGTTTTCTCAGCCCAGCGGGTAAAGGCAACTGCACCACCTGTGCCATCGAAGTTAACTGGTTTGCAGTCTAAGAACTGCTTGTAGGTGCATCCTGCACGTATGTTAAAACATGTGTTTGGCATTAGCATCATCGCTAAAATCTCCAACTAGTTCATGGTAGGTCCGAATGGCGTGGTATTACCGTGAGGTGGATTGTTATTGCCTTGGTTAACACTTCCGCTTGCCCCTGGCTGAGAAGCTGCATACTGTGCTATGGCAGCAGCAATAATCTGCTGGAGTTCTGCCTCATTGGTCGGCATGTTTGGCTCGCGTCTTGGCGGCATTTTCTAAATGATGGTTTACGTTGGTCAGGCCATAGCGAAAAGTACGTATATAGTAATAGTAATAGCACGTAATATCTCATGTCATCAATACATCACATATATCAATCATCCACATCTCATACCATAACAATGCGAATAAGTAATCAAGCGAAACAGATATGATGAGAATACTGCGATTGCCATACATCAAGACCACAGAGTAAGTGTATCCGTACATCATAGTGTCATACAATCATCCATCAACTAGGGGCTACATCACCCCTGTCCAAAAATCATAACAGATCAGTGTCAAATACAACATCAAGTACATGTCAAAAGTCAAAATCATAAAGTGGTCTCCAAAATGTTGTGCAATCCAACAATCGCCGTCTTCTCATCCTCGTCTATCTAATCAGTGACTGGTGAGCTCTATGCAGATGGTGGTGGAGGAGGGGGAAAGTGAGTATAAAACAACCGGCGTAACTGGAGCCAGTCCTCCTCCTGGGCTCGCTGAGTACGAATAATAGAGGCGACCTGCTGCTCCAGTGTAAAAAGACGAGCAGCAATATCTGGAGGTAATGGTCGAAACGGCTGTAGGGGAGAGTGTGTCTGACCATGACACTGACAAGGTGACAACCGAGCTCTCTCGAGCTCATGGATACGCTGTGTGTGGGACTCATGCTGTGCGACAAAGGACATCAAGACGTCCTCAATAGTGTGTCCTCTGTGAAAAGCATGGTAGGGGTCAGTGGGTGGCATACCAGAGCCAGGTGCCCAAAGAAATGGCTCGCTAGTGGGGTCGAAAGGTGCCACGTGAAACGGTGCAACCGCGGGTGGAACGAATGACGTCTGAGGCATGAAAGGCATGGGCATCGGTACATGCCCTGATGGATGGGCTGAAGAGCCCTCTCCAGGCCCCGCTGGAGGTATATACATAGGAACCTGAAATGAAAAGTCAATATGTGGTGCAACAGGAATCGGTGGAGGAAATGGTGGAACATCCTCATCAGCCGGTATCCAACCGTGCTGTGCAGACTCATCCGGTGGATCCATATGTGCCGCGAACAGTGCATGTCCGGGCTCTAGTGGGACGGGATCAAGTAAGGGAGCAACAACAGGGTGAACGGGTGCAAGGTGCTCGAAAGGGGGGTCAACTGGTATAGCAACAATGGGTAGAGGATCAATGGGATCAACAGGGACATGATCGCCCTCAATCAACGGAATATCCATATGGTGATCATCAGCAATGGGCTCAAAAGGTACATCAGCATGCACAGGGTCATGCTCTGGTAAAGGATCAAGAGCGGCTGCCTGCTCAGGAGCGATGGCAGGCTCAAAGTCATCAAACGCCATGTCAAAATCGAAATCAGGATCAATCGGATCGAAAGGGTCAATAGGATCTGCTGGATCCTCCATCAACTCGTCCATCGGAACAAACTCTAAATCACGGTCAGGATCAAATCCCGGGGGAAACACAGGATCTGAATCCCCCTCGTCGTCATGGTCAAAAGCAAATCCGGGTATAGGAGCAACAGAAAAAGCCTGGTCGGAATCGGACCCATGGGAAAAGTGCTGCGCACTATGAGCATGTGTGGGTACAGAAGCCACAGACTCAAAGGAGTCCGGGGCTGGGGAATGAGCAGGTGACTCCGCAGCCGGAGCATCTGCGATCAGTAAGGGAGCAACGGCAGGTAGGGCCTCGCCCTGAGCATCCTCCAAAGGCTCCTCCTCAAACATATCGACGTCGTCCTCCTCGTCGTCGATGGGCAAAACAGGGTATGATGCAAGGGGTACCGGAGCAGGGATCACCGCGAGTGGTAAATCCCCGGCTGGAAGATCAACTGGGAGCTCATCAACGCCATCGGGTAAGGCGAATGGCTGAAAGTCATCATCATCCGTGCTGGTGAAGTCTGACGTATAAACCTCGTGCTCCGATGACTCAATGTCGTCTGAAACGATAGGCCTAGGGCCTGTGGTGCCTGAACCACCAGTGCCTGTAGAATCCATGTGTCTGTAACATATACACAAACATGTACAAATTGTCAATCATATAATCAAATAGTCACATAAGTCATCAAGCAAGCATTCAAACCAACACTTCCTAGTCCCACTAGCCAACACTCCTAGTCCCACTAGCCAACACTCCTAGTCCCACTAGCCAACACTCCTAGTCCCACTAGCCAATACTCCTAGTCCCACTAGCCTCCTACCTCGATCTCTCAGACCAAGCCTCAGCCTCCCAGACTGAGCCTAGAATAATGAATAAAATGTGCTCAACACTTGTTTGTAAAAAGTTGTGGATCTGGACTTAAGTGGTATGCAGTAAAATGTTTTCGTGAGAGCCCTAGTGATCATAGTCTAGACTCGAGAGAGAATCCTAGTTCGCTATGATCAGAGCTCTGATACCAAGCTGTCACACCCTGGCTTTGCGGAAGCGTGGTTAATTTTTGGTGTGACTTCTTAATACCATAGCTTAACCATAACAAGCTATATGAATTAAAAACCATGCAAGTCATCCATTAAGTTTTAAAAATCAAACACAATACCATAGTTTTAACATGCAACCATAACCTTGTTCAGTAGACATTACAACTTATAACGTAACATAAATGTGGGTTAAGGACTGCGTCTTGTCCAGGAAAGAGACACATCCCCTAAACCCTGATGACTCCATGACAAGTGCAGCGGAAAACGTTCCATACCGTGCCAGATCCGTTTAATTTCCTGAAATACATGTGAGTTGAAAAATCAACAATAATGTTGAGCGAGTTCATGTGCAAGTGAGCATGTAAACACTTGTAAGTATAAAAGTTTTCCTGGTATGAAGCAGTGTAAGAGGACTTGTGATCACCAATGGTTTGCAAGGCCATTAGCATGTTGTGAAATGCAAGTAGTAAGACACGACCTAGCCGATTTTTGCGTCGGGCACAAAGTCACTCAAGGTCCGTTCTGTTGGTCCTCATGGAGGTCCGTTCTGTTGGGCCTAGAGTTGGGCTCGCTACACCCAGATAGATCTACCGCTACTGTCCCTCGGTCCTTCTGCCTACCCATTCACATGATCTAAACCTCCTTACGTTAACCATACCATGTATAAAGTACTTGTAAACAAAGTAACATGTATTTCACCCCCGTAGTTAAGTAAACTGAAAACAGTTAGAGGAAAGGGGGACATGAACTCACAGTGAAGCGTCTCTACCAAGTATCCCTGAATCAGAAAGCTGCGCGACGACCTACAAGTGCTAATTCTATTAGACGGACGGCCGTGCCTTAGCTTTATAGTTTATGTTTTTTTTTTTTTGGGAAATAGTTAGACAACTATTTCGTGTTTACTTTTTGTATATACTTGGTAGTTAAACTCCTTCCCAAGGATGGGGGATACAATACATGTGCGTAAGTTACGTTTTATCAATCCTGAGGTAATGTAATTACCGGTGTAACTTATATATTCATGGTGAAAGCGTTCGCAAAGTTTTGGAATCATTAACGCTTGTAAATATTATTTTCACTCTAAAATAATATTTATGTAATTTCTCAAAATAATCATAAACAGTGTTGTGACAAAAATAATTTATCACGTAGCATTTTATGAAAATCCCACCTCCGAATATTTAATAAATAAAGTCGTGGCGAAATTTTATATTTCGAGAATGTGTCAAAAATAGTTCTAACACTTGTTGTGTAAATAATTCCAAGTGTTAGGTTTTTAGAAAAATTTCGCCAGAGTTCCCTCTGTAACTGGAGGTGGCCACGCTTTCAAGCGTATCATTTTCTTTTATAAATTCAATCACAATTTTCTAAACAATGTTACACTAGTCGAGTGTAAAAACAATGCATTTTTCATGACAACATAAACTTGGCGTTTCATGAAAACGCGTAGTAATTTAGCGGTGCTTTTAGTGGGTTTAGTTACCCTCCAAAAATTATGACTTTTCAAAAAGACCCGTCTTTTAACTTGGTGTGTCTTAGAAAAATCATTTGTAGATGTCGGGTCCATAAGACCATCCACTCACTTAGTTTATTTATTTTTCAAGAACTCGTTTTTGTTACCAAGTTTATGTGAAACATGGAGGTGATTCTTTTATGTAAACATTAGTCACCTCCTAACTTGTTAACATAAGTTTTTTTAATCTTATTTTAACAAGTTAAATTTTGATGTCCAACAACATCATACTAGTAAGCATCAAAATAAATAATAACCACATCAAAACAATTTTATTTTAACAAGATTTCATCTAATTTCATCTTCATACTAACTTTATGTTCAAGTTTGCATTTATGGTCTTCTAGTGTTCTTTTACTTATATCACAACATAGTTATTAACCACAAAAAAAATATAAATTAAAAGATGATCCAAGAGGCTTACAACTAGCTCGAGGCTAGGGAAGAAACACGAGAGAAAAGTGAGTGGTTAAAGACAAACGAGGGAGGTCCTTAGCAATCCGAATGCTCCACACCTCCTAAAATGGCTCCTTGCACTTTGAGATAACCTTGGATGGAATGAATGGAAAAAGAAAAGGTGGTGGCGTGTGGAGGGTTGTTCGGCAGAAGCTTGTTTTGTATGGATGAAGTTTTGGGATGTGTTGAAAGTGGTGAGGATAGTGGAGGTTATTATAATACTTAAACCCTTTATCCAAAGGTCCTTATGCTTACTTAAGTACATACATATTTCACTTCATGATCTTACAAGTTCCAAGATAAGTTTGAAATTGTCTTGTTGTGGGCCATGCTTGAGCCGAAAGATTCAGCCATGGGGGTGGTCAAGTGCAAGATTTATGGTATATGGGTAAATAATGAGGGGGGCTAATTGTAATTGTGGGTACCAACACAACTTTCTCCTAATTCGAAAGTCAACTTGCATGGGAATTTGGAAGATTTTAAGGAATCTTTTGGGAGCCGTAGGTTGAGAAAAGGTTAATCGAAAATCACACATGCAGTTACATGATGGTGTACTTTCAAGCATTTAGTTAGTGAAATTAGTTGCAAGATATTTAGTTGGAGACTTAACCATTATTGGTGAGTGGAGGAGGGTCATGCTCATGAATCGTGAGTCAACTTATGGGAGGGGGCAAATTGATAATTAGATGGTAATAGTTAGTGTTTGTGATTAGAATTTAACTAGTTAGTTAAATACAAGTTAGTTAAAAATTATGTTTAGTTATTTGTGTGTAGTGAAATATAACGGGTGTTAGGGTATTCGGGGACCCTAACTGGCTCAGAAAAAGAAAAACAATGTTAACGACAATATTTTTATGTCCCGGGTTAAGTCCGGTTGTACGGTTGGATATTACTCCGTTAAAGTGCTAAATAAGTATTTAAAGTGTCGTTAATATTTCTTTTAGTGACACAATTTATTCTGACACTTTGGAAAGTGTCTAGTGTTATTTTTCTCATGTTTTGGCACTTTATTAGTTAGCTAAAAGCTGAATTATTTTGTAAAGTGCTGAGTTTTGTACTTAGAGTACGTTTTAGGCACATCCAGTCATAGTGACTTCTTCCTAGAGACGCAGTTCCACAACCCTTGTATCCCTACACACACTACCAGTGTAGCCAAAATATATGAGGCTCTTAACAGGCCTTAGAGGCAGTGTCTGCCTGATGCTGGTTATATCAGCATGTTTATTGTGTATCCGTTTAGTGCTACTGTGCTTTTTGTGCATCATGTTTGTCACTAGGGTTCAGCATGTAAATAATGTAGTGACAGCAAATAAAGTACGATGCAAGTAAGTGCATGTATCAGTATGCAGGTAGCAGTTTATCAGCTAGTTCAAACAAGCACAGTAATTAAGCAGTAATTAATCATTAATTAAGTTGTACGGATACCTGGTTTAGTGCGGGTTGTCACATGATTTAAGTAACGAGGCGTATGTAATACGATACAAGAATGGTGGATACGCCGCTGGTACTTCCTATATATAAGTCCTTGTATGGTATTATATATCGTAGCGTTATTGGAATTATTTCAATTTAGACATATAACATTTTATACAAATAACATACTTTTCGCAAGACATTGATTTACAAAACAACTTATCTTATACAAACTCATTTTACATGGTTATTCATTTAACCATACATTATTCTCTTATTTATACATATCATCTGATCTTCTCGTTTTTCAAATGATTTACAAGACAAAGCAAATTACAAGGTTCATGACTAAACATTTTCTCAAACATAAGTCATGAATTCTGTTTTCACAAAACCTATGTATCTCACAGGCATTTTTATGCTGACGTACCTATTTTCACATGTGTTTTCAGGAGATGATGCATAGGACTTATCAAGACATACTTAGGCGGACCTGTGCCTTAGTGACTTAAAACGAGACAAGAACTAGTTAATTTATGTTATGTACTCTTTGGTTCTTGTTTAAAACAATGTAATCTCTCATGTTTGATTAATAAACCAATATTTCAATTTCCATGTGTTATGAAACAATGATTCTGTTGCAACACTCCTCGATGTTTCCGCCACGTTTGTATGTTCTACGTGGTCGGGGTGTGACAACAACATCATATTAACATCACTTCATCACTAGACTAGTTTATGTTCAAGACTTGTTTAAGGTTCTTTAGAGTTTCTTATCATTTTGATCACTACACATCTTTAATCACCTAAACAAGATGTAAGAAGCAAAGATCTAAGTTCTTACCACTAGTTCAAGACTAGGGAAGTTCAAGAGTAGAAAAGTGGTGGATAAAAGGAGATGAGAGTGGTCCTTCAACTTCCGAACACACCGAGCTTCGTTGTTTGCCTTCTAACACCTATGGATGCTTGTGGAATGTATGAGAAATGAGTTGAAGGTGGTGGTATGGTGATGGTGGTTGGCTTCCGAAACAAAGGAAGGGAAGAGAGAGATGTGTCACACCCCGACCACGTAGAACATACAAAACGTGGCGGAAACATCGGGGAGTGTTGTAACAGAATTAATTGTCTCAAATCCATGGCAATTGAAGTTTCGTTTTATTAATCAAAAGTGTTACCATGTCTTAACAAACAAAGAAGTACAACATAATTAACTCGTCTTGTCTCGTTTTAAATCACTAAGGCACAGGTCCTCCTAAGTATGTCTTGATAAGTCCTATGCATCATCTCCTGAAAACACATGTGAAAATAGGTACGTCAGCATAAAAATGCCTGTGAGATACATAGGTTTTGTGAAAATAGGATTCATGACTTATGTTTGTGAAAATGTTTAGTCATGAACCTTGTAATTTGCTTTGTCTTGTAAATCATTTGAAAAACGATAAGATCAGATGATATGTATAAATAAGTGAATAATGTATGGTTAAATGAATAACCATATAAAAATGAGTTTGTATAAGATAAGTTGTTTATAAATCAATGTTTTGTGAAAAGTATGTTATTTGTATAAAATGTTCTATGTCTCAACTGAAATGATTCAAATAACGCTACGATATGTAATACCATACAAACACTTATATATAGGAAGTACCAGCGGCGTATCCACCATGCTTGTATCATATTACACACGCCTCGTTACTTAATCACTTAATCAAACCAAACCACCAAGATGTAATGTTTAACAATTTTAGAAATGTTTATGTATTGTAAGTAATGTAAGGTTAAACGAATAACCTTATAGTAGCATATCAAAAGTATACTTTGGATTTGTAAGTAACGTATTAAACTATGTTTTGGTTTCATAAGTAACATATCAAAATATGCTTTGGATGTGATAAATAACATATTAAACTATGTTTTGGTTTTGTAAATAACATATCAAAATATGCTTTGGATGTGATAAATAACATATTAAACTATGTTTTGGTTTTGTAAATAACATATCAAAATATGCTTTGGATGATGATAAATATATGTTGGTTTGTACAATACCACACATGAGAGTATATCAAACTATACTTTAATAGTGTGATTTAAGAATTCATTCAGACCTGGTGCATCAAAATACACCTTTGAGACTATAGAAATACCACAAAGGCAATCCCTATTTGGATGGAGCAACAAATTGGTTTCAGACATTCCATGACAACAGGAATGGGGTGTCAAATCCTATAGCGCTATATCATACTAACAATCGGTCTGGAGAACATAAAATAAGTACAATTCAACATTTTATTTTATGTTCATTGAGAAATCAGTATTTAAATCATAGATAGTCATTTAGTTTGTCAAAATATAAGTAATAACATGTATAAATAAATGTCAAAATGTAAGCATGTGATGAAATCAGCTGTACTAAGTAATGCACACAATGGGCACACCTAGCATAAGATGTAATGAAATCATGTACTATAATGTACTAACAAACATAGCCGGTATATGATGTGAAAACAGGAAAGCATGAAAGTAACAAGTAGGCACATGTGTTCCACCCCAAAACAGTTTGGAAAACAGTAAAAGAGGGGTCTATGTACTCACTTGAGATTGCTCAGAAGTCCTTGAGTAACAACCAAACAATGCTAGAGATCGCGGATATCAAACGGCACCTAATATAGGTAACTATGTTAATTAACCGGACCTAGATCGGAAGATCGGGTAGTATTAGGGTTTGTAAACCAACGAGTGTAGAGACTCGTGTTATTTGGTTTAACAAAGCCTACATACTAAATGAAACTTAACCTAAGTGATTTCGACCCATTACGACCCGTTTAGGTAGCTTATGCTACTTTAACGCGTCGTTCGCGTGAAACGCGTTCGGACCGCCTAACTAGCCCTATGACAAGTGTTATATGCCTATACGTGTTACATAATCAGTTATGTGACAAAGGTTTAGGTTACATATGCTTAATTACCAATTATACATGAAAAGGGTATTCTGGTAATTTACCTAAGGCATATAAACTACCTATCATACAACTACTTAAACGATGTGACCATAGGGTATAACCTCGGAAGGTTATTCCCTACCTACTATGGTCACCTAATGTGTTTGGTCGGATCCTAATGATCGACCAAATGGGTCGGGTTCGAAGGTATAGGCGATTTATTAGATCGCCTACCCTACGACCCTAGACAACGTGGTAATCAGTGGGCATAGTCCCAAGGGACTATGACCAACGTGATTACACTCACGTTGCGAAGTTCAAACGAACTTCGCATTGACCATTACTGGTCAACACTGAAAGTCAAACAAAGTTTGACTTTCGGACTCGAAAAGCAATAAAATAAGGAAAAGAACGAAAGAATACTTACCCAGGGTCCCCGAATGCTAATCCCGATCTAAGAACTCAGGTATGAAACAATGGTTTCAACTTAGAGCTCTCAAATCAGAATTCTTGTGGGTTTAGAAGCAATGGGGGGTGGGGTATTTATAGTATTCGGTCCACCGTTAAGATCGTTTCATGTAAACCGTGCTTTAATCGCAACCGTACATGTGTCGGGACCTTATGGTGACTAAAATTCCATCCTTATCACATGACTAGACAATTGGGAACATGTGGGTGTGGTTAATCAGCTGCAAACAGGCTGATAAGAAACACTGCATCTGGTCTGTGCATGGCTAGCGCACCGCTACACTAAAAGTGTAGCGCACCGCTAGCCATAGTTTGGCAGAATTACACTTTTAGTCCCTGTCATGCATTCAGCCCATTTTCGACACGTTTAAGGCCCGTTAACCCCATTTCAAAGCTCTAAAATGAAGTTAAAGTATAGGGAACTTAAAATATGTTCAAAAATATGTCGGATGTCGGTTCGTTTGGTCGTACGAACGCGATGTTCGCTTAATTACGACGGAATGCGCATAAGCGCGAAAAACGAACCAAATGACGCGACGAATGGATTTTTCTTATGGCGAACACTAAAATAAAATATTTTAGTGCTTACATAAATTTTTGGATGTCCGGATGTATTCAGAACGTAAGTTACGCGTAAAAATGCAAACTTGTGCACTTTTTGACGCTTTTAGTCCCTGAATGACACAAAAGTTTATTTTAACACACCGAACCCCTCAAAGCCTATTTCTAAGCTATGTAAAGGATATTTAAGGTGTGTTTAACTTATGGCCATGTTCCGGAATGTCTTTTACAGTTCAAATTGGCATACTTTCGCAGTTTGTCAAATTTAGTCCCTGTAAGCGAATAAACTTTGATTTCACCATACCAAACCTTCCAAAACTTATATCTAAGTTATGTAAAGGTTATTTAAGGTATGTTAAGCCTATTTCACTATTCCGGAGTGTTCGTTGGATTTAAACTGGTTATATTTACGCATCAGTGCGTGTATAACCTTCCAGAAAGCGATTTAGAGCTTGAAATCGAACAAGAGTTGATATGTGCAAAAGCTACACATATTTATACAAGTCCAAAGTATGAAATACAATATTTCATTGGTTTGGCATTTGTTTGATGGTTGAAGTGACACAGGTGTTACAGTCTCCCCTAGTTTAGGAAATTTCGTCCCGAAATTTAATTTTAGAGGAAACTTGTGAAGACAGCTGTGACGATTTCGCCTTCTAATAGATCCATTGAACCCTTAAGTAAAAACTTTGGGCCATTTTAGAACTCTTAGCGAATTTGTTAACCCTCAAAGTGAATTCCTTGTAGCAGTAAAACATGGAATTTTTTGAACTACGGACAGAAGAACGTTTCTTATGAAGACTTATCATAGGAAACTTGTGTATGCTTGAAATCAGAATTGGGGAGTGTAAGATAAAATGACATCGGTCAAGGTCCAAGACTTCTCCCGTATCATTATTCTTGTCACTATGGGTCTTAACACATGACAAAATTCCCTGTGGTTTCTGTGCACTGACTTCCATAATTATGTAGGCCTCCATAATTACGTAATCCCTTGCACAGTCCGCACAGTTCATTTCATAATGTGTAGTGGAAAATCAATTGAATAAGCATGAAGCGACCTGTCTAGACCACCAAAGGATCTTTTCAACTAGATCAGCGAACGATCTTTTTAACTAGATCAACGCATGATCTTCTTAACTAGACCGTCGTACGATCTTCTTGGATAGATCACTTAAGGGATCTTTTTAACTATATCATCACATGATATTTCTAATCAGATTTTCAAAATCAATCTGTTTAACCAGACCACCCAAGGGGTCCAATTATAAAATAGTACTTTAAAATCCATGGGATTTGACTACAACGTAGAAGTCCATTAAGGATTTAAGATAGTAACTTTGGATATCCTATTATGAATCCCTCATATAAGATATGAAAGATTTTACGAGGATTTGGATGGATCACATACAACCACAAACACATGTAAGAAAACACATAAGCACAAAATTAGTTAACTTGATTCTTTAATTCGTTCTCTTTAGGTATAGATAATTAAAGCACACTAGAAATCCAATCCATGAATTTTACTCGGTACTTTAATCATTTTTAAGGATCCATCTATAAAGATAGAAGGATTCTCAATAAAAAGTTTGGCTTTGTTTCTTAAAAGAAACGAGTGTTTAAGGTTCTTGGAGAGATCACAAGTGATCATAAGATAACTGAACCATACGAATAGTTTGTCTTTGGGTTGACATCATAAGATTGTATCCAACGTTCACACAATCGTATCAATCTTGCAAAAATAAAAATGACGAATTTTTATTTATATAACAACTGACTTGTCTTTGAACATCACAAAATAACAACCAAGGAAATAACAAAACACTAATTGTTCACTGCTGCATCATTGTTCATGTTTGCCTCATTGATGTTAAACACTCGTCCACGCGCTGGAGGTATGTTAACAAGTCTTGGGCAATTGTTCCTGTAATGGGTAAGGTCACCACAATTATAACATGACCCCGGAGGGAACCGTGCTTGAACAGCAGCAGGGTTTGCAGCAGCTTGATTCGCATAACGACACACATTGATCAAATGTCCCAACCGCCCACAGTGGGTACATTTGTGACACTGCTCTTGCTCTTGATGATGACGGTTGCACTTGTTGCACAAAGGTGCAGTACCAACATAGTTTTGCCTTTTGCGAGGTTGTGCTGGTTGGTTTGGTGCAACCTGTTTGTCTTGAGCAGTTACAGCGCAGTTCTGAGAGGCTTTGCGCTTCTTCTTCTTGGATACCTCAACATATTCTTCCTTTGGTTCCACTTGAGCAGTCTTGTCAGATGGTCTTGGGTCGCCTTTTCGAAAAAGCTTTTTCTTTCTGATGTGGGATTCAGTTAGAGTAGCAGACAATTCAATGGCTTGTCTGACAGTAGTAGGGTTGCTGCCAGTAACAATATCCTGAACTAGGTCAGGAAGACCATCAGTATATTTCTCGATCGCCTTATCCACAGGAGTAACCATTGCAGGGCACAAAAGGCTCAATTCTTCAAAACGGTCAGTATAGGCTCGATGCTCGCCACTGTCTTGCTTCAAATCATCAAACTCCCTCTCCAAAGCTCGCAGTTCATGACGAGGGCAAAACTCCTTCATCATAAGAGCCCTAAGCTCAGCCCAAGTCTGTGCTAATGCAACCTCAGCACCGCGGTCTCTCATCACCCCGTTCCACCATGTGAGAGCCCTCTTCTGAAACACACTTGAAGAAAACTCGACCTTGTGATTTTCAGGACACTGAACGTGACGGAAGGTATTCTCAATGCTCTCGAACCACTGAAGGAGCCCAGTTGCTCCCTCAGAACCACTAAACTTGAGTGGTTTAGCCGAGTTGAAACTCTTGAAATTGCATGGAGCATTGTTGTTGTTGATGGCTTGCATCATTTGAGCATAAAGGTTTGGGAAGGCAACAGCCATTTGCTGCGCGATGATTTCCGCTAGTTCGGCATTTTCCATCTGATTGTCGCGTCGAGGAGGCATTCTAAAAGAGGAAACATGAAAGGAAACGAGTGAGAGAATTAGACGAAAAGAATGAGATGAAACAAATCTGATGAAAGCAAGGATAGTGGTCATTTATTCGCATTACAAAGCAAACAAACTACACACAGTGACTAATCAAAGTAAATGGGTCAAAAATAATGTATCGCGAAGACATGCTCACCTATAAGTGAACACTCATCCCAAGAATTCCCAGGTAAGCACAACTGGTCTCGCGTCTGATGAGATATATACGAAGTGCTTGCCTAGACAGAAAACCCAGAATACAGGCATTCACCCTTCCAGTTTGCACGTGTTCACATTATTTAAAACTCAAAACCTTGACGAGATTTTTGAAAATTCATAGGGGTTCAAAACCATATAACAGAAGGTTCAAAACCTAGCAATCAATCATCCTAGAACAGATGATTAGTTTTCAAAGCGGTTTTGAAATTTGTGTTCTTGTTGTGGTCGTCGCCTAAGGATAGGTGACGGTATTGTTTTATGACTAAACGCAAGTAAACTCGCGTTAGGGTCCTAAGAAAGTTATAGACTAGGTCAAAGCATTACTAATAACCTAATTCCCTATAACCATTGGCTCTGATACCAACTTTTCTGTCACACACCGACCACGTAGAACATACAAAACGTGGCGGAAACATCGGGGAGTGTTGTAACAGAATTAATTGTCTCAAATCCATGGCAATTGAAGTTTCGTTTTATTAATCAAAAGTGTTACCATGTCTTAACAAACAAAGAAGTACAACATAATTAACTCGTCTTGTCTCGTTTTAAATCACTAAGGCACAGGTCCTCCTAAGTATGTCTTGATAAGTCCTATGCATCATCTCCTGAAAACACATGTGAAAATAGGTACGTCAGCATAAAAATGCCTGTGAGATACATAGGTTTTGTGAAAATAGGATTCATGACTTATGTTTGTGAAAATGTTTAGTCATGAACCTTGTAATTTGCTTTGTCTTGTAAATCATTTGAAAAATGATAAGATCAGATGATATGTATAAATAAGTGAATAATGTATGGTTAAATGAATAACCATATAAAAATGAGTTTGTATAAGATAAGTTGTTTATAAATCAATGTTTTGTGAAAAGTATGTTATTTGTATAAAATGTTCTATGTCTCAACTGAAATGATTCAAATAACGCTACGATATGTAATACCATACAAACACTTATATATAGGAAGTACCAGCGGCGTATCCACCATGCTTGTATCATATTACACACGCCTCGTTACTTAATCACTTAATCAAACCAAACCACCAAGATGTAATGTTTAACAATTTTAGAAATGTTTATGTATTGTAAGTAATGTAAGGTTAAACGAATAACCTTATAGTAGCATATCAAAAGTATACTTTGGATTTGTAAGTAACGTATTAAACTATGTTTTGGTTTCATAAGTAACATATCAAAATATGCTTTGGATGTGATAAATAACATATTAAACTATGTTTTGGTTTTGTAAATAACATATCAAAATATGCTTTGGATGTGATAAATAACATATTAAACTATGTTTTGGTTTTGTAAATAACATATCAAAATATGCTTTGGATGATGATAAATATATGTTGGTTTGTACAATACCACACATGAGAGTATATCAAACTATACTTTAATAGTGTGATTTAAGAATTCATTCAGACCTGGTGCATCAAAATACACCTTTGAGACTATAGAAATACCACAAAGGCAATCCCTATTTGGATGGAGCAACAAATTGGTTTCAGACATTCCATGACAACAGGAATGGGGTGTCAAATCCTATAGCGCTATATCATACTAACAATCGGTCTGGAGAACATAAAATAAGTACAATTCAACATTTTATTTTATGTTCATTGAGAAATCAGTATTTAAATCATAGATAGTCATTTAGTTTGTCAAAATATAAGTAATAACATGTATAAATAAATGTCAAAATGTAAGCATGTGATGAAATCAGCTGTACTAAGTAATGCACACAATGGGCACACCTAGCATAAGATGTAATGAAATCATGTACTATAATGTACTAACAAACATAGCCGGTATATGATGTGAAAACAGGAAAGCATGAAAGTAACAAGTAGGCACATGTGTTCCACCCCAAAACAGTTTGGAAAACAGTAAAAGAGGGGTCTATGTACTCACTTGAGATTGCTCAGAAGTCCTTGAGTAACAACCAAACAATGCTAGAGATCGCGGATATCAAACGGCACCTAATATAGGTAACTATGTTAATTAACCGGACCTAGATCGGAAGATCGGGTAGTATTAGGGTTTGTAAACCAACGAGTGTAGAGACTCGTGTTATTTGGTTTAACAAAGCCTACATACTAAATGAAACTTAACCTAAGTGATTTCGACCCATTACGACCCGTTTAGGTAGCTTATGCTACTTTAACGCGTCGTTCGCGTGAAACGCGTTCGGACCGCCTAACTAGCCCTATGACAAGTGTTATATGCCTATACGTGTTACATAATCAGTTATGTGACAAAGGTTTAGGTTACATATGCTTAATTACCAATTATACATGAAAAGGGTATTCTGGTAATTTACCTAAGGCATATAAACTACCTATCATACAACTACTTAAACGATGTGACCATAGGGTATAACCTCGGAAGGTTATTCCCTACCTACTATGGTCACCTAATGTGTTTGGTCGGATCCTAATGATCGACCAAATGGGTCGGGTTCGAAGGTATAGGCGATTTATTAGATCGCCTACCCTACGACCCTAGACAACGTGGTAATCAGTGGGCATAGTCCCAAGGGACTATGACCAACGTGATTACACTCACGTTGCGAAGTTCAAACGAACTTCGCATTGACCATTACTGGTCAACACTGAAAGTCAAACAAAGTTTGACTTTCGGACTCGAAAAGCAATAAAATAAGGAAAAGAACGAAAGAATACTTACCCAGGGTCCCCGAATGCTAATCCCGATCTAAGAACTCAGGTATGAAACAATGGTTTCAACTTAGAGCTCTCAAATCAGAATTCTTGTGGGTTTAGAAGCAATGGGGGGTGGGGTATTTATAGTATTCGGTCCACCGTTAAGATCGTTTCATGTAAACCGTGCTTTAATCGCAACCGTACATGTGTCGGGACCTTATGGTGACTAAAATTCCATCCTTATCACATGACTAGACAATTGGGAACATGTGGGTGTGGTTAATCAGCTGCAAACAGGCTGATAAGAAACACTGCATCTGGTCTGTGCATGGCTAGCGCACCGCTACACTAAAAGTGTAGCGCACCGCTAGCCATAGTTTGGCAGAATTACACTTTTAGTCCCTGTCATGCATTCAGCCCATTTTCGACACGTTTAAGGCCCGTTAACCCCATTTCAAAGCTCTAAAATGAAGTTAAAGTATAGGGAACTTAAAATATGTTCAAAAATATGTCGGATGTCGGTTCGTTTGGTCGTACGAACGCGATGTTCGCTTAATTACGACGGAATGCGCATAAGCGCGAAAAACGAACCAAATGACGCGACGAATGGATTTTTCTTATGGCGAACACTAAAATAAAATATTTTAGTGCTTACATAAATTTTTGGATGTCCGGATGTATTCAGAACGTAAGTTACGCGTAAAAATGCAAACTTGTGCACTTTTTGACGCTTTTAGTCCCTGAATGACACAAAAGTTTATTTTAACACACCGAACCCCTCAAAGCCTATTTCTAAGCTATGTAAAGGATATTTAAGGTGTGTTTAACTTATGGCCATGTTCCGGAATGTCTTTTACAGTTCAAATTGGCATACTTTCGCAGTTTGTCAAATTTAGTCCCTGTAAGCAAATAAACTTTGATTTCACCATACCAAACCTTCCAAAACTTATATCTAAGTTATGTAAAGGTTATTTAAGGTATGTTAAGCCTATTTCACTATTCCGGAGTGTTCGTTGGATTTAAACTGGTTATATTTACGCATCAGTGCGTGTATAACCTTCCAGAAAGCGATTTAGAGCTTGAAATCGAACAAGAGTTGATATGTGCAAAAGCTACACATATTTATACAAGTCCAAAGTATGAAATACAATATTTCATTGGTTTGGCATTTGTTTGATGGTTGAAGTGACACAGGTGTTACAAG
This sequence comes from Helianthus tuberosus, assembly GCA_030545235.1. Classification (NCBI taxonomy): domain Eukaryota; kingdom Viridiplantae; phylum Streptophyta; class Magnoliopsida; order Asterales; family Asteraceae; genus Helianthus; species Helianthus tuberosus. Next base: position 126,782,326 of record CM060405.1, read on the forward strand.
ATGGATGGTGTTGTTGATTGTAGATGATGATAATGGTGGTTAAGTAATGGTTTAAATAGAGATCTTTCAACAAGCTTTTGTCCACTAGGTCTAATGTCACCATAAGTACATGCATATCAAATAAACAAATCAAATTAATCATGGGTGTGTCTCCATCATTGTAACCGATTTTGAGGGGGGGGGGTATAGGGTTGGGTTTCAATGGGTGGTTACTAGTTTAGTTAGATTTCAAATGGTATAGTTAGTGTGTTATGGTGGGTTATATAATATATTGTGTGTTAGGGTGTTCGGGGACTCTAACTAGCTCAGAAAAATAGGAACAATGCTTCTAGCATTATTTTAGTGTTCCGGGTAAAGTCCGATTGTTCGGTTCGGTGTTGTTCCGTTAAAGTGCTTAATTAATCCGTAAAGCGTCCTATATATATTTTTGTAACATTTTTAATTCTCAACACTTAGAAAAGCATACCGGACTATTTAGTAACTTTTCCGTACACTCCTAGTGTGTTAACAAGCACATGTAAGTATAACACAATAATCAGAAAGCAGTTAAGTGATCCAGCACAGTCATCAAGCACTTTAATTATCATAAAAAAATTGTACGGATACATGGAATTATGAGGGTTGTCACATTGGTATCGATCGATTAACGAAGTCAGCTCATTTTATTGCGATTCGCGAGGATCTATCTGCTGATAAACTTGCAAAGATTTATGTTGATGAGATTGTATCACGACATGGTGTTCCCTTAGATATCATTTCCGATCGTGATGCTCGATTTTCATCTCATTTCTGGAAGACCATGCAATCTGCTATGGGAACCCAACTAAATCTAAGCACTGCTTATCATCCCCAAACAGATGGACAATCTGAGAGAACGATTCAAACTTTGGAGGATATGCTTAGAGCATGTGTGATAGACTTTGGTGGTAATTGGGATTCTCATCTGCCATTGATTGAGTTCTCTTACAACAATAGTTATCATGCTAGCATTAAAATGGCACCATTCGAAACTCTCTACGGTCGAAAATGTCGTTCACCTGTTTGTTGGAACGAGACCGGTGAAGCTCAGCTTACTGGACCGGAGCTTGTTCTGGAAACAACAGACAAAATCAAGAAAATTCACGATAATCTTGTGACAGCTAGATGCCGTCAAAAGAGTTATGCGGATTTACGACGCAAGCCCTTAGAATTTCAAGTCGGAGACCATGTCCTACTCAAGGTGTCACCTTGGAAGGGAGTGGTGAGATTTGGAAAGAAAGGAAAACTTGCACCACGATATGTTGGACCATTTAAGATTGTTGAAAGAGTTGGAAAGGTTGCCTATCGACTAGAGCTACCTCCAGAGCTTGGAAATATTCATCCGACTTTTCACGTGTCCAATTTGCGAAAGTGTATAGCTGACGCGGATCTTCACATTCCGCTCGATGAAATCCAAATCGATAAAACGATGCACTTTGTCGAGAAACCTATGGAGATAGTGGACCGTACATACAAACAGTTGAAGAACAAACGAATTCATTTGGTCAAGATTCGCTGGGAATCCAAACATGGCCCAGAGTTTACTTGGGAATGTGAGGACCAAATGAAGGCGAAATATCTGCAATTGTTCTCACAAGTTTCCTCTAGTTAAAATTTCGGGACGAAATTTCCTAAAGTAGGGGAGACTGTGACAACTGTGCTCTGTAATCGATGAACAAAGCAAAAAAATGTTATTTATTAATAAAACAATGTGTTTTGGTTTTACTATATGTGTATTTGTGTTTGATGATTTTACGATTCGATTCGATTCTGATTTCAAGCTTTAAATCACTTTCTGGAAAGTTATACGCAAACTGGTTCGTTAACACAGTCAGTTTAACATGACAAACACTCCGGAATAGTTATATAGGCTTAACATACCTTAAATAACCTTCATATAACTTAGAAATAAGTTTTAGATGGTTTGGTGTGTTGGAAACAAGTCTATTCGATCGCAGGGACTATTTGTGTCAAACTGCGAAACTATACCGATTCGTAGGATATCGAAGAGTCCGAAACTTTATCATAATCTAAACATACCATAAATAACCTACACATAGCTTAGAAATAAGCTTTGAGGGGTTCGGTGTGCGAAAGTATGCTTATTTGATCTTACAGGGACTAAAAGTGTCAAAAACGATGTAAGTTTGCATTTTCGCGCATATCTTACGTTTGACCACATCTGGACATCCAAAATTTTTGTACACACTAAAATATTTTTATTTTAATGATCGGCAAGCAAAAATTCCATTCGTCGCTTAATTTGGATCGTTTTTGCGTTCGTTACGACTTTCGTCGTAATTAACCGAACAACGCAACCGTACGGCCAAACGAACCGACACCCGAGATGTTTTCAAGCATATTTCATGTTCACTATGTTTTAACATCATTGTGGAGCTTGAAAATGGGTTTGACGGGTGTTAGAAGTGTCGATACGCAACGAAACAAGGTGCAGGGGCTAAACTGTCAAACTTTAAAAGTTGCTGGTCGGCAGGTGGCTTACGGACCGTATGCCCCATATCCTTACGGTCCGTAAGGTAGGCCCAGCGACCAGAAACTTGTTTTCAGCAACTGTTTGATAGTTTAGGGGCTGTTAATGCAAATTCTTTGTGAGGTAGCCAAGTTATCTCTTCCCCAAGGCTTTGAATCTGCTCCTAACAATTTTATGGCCATGATCTTTGCTTGGAGGCTACACAAAACACTTGTCATGATCCTATGATCTTGCAACAAGTATAAATAGCCAAGCTCTTTCATTCATTCTTTGTTCATTCTTGTCTTCTCTTCTCTACATCTGATTTGGGAGCTCTCCCAAGTGTTTGGAGCTTTCTAATCTTATAATTCTTGTAGAAAAGATAGCTAGGACCTATTGTAAGTATTCTTTCATGCTTATTCTTTATGTTTAAGCAGAAAGTCAAACAGTTTGGCCAACAGTTTGACTTTCGGTTTTGACCATCAATTGGTCAAGTCAAAGTTTAATTGAACTATGCAACGTGATTGTAATCACGATGGTTATAATCCTTCACGATTATACCTACTGATTACCCCGTTAACTATGCGTAGTGACGAGTCAAAGTTTCGGTCAAAATGCGTTTTAGCACGCATTTTGCAACGGAACTATTTTCGGGTATCAAAACCCATTGTTTTGATACCAAATCAGTTTTCTAAGTAGGTTAAACATGTTTTGACATGTTTAACTCGTCACTATTAGTTTAGTGCTTGTTTAAGGTCGTAAGTTAAGCGGTCTAAACAACCGCTTAGACTTTCGAACCCGACCCGTTTGGTCGATCATTAGGGTCCGACTAAGCTCGATTAGTGATCATAGTTTCATAGGGAATAACCACTGAGGTTATACCTTATGATCACATAGGATTGGTTAGTTATTTGTTAAGTAGCTTGTATGCCCATGGGAAATGACCAAAACGCCCTTTTGAAGCATAAATCCGTATTTTACATATGTGAACATGTTTTTGACATATAATCTGATTTAGTAACATGTTTAGGTATTATGGGGCATATAAGACTTGACATAGCACATAGCTAACCAGGTCGAAAACACTTAGGCTAAGTTCCGATTTAGGATGTAGGCTTTGTTAAACCATATCACATGGGTTCCACACTCATTTGGTTTACAAGACCTCATTCTATCAGATCCTCCGATTTAGGTGTCGATTTATTTACTAGTGATCCGATTACTAGGTACTACTTGAATTTCCTTGGTTTGTCTGAGCTTCGCTAAGTTCTTTAGATCAAGGATACCCTTCTATTCAATGTGAGTACATAGATCCCCTCTTTTTACATGTTTTTGTGGTAACTATGTGAGTACATAGTTCCCCTATTTTACTATTTTCAATTGTTTTGGGGTGATTCATATGTATTAAAACGATTTCGATATGTTAACGATGTTTTTCAAAAACGATTAAGATGGTTTATATTAAACTAATAACGATTTCGATAATGTGAACGAAACTTGTTGGTTGTAACTACATAACGAATGCCATTCATTAGCATTGATCAAGCCGACCAGTATTAGGTTATGGTACATAGGATCTGACAAATCCCATTATCAGACTACACCCATGGTTATGTGTGGGGGGTTATGTAGGTAACGACCGAATCTGATGATTGTTAACTTACCCTTTGGTGGTTTGTTAATACGAGAAACGAGGTAGTCGAGTCACGAAGGTTTGAATGTTATTAGCGAGATGACCAAAAGTAGTTTCACAATTAAAACAAATACGACTTTGGGACGAGTTAAAACAATTTGGAACGACTTAAACGAGATAAAACGATTTGAACGAATGATTGGTTTTGGGTAGTGATTAGATAATGGGACGGGTGTAGTATGATAGAAGCATGGTAGATACGCCGCTGGTACATCTTATATATAAGTGCTTCTATCATATTACATTGCATGTCATTATTTAGTTCACTTAGGAAACGATTTGAAACGGTGTCACACAACGAGGTTTTCGAAATGATATAAACCATACGAGTTTTATTAACGAGTTTTGACGAGATGTTTTACGAATTGGTTTACTAAAGCAAATGTTTTGGGGTTAAGAATCATGGCTACGAGATTTTATAAACTATAACCAATTTGATTTAGGTTGGTTAATCATGTTGCAATATTATATACTTTTCAAAACAAGGTTTTCGAGGTATTGCAATATATTTATACAAGCCATGATTCCGATACTCTTACAAAACCTATGTGCTCGCCAGCATTTCTTTGCTGACTATGTTTTTACATATGTTTCAGGTGATAATGCTTGATGTTGATTGCTAGGAAGCAAGTTCACTTAGGATCCGGACGTGGCTTTAGTGATTTAAAAACGATAATAGACGATGTTCAATTGTTTGTTTGGTTTAAGACAATGTAAATTACTTGTTGAATCAATAAAACGAAACTTTTAATTTCCATGGTTGTTGAAACGATGATTCTGTTACAACACTCTCCGACGTTTCCGCCATGGTTTTGTTGTTTTATCGTGGTCGGGGTGTGACAAAATATTATCCGGGCGGTCACCAACGTTCGTTTCACAGTTTTGTCGCAAATAGTTCTAAAGTTCGAATAAACATGTTTTTGCCATACCGAATCCTTCGAAACTAATTTCTAAGTTATGTAAAGGGTATTTAGGGTATGTTTGGCTTATGTCACAGTTCCGGAGTGTACGTCGCGTTAAACTGATTATGTTTACGTAACGGTTTATGATTTCACTTCCAGAACAGGTTTGAGAGTTCGGAATTGAACAATGATTGAAAACGTACTAATGTCACAAATAATTTAACAAATATTGAAATTAAAACACCATATATCATTAAATACAAAGTTGTTCGGAACAGTTACAAGGATTAAAATTACACAGATGTCACACTAAGTTGGCAAATGCCAATCAAGCACAGGCACGTTGTCACACCCCGACCACGTAAAACAACAAAACGTGGTGGAAACGTCGGTGAGTGTTGTAACAGAATCATTGTTTCACAACCATGGATTAAACAATTTCGTTTGATTTAATTAAATGTATTACATTACATTGGAATTAGAAACAAAACATGAACAAATAGACTTTTATTGTTATTAAATCGCTAAGGCCTCGTCCGTTCCTATGTGAGCCTGCATCAATATCATCATCAAATATCATCAACTATGGTACCTGAATCACATGTGAAAATACGTCAGCATAAAAATGTCGGCGAGTACATAGGTTTTATGTGAGTGTCAGATTCATGGCTCGTTTTACATGTTGCAATACTTATTTAAAAACCTTATTTTGAAAAGTATAGTATCTCAACTTCATAAGCATTCTTACTTCATGTTTTGACATAAGCACATCAAGTGCAAGGCTTCAAAACATCTTCAACTTCTAAAATCCATATGGGATCTTTTTATCTTCACAATTAGATCCTTGTGGATAATTGTCATGCAAATCAGAGTCCTTAATTGGATTCCTTATGTACCTTAATTCGAACATTTCGGTTCCTAATAATCGAAATCGAATTTTCTTTTTGAATCTTTCGATCTTTATAGTTAGATTCTTGATAACGTTTAAAGTACCAAATGAAATCCACGGAATGGATTCCTAGTGTGCTTTAAATGCATGTACGCAATTAACAAGACAAATTAACAAACAATTTTATGATTATGTGACTATGTGTTTATTCATCTTATGTTTTCTTTTATGCATTTTGTGTTTTTATACTCTGGATATTCGTTATCCAAATCCTCGCAGGATCTTTCATATCTTCATATGAGGGATTCGTAGCAGGATAGTCAAAAGGTACTACCTTAAATCCTTAATGGGCTTCTATGTAATAGTTAAGACCCTTGGATTATATAGTACCACTCCATGATTCATAAGAGACCCTTTAGTGGTCTAGTCAAAAAGATTGATTCACAATTTGGTTAAAGAACGACATCTAGTGATGTAGCTGAACAGACTCCTTGATAGTCTATTTAGATCATTTATTGATTTAATTAAAAGGACTCTATGTCGGTCTAGTCACACTCATCACAGAATTGTTCATTTGGTTTTACTCTGCACATTATAAAATAGACTGTGTGAACTGTGCAAGGAATTGTCTAATTATGGACGCGTACATAATTATGAAATTTAGTGCACAGAAACCCAGTAAGATTTATTATGTGTAAGAACCGATAGCGACAACAATAACAAAATGAGAACGATGTAATGGAGGTACGGTGGACGCACCAATGACGCTTCATATACTTGTATATAAGTATCCCTCTTAAATTACAAGCATGATGTTATTAAAGTTACTAGAAGTTTAGAACCCTAACCAATGTTGTTCGATCTTTTCAACTTCATGTTTTCAAGCTCTCACAAGTTTCCTCTGATTAAATTTCGGGACAAAATTTCCTAAAGTAGGGGAGACTGTGACACCTAGGTCACTGCGACCGTCAAACAAATACCAAACCAATGAAATATTACATTTCATACTTGGGATTTGTATAAATATGTGTATCATTTGCACATATCAATTTTTGTTCAATTTCAAACTCTATATCGCTTTCTGGAGAGTTATACGCAAATTGGTGCGTAAACGTAATCAGTTTAATGCGACAAATACTCCGGAACATCAACATATACTTAACATACCTTAAATAACCTTTACATAACTTAGAAATAAGTTTTGAAGGCTTTGGTATGGCAAAAACAAGTTAATTCGCTTACAGGGACTAAACTTGACAAACTGTGAAAGTATGCCAATTTGAACTGTAACGAACATTCCGGAACATGAACATAAGTTAAACACACCTTAAATATCCTTTATATAGCTTAGAAATAGGCTTTGAGGGGTTCGGTGTGCTAAAATAAACTTTTGGGTCATTCAAGGACTAAAAGCGTCAAAAAGTGCACAAGTTTGCATTTTCGCGCATAACTTACGTTCTGAATACCTCCGGACATCCAAAAATTTATGTAAGCACTAAAATACTTTATTTTAGTGTTTGGCATGAGAAAAATCCATTCGTCGCGCAATTTGGATCGTTTTTCGCGCTTATGCGCATACCGTCGTAATTAAGCGAACATCGCGTTCGTACGACCAAACGAACCAACATCCAGCATATTTTTGAGCATGTTTCATGCCCACAATGTTTAGGCATCCTTGTGGAGCCTTGAAAATGAGTTAACGATCCTTAAACATGTCGGAAATGTCCTGAATACGCAACGGGGACTGAAAGATAAACATTTGAAAGTGTTTGCTGATCAGAGGGACCCTAGCGCGACGCCTAGCCCCCTTGGCGTCACGCTAGGCCTCTTCTGATCAGCAAAGGTCATTTAAACACATGATTAACATCCCCTAACACCCTCCAAAGGTCAAGTGCCACATGTTAATCTCTTATGGTGGCCAAATTCAGTAACCACAACATTCCAACAAGTGTAGGGATGTGATCATTCCCTCTTCTCCAAGAAATGATCCTAACGGTGAACCGAAAACTATAAATACCCACCTCCACCCTTCACTTTTCCTCACAAGAATCTGATCTTATGTGCTCTAAGTTGAAACCTTTGTTTCATACCTGAGCTATTTTGATCTAGATTAGCATTCAGGGACCCTTTGTAAGTGTTCCTTCGTTCTTTTATTGCTTTTCGAGTCCGAAAGTCAAACAAATTGACTTTCTGCATTGACCAGTTTATGGTCAATACAAAGTTCGTTTGAACTTCATAACGTGAGCTTAATCACGATGGTTATAGTCCCTAGTGACTATACCTACTGATTACCACGTTATCAAGGCTCAGTGACGAGCCGTAGTTTCGGCCAGAATACGTATTCTTGCGTATTTTGTAACCAAACTACTCTTAGGTATCAAAACCGTTTGTTTTGATACCAAACCTGTTTTCTAAACTTAGTTAAGCATGTTTTAACATGCTTAGCTCGTCACTTTTAGTTTAGTGCTTATATAGGGTCGTAAGGTAAGCGATCTAAACAATCGCTTATACTTTCGAACCCGACCCATTTGGTCGATCATTAGGATCCGACCAAACACATTAGGTGACCATAGTATATAGGGAATAACCTTCCAAGGTTATACCTTATGGTCACATCGTTTGAGTAGTTGTATGATATGTAGTATATATGCCTTAGGTAAATTACCAAAATGCCCTTTTAACGCCAAAATTTATTTTAAGCATATGTAACATAACTTTTGGTATCTAAACTGATTTAGTAACAATATTAGACATGTTAAGGCATATTTTACTTGTCATAGGACTAGTTAGGCGTTCCGAACGCGTTTCACGCGAACGACGCGTTAAAGTAACATAAGCTACCTAAACGGGTCGTAATGGGTCGTAAGCACTTATGTTAGGTTTCATTTAGTATGTAGGCTTTGTTAAACCATACTACATGAGTTCCCATACTCATTTGGTTTACGAGCCTCATTCTATCCGATCTTCCGATTTAGGTCCGGTTTATTAATGTAGTTACCTATATTAGGTGCCGTTTGATATTCCGTGATCTCTAGCATTGTTTGGTTGTTACTCAAGGACTATTAAGCAATCTCAAGTGAGTACATAGACCCCTCTTTTACTGTTTTCCAAACATTTTGGGGTGGAACACATGTGCCTACTTGTTACTTTCATGCTTCTATGTTTTCACATCATATACTTGCTATGTTCATTAGTACATTTATAGTACATGATTTCATTGTTTTACATTACATTTTATGCTATGTGTGCCCATTGTGTGCATACTTAGTACATCGTTTTACATTACATTTTATGCTATGTATGTCCATTTAGTTCATACCTAGTACATCGTTTCACATCATATCACATGCTATGTATGTTCATTTGTTGCATACTTAGTACAGTTGTTTTCATCACATGCTTACATTTTGGTATGACATTTGGTTTGTTTAAAATGGAACAATACATTCATTAACATTAGCTACGTCGTTCGTTAGTAGGTAGTGGTACCATAGGAATTGACAACTCCCGTTCCTGAAATCCTGGGTAGGTGTGGATTGGAACGAATGACCGAATTCGATATACATAACTTAGATAAACCTTTAAATTGTTTAAGGGTTTATCACCTCAGTCTCAAGGCTTGGATGTATGCATTTTCACAACACCGCATAGATGTTCGTATCAATATAGCATGCATTTCCACAAAACATAACTTTGATTTAAACCAAGTTTTACTTCAATACTTTGATTTGTGCATTTTACCTATGGTTTAGTTGATGCATTTCACTAGCCATATGTCACACCCGCTCATAGCGGAAACGCAAGGTGTGATCTGTCTGGTTTTCATTGCATAAATATCGATGTACATGAACAAACTATATGAATAAAACATACTCCACTGCCATTACATAGTATTTCAAAAGTTTACATCATAAGTTTAGTGTGTCGGTTACAAACCATTAACATGAAAATAAAGCGTTATTGTTTAATACATTAACTTGAAATAAACTACAAAGGTTAAACCATCATATTTCCTCAAAGAGGCGAAATATAATAGTTAAACCCTTCAAAAGATGGCATGGAGTTCCTGTACTTGTTATCTTGACTGGGAAATCCGACATGGTCCTTTAATTCCCTGAAATACATGTTAAGTTTGGAAAACATCAACAAAAGTTGGTGAATTCATGCAATTTAGTTGTAAACGATGTATGAAAAATGTGAGTTGTAGTATGTAAAGCGTCAATGAAATCGTTGATCATTAATGTTTTGCAAGGACATTAATATGTGTGACGAAATAGGAAGCAAACCAACCCTAGACGATTTTATGCCGATTCCTATCGACTGGGACACAAACGCACTCTTCCGTAGGGGTCCATGACCAAGAGTGGGGCTCGCCAAAACCCATTAGATCTAAGCCTTTGTTCCTTGGTCCAAACTGGATTAATGGTGCTTATAGTATGGCCCTAATTCGCACATGATCTATGGTGTTTCATTACCTAACTTTAACATACTCTGAACATGTATCCTCCCCGATAGTTGTAAAGTTTGTAAAACATTTAAATGAATAGGGGAACATGAACTCACTGTATAGCGTCCTGAAAATAGATGAAAATAAGATCTCACGTGCGGTCGTCCTGAATAGCGTGGCGACCTACAAACGTTCTTATTTTTGTTAGACACTTCGGTCTTTGAAAAGAACTTGAGTACAAGTCTTGTGTCTTGAGTATATGTAAGACTTGTATGTCTTTACTGTTCGTTAACTGTGTATTCGATGTATGAGTTGTTCAAATGTTCGTTAACTGTGTATTCGATGTATGAGTTGTATAGTCGGATCCCGTCCGCTGAATCTCGTGTCTTGTATATACCACTTGTATAGTTGTGTTTCCATTGATAGTATCATTGGGCCAAGCCCATGTTTTCATGTTATTGGGCTTAAATAGTGCTGGGCCTTAAATAGTGTTGGGCCTCAATAGTGTTGGGCCTCAATAGCGTTGGGCCTCAATAGTGTTGGGCCTCAATAGTGTTGGGCCTCAAATAGTGTTGGGCCTGAATAGTGTTGGGCCTCAATAGTGTTGGGCCTGAATAGTGTTGGGCCTGAATAGTGTTGGGCCTGAATAGTGTTGGGCTTGAATAGTGTTGGGCTTTAATAGTGTTGGGCTTGAATAGTGTTGGGCTTTAATAGTGTTGGGCTTTAATAGTGTTGGGCTTTGGCCCATATGTTTAGTATTTGGGCTTAGCCCATTAATTTATGTTAAGCCCATTATGAAAAATAAGCCCATTTATAAAACAATAGCCCATTACTTAAACTAGCCCATTTGTTTATAAAAATAGCCCATTAAGTATAATAAGCCCATTTGTAGAAAAATAGCCCACTAATACATGTAAGCCTTTCATTTTTATAAAAACCCTTTTTATAAAAATTAACTAAGTATAGATGTTAGTAATAAAAACATACTAGTTTTTATAAGTTTCTAAACATCCGAAAATTTGTTATCGATAGTATATTTATATTTCGTGTCCAAAGATCGTCTAACGTCGTAGTAACTCCCCGGATTGGCAATTAGCTTAAGTAGTCGTCCGTCGCTCATTTTGACCATATTTGGTGTCCGATTATTAGAATCGTCCGTAACTCGTTTTAAGGCGTTATTATGTGAAGTCTCGTAGGACTTTTGTTATAACGTGTTTTGAGTTTAAAGTTGACATGAGATTCAAGTTCCTACAATGATATATATAACTAATACACCAAGTAATATATCACACAAAAATTGTTTAAAGTAACCAAATATATATTTTCTAAAAAAAAAATATATATTTTCCTTGTCTTTTATTTTATAAACCCTTCTTTAATAACTTTTATAAATCTTGTATAAATTTACCCAAAAATGTTGTTATTTTATAAAATAAAGTTTTTATAAAAATTGGCCATATAACCTTTGCATTTTTATCTTAGCCATGTTTCATTAAACATATCATTTTCTTTATTAAATCAACAACAATTTACTCTACCTCTTAACAACAAAATATGAGACTTTTATAACATGAATTTATTAAGATGTTATGCAAATCATGTAGGGTTTTAAACATGATCCTTTCATATGTTAACTAGTTCAAAAACCAAATTAAATTCTAGTTTTAACAACTTTTATAAAAATCTTTAGTTGTATGTTAATTTTTATAATCTTGTGAAAGTCTTGTTTTTGAATATAAACCCTAAATACTTTCACAAGATTACTAGATATGATCATTCCTTTATAACCCTTTATGTTAAAAACCATTTAACATAAACATGTATGATTATTTGATCATATTTTTAAAACATCTTCTAACAATTTATTTGTATTCTAATCATCATAACAACATCAAATATGCATATCACAAGTCTTAAATCACAATATAAACAAACATAATTATATGATGATTTTTATCTTTGCTTCTTTGTATTTTTCTTGTTCATTATGTATGATTATATATGGTTATTATTAATTATAATAACAATCATAAACATAATATGTATAAAAAAAAAATAGAAGCTTACTTCTAGCACTAGGCTAGGGATGATCTTTAGAGATTATTAAGAATAAGCAAGATGATGATCTTGATGTTAGAAGACTCTTGGATGGATGAAAAGGCTTGATTTAGCTTGCAAATGCTTTAGATCTTCTTAAGTTCCATGAAAATCCATGTTGTTCATAATAAAAAGTGAAGAAGTGAAGTGATTTATCTATGGTGTTCTTGGTAATATGATGAAGATGATGAGAGCTTTTCTTATGTGTGTGTAAGAAATGGTGTAAAAGTGTAGTAAGACTTAAGGGTTAGGTGATAAGATTAATCATCCATTTCATCCACTAGTAACTAAATAATATCTAGATATTTAGCATAATAAACAAGGGGGTGGGACCCCTTGTTCACGGCCTCAAGGTGGGGGGGGGGGTCTTGCATGGTGAAAAAATGTTAGTAAATTTTTAAGACTTAAAATTAATTAGAAAGATGTAAGTGTTAAGGTGTTTAGGTTTTACAATTTTCCGAGAAGTTTCGCGACTTGAAATGATCATAAACTAGTTTTACATGACTAAAAATAATGATCACTAGTTCGCTAGTTGTGCAAAAATGTAGTTCGGATAATTGTTTAGTGCTCGTTTCACTAATAAATAGTCGAAACGTTCCCTTATGGAAGTTGTAGGGAAAATTTCCGTTATGTGTGTAATTGATATTCCATAAGTATGTTTATATGAAATTGGTGCCTAAACATCAATTTTTGTATCTTGTATTAAAAATACAATTGCTGAATTTTGCGGACAATTCATGAAATGGTCATTTTTAGCGCGTTTCGGACAGTTTTTAGTGCTACCGGGCATTGGTAAATTATTGATCGAACTCTTGTATTCCCATATAGGGTTTAATATATAATTGATGTTGGACTCTCATCCGAGTCCTAAAGATGTCATTTTTGATGTTTTCTGCGGATCCGGAGTTTTCGTCAGCACTCTAGTTCACTAGGCGCTACTCTAGTTGTTTCGGTGAATTGTTTGCACTATAAAAATGTACCCAATAAAAATGAATCATGTGTAATAACCAATGAATATTCCATGAGTTTTCTAAGATGTATACCATGTAATCATGCAGTCAGAATATTCAAAACACATGCTTGTATAATGTAAATCACTGTTTTAAATGTAAGTAAATTACCCGAAAGTGGCAGTTGTCACATTCTCCCCTTGTTATTTAGAATTTCGTCCCGAAATTCTAGCTTTGTTATTCTTTGCAGGAGTTTTCGGAAATAGGTGGGGATATTTTGCCTTCATTCGGTCTTCACGTTCCCAAGTATACTCGGGCCCGTGACGAGAGTTCCAACGAACCTTTACCAATTTGATACGACTTCTCCGTGTTTTATTGACCTTCCAGTCCGTGACCTCAACAGGTTCTTCAGTAAAATGAAGTTTGTCGTCAATGTGAATTTCATCCACAGGAATGGCAACGGTTACTTGTATTGGACTCTTTTTAAGATTTGACACATGAAACGTGTGGTGTACACTGCTAAGTTCATCTGGTAACTTCAACTTGTAAGCAACAGTGCCAATCTTTTCCAAGATTTCAAATGGTCCAATGTAACGCGGGTTAAGCTTTCCACGTTTACCGAACCTCACTACGCCTTTCCAAGGTGAGACTTTTAACAAAACTTTTTCTCCAACCTCGAAAGATGCTTGTTTTCGTTTTCCATCTGCGTAGAGTTTTTGTCGATCGCGAGCCACCTTAATACGGTCTCGAATCTGAAAAATTTTATCCGTAGTATCTTGGACTAGTTCCGGACCAATTAATTGACTATCGCCTGTTTCCGCCCAACATAGCGGAGAGCGACATTTTCGACCATAAAGAGCTTCGAACGGTGCAGCTTGTATACTTGTATGATAACTATTATTGTAGGAAAACTCAACTAGAGGTAGATGATTATCCCAATTGCCGCCTAAATCCATAACACATGCACGAAGCATATCTTCGAGTGTTTGGATTGTCCGTTCGCTCTGGCCGTCAGTTTGTGGATGAAAGGCCGTACTTAGATTCAATTGAGATCCAAAGGCCTGTTGAAATGATTTCCATATTCTTGAAACAAAACGACCGTCTCGGTCCGAAATGATTGAAATAGGCACTCCATGACGAGCCACTATTTCTTTGAGATATATTTCCGCTAATTTCTCAGTACTATCCTTCTCCCGGATCGGTAAGAAGTGTGCGGACTTTGTCAATCTATCGACGATTACCCATATCATGTCATGACCTTTCGAGGTCCTGGGTAACTTCGTAATGAAGTCCATCGATATTTGTTCCCATTTCCAAGCGGGAATCTCAGGTTGTTGTAGTAAACCTGATGGTTTTTGATACTCTGCCTTGACCTTCGCGCAGGTCAAGCAATTTCTAACATAGTTAGCAATATCCTTTTTGAGGTTAGGCCACCAATAGTACTCTTTTAAGTCTTGGTACATCTTATCTGATCCAGGATGGATCGAGTACTTTGACCTATGTGCTTCCTCAAAAATGAGATCTCGGAGACCTCCAAAGAATGGAACCCAAATTCTACCCGCAAAGTACAAAGTTCCATCCTCCTTTGGTACTAACTGTTTTTCCATGCCTCGAAGTGATTCTTCTTGAATATGTTCTTCCTTGAGCGCTTCTTGTTGTGCATTTTGAATTCGTGCGGTAAGATCTGTGTGAATCGTCATCTCTAGTGCTCGCACTCTTAGTGTTTTAACTCGTTCCTTGCGGCTCAAGGCGTCTGCTACAACGTTCGCCTTGCCCGGATGGTACTTGATTTCACAATCATAGTCATTTAATAATTCAACCCAACGTCGCTGACGCATATTTAATTCTTTTTGGTTGAATATGTGTTGTAGACTCCTATGATCTGTGAAAATAGTGCACTGTGTACCATATAAGTAATGCCGCCAAATTTTCAAAGCAAATACCACCGCGCCTAGCTCTAGGTCGTGAGTGGTATAGTTCTTCTCGTGAACTTTCAGTTGGCGGGACGCGTACGCGATAACCTTTTTACGTTGCATGAGTACACAACCCAAACCTTGATGCGAAGCATCACAGTACACCACAAAGTCATCGGTACCGTCGGGTAATGATAGGACTGGTGCAATGCACAACTTGTCTTTAAGATGTTGAAATGCTGCTTCTTGTTTCTCTCCCCAATCGAATTTCCTGTATTTCTGTGTAAGAGAAGTTAGCGGTTGAGCAATCTTTGAGAAATTCTCAATGAATCTCCGATAATATCCCGCTAAGCCCAAAAATTGTCGCACTTCAGTAGGAGTCTTGGGCGCTTCCCAATTCTTAATCGATTCAATCTTCGACGGGTCTACTTGAATACCTTTCTCGTTCACTATATGCCCGAGAAATTGTACTTCACGAATCCAAAACTCACATTTGGAAAACTTTGCGTATAAATTCTCCTTTTTGAGCAGTTCTAAAATGGTTCTCAAATGTTGTTCATGCTCGGCTGCCGATCGTGAGTATATCAAGATGTCGTCAATGAACACTATGACGAATTTGTCGAGATACGGCTTGCACACGCGGTTCATTAAATCCATGAAGACCGCCGGTGCGTTCGTTAAACCAAAAGGCATAACGAGAAACTCGTAATGACCGTAACGAGTCCGACAAGCCGTTTTCGGTATGCTTTCTTCTTGAACCCGTAACTGATGATACCCCGATCGTAAGTCTATCTTTGAATAAAAACTCGACCCTTGTAGTTGATCGAATAAGTCGTCAATCCTCGGTAGTGGATACCGATTCTTGATGGTGAGTTTATTCAACTCTCTGTAGTCGATACACATTCTGAATGTCCCGTCCTTCTTTTTCACAAAAAGAACTGGAGCTCCCCAAGGCGAGAAACTCGGTCTGATGAATCCCTTATCCATCAACTCTTGAAGTTGTGTGGACAATTCCTGCATTTCAGAAGGTGCTAATCGATATGGAGATCTGGCTACAGGTGCGGCTCCTGGTACCAAGTCGATGTGAAATTCGACTTGTCGATAAGGCGGTAGACCTGGCAAGTCTTCAGGAAAGACTTCAGGAAATTCTTTTACTACCGGAATATCTGTTAACTTCGGCCCATCAGCCTTCTTGTCTACTACATGCGCTAGAAAGGCAATATAACCTTTCCGTAAGTATTTCTGTGCTTTCATGCAATTGATGATCCGCAATGGGGTGTCACGCTTCTCTCCATGTATAACAAGTGTCTCTTTGTTCGGTAGTGGTAGGCGAATGATCTTCTCGTGGCAAACGACTTCGGCTCGATTGTTGGATAGCCAATCCATGCCAACCACTACGTCGAAACTACCCAATTCAACGGGTAAGAGATCGATATTGAATTTTTGTTCACCAAGTTCTAAGGTACACTCCTTAACAACTTCTCCCGTCTCTATTAGTCTACCGTTAGCCAATTCTATAGAATATGGAACATCTAGTTTACTAGGTTCCAAGCGCAGAATATTTTTAAATTCTATAGAGATAAAACTAAAATCGGCTCCGGTATCAAATAATATGGATGCGAAATGATCATTGAGGAGAAACGTACCAGTGACCACATTAGGGTCTTGGCGCGCATCCTTGGCTCCAATCACAAAAGATCGACCACGAGCTTGAATTTCTTTAGGACAGTCTTTCTTGTAGTGATCTTTGCTTCCGCATCCAAAACATCCCTGATTACGACCATTCCCGTTTCCATTCTTGTTACCAAATCCACTTCCCGATCCTGTATTATTTCCCGTTCCCCAACATGACTCGGTTCGGTGGCCAAGCTTGCCACACTTGTCACACTTGACAAGCCGACAATCACCCACGTGATGAAACTTGCATCGCTCACACTTAGGTAAAGTACCAGCGTACTTCTTAGGACCAGTGTCGTTTGTGGCTACAAACATCCTTGCATCCTTTTGCTGGTTATTCTGTCGCCTGTTGTTGTTGTTGTTGTTGGGGTTATTGTTATTGTTGTTGTAGTTGTTGTTACTGTTGTTGTTATTACCACGGGTTCCCTTCTTGAAATTTGAGTAATTCCTCTTCCCACGGTTGGAAGACTCAACATGTGTTTCCTTCTTGTCATCACCTTTCTCAGTGAATATCTTCATCCTGACCCCGTCTTCAGTAAGACTCACGGCTATAGTCACAGCCTGAGTAATGGTCGTGGGTTTAGCTGCAGTAACCAGACTTCGAATCTTGTCAGAAAGTCCCCAGATGTAGCGTTCGATACGCTTGTACTCTGGTGTTACAAGATAAGGAATTACACGGGACAGATCGTGAAATCTTTGAGTATATCCCGTGATATCAGCTCCGACCATGGTCAGGTTCCAAAACTCGTTCTCCAACTTCTGGAGTTCAGCACGAGAACAGTATTTATCCCTCATACGTTCCTTCAATTCATCCCACGTTAACGCATAAGCAGCGTTTTCACCCAAAGTTTGCACTTGTAGGTTCCACCATGTAAGAGCCTCGTTAAGAAACAATCCAGTAACGAAAGTGACTTGCTGATTCGCGGAACATCTGCTCATTCTTATAGTGGAATCCGTTTTCTCCGTCCATCTCACATAAGCCACAGCACCGCCTGTGCCATCATAGTTAAGCGGCTTGCAGTCTAGGAACTGCTTGAATGTGCACCCTGAAATTGGACAACGGATTTTGAATGAGTAAATAGTGAATCGCACGAATAGATTAAGAAAGAAATTTGGTAAGTTGTAACAAAACAACTAAATGTTACCCGTATTATTGGTTCCACCTGAAGTACCGCCTGGACCCTGGCCTCCCGATCCGCCGGTGCCTCCACTTTGTTCGACACGGGATGCCTCATACAGTGCGATAGCTTGAGCGATTCTCTGTTCTATAAGTGCATTCAGTTCCGCCTCGGTCGTAGGCATTGGTGGAGGTGGGGGTGGATTAGTCCGTGAACGTAAGATTCTCCTCGGTGGCATGATTCTTCCAAAGGAGAAATAGGATAAGATTAGACGTTGATTTGGTTTGTTAAAAAGAAATATTCATAACATTAATAGCAATATCACCACCAAACATATAATGAGAGTAAATAAGTTAACATAAACAATAAGATATGTCCAACCAGACCACTCAGATGCATTTAATAGATAACACCAAGTTTTATATATATATAGTCAACCGGTTACATAATCGTTTGAAAGGAACAAAAATAGACTCGGGCTACATAACCCGGTCATACTAGTCTAGTACAACAAAAGAGATAATAAGATCTTCCTTCCAACAGTGTGATCCGCTGTATGTCGGTTGTCTTCAAACTTGGTGAAACATCAATATGTACACAAAACGGATATAGATACCCGTCCCAAAAGCACGATACCTGCAAACATAGTCTATAGTGGGGGGAATACCGGTGGTGGAATAGGGAATAATAACCTGCGAACATCAGAAACCCTACCCTCCAAATCAAGCACCAAATGGTGAAGGAACACACTCTGCTGCTCGAGCGCCAGAACACGGGCAGGTAGATCCACTGGTGGTATATCCACTGATGGCATCTGCGGTGGTAGTGGGGGTAAAGGTGGTAACCCTGGTGGTAGTGGTGGAGTATGAAGTATCATACCAATGAGGTGAGTAAGCTCATCCTCGAGTTCACTAACTCGACGTATAACAAAGTCTATCTGATGCTCAAGTGTCTGAACACGAGCACGTAACTCAATAGTAGCAGCTGGGTCATGCACTGGGTGATATGGATCGGTAAGGGGCATAACATGTGGGAATAGATCCATGTCCCCGGGTGGTACATGGGCGTGTCCTGAGGGTCCTGCCTCGTCAGTGTGGTCTTCATGTGGTAGAATAGGAGCAACATGATCATGTGCAGGGACAACTGGCTCATCTGGTAAGACATCATCCAGCTCAATGTCTCCATTGCGCTGTAGGCCAATGGCCTGCAGTGCGGATGAAGTAACAGATGCGTAAGAAGAAGCATCTGAATCAGTATCGGAGTCAGAAGAAATGACAATAACCGGGACTACCGGTGCAGCGACCTCCAAAATAACCAAGTCATGAACATCCCCGTCTCCCAACTCATCATCCAAATGCTCCACGGGAATCACAGGAACTACAGCGTCGTCCTCCTCGTCGAGGTCGTCTATGAAATGCATAATGGCAAGAGGAAGGACATCCAAGGGTATAATCTCTATCACATGTTCACCCGCTGGGTGACCTAAAATAACCATCTCGTTGAGTAGAGGAGGCACATCTAGCACATCATCATCAATGACGTCTCCTAACATGTAAGCGTCCATAATGTCACCACCAATCGCGAATGGCTGAAAGTCATCCAAATCATCGTCAGATGCTGACTCGCTGTCGGACGTAATGACCTGGACTGCCGGTACATACTCGTCGTCGGAGGATAGCTCCATCGGGTCTACGTCGTCGTATATGTTGCTTCCTTCAGAGGAAGACATGATATCCTGAGAAATAAGTTGTTCGACATGTATGAGCATTTGTTATTTTACATATATACACGAAATGTATTTTTCACATAAGGTTCATTTTAAGTTATCCTACTTGAGTTGTGTGGATTAACTTAAAGTTGCATTTCTACCATTTAGATAACTAAGACACTAATGTCCTTGCTTGATTTGTATTAGATGAATTCTTGTTGAAAATGGACCATGAAAAATGTTTATGCAAATGAAAACATGTGTTTGTGTTTAGATGGTTTTCATGAGAAATCCCTAGTGATTGTAGACTTAGACTCAATAAAGAATCCTGGTTCACTACAATCGATGCTCTGATACCAAGCTGTCACACCCGCTCATAGCGGAAACGCAAGGTGTGATCTGTCTGGTTTTCATTGCATAAATATCGATGTACATGAACAAACTATATGAATAAAACATACTCCACTGCCATTACATAGTATTTCAAAAGTTTACATCATAAGTTTAGTGTGTCGGTTACAAACCATTAACATGAAAATAAAGCGTTATTGTTTAATACATTAACTTGAAATAAACTACAAAGGTTAAACCATCATATTTCCTCAAAGAGGCGAAATATAATAGTTAAACCCTTCAAAAGATGGCATGGAGTTCCTGTACTTGTTATCTTGACTGGGAAATCCGACATGGTCCTTTAATTCCCTGAAATACATGTTAAGTTTGGAAAACATCAACAAAAGTTGGTGAATTCATGCAATTTAGTTGTAAACGATGTATGAAAAATGTGAGTTGTAGTATGTAAAGCGTCAATGAAATCGTTGATCATTAATGTTTTGCAAGGACATTAATATGTGTGACGAAATAGGAAGCAAACCAACCCTAGACGATTTTATGCCGATTCCTATCGACTGGGACACAAACGCACTCTTCCGTAGGGGTCCATGACCAAGAGTGGGGCTCGCCAAAACCCATTAGATCTAAGCCTTTGTTCCTTGGTCCAAACTGGATTAATGGTGCTTATAGTATGGCCCTAATTCGCACATGATCTATGGTGTTTCATTACCTAACTTTAACATACTCTGAACATGTATCCTCCCCGATAGTTGTAAAGTTTGTAAAACATTTAAATGAATAGGGGAACATGAACTCACTGTATAGCGTCCTGAAAATAGATGAAAATAAGATCTCACGTGCGGTCGTCCTGAATAGCGTGGCGACCTACAAACGTTCTAATTTTTGTTAGACACTTCGGTCTTTGAAAAGAACTTGAGTACAAGTCTTGTGTCTTGAGTATATGTAAGACTTGTATGTCTTTACTGTTCGTTAACTGTGTATTCGATGTATGAGTTGTTCAAATGTTCGTTAACTGTGTATTCGATGTATGAGTTGTATAGTCGGATCCCGTCCGCTGAATCTCGTGTCTTGTATATACCACTTGTATAGTTGTGTTTCCATTGATAGTATCATTGGGCCAAGCCCATGTTTTCATGTTATTGGGCTTAAATAGTGCTGGGCCTTAAATAGTGTTGGGCCTCAATAGTGTTGGGCCTCAATAGCGTTGGGCCTCAATAGTGTTGGGCCTCAATAGTGTTGGGCCTCAAATAGTGTTGGGCCTCAATAGTGTTGGGCCTCAATAGTGTTGGGCCTGAATAGTGTTGGGCCTGAATAGTGTTGGGCTTGAATAGTGTTGGGCTTGAATAGTGTTGGGCTTGAATAGTGTTGGGCTTTAATAGTGTTGGGCTTGAATAGTGTTGGGCTTTAATAGTGTTGGGCTTTAATAGTGTTGGGCTTTGGCCCATATGTTTAGTATTTGGGCTTAGCCCATTAATTTATGTTAAGCCCATTATGAAAAATAAGCCCATTTATAAAACAATAGCCCATTACTTAAACTAGCCCATTTGTTTATAAAAATAGCCCATTAAGTATAATAAGCCCATTTGTAGAAAAATAGCCCACTAATACATGTAAGCCTTTCATTTTTATAAAAACCCTTTTTATAAAAATTAACTAAGTATAGATGTTAGTAATAAAAACATACTAGTTTTTATAAGTTTCTAAACATCCGAAAATTTGTTATCGATAGTATATTTGTATTTCGTGTCCAAAGATCGTCTAACGTCGTAGTAACTCCCCGGATTGGCAATTAGCTTAAGTAGTCGTCCGTCGCTCATTTTGACCATATTTGGTGTCCGATTATTAGAATCGTCCGTAACTCGTTTTAAGGCGTTATTATGTGAAGTCTCGTAGGACTTTTGTTATAACGTGTTTTGAGTTTAAAGTTGACATGAGATTCAAGTTCCTACAATGATATATATAACTAATACACCAAGTAATATATCACACAAAAATTGTTTAAAGTAACCAAATATATATTTTCTAAAAAAAAAATATATATTTTCCTTGTCTTTTATTTTATAAACCCTTCTTTAATAACTTTTATAAATCTTGTATAAATTTACCCAAAAATGTTGTTATTTTATAAAATAAAGTTTTTATAAAAATTGGCCATATAACCTTTGCATTTTTATCTTAGCCATGTTTCATTAAACATATCATTTTCTTTATTAAATCAACAACAATTTACTCTACATCTTAACAACAAAATATGAGACTTTTATAACATGAATTTATTAAGATGTTATGCAAATCATGTAGGGTTTTAAACATGATCCTTTCATATGTTAACTAGTTCAAAAACCAAATTAAATTCTAGTTTTAACAACTTTTATAAAAATCTTTAGTTGTATGTTAATTTTTATAATCTTGTGAAAGTCTTGTTTTTGAATATAAACCCTAAATACTTTCACAAGATTACTAGATATGATCATTCCTTTATAACCCTTTATGTTAAAAACCATTTAACATAAACATGTATGATTATTTGATCATATTTTTAAAACATCTTCTAACAATTTATTTGTATTCTAATCATCATAACAACATCAAATATGCATATCACAAGTCTTAAATCACAATATAAACAAACATAATTATATGATGATTTTTATCTTTGCTTCTTTGTATTTTTCTTGTTCATTATGTATGATTATATATGGTTATTATTAATTATAATAACAATCATAAACATAATATGTATAAAAAAAAATAGAAGCTTACTTCTAGCACTAGGCTAGGGATGATCTTTAGAGATTATTAAGAATAAGCAAGATGATGATCTTGATGTTAGAAGACTCTTGGATGGATGAAAAGGCTTGATTTAGCTTGCAAATGCTTTAGATCTTCTTAAGTTCCATGAAAATCCATGTTGTTCATAATAAAAAGTGAAGAAGTGAAGTGATTTATCTATGGTGTTCTTGGTAATATGATGAAGATGATGAGAGCTTTTCTTATGTGTGTGTAAGAAATGGTGTAAAAGTGTAGTAAGACTTAAGGGTTAAGTGATAAGATTAATCATCCATTTCATCCACTAGTAACTAAATAATATCTAGATATTTAGCATATAAACAAGGGGGTGGGACCCCTTGTTCACGGCCTCAAGGTGGGGGGGGGGGGGTCTTGCATGGTGAAAAAATGTTAGTAAATTTTTAAGACTTAAAATTAATTAGAAAGATGTAAGTGTTAAGGTGTTTAGGTTTTACAATTTTCCGAGAAGTTTCGCGACTTGAAATGATCATAAACTAGTTTTACATGACTAAAAATAATGATCACTAGTTCGCTAGTTGTGCAAAAATGTAGTTCGGATAATTGTTTAGTGCTCGTTTCACTAATAAATAGTCGAAACGTTCCCTTATGGAAGTTGTAGGGAAAATTTCCGTTATGTGTGTAATTGATATTCCATAAGTATGTTTATATGAAATTGGTGCCTAAACATCAATTTTTGTATCTTGTATTAAAAATACAATTGCTGAATTTTGCGGACAATTCATGAAATGGTCATTTTTAGCGCGTTTCGGACAGTTTTTAGTGCTACCGGGCATTGGTAAATTATTGATCGAACTCTTGTATTCCCATATAAGGTTTAATATATAATTGATGTTGGACTCTCATCCGAGTCCTAAAGATGTCATTTTTGATGTTTTCTGCGGATCCGGAGTTTTCGTCAGCACTCTAGTTCACTAGGCGCTACTCTAGTTGTTTCGGTGAATTGTTTGCACTATAAAAATGTACCCAATAAAAATGAATCATGTGTAATAACCAATGAATATTCCATGAGTTTTCTAAGATGTATACCATGTAATCATGCAGTCAGAATATTCAAAACACATGCTTGTATAATGTAAATCACTGTTTTAAATGTAAGTAAATTACCCGAAAGTGGCAGTTGTCACACCATACATATCATTTTGATTACACATTACATGATTTACATTTGACACATAAACATTTTAGACATTGGTTATACATTGCATGATTTACATCTTGACATAAACATTTTGACATATTATTCAATACATTTGGCAATTGGTTTAAACATAGACATCTTACATTGGTGGTTTGTTTGGGTAAGTGATTTAAGTAACGAGGCGTGTGTAATATGATACAAGCATGGTGGATACGCCGCTGGTACTTCCTATATATAAGTGATTGTATGGTATTACATATCGTAGCGTATTTGAATCATTTCAATTTGGACATATAACATTTTATACAAATAACATACTTTTCACAATACATTGTTTTACAAACAACTTAATTTATACAAACTCATTTCACATGGTTATTCACTTAACCATGTATTATTCTTTTATACATATATATCCTTTGGTTTATTTATCACTTTTCAAATGATTTACAAGACAAATCAAATTACAAGGTTCATGACTAAACACTTTCGTAAACAATAAGTCATGAATCCTATTTTCACCGGTTCAGCTTGATAAACTATTCAAGGTGTCTGACCCAGTTCCGGTTGAGAATGTGCGGGCTGATCTTAGTTTTTCGGATAATTTGGAAGGTTATGCAGCGTCGCAGGGGAACCGACGTGGTCTGAACAACAGCTCTAAGCCAATGTCTTATGCAAACTCAGTTTGTGCAGCCAAGTCGGTTAAGGTAAACTTCAGGTTTCTTGCAAGCACTGATGCGCATGAGGGTTGTGATGTGGTGCTGCCTCGTGACTCTGTTAAAGTAGTTCAAGAGAAGTTAGCAAATACTCTTTATGGTTACTTCCTAGGGGACCGAGTTGCGTACCCGGTGGTGGATTATTTTGTGCGGACAAATTGGAAGAAGCATGGATTGCAAAAATCCATGATGAATGCTAATGGATTCTTCTTTTTCAAGTTTGCTGATAAAGACGGGATGACGAATGTGCTGAAAGAAGGACCATGGATTATTCGAGGTCAGCCTATATTTCTTAATGTTTGGTTGCCCACTTCAAAACTGGAAAAGAAGGAGGTCAAGAAATTGCAATTGTGGGTCAAAATCCATGATGTTCCGATTGCTGCGTATACGGAGGATGGTTTGAGTATGATAGCTACGGCTATTGGTGATCCGAAAATGTTGGACTCGTACACCTCGTCCATGTGTATGGATACTTGGGGAAGGAGTAGTTATGCTAGAGCATTATTAGAAATCTCCGCCGATAATGATTTTAAAGAGGAGATAGTTATAGCGGTTCCTGACCTTGAAGGTGAAGGTTTTGTTAAACAAAAACTTTATGTGGAGTATGAATGGAGTCCTTATAGGTGTGCTCATTGCAAAGTGTTTGGCCATTCTGATGATACATGCCCGAGGCAGACTAGGAGGGTTCCTAAGGAGCCGGTTAACATTCAGAAACAATATGAAGGGACTAATAGGCAGCAAGGGAAACAACCGGTAATAGACAAGGATGGGTTTATGGATGTGGTTCGTAAGAAAGCGGCTAGGAAAACAGGTTTTCCTGTAAGCAAGCAGAAACAGAAGTTTGAGTATAGGCCGATTGGGCCCAAGACCAATCCATCGGCTCAACAATCGAATGTCGTTTCTAAGAATTCTTTCGAAGTTTTACGGGATAAGGGTCTTCCTATGGGTCAGTCTTCTAGTGGGGCTAATAATGATCAGCAAGACTCGGATGATGAGGAAGTCACAGAAGTATACAATGAAACAAATGGAGATATGACCTCCTCGTCTGCAAGAGTAGGAGCAAGCACATATTCCTCAAAGTTTTACAATGGATAGATTGTCTCGGGGTCGTGTGAAGGGGCTGCCGGTTCTCGGCAATTTTATTTTTGATGATGGAGGATGATGTTTTGTTTTTGTTTATTTTGTTTGTCTACTAGATAGTCATTTTTGATGTTTAGTAGACTAGGGTATGTGTTTTCATAGGTTCTTTGTTGGTTGGCTTTACATATATGGGGCATGTCTTATATATGAACTAGTGTGGAACTCTTCCTCACTACTTGTACTTATTTGCGGTTGTTTTTATAATAGAATCACCGGGGTAACCCTTTACCCAAAAAAAAATATTTTCATAAACCTATGTATCTCACAGGCATTTTTATGCTGACGTACCTATTTTCACATGTGTTTCAGGATATGATGCATAGGATTTATCAAGATACACTTAGGCGGACTTGGGCCTTAGCGACAATAAAAGATGCAAGACTAGTTATTTATGTTATGTTTCTTTGATTGTCAAGACATTGTAACTACTTTAATCAATAAAGCAATATTTCAATTTCCATGTGTTATGAAACAATGATTCTGTTACAACACTCCCCGACATTTTCTGCCACGTTTTGTTGTTCTACGTGATCGGGGTGTGACACCCCGTTACCTAATCACTTCCCTAACCCAATGGTTCAAATAGTTACAAATGGTTCACATAAATCAAATGGTTACGAACGGTTCACATAAATCCAACGATTAAAAATGGTTCACATACATCCAATGATTACAAATGGTTCACATACATCCAACGATTACAAATGGTTCAAAACGTAAAACAATTATGCTAGCATGTTAAGTGAACATACATAGCAAAACATAATGAAATCATGTACTAATAATGTACTAATGAACATAGCAAGTATATGATATGAAAACATGGAAAACACGAAAGTAACAAGTAGGCACATGTGTTTCACCCCAAAATGTTTGAAAAACAGTAAAAGAGGGGACTATGTACTCACTTGAGATTGCTTAGAAGTCTTGAATAACAACCAAGCAAAGCTAGAGAGATCATGGAATCAAACGGCACCTAATATAGGTAATTATGTAAATAAACGGACCTAAATCGGAAGATTGGATAGAATGAGGTTTCGTAAACCAAATGAGTATAGGAACTCATGTAATATGGTTTAACAAAGCCTACATACTAAAATGAAACCTAACCTAAGTGCTTACGACCCATTATGACCCGTTTAGGTAGCCTACGCCACTTTAACACGTCGTTCGCGTAAAACACGTTCGGAACGCCTAACTAGTCCTATGACAAGTATTATATGCCTTAATATGTCTAATATTGTTGTCTAATCAGTTTAGATATAAAAAATTATATTACATATGCTTAAAATAAATTTATGCGCCAAAAAGGGCATTTTGGTCATTTACCTAAGGCATATAAACTACCTATCATACAACTACTTAAACGAAGTGACCAAAAGGTATAACCTCGGAAGGTTAATCCCTATGCAACTGTGGTCACCTAATGTGTTTGGTTGGATCCTAATGATCGACCAAACGGGTCGGGTTCGAAAGTATAAGCGGTTGTTTAGAACGCTTACCTTACGACCCTACATAAGCACTAAACCAAAAGTGACGAGCTAAACATGTTAAAACATGTTTAACGAGGTTTGAAAACAGGTTTGGTATCAAAACAAACGGCTTTGATACCTAAAAGTAGTTTGGTTACAAAATACGCAAGAATACGTATTTTGGCCGAAACTACGACTCGCCACTATGCCTAGATAAGGTGGTAATAAGTAGGTATAGTCATAAGAGACTAAAACCATCGTGATTACGCTCACTTTATGAAGTTCAAACGAACCTCATGTTGACCATAAACTGGTCAATGCAGAAAGTCAAACAAAGTTTGACTTTCATGCTAAAAACGCATAAAAGAACGAAAGAGGACTTACAAAAGGTCCAAGAATGGAAATCTAGATCCAACTTGCTCAGGTATGAGGTGCTAAGCCCAACTTAGAGCAAATAGATCAGATTGTGTGAGTTGCAACAATGAGGAGCATGGGTATTTATAGGATTTCTAGGACCGTTAGGATCGTTCCTCGAAAACCGAGCTTAAATCTAGACCGTACACATGCACCCATGGTTTTGCAAAACCATGGGCACCTTAAAAATAGCGCATAGTAAGTTATAAACCATGTACAAATGAGGGGAACAGCTGGAACAAGCTGAAAATCAGATTTTTCATTTTGGTCCCTTCCTAAGATAACTATGGCAGATTGTCAATTTTGGTCCCTGAATGTGCAAAACATGGTTTTTGATGCATTTTTGACACGTTTAAGCCCCGTTAATCCTATTTCAAGACTCTAAAATGAAGTTAAAGTATAGGCAACATGAAACATGCTCCAAAATATCTCGGATTTCGGTTCGTTTGACCATACGGTTGCGTTATTCGGTTAATTACGACGAAACACGAACGAACGCGAAAAACGGTCCAAATTACGCGACGAATGGATTTTTATCAAGCCAATCACGAAAATAAAATATTTTAATGATTACATAAATTTTTGAATGTCCGGATGTATTCAGAACGTAAGATATGCGCGAAAATGCAAACTTATGCACTTTTTGACGCTTTTAGTCCCTATTGATCAAGAAAGTTTATTTTTGCCCACCAAACACGTCAAAGCCTATTTCTAAGCTATGTAAAGGATATTTAGGGCATATTTAACTTATGATCAAGTTCCGGAATGTTCGTTACAGTACAAATCGTCATACTTTCGCAGTTTGTCGAAATTAGTCCCTGTAAGCGAATAAACTTGATTTCGCAACACCAAACCCTCCAAAACTTATTTCTAAGTTATGTAAAGGTTATTCAAGGTATGTTAAGCCTATTTCACTATTCCGGAGTGTTCGTTGCATTAAACTGGTTATATTTACGCATCAGTGCGCGTATAACCTTCCAAAAAGCGATTTAAAGCTTGAAATCGAACATGAATTGATGTGTACAAACAATACACGTATTTTTACAAATCCCAAGTATGAAACACAATATTTCTTAAATTTGGTATTTGTTTGATGGTCGCAGAGGCACAGGTATCCCAAACGTGGCAGAGCTTTGAACCTGAATGCTAATGACGCGCGTACGGATAACGAAGTGGTGAACGGTACGTTCTTTGTTAACAACCAACCTGCTTCTGTTCTATTTGATTTGGGTGCCGATAAGAGTTTTGTATCCTTAGCTTTTGAGCCTTTGCTTTCAATGACTAGAACAAAACTAGGAAAGCCCTTTACAGTAGAAGTAGCTAGTGGTGAACCTGTTGTACTTGACTCTGTTCTTTGAAATTGCCAGTTGAACCTTAATAACCATCTTTTTTTTATTGACCTCACGCCGATGCAACTTGGGAGCTTCGATGTAATAGTATGAATGGATTGGTTAGCCAAATACCATGCTGAGGTGGTATGTTTTGAGAAGATTGTCTGTATACCGCTTTCGACTGGTGAGATCTTAGAAGTTCGTGGGGAGAAACCCGTTAGTGGTCTTAAGCTTATGTCTTGTACCCAAGCCCAAAAATACCTACGAAAGAACTATGTCGCCTTCTTGGCACAAGTCGTAGAGGAAAAAAAGGCAAGGGTAAGACTATCCAAGATATCCCTGTTGTTCGGGATTATCCTGAGGTATTTCCTGAAGAATTACCTGGTTTACCCCCTGTACGCCAAGTTGAGTTTCGAATCGATCTTGTACCTGGTGCAAATCCTATTGCTAAATCCCCTTATCGTCTTGCACCGTCTGAGATGCAAGAGTTATCTAAGCAGCTTCAGGAGCTTTCTGACAAAGGATTAATTCGTCCGAGCTTTTCACCTTGGGGCGCTCTTGTCCTGTTTATGAAAAAGAAAGATGGATCTTTCAGGATGTGTATCGATTATCGTGAGCTCAACAAGCTTACCATCAAGAATCGATATCCCCTACCTCGTATTGATGATCTCTTTGATCAGCTACAGGTTGCTACTTGCTTTTCAAAGATTGATCTGCGTTCTGGGTATCATCAACTTCGAGTGATCGAAGAAGATATTCCCAAGACAGCTTTTTGCACACGTTATGGCCATTATGAGTTTACTGTTATGCGTTTCGGTTTAACTAATGCTCCTGCTATAGGGTTTGTAAGCCTTATTTAGACAAGTTCATCATTGTTTTCATTGATGACATTCTGATCTATTATAAGACACGAGCTGATCATGAGCAACATCTCCGTCTTACAATGGAGCTCCTAAAGAAATAACAGCTTTTCGCCAAATTCTCCAAGTGCGAATTCTGGGTTAAGGAAGTTCAATTTTTGGGGTACATCGTCAACGAACAAGGTATTCATGTAGATCCCGCCAAATTCAGTGTGATTAAGGATTGGGATACACCTACTACTCCTACCGAGGTTCATTCATTTCTTGGTCTAGCGGGTTATTACCGCCGCTTCATTGAAAACTTCTCCAAGATTGTGGTTCCTCTCACTGCTTTAACTCAGAAGAGCAAACCTTTTGAGTGGGGATCCAAACAGGAAGAAGCTTTTCAGACCTTGAAACAAAAACTCTGTGATGCACCTATTCTAACTTTACCTGAGGGCAACGATGATTTTGTCGTATACTATGATGCGTCTAATTTAGGTCTTGGCTGCGTTCTTATGCAAAGAAACAAAGTCATAGCTTATGCGTCAAGACAGCTGAAGGTGCACGAGAAGAACTACACCACTCATGATCTTGAGTTGGGTGCAGTGGTCTTTGCTCTCAAAATCTGGAGACACTACCTTTACGGTACAAAGTGTGTAGTGTTTACTGACCACAAAAGTCTCCAGCACATCTTCAATCAGAAAGAACTAAACATGAGGCAACGACGTTGGGTTGAACTTCTAAACGACTACGATTGCGAAATTCGCTACCATCCTGGTAAGGCGAATGTCGTGGCTGACGCATTGAGTCGTAAGGAACGTGCCAAGCTTCACTGTGTTCAGGTTCGATCTGACATTCAAACCCGCATTTCTCAAGCTCAACATACTTGTGTTACACAAGGCTTGATGGGTAAGGAATTACCATATCATCTTAAACCTGAGCTTGAACTGAAAGACTTTGGGATATTTTATTTCATCGGATGTTTGTGGGTCCCAAATCAAGACAATCTTCGCACCTTGCTAATGGATGAAGCTCATAAGTCTCGTTATTCTATTCATCCTGGTGCAGATAAAATGTATAAGGATCTTCGAACCCAGTACTGGTGGCCGGGTATGAAGAAAGACATTGCATTATATGTTTCCAAATGCCTTACTTGTCTTAAGGTTAAGGCAGAACACCAACATCTCTCTGGATTATTGGAGTAGCCAGAGATACCGGTTTTGTAACAACTGTGCTTGTAATCACTATGAACAGTTCTGTTATCAATAAAACAATGTTATTTGATCCCAATGTTTGTTTGATTGTGTTTTACATTTTTCATGTTTTGACTTTTATGTAATTTCAAACTCTACATCGCTTTCTGGAGAGTTATACGCAAACTAGTGCGTAAACGTACTCAGTTTAATGCGAGAAATACTCCGGAACATCAACATATACTCAACATACCTTAAATAACCTTTACATAACTTAGAAATAAGTTTTGAAGGCTTTGGTATGGCAAAAACAAGTTAATTCGCTTACAGGGACTAAATATGACAAACTGCGAAAGTATGTCAATTTGAACTGTAACGAACATTCCGGAACATGACCATAAGTTAAACACACCTTAAATATCCTTTAAATAGCTTAGAAATAGGCTTTGAGGGGTTTAGTGTGCTAAAATAAACTTTTGGGACATTCAGGGACTAAAAGTGTCAAAAAGTGCACAAGTTTGCATTTTCGCGCATAACTTACGTTCTGAATACATCTGGACATCCAAAACTTTATGTAAGCATGACTACATTATATTTTAGTGTTCGCCTTAAGAAAAATCCATTCGTTTCGTCATTTGGATCGTTTTTCGCGCTTATGCGCATTCCGTCGTAATTAAGCGAACATCGCGTTCGTACGACCAAACGAACCGACATCTGAGATATTTTTGAACATGTTTTGAGTTCCCTATACTTTAACTTCATTTTAGAGCCTTGAAATGAGGTTAACGGGGTTCAAACGCATCGAAAATCGCTTAAAAGGGCTGCAGGGACTAAACCTGTCACTTTTGAAACAATTCTGAATCAGATAGGCACTAGCATAGCGCGAGCCCTAAGGCTCTATCCGTAGCGCTACGCGAGTGACTGATCTGACCAGATTCAATGTCTTTTTAGCAAGTTGCAGCTGATCGATTCGTGTCCACACATTTTAAACGGGTCTAGTCAGCAGATAAGAACAAGTTTCTAGCCACCACAACTTTGTGACAAGTGTTCGGCTCGGATCGTGGCACGATATTCAAGAAACGATCCTAACGGCTCTACCTTTTCTATAAATACCCACCCCCCATTTGTTCAAAACCCACAAATCTGATTAAGAAAGCTCTAAGTTGGAACCTTCGTTTCATACCTGAGCTATTTTGATCTGGGTTAGCATTCGGGGACCCTTCGTAAGTATTCTTTCGTTCTTTTCCTTATTTTTTTTTTACTGCTTTTCGAGTCAGAAAGTCAAACTTTGTTTGACTTTCAGCATTGACCAGTAATGGTCAATGCGAAGTTCGTTTGAACTTCGCAACGTGATTGTAATCACGATGGTCATAGTCCCTTGGGACTATGCCTACTGATTACCACGTTGTCTAGGGTCGTAGGGTAAGCGATCTAATAAATCGCTTATACCTCGAACCCGACCCAGTTTGGTCGATCATTAGGATCCGACCAAACACATTAGGTGACCATAGTGTAGGGAATAACCTTCCGAGGTTATACCTTATGGTCACGACGTTTAAGTAGTTATATGATAGGTAGTTTATATGCCTTAGGTAAATTACCAGAATACCCTTTTCATACATAATTGGTAATTAAGCATATGTAACCTAAACTTTTGTCACGTAACTGATTATGTAACATGTTTAGGCATATAATACTTGTCATAGGACTAGTTAGGCGGTCCGAACGCGTTTCACGCGCACGACACGTTAAAGTAGCATAAGCTTCCTAAACGGGTCGTAATGGGTCGTAAACAATTATGTTAAGTTTCATTTAGTATGTAGGCTTTGTTAAACCAAATGACACGAGTCTCTACACTCGTTTGGTTTACGAAACCTCATTCTATCCAATCTTCCGATTTAGGTCCGGTTTATTAACATAGTTACCTATATTAGGTGCCGTTTGATTCCGAGATTTATAGCATTACTTGGTGGTTATCTTTTGACAACTGAGCAATCTCAAGTGAGTACATAGACCCCTCTTTTACTGTTTTCCAAACTGTTTTGGGGTGGAACACATGTGCCTACTTGTTACTTTCCTGCTTTCCAGTTTTCACATCATATACTGCTATGTTCGTTAGTACATTATAGTACATGATTTCATTACATCTTATGCTAGGTGTGCCCATTGTGTGCATTACTTGGTACATTGTTTTACATTACATTTCATGCTAGGTATGCCCATTGTGTGCATTACTTAGTACATCGTTTTACATGACATTTCATGCTAGGTGTGCCCATTGTGTGCATTACTTAGTACATCGTTTTACATGACATTTCATGCTAGGTGTGCCCATTGTGTGCATTACTTAGTACATCGTTTTACATGACATTTCATGCTAGGTATGCCCATTGTGTGCATTACTTAGTACATCGTTTTACATGACATTTCACGCTATGTATGTTCATTTGATTACATACTTAGTGCATTGTTTTCACATGCTCACATTTTGTTATGACATTTGGTTTGTTTACATGGGACAATATATCCATTAACATTAGCTACGCCGTTCGTTAGTAGGTAGTGGTACCATAGGAATTGACAACTCCCGTTCCGGACATCCTAGGGTAAGGGGACAGAAAGGAATGACCGAATTCGTTGACATTAAGACAGATAGACCTTTAATTTGTTTAAAGGGTTTTATCACCACAGTCGCCAGGCTTGGATGTATGCATTTTTACAATACCACATAAATGTTCATATTAAATAGTTGCATGCATTTACACAAAACATAGCTTTGATTTAAACCAAGTTTTACTTCAATACTTTGTTTTGTGCATATGGTTTAGTTGAGACATTTCACTTGCCGTACATGGACATTTTGACATAGACATTTGACATGGATAATTGACATAGACATTTGACATGGATATTTGACATAGACATTTGACATGGATATTTGACATAGACATTTTGACATGATTTACATTTGACACAAACATTTTTGACATTTGTTTTACATACTACATGATTTACATCTTGACATGAACACTTTGACATATTATTCAATACATTGACAAATGGTTTAAACATAGACCTCTTACATTGGTTGGTTTGGTTTGATTAAGTGATTAAGTTAACGATGCGTGTGTAATATGATATAAGCATGGTGGATACGCCGCTGGTACTTCCTATATATAAGTGTTTGTATGGTATTACATGGCGTAACGTTATTTGAATCATTTCAGTTTGAGACATAGAACATTTTATACAAATAATACACTTTTCACAAGACATTTATTTACAAACAACTTATCTTATACAAACACATCTTTACATGGTTATCTATTTAACCTGACAATTACTTATACATATCATCTGATCTTATTGTTTTCAATGATTTACAAGACAAAACAAATAACAAGGTTCATGACTAAACATTTTCTCAAACATAAGTCATGAATCTTATTTTCACAAAACCTATGTATCTCACAGGCATTTTTATGCTGACGTACCTATTTTCACATGTGTTTTCAGGTGCTTTTCCATAGGATGTTGATCATGATACTAGGGCGGACCTGTGCCTTAGAAACTTTAAAAGAAGATAGACTATGTTTAATTATGTTCTGAACTCTTTAATTACATGTTTGAAACAATGAAACACCCTTGTTTAATAAATAAATAAAACTTTGTATGCCATGGTTATGAGACAATTAATTCTGTCGCAACACGCCCCGATGTTTCCGCCGCGATTTGTTGTTTTACGCGGTCGGGGTGTGACAGAAGAGTTGGTATCAGAGCCAATGGTTATAGGGAACTAGGTTATTAGTAATGCTTTGACCTAGACTATAACTTTTCTAGGAACCTAACACGAGTTATCTTGTGTTTAGATCTTAAAACATGTACATCACCTATCCTTAGGTGATTAACAAAACAAGGAACCAAAATTTTTTCTGAAACGATTTTTGAAAAACAATCATCTGTTTTTGAATAAATTTTTACAAGGTTTTGAACCCTCAATTGTAAGGTTTTGAACCCTCTGTTTTATGGTTTTGAACCCTTTTCAGTATTGGTTTTTGGCCTTGTGCCTTCTAATTTTCAAAATCCCGTCAAACGTTTTGGGTTTTAAATAATGTGAACATGTGCAAACTGGAAGGGTGAATGCCTGTATTCTGGGTTTTCTGTCTAGGCAAGCACTTCGTATACATCTCAACCAGACGCGAGACCAGTTGTGCTTACCTGGGAATTCTTGGAGTGAGTGTTCACTTATAGGCGAGCATGTCTTCATTATACATTATTTTTGACCCATTTACTTTGATTAGTCACTGTGAGTCGTTTGTTTGCTTTGTGATACGGACGAATGACCACCATCTATGCTGTTTGCAATTCTTGTTTTTATCATCTCATTCTTTTCATCCAATCATCTCACTCGTTTCTTTTCATGTTTTCCTCTTTTAGAATGCCTCCTCGACGCGAGAATCAGATAGCAACTGCCGAGCTGGCAGAAATTATTGCGCAGCAGATGGCTGCTCAGTTTCCAAATCTCTTTGCTCAATGGAACCAGGCCAACAACAACAACAATGTTCCATGCAAATACAAGGATTTTAACCAGGCCAAACCACTCAAGTTTAGTGGTTCTGAGGGAGCGACTGGGCTTCTTCAGTGGTTCGAGAGTATAGAGAATACTTTTCGCCATGTGCAGTGTCCGGATAATCGCAAGGTCGAGTTCTCCTCGAGCGTATTTCAGAAGAGGGCTTTGACATGGTGGAACGGGGTTATGAGAGACCGGGGTGCAGAAGTTGCTCTCGCACAGACATGGGCTGAACTTAGAGCCCTTATGATGAGGGAATTCTGTCCTCGCCATGAACAGCGAGCGTTGGAGAAAGAGTTTGATGTTTTGAAGCAAGATAGTGGTGAGCACAGGGCTTATACTGATCGGTTTGAAGAATTGAGTCTGCTTTGCCCAACAATGGTCACCCCACTCGACAAGGCTATCGAGAGATACATCGATGGTCTACCTGACTCGGTACAAGACATTCTTACTGGTAGTAACCCTGCCACACTTCGTCAGGCGATCGAGTTATCTGCGACATTGACTGAGTCGCAGATCAGGAAGAAGAAGTTACACCGGAAGGGTGACAAGGGCAAGAAGCAGTCGGCTGACAAGGAAGATAGCAAGAAAGGTCAAAACTTGAATGGAAAGAACTCTGGTTCTTCGAAGAGGTCAAAGAAGCGTAAGGCTTCTCAAAATTTTGCTATCACTGCCCAAGCTAATCAGGCAGCTCTCAACCAACCTGCACAGCCTCCAGCGAAGAGACCCTATTCAGGGAATGCACCTTTGTGCAATAGATGCAACAGTCACCACCAGCCGCAACTTCCATGCCGTTTCTGTACTAACTGTGGGAAATCAGGCCATCTCGCCAATGTTTGTCGATCTGCTCAGAATCCCGCGGTTCAGAACCCGGCTCAACAAGTTGCTCAGCCTCCTGCACCGCAACAGGGTCAAGCTGCAAGACCACAATACCCACCAGGTGCTTGTTACAATTGTGGGGATCTGACCCACTACAGGAACCGGTGTCCAAGGCTAGCCAACCAGAACCAGAACCAGAACCAGAACCAGAACCAGAACCAGAACCAGAACCAGAACCAGAACCAGAACCAGAATCCGGCTCCGGCTCGAGGCCGAGTTTTTAACATGAATGCCCAAGAGGCACAGGCTGACGATAATGTGGTGAACGGTACGTTCTTTATTAATAATCAGCCTGCATATGTTCTTTTCGATTCCGGTGCCGATAAGAGTTTCGTGTCTTTGTCTTTTGAGCCTATGCTTTGAGTGTCTAGAACGAAACTAGGAAAACCTTTGACAGTAGAAGTTGCTAGTGGTGAACCCATTATTCTTGATTCTGTTCTACGCAACTGCCAGTTGAACCTGAATGATCATCTTTTCCCTATCGATCTCACGCCTATGCAACTTGGAAGCTTCGACGTTATTGTGGGAATGGATTGGTTATCCAAGTATCACGCAGAGATAGTTTGTTCTGAGAAGATTGTTCGTGTGCCGCTTTCGTCAGGCGAGATTCTGCAGGTTCAAGGTGAGAAGCCTATCGGTGGTCTCAGACTCATGTCTTGTTTTAAAGCTCGGAAGTATCTGCAGAAGAACTATGTGGCTTTCTTAGCACATGTTACAGAAGATAAAGGCAAGGGTAAGTCTATTTCAGATATTCCTGTCGTTCGGGATTATTCTGAAGTGTTCCCTGAAGATTTACCTGGTCTACCTCCAGCACGCCAAGTCGAGTTCCGCATTGATCTCGTACCTGGTGCAAATCCCATAGCCAGAGCTCCATATCGTCTTGCACCGTCTGAGATGCAAGAGTTGTCTAAACAGCTTCAGGAGCTCTCTGACAAAGGCTTTATCCGTCCCAGTTTTTCACCTTGGGGTGCTCCCGTTCTTTTTGTCAAGAAGAAGGATGGATCCTTTAGGATGTGTATCGATTATCGTGAGCTTAACAAGCTTACCTTCAATAATCGATATCCCCTACCTCGCATCGACGACCTCTTTGATCAGTTACAAGGTGCTTCTTATTTTTCGAAGATTGATCTGCGATCTGGATATCATCAACTTCGGGTGCATGAAGAAGATATTCCCAAGACAGCGTTCCGTACTCGATATGGGCATTATGAGTTCACAGTCATGCCATTCGGTGTGACTAATGCTCCTGCTGTTTTCATGGACTTAATGAATAGGGTCTGCAAACCTTATTTGGATCAGTTCGTCATTGTTTTTATCGATGACATTTTGATTTACTCTAAGACACGAGCTGATCACGAGCAACATCTTCGTCTTACTTTGGAACTCCTAAAGAAAGAACAACTTTTCGCCAAATTCTCCAAGTGCGAATTTTGGCTTAAAGAAGTTCAATTTTTGGGACACATTATCAACGAACGAGGTGTTCATGTAGATCCCTCCAAGATCAGTGCGATTAAGGATTGGGATACACCTACTACTCCTACTGAAGTTCGTTCATTTCTTGGTCTAGCGGGTTATTATCGCCGCTTCATTGAAAACTTCTCTAAGATTGCAGTTCCTCTAACTGCTCTAACTCAGAAGAAAATGCCCTTTTATTGGGGGTACAAACAAGAGGAAGCTTTCCAACACCCGAAGCAGAAGCTTTGCGATGCGCCTGTTCTATCATTGCCTGAGGGTGATGATGATTTTGTCGTGTATTGTGATGCATCTAAATTGGGTCTTGGCTGTGTTCTTATGCAAAGGAACAAAGTCATAGCCTATGCATCGAGGCAGTTGAAGATTCATGAGAAGAACTACACCACTCATGATCTTGAGTTGGGTGCAGTTGTCTTTGCTCTCAAGATCTGGAGACACTATTTGTACGGTACAAAATGTGTGGTTTTCACGGACCACAAAAGTCTTCAGCATATCTTCAATCAGAAAGAACTCAACATGAGGCAACGACGTTGGGTTGAGCTTTTAAACGACTATGATTGCGAAATTCGCTACCATCCTGGTAAGGCGAATGTCGTGGCCGATGCATTGAGTCGTAAGGAACGTACTAAGCTTCATTGTGTACGTGTTCAATCTGTCATTCAAGCTCGATCCGATATTCAAGCACGCATTTCTCAGGCTCAACAATCTTGTGTTGCACAAGGTTTGATGGATAAGGAATTTCCTTATCACATAACGCCTGCTCTGGAACTGAAGGACAATGGATCATATTACTTCATGGACCGTTTGTGGGTCCCAAGCCAGGATGATCTTCGTACCTTGCTTATGGATGAAGCCCATAAGTCTCGTTATTCTATTCATCCGGGCTCAGATAAAATGTATAAGGACCTTCGTACTCACTATTGGTGGCCTGGTATGAAGAAAGACATTGCCTTATACGTATCAAAATGCCTTACTTGTCTTAAGGTTAAGGCTGAACATCAACGTCCTTCGGGTTTATTGGAGCAACCAGAGATCCCAGTTTGGAAATGGGAAAACATTACTATGGATCTTGTTGCCAATCCGTGAGGATTTTCCTACTGATAGACTTGCTCAAATCTATGTAGATGAAATTGTGGCTCGACATGGTGTTCCTTTGAACATCATTTCTGACAGAGATGCTCGTTTCACTTCTCATTTTTGGAGAACCATGCAATCTGCTATGGGGACCCAACTTAATCTGAGTACAGCTTATCATCCGCAAACGGATGGTCAATCTGAGAGAACAATCCAGACTCTGGAGGATATGCTAAGAGCTTGTGTGATCGATTTTGGTGGTAGCTGGGATTCACATCTTAAATTGATTGAATTCTCCTACAACAACAGTTATCACACTAGCATCAAAATGGCTCCTTTCGAAGCTCTCTATGGTCGAAAATGTCGTTCACCAGTCTGCTGGAATGAGATTGGCGAGGCTCAACTTACTGGACCTGCCCTCATTTTAGAGACAACTGACAAGGTCAAGAAAGTTCGTGATAACCTTCAGGCAGCTAGAAACCGTCAGAAGATTTACGCGGACCCAAAACGCAAAGCCTTGGAATTTCAAGTCGGTGATCGTGTATTACTTAAGGTCTCACCTTGGAAAGGTGTGATCAGATTTGGAAAGAAAGGAAAACTTGCACCTAGATACGTTGGACCATTCAAGATCGTCGAAAGAATCGGAAAGGTAGCCTACAGACTTGAGTTACCTCCTGAACTGGGAAATGTTCATCCAACTTTTCACGTGTCCAATCTCAAGAAGTGTACAGCTGAAGAGAACTTCTCCATACCGCTTGACGAAATTCGTGTTGGCAAAACACTGAAATTTGTTGAGAGACCAGTGGAAATCATGGAACGTGAAGTCAAGTGGCTTAAGCGCAAGCGCATTCCTTTGGTCAAAGTTCGCTGGGAAGCTAAACGTGGACCTGAGTTTACATGGGAACGCGAAGATCAAATGAAAGCGAAATATCCACATCTTTTTCCACGAGTTTCCTCTAAATAAATTTCGGGACGAAATTTCCACAAGTAGGGGAGACTGTAACAACTGTGCTTGTAATCACCATGAACAGTTCTGTTATCAATAAAACAATGTTATTTGATCCCAATGTTTGTTTGATTGTGTTTTACATTTTTCATGTTTTGACTTTTATGTAATTTCAAACTCTACATCGCTTTCTGGAGAGTTATACGCAAACTAGTGCGTAAACGTACTCAGTTTAATGCGAGAAATACTCCGGAACATCAACATATACTCAACATACCTTAAATAACCTTTACATAACTTAGAAATAAGTTTTGAAGGCTTTGGTATGGCAAAAACAAGTTAATTCGCTTACAGGGACTAAATATGACAAACTGCGAAAGTATGTCAATTTGAACTGTAACGAACATTCCGGAACATGACCATAAGTTAAACACACCTTAAATATCCTTTACATAGCTTAGAAATAGGCTTTGAGGGGTTTAGTGTGCTAAAATAAACTTTTGGGACATTCAGGGACTAAAAGTGTCAAAAAGTGCACAAGTTTGCATTTTCGCGCATAACTTACGTTCTGAATACATCTGGACATCCAAAAATTTATGTAAGCATGACTACATTATATTTTAGTGTTCGCCTTAAGAAAAATCCATTCGTTTCGTCATTTGGATCGTTTTTCGCGCTTATGCGCATTCCGTCGTAATTAAGCGAACATCGCGTTCGTACGACCAAACGAACCGACATCTGAGATATTTTTGAACATGTTTTGAGTTCCCTATACTTTAACTTCATTTTAGAGCCTTGAAATGAGGTTAACGGGGTTCAAACGCATCGAAAATCGCTTAAAAGGGCTGCAGGGACTAAACCTGTCACTTTTGAAACAATTCTGAATCAGATAGGCACTAGCGTAGCGCGAGCCCTAAGGCTCTATCCGTAGCGCTACGCGAGTGACTGATCTGACCAGATTCAATGTCTTTTTAGCAAGTTGCAGCTGATCGATTCGTGTCCACACATTTTAAACGGGTCTAGTCAGCAGATAAGAACAAGTTTCTAGCCACCACAACTTTGTGACAAGTGTTCGGCTCGGATCGTGGCACGATATTCAAGAAACGATCCTAACGGCTCTA
This sequence comes from Helianthus tuberosus, assembly GCA_030545235.1. Lineage (NCBI taxonomy): Eukaryota > Viridiplantae > Streptophyta > Magnoliopsida > Asterales > Asteraceae > Helianthus > Helianthus tuberosus. The sequence goes on from CM060405.1 coordinate 126,823,682, forward strand.
CCTTTTCTATAAATACCCACCCCCCATTTGTTCAAAACCCACAAATCTGATTAAGAAAGCTCTAAGTTGGAACCTTCGTTTCATACCTGAGCTATTTTGATCTGGGTTAGCATTCAGGGACCCTTCGTAAGTATTCTTTCGTTCTTTTCCTTATTTTTTTTTACTGCTTTTCGAGTCAGAAAGTCAAACTTTGTTTGACTTTCAGCATTGACCAGTAATGGTCAATGCGAAGTTCGTTTGAACTTCGCAACGTGATTGTAATCACGATGGTCATAGTCCCTTGGGACTATGCCTACTGATTACCACGTTGTCTAGGGTCGTAGGGTAAGCGATCTAATAAATCGCTTATACCTCGAACCCGACCCAGTTTGGTCGATCATTAGGATCCGACCAAACACATTAGGTGACCATAGTGTAGGGAATAACCTTCCGAGGTTATACCTTATGGTCACGACGTTTAAGTAGTTATATGATAGGTAGTTTATATGCCTTAGGTAAATTACCAGAATACCCTTTTCATACATAATTGGTAATTAAGCATATGTAACCTAAACTTTTGTCACGTAACTGATTATGTAACATGTTTAGGCATATAATACTTGTCATAGGACTAGTTAGGCGGTCCGAACGCGTTTCACGCGCACGACACGTTAAAGTAGCATAAGCTTCCTAAACGGGTCGTAATGGGTCGTAAACAATTATGTTAAGTTTCATTTAGTATGTAGGCTTTGTTAAACCAAATGACACGAGTCTCTACACTCGTTTGGTTTACGAAACCTCATTCTATCCAATCTTCCGATTTAGGTCCGGTTTATTAACATAGTTACCTATATTAGGTGCCGTTTGATTCCGAGATTTATAGCATTACTTGGTGGTTATCTTTTGACAACTGAGCAATCTCAAGTGAGTACATAGACCCCTCTTTTACTGTTTTCCAAACTGTTTTGGGGTGGAACACATGTGCCTACTTGTTACTTTCCTGCTTTCCAGTTTTCACATCATATACTGCTATGTTCGTTAGTACATTATAGTACATGATTTCATTACATCTTATGCTAGGTGTGCCCATTGTGTGCATTACTTGGTACATTGTTTTACATTACATTTCATGCTAGGTATGCCCATTGTGTGCATTACTTAGTACATCGTTTTACATGACATTTCATGCTAGGTGTGCCCATTGTGTGCATTACTTAGTACATCGTTTTACATGACATTTCATGCTAGGTGTGCCCATTGTGTGCATTACTTAGTACATCGTTTTACATGACATTTCATGCTAGGTATGCCCATTGTGTGCATTACTTAGTACATCGTTTTACATGACATTTCACGCTATGTATGTTCATTTGATTACATACTTAGTGCATTGTTTTCACATGCTCACATTTTGTTATGACATTTGGTTTGTTTACATGGGACAATATATCCATTAACATTAGCTACGCCGTTCGTTAGTAGGTAGTGGTACCATAGGAATTGACAACTCCCGTTCCGGACATCCCAGGGTAAGGGGACAGAAAGGAATGACCGAATTCGTTGACATTAAGACAGATAGACCTTTAATTTGTTTAAAGGGTTTTATCACCACAGTTGCCAGGCTTGGATGTATGCATTTTTACAATACCACATAAATGTTCATATTAAATAGTTGCATGCATTTACACAAAACATAGCTTTGATTTAAACCAAGTTTTACTTCAATACTTTGTTTTGTGCATATGGTTTAGTTGAGACATTTCACTTGCCATACATGGACATTTTGACATAGACATTTGACATGGATAATTGACATAGACATTTGACATGGATATTTGACATAGACATTTGACATGGATATTTGACATAGACATTTTGACATGATTTACATTTGACACAAACATTTTTGACATTTGTTTTACATACTACATGATTTACATCTTGACATGAACACTTTGACATATTATTCAATACATTGACAAATGGTTTAAACATAGACCTCTTACATTGGTTGGTTTGGTTTGATTAAGTGATTAAGTTAACGATGCGTGTGTAATATGATACAAGCATGGTGGATACGCCGCTGGTACTTCCTATATATAAGTGTTTGTATGGTATTACATGGCGTAACGTTATTTGAATCATTTCAGTTTGAGACATAGAACATTTTATACAAATAATACACTTTTCACAAGACATTTATTTACAAACAACTTATCTTATACAAACACATCTTTACATGGTTATCTATTTAACCTGACAATTACTTATACATATCATCTGATCTTATTGTTTTCAATGATTTACAAGACAAAGCAAATAACAAGGTTCATGACTAAACATTTTCTCAAACATAAGTCATGAATCTTATTTTCACAAAACCTATGTATCTCACAGGCATTTTTATGCTGACGTACCTATTTTCACATGTGTTTTCAGGTGCTTTTCCATAGGATGTTGATCATGATACTAGGGCGGACCTGTGCCTTAGAAACTTTAAAAGAAGATAGACTATGTTTAATTATGTTCTGAACTCTTTAATTACCTGTTTGAAACAATGAAACACCCTTGTTTAATAAATAAATAAAACTTTGTATGCCATGGTTATGAGACAATTAATTCTGTCGCAACACGCCCCGATGTTTCCGCCGCGATTTGTTGTTTTACGCGGTCGGGGTGTGACAGGTTTGGAAATGGGAAAACATTTCTATGGATCTCATTACCAAGCTGCCACGCACTAAAAGAGGTCATGACGCCATTTGGGTTGTTGTTGATCGTCTTACAAAGTCAGCACATTTCTTGCCAATCCGTGAAGATCTATCTGCTGACAAGCTAGCTAAAATCTGTGTGGATGAGATTGTATCCCGACATGGTGTTCCTCTGAACATTATATCTGACAGAGATGCTCGATTCTCGTCTCACTTTTGGAGAACCATGCAATCTGCCATGGGAACCCAACTTAATTTGAGCACAGCTTATCATCCGCAAACGGATGGTCAATCTGAAAGAACAATCCAGACACTGGAGGATATGCTTAGAGCTTGTGTGATTGACTTTGGTGGTAGTTGGGATTTACATCTACCGTTGATCGAATTCTCCTACAACAATAGTTATCACTCTAGCATCAACATGGCTCCTTTCGAAGCTTTATACGGTCGAAAATGTCATTCACCGGTCTGCTAGAATGAGAAAGGTGAAGCTCAGCTTACTAGACCTGAGATTCGTGATAACCTTCAGACAGCTATAAGCCGTCAAAAGAGTTACGCGGATCGACGACACAACCCCTTAGAATTTCAAGTCGGTGATCACGTCCTACTCAAGGTATCCCCTTGGAAAGGTGCGATTAGGTTTGGAAAGAAAGGAAAACTTGCACCACGCAACGTTGGACCATTCAAGATCGTTGAAAGAATCGGAAAAGTAGCCTACAGACTTGAGTTACCTCCTGAACTTGGAAAGGTTCATCCAACTTTCCACGTGTCCAATCTCAAAACGTGTTTAGCTGATGAGAACCTCCACATACCACTTGATGATATACGTGTTGATAACACGATGCACTTCGTTGAGAAACCTGTGGAAATCATGGACCGTGAAGTCAAAAGGCTCAAACACAAGCGCATACCAATTGTCAAAGCTCGCTGGGAATCTAAAAGTGGCCCAGAATTTACTTGGGAATGTGAAGATCAAATGAAAGCGAAATATCCGCATCTGTTCTCACAAGTGTCCTCTAGATAAATTTCGGGACGAAATTTCCTAAAGTAGGGGATACTGTGACATCTGTGCTTGTGTAATCTTTGTACAAACTCTGACCAATTCAATATCAATAAAATAATGTGTTTTGGTCCCAATGTTTGTTATTTACATTTGACATTTTGCACGTTTTGATTTTTGATCGATTTTAAACTCTATATCGCTTTCTTGAAAGTTATATGCAAACTGATGCGTAAACGTAATCAGCTTAAGGCGACAAACACTCCGGAACAGCAACATAATCTTAACATACCTTAAATAACCTTTACATAACTTAGTAATAAGTTTTGAAGGGTTTAGTGTGGCAAAAACAAGTTTGTTCTCTCACAGGGACTATTTGCGTCAAACTGCAAAAGTCTGCCGTTTCGTAAGGCAACGTACAGTCCAAAACTTGATAATAAGCTAAACATACCATAAATAACTTTAACATAGCTTAGAAATAAGCATTGAGTGGTTCGGTGAGCAAAAATATGCTTATTTGATCATACAGAGACTAAAAGTGTCAAAAACGGCGTAAGTTTGCATTTACGCGCATATCTTACGTTCTGACCACATCCGGACATCCAAAAATTTTTGTAGACACTAAAATATTTTATTTTAGTGATCGGAATGCAAAAATACCATTCGTTGCTTAATTTGGATCATTTTCGCGTCCGTTCGATTTTCATCGTAATTAACCGAACAACGTGACCGTACGACCAAACGAACCGACATCCGAGATATTTCCGAGCATATTTTGAGTCCTCCATACTTTGACTACCTTGTAGAGCCTTGAAAATGGCTTAACAGGGGCTAAAAGTGCCAAAAATCAGCTTAAACATCTGCAGGGACCAAACCTGTAAATTTTGAAACTTTTGCTGAAACGACCAGAGGTCGCGGGCCGCGTAAGCTGACCCCAATTCCTACACGGGGCGCGAGAGCATGCCCAGTAACAGAAAACTCTTTTTCAGCAAACTGTTTGCAATTCAAGGACTTGTAGGCAATATCTGATGTTTTGGGCAGCAAGTTAACACCTTCCCAAGTATGTTAGCTGTCCCATAACACATGTATGGCTAGGATTTCTTGCTTGGAGGCTACACAAAAACATGGAGTGATCCTACAAGTCCTCAAAAAGTATAAATAGCATGGCCATTCATTTGATTCTTTGCTCATTTTCATTTTGGAACTCTAAGTGGAGGAATCCCTGCAAAGGAGCCACCTACCTTAGTTCTAAGATCATCCTTCTAGCCTTTGAACACCAAGTGAGTGTTCTTTCATGGCTTAGTAGTGATTTTTAGCTTTTTAGAGCTGAAAGTCAAACTGTTTGACCAACAGTTTGACTTTCGGTTTTGATCATCAATTGGTCAAGTCAAAGTTCAATTGAACTTTGCAACGTGATTGTAATCACAATGGTTATAATCCTTTGCGATTATACCTACTGATTACCACGTTGACTAGGTGTAGTGACGAGTCAAAGTTTCGGTCAAAATGCATTTTAGCGCGCATTTTTCAACGGAACTACTTTTAGGTATCAAAACACTTTATTTTGATACCAAATCAGTTTTCAAAGTTAGTTAAACATGTTTTGACATGTTTAACTCGTCACTACTAGTTTAGTGCTTGTTTAGGGTCGTAAGTTAAGCGGTCTAGACAACCGCTTAGACTTTCGAACCCGACCTGTTTGGTCGATCATTAGGATCCGACCAAGATTAGTTAGTGATCATAGTTGTATAGGGAATAACCTACTGAGGTTATACCTTATGACCACTTAGGTTGGTTAGTTATCCATTAAGTTGTTTATATGCCCATAGAAAATGACCAAAATGCCCTTTTGAAGCATAAATTCATATTTTGCATATGTGAACATGTTTTTGACATATAATATGATTTAGTAATATGTTTAGGCATAATTGGGCATGTAAGACTTGACATAGGACATAGATAACCATCCAACCTTAGCTTTACGCAAACGACGCTTTATAGTGGCTTAAACTACCATAACAGGTCAAAACGGGTCAAAAGCACTTAGGTAGACTTCCAAATCATAATGTTGGGGCTATTAAATCATGCCATATGAGTACCAATACTCATTTGATTTATAGAACCTCATTCTATCCTATCTCCTAATTTAGGATCTGATTATTAACATAGTTACCTATATTAGGTGCCGTTTGAATTCGTGATCCTTGGAGCTTTATTTGGTCTTATTCCAAGACTAATAAGCAATCCCAAGTGAGTACATAGTTCCCCTCTTTCACCGCTTTCAAATACTTTGGGGTGATACACATGTGCATACATTGTTACTTTCGTGCTTTTCATGCTTTTATGACATAAACATGCTAGTTTCACCTAGTACACTTATAGTACATGATTTCAATTATGTTTTGCTATGTATGTTGACTAAGCATGCTAGCACATTGATTTCATAAACACTTTGTTGCATATGTTTACTCGGCATATGGACACAATGTTTTACATCACATTTCTACTATGTATGTTTACTGAGCATGCTAGCACAATTGATTTCATGAACACTTCTACTATGTATGTTTACTTTTTTTTTTGGGTAAAGGGTTACCCCGGTGAAAATTATACCAACCAAACATAAAAACAAGTGGGGCACAAAAACACACCCCAGTTCTCTCGAAAGACATTCCTAACGAGAGTGAACAAGCGCTAAACAACGCAAAACAAACACACCAGTCAACTAATCTTACAAACTAAACTCACTAACAAAATAAAATCAGCCACAATCATCATCAGCAAGTAACAGACCCCTTGGAAGCGCCCATTCTTGCAAGATCCTATCAGTATGAACTGACTGCTTGAACTTCATCGATTGAAGCTTCAACCGAACGGTAGAAAGAATAACATCAACCAACTGCTCCTGACTTCTTCGATGTTTAGAGAATAATCTCCTATTCCGCTCATTCCAAATAAAGTAAGCTGAAGCGCACACCACAAGCTTGGCAATAACATACGAAGCCTTCTTCGAATCCGCTATTCCCATTAGGAAGTCAAAAATATCACTCCATCTTTTTGAAATAGCTTCCATACCCGCTCTGCCTTTGACACCATCCCAGACTTTAGAAGCATAGCAACACTCAAAAAACAAATGGTCATGAGAGTCCGGGCCTGAAGTACACAACGAGCAGCACATAAGGTTAACGTTCATGTTACCCGAAGTATTCCATCTCATCATAACATCTTGCGTCTTCAGTTTTTTGTTAATAATCAACCATATTATAAATGAGTGTTTAGGAATAGCTTGCGAAAACCAAACCATCTTCGACCAATGGACTTCATTCTGAGTAGCACGAATACCATCCCACACCGTGGAGGTACCAAAATCAGTTACGATCCCCATCCTGTCCTTCCACACTAGCTTATCATGCTTAGACATATCCAACTCAATATCACGCATCAATGTTAGAGCTGGGAAACGATTAATCCACATATTCGGCCAATGCCACCCCACTTGACCGAACAGATCGAACAAAGTAGACTCCATGCGAAACCCAGCATTCGAAATTAGTCTAGGAGTAATAAAAGAATTAAGAGGACAAACATCATCCCATTTATCAAACCAGGCAAACGTATTCTTCCCATCACCCACTTCCGACCATACATGGCATCTAATAAGAGGTCTCAAGCCTAGCATTTTCCTCCAACTCCATGTGATGTTACTCTTCACCGGTACATCCCAAAACGATCTACCTTGAAGACGATAAGAGTGGATCCATTTAACCCATAAGGATTCCCTATGAGTAAGGACACTCCATATGTGAACAGTCATCAGCGCATTGTTCATATCTCCAAGTCTCCGAATCCCCAACCCACCCTCATGCTTAGGCATGCACACCGATTTCCATTTAACTTTTGCTTTCCCTCTAATGTCATCCCCTTGAGCCCACAAGAAGCGTTTCATCCTATCTTCAAGGTCTTTAATAATATGTTTAGGAAGGATAAACACGGACGCCCAATAAATATGCATAGACGAAAGCACCGAACGAATCAATTGAAGCCTACCTGCAAACGATAAAAACTTATTCCTCCAGTCCATGATTCTAGTCTCCATACTCTCAACCAGTTTCTTGCAATCCTTGTATTGAAGTCTAGAGGAAATGAGAGGCACACCTAAATACCGAACAGGAAGAACCCCTTCATCAAACGGCATAATGGCTCGAATACTATTTTTAATCGGCTCCACTACATTACCAAAGAAAACCGTACTTTTACCCATACTCGGCACCAGACCAGACATATCCTTGAATAAATTAAGAGCATCCATAATAACTTTCACTGACCGTTGATTACCCCGAGAGAACAGAAATAAATCATCCGCAAAACATAAATTAATAAGCTTTTGCTTCTCACACTTGCTATGATACCTAAAAGCCTCAGAATTTGCAACTTGGCTATTTAATATGAGAGTGAGCACCTCCATAACAATCGTGAACAAGTATGGAGACATGGGATCCCCTTGCCGCAATCCTCGTCTACCTTTAAAGTAACCATGCAAGTTCCCATTGATTGCCAATGAGAATGAAGTGGATGTCACGCATGCCATGATCCATTTAACCATCTTCCCATGAAAGCCGAAACCCACCAAAGTTTTTTCAAGAAAACTCCACTCCACCGTATCATAGGCCTTCTGGATATCCACTTTGAATGCACATCTAGGAGGACCTACATTACGGTGATAATTATGCATAAGCTCCTGGGTTAAGAGGATATTATCAGATATCCGTCTCCCTGGCACAAAAGCAGACTGATTTATACTAACAATATCAGCCAATCCCTCTTTAATCCGATTAGAGATGATTTTGCTAATGCATTTATACACCGTGTTACAGCAAGAAATCGGACGATAATCAGAAACAAGCAACGGAGTACTCACTTTCGGAATCAGAGAAATAATGGTATGATTAAGCTGTTGAAGTAATCTTCCATTGAGAAAGAAATCCTTTATAGCGTTACAGACATCAACACCAACAATATGCCACGCCCTCTTAAAAAAGATAGAAGTATAGCCATCCGGACCAGGAGCTTTATTCCCAGCAATAGAAAACATCGCCTTTTTTATTTCATCATCAGTAACCTCTCGAACCATGTGTTCCGCTTTCGTAGTAGATAAAACATTAGTAAAGAGATCCGGAGTAGGAACCTTACTAATATTACCCACACCACCAAAGAACCTCGAATAATGATCGACTAGAGCTTGCGGCACCAGCCCCCCTTCAAACAAAGTACCATTGGCATCCCTAATAGCATAGATTCTACTTCGTTGGTATGACATTTGGTATGTTTAACGGGACAACATGTCGCTCGGTAGTACGTAATGGTACCATAGGACTTGACAAATCCCGTTTCCGACTTCCTAGGTTTGTTTGGAAGTTGGGAATGACAGAATCCGATATACATAATTTAGATAAACCTTTAATTTGTTTAAGGGTTTGTCGCCATAGTCGCAAGGCTTGAATGTATGCGTTTTAACATTACTACATAAATGTCCGTATCCATAAAGCATTGTTTTCTGCAAAACATAACATTTGATTTAAACTTAGGTTTATTCAAAAACTTTGTTTTGTACATTTTCCTATGGGCTTGAGTAATTACTAGTTATTCACCATACATGACATTTGTTTTAACATTGACATTATCATATAGTTTGAGTAGATGCTTTCTACTTGCTATACATTACATTTTGGTATACATGACACAGTTTACACTTGACATTGAACATGGTTTACACATAAACATTTTGACATTGGTTTTAAACAAGACATTTTGATTGATTATTGATAAGTGATTTATATAACGAGGCTATGTGTCATATGATAAAAGCATGGTGGATACGCCCTTGGTACTTCCTATATATAAGTGCTTGTATTGTATTACACATTGTAGCGTTATCTAAACCACTTCAACAAGACATGAAAAAATTTATACAAGTACACGACATTGTTTTACAAATTCATTTATACTTGGTTATTCATTTAACCACGTATATTCTTTTATATCATCTGATTTTCACATCGATTTTCAAATGATTTTATAAAGGAAAACATTTTACAAGGTCTATGACTACATTTTTGTTAAACACTTCTTATTAACTACAAGTCATGAATCCTGCATAAACAAAACCTATGTATCTCATAGGCATTTTTATGTTGGCGTACCTATTTTCACATGTGTTTCAGGTGCTAATGCATGATGATGTTTGTGCTTCACTTAGGCGGACTTGGGCCTTAGTGACTTAACAGACTGTTAATTATGTTACGTTTATGTTAAATTCCAAGACAATGTACACTTTAATCAATAATACAAAACTTTAATTACCATGGTTGTTGAAACAATAATTCTGTCGCTCCACTCCCCGATGTTTCCGCCGCGATTTGTTGTTTTATGCGGTCGGGGTGTGACAATCATCCCCAACTTGAAAGAAATTTTGTCCTGAAATTTGACAAGCAATCGCAGAGGAGTGAAGTGATAAATGGGGTGATAAATCAAGATGACTGTGGAATTCCCTCAGGTGCCACATCATCCCTAACTTGAAAGGGAATTTCGTCCTGAAATTCACCAGCTTCATCAGGATTAGACTGGTTAGTTGGGAAAAGTTGAGGATACTTGAGCTTCATTTAGTCTTCGTGTTCCCACGTGAATTCCAGTCCACATCTTGAGTTCTAATGAACTCTCACAATCGGAATTTTACTATGCTTACGTACTTTGACCTCCTGATCCATAATTTTGATGGGTTCCTCAACAAACTGCAATTTGTCATCGATTTTTAGTTCTTGGAAAGGTACTACAAGTGTTTCATCGGACAAACACTTCTTTAGTTGTGAAACATGGAAGACATCATGAACGTTGCCCAGCTCAGCAGGTAACTCGAGTTTGTAGGCCACCTTACCAATTCGTTCCAGAATTTTGAATGGCCCAACATAACGTGGATTAAGCTTACCGCGCTTCCCAAAGCGTACCACACCCTTCCAGGGTGAGACTTTCAACATAACGCGATCGCCTACAGCGAACTCTAAAGGATTCCTATGCTTGTCAGCGTAGCTTTTCTGATGATCACGCACTGCCGCCATATGATTCCTGATCTAAACAATCTTCTCAGAAGTTTCAAGCACGAGTTCCGGGCCTATGATCTGGCTATCTCCCACCTCAGCCCAACAAAGAGGGGAACGGCATTTCCGCCCGTACAATGGCTCAAACGGAGCTGCCTGGATACTGGTATGGTAACTGTTGTTGTAGGAGAACTCTATCAAGGGTAAGTGTTTCTCCCAACCTTTACCAAAATTGATCGCACATGCTCGCAGCTTGTCTTCAAGTGTCTGGATGGTTCGCTCACTTTGACCATCCGTCTGGGGGTGATAGGCAGTACTCATGTCGAGACGTGAGCCTAATGATTTGTGCATCGACTGCCATAAATTATATATGAAACGCGGATCACGATCAGAGATGATGGAGGTTGGCACCCCGTGCCTAGAAACCACTTCCTTCAGGTAAACTGCAGCAAGTTGTGAGAACTTACCAGTTTCCTTGATCGCTAGGAAATGCGCTGATTTCGTGAGACGGTCGACGATCACCCAAATGGTATCGTTCACGCTTTGAGTTCTTGGTAAACCAGTGACAAAATCCATGGCGATTTATTCCCATTTCCACATGGGTATCTCTGGTTGCTGGAGCTAACCAGAGGGTTTCTGATATTCCACCTTGACTTTCGCGCAAGTCAAACATTTACTCACATACGTCGCGATGTGGGCTTTCATCTTCGGCCACCAGTACAAAACTTTTAGATCCTGATACATCTTATCAGAACCTGGGTGAACAGAGTATCGAGACTTGTGCGCTTCTTCCATCACGAGCTCTCTTAGATTACCATATAAAGGAACCCATATCCATTCCATAAAATAATAAATGCCATCAGATCTCTCTACGAGTCGCTTTTCCATGCCCCGTAAATATTCAGCTTCCAGGTTTTCTTCCTTCAACGCATCAGTCTGAACAGAACGGATCTGATCAGGTAAATTAGAGTGGATAGTGAGCTGTAAGGCTCGCATACGTTTAGGTTTTGCCTCCTTTCGACTAAGGGCATCAGCTACAACGTTAGCTTTGCCTGGATGATATTTGATAGCACAATCGTAGTCATTTAAGAGTTCTACCCACCGACGCTGTCGCATGTTCAACTCTTTCGGATCGAAAATATGCTGGAGGCTTCTATGATCGATATAGTTAGTGCATTTGGTACCGTACAGATAATGCCTCCAAATCTTTAGCGCGAAAATCACGGCCCCCAACTCCAAGTTGTGAGTCGTGTAATTCCTCTCATGAACCTTCAAGTTCCGAGAAGCGTAAGCTGTCACCTTCTCGCGTTGCATTAGCACACAACCAAGACCCTGAATAGAAGCATCATGGTACACTACGAAATCTTCGGTACCCTCAGGTAAAGACAAGATTGGCGCACTGCAGACTTTTTGTTTCATGAGTTGGAAGGCATCTTCCTGCTTCGTTCCCCAAGAATATACAACGCTTTTGTGTGTCAACGAGGTAAGAGGTTGAGCGATGTTGGAGAAATCCTTAATAAATCTGCGATAGTACCCAGCGAGACCTAGAAATTATCGCACCTCCGAAGGATTCTTTGGTGTCGCCCAATTCTTGATAGCATCAATCTTGACTGGATCCACATGTATCCCTGATTCATTAACAATGTGGCCTAGGAAGTGTACTTCTCGAATCCAGAAGTCACACTTAGAAAATTTCGCGTAGAGTTGCTCCTTCCTCAGGAGCTCCAAGATAAGACGCAAGTGTCGCGCGTGGTCCTCCTTGCTTAGAGTAAATCAAGATGTCATCGATAAACACAATGACGAAATCGTCGAGATACGGTTTGCACACGCGGTTCATGAGGTCCATGAAAACCGCCGGTGCGTTTGTCAACCCGAATGGCATAACCAGAAACTCATAATGGCCATACCGCGTTCGAAAAGCTGTTTTAGGGACATCCTCCTTGTGACAACTCGTATTTTCCGAACCTATTTTTGTGCTTGATGTAACTTGTATGAACTCTATGCGACTGATTGATATGTTTGTTTTAATGAATTATTATAAGTTGTATGCTATGTGTTAGGTGTGATTGTATTACAAACACGAATAATTAATAACCCTCGATCGCACAAGACTATCTAATCGTACAAGCCACTCTCGGCCCACACTCTTTGAACTCGAAACCAAGGGCAGCCCATGCAAGGGTTCGGCCCACTCCTCTTTTTAAACCCACACATAACCCATATGAGGTTTTGCTTCCTCATTGTTTGCAAGAACACACAACACACAAATCCTACTATCTCTCTTTCTCTTCTCTCGAAGCCGACGACAACATCCCCTTCTCTCGAAGCTTTCTTGTTCGGATCAACCCTTGTTCTATCCTCTAATCGGTTAGAATTTCACTATTGATTGTATGTTAGATGATGTTGTGGTCCGTATGTTTCTACATAATGATTTGGGGATGATATGTGATTGATTATGATGTAAATTGTTAAGGTTTGGTGTTCATATAATCGGCTCACATGTGTAGTATGTGTGGATTAATATAGGGTTGATAATCGAATGATGTTAAAGATGATTGAGAACCGAATGCATGTTAATCAGCTGTGAGGTGTTTATGTTCGGATGATTCGTTGTGTTGTCATATTAGGATGCATGCTAGTAATCAAGAACATGAACCGTGTTAATATAGTTTATTGTTATAAGTTGTTGTTATGCCTTGAACATGATTAGGGTTCATAGGAAATAAATGGATAAAAACCTTGATTTGATCGAATAAGGGATTGGGTAGAAACTGTGATTGTGTTGATTGATTATGTACAAATATGGAAACTGTTAGATTAGAAAATCGGATTGCATGATTTTAGGAATGATATAACCGATCGCACAAGGCCAGTCGCACAAGGCGGGTCGCACAAGTGAGTCGCACAAGATATGTTATGGTACAACTGGTTAGGCACACAGTACAACTCCTTAAAGCTCAGTCGCACAACATCTTGTGAATCGCACAAGGTTGTGCAGATCGCACAAGATGTTGGGCCACTTAAATGTCTAAGCTATTGGGCCGAACAACCCAAATATCCAATCACACAAGTTATGTTGGATCGCACAAGTGTAACTGGACTGCACAAGTTAATAATCTGTTTATATGTTTGGGTCGTATAGGTTTTGGATTGAATTTGTTATTGGGCCGGGTTTGTTTGGATCGCAAAACCCATTGTGGATCGCACAATAGGTTGGGTCGGTCATCCTTTGGGCTTTATCTTGGGATCGCACAAGAGGATTGGGCTTGCACAACCATAACAGCCCAATCACTCGAGTCACACAAGTTTGGGTTATGTTTATATGAACTGTATGCTACTGTTTGACTAGTTGCCATGATTCTACGTGTTCGCCATGATCATTATGTGTTCGTAACTTGTTAGCTTATGTGTAAACTTACGAGCACTACTTGAACCTAGACCTGACTTGTATGGTAACCATGTTAGGACGTTGTTGACCACTAGAAGCTCGATTGACCTTTTTGTGTATCTGCCGAGCTAACCTAAGGTGAGTTCACCCTCTTAATTGAAGGGTGACAACATTGGAACCTGCGTGATCTCATTATATGGGACACGTACCTCCACCCTCTTAACTGAAGGGTGACAACATTGTTACTAGACCAAAAACTCTATCATAAGTCCCTCATTTTTAAATCGACTTAATCGTCGGGCCAATGGCGAACGGGTCATTAGTTAAATAGCACTATTAGGTTTGATAAGCCTCACACTGTGCCGCAGAGGACGGGAGTGGACTAATGGATCTAGGCACATCAATGATGATAGACATTGACTTAGGGCACCCAACTTTCTCAGTCAGTAGTCGATATGGTAACGGGTCTAGTGAGATTTTCATGGGGTAGCCCCCACGGCTGGGAGCCAGAGTAAAAGGAAAGGATTAATCATGTTTTCAAACTATGGGGTACCCCCACGGCAAGTAAGCCAGCTAAAGGAAAACGATGTTTTTGAAACAACCTAAAATAAACACCCAACTGTGAACTCGCTCAACTTTGTAGTTGATTCGTTACTAAATGCCTTGCAGGTCATTAGGTGCTTAGATGGAGCTTGCACAGGAGGTCAAGGTCGTTGTGGGACATGGACTGTTGAGTTCCATGTTAAACTTTATGAACTTATAACTTATGTTTTGGTTTTAAACTTTAGGCTTTCGCTGATAACTTGAACTTGGTTAATTTGTTTTGGACACCAATTATATTGTTGGTTGGTTTTATATTTACTTTAATACATTGTTCAATATGATTGGTGGCTTGATCTTGGTCATGTCACGCCTCTTGCGGTTATACTACGCTTGTGGATTTTGGGGGTGTGACAGATTGGTATCAGAGCCATTGGTTATAGTGAACTTGGTTTTAAAAAGAGGAGTGGGCCGAACCCTTGCATGGGCCGCCCTTGGTTTCTAGTTCAAAGAGTGTGGGCCGAGAGTGGCTTGTACGATTAGATAGTCTTGTGCGATCGAGGGTTATTAATTATTCGTGTTTGTAATACAATCACACCTAACACGTAGCATACAACTTATAATCATTCATTAAAACAAACATATCAATCAGTCGCATAGAGTTCATACAAGTTTTTTTTTTGGGTAAAGGGTTACCCCGGTGATTCTATGTATTCACAACCAAAACAAATCAAGTAGTGCAGAGAGCCTACACTAGTTCAATCTTGGGACATGCCCCAAGAAAGTATACCAAACATCAAACCAAAACAACCAGAAATAAACCAAACATAAAGACCACTGGACTAACATCTAGAAAAAAACCAACATCACGAAAAAACACCCTACTCAGACTCCATCATCATGACCGAGATCCCCACCAATTTCCCAATCTTCAAGCAGCTTCCGTACATTTGCAGTATTCTTTAATTTTGCTCCCATTAGCTTGTATCTTACTGTCTTTAAAATAACTTCACTAACCATCTCCGGAGGTCTCAGCTGATTTTTGAATAACCGGTTATTTCTCTCTTGCCATATAATATAAGTAGTAGCTGCCACTAGAAGCTTAGCAACATAAACCACCACCTATTTTGACCGAGCACGAGCAAGTAACCAATCTACAATATCTCTCCATTTCGGGTTAACCGATGACATACCGACCTTTTGCCTCACTATATGCCAAACTTGAGACGAAAACTTACATTCAAAGAAGAGGTGAGGATGAGAATCGAAATCCTCATAGCACAAAAGACAACACAACACATCATATTCATATTTTTCCTCCTTGTAATATCCCATTTCAGAATTTTGTCTTGGGTTAAAAGTTTACCTTTCATGACCAACCACATCATAAACGCATGCCGAGGGATACACTGTGAGAACCAAACCATATTGCACCAATTAACTTCCGGCTCCTTGTATCGAACCGAATGCCAAACATTCGAAGAAGAGAAATCGTCTAACTCATTACCATCCTTCCATAATAGTGCGTCTTGTTTTGTTGGATTTAACTGTTTCTGATCTAGATGGATGAGCACGGGAAACAAATCTCTCCAAGCCGTCGGCCATCTCCAAGAACCATTAGAATAGACATTAGCCACTGAATCATCTAGCTGAAAATCCGCATCGGTAATGGTTCTCGGAGTTATAAAATCGCCTAACGGACCCATATCACACCAATAATCAAACCAGGCCGACGTCTTTGCACCATTACCAACGTCCGACCAGATATGTTTTCGTATCATAGGGCGCAACTGAATCAATTTTCTCCAAGACCAACAGCAATTAGTAGGAGCTTTGCAAACCCAAAAACTCTTACCTTTTAAATGATAGCTATAAACCCACTGAACCCACAACGAATCACGCTTAGAAACGATACTCCAAATGTGAGAAGACATAAGAGCCTTATTCATATCCCCAATACGTCTAATGCCCAATCCCCCTTCATATTTTGGAGTACAAACAGTTTTCCAAGAAACTTTTGATTTACCTTTATTAAACGAACTCTCTTGCGACCAAAGGAAGTTTCGCATTCTAGCTTCTAGCTCCTGAATTATCCTAGCCGGAAGGATAAACACAGACGACCAATAAATATGCATGGAAGAGAGGACAGAAATAATGAGTTGTAGTCTACCAGCAAACGAGAGCAACTTGTTCCTCCAATTGGTGATACGTTTCTCTAATCTTTCGATAAGAACACGACAATCATTATACCCAAGTCTAGAAGAGATTAGAGGTCTGACAGGCAATTTTCCTTCCACAAATGGCATAATGTCCAGAATAGCATCTTTGACATGACTTTTAACATTACAAAAGAAGATCGTGCTTTTCTGATTACTAGGAACTAACCCCGACATCTTTGTAAACTTAGAAAGAGATGTCAAAATACATCTCGCCGAATTTACTTCTCCTCTAGCAAAAATGAACAAGTCATCCGCAAAACAAAGATTGATAATTTGCTGTTTCTCACATTTGTTATGAAATTTAAAGGATGAATCAATACGAACCGCATGCTGAAGAATAGCCGTTAGGACTTCCATGACTAGAGTGAAAAGATAAGGAGAGATCGGGTCCCCTTGTCTTAAACCGCGACCGCCTTTAAAGTAACCATGCACCGACCCATTTACACAGACCGAAAACGAATCCGTAGAGACCAAAACCATGATCCAATCAACCATCTTGCCGTGAAAACCAAATCCAAGTAAAACACTCTTGAGGAATCTCCAATCAACAGTGTCATAAGCTTTCTGGATATCAACTTTAAAAGCACACCGAGGAGGACCCATACTTCTATGGTAATTATGCATCAATTCTTGCGTAAGCATAATATTATCAGATATTCTTCTTCCCGGAACAAACGCCGATTGATTAATGCTAACAATATCATTTAGCACACCTTTTATTCTATCAGCAACAATCTTACTTATACACTTGTATAGAACGTTACAACAAGCAATTGGCCGATAATCAATAACAGTCGCAGGAGTTGTCACCTTCGGAATATGAACAATAGTAGTGTGATTCAATTCCCGAAGAAGATTACCTGTTTCAAAAAAATCCAATATGGCACTAGTAACATCATTACCTATAATAGGCCAAGCACTCTTAAAGAAAGCGGCTGTATAGCCATCCGGACCAGGAGCTTTGTCAATGCCAATAGAAAACATAGCTTTTTTTACCTCCTCCACAGTTACATGTCGAATCATATGAGAAGCTTTTTGAGGATCAATGACTTTAGAAAATAAATCTGGAGCCGGAGAGAGAGAAATATCCCCATGATTACCAAACAAATTCTGATAATGATTAACAAAAACTTGATAAACCGCATCACCTTCATAGGGATTTCCATCCGAACCTTTAATCACTTCTATTCGGCTGCAATGATTTCTGATTTTAAGAGAAGAATGGAAAAAAGCAGAGTTTGAATCCCCCGCCCTTAGCCAATCAACCTTTGACTTCTGTTTAAGAAACCGCTCTTCATCCAGCGAAGCTTCTAAAAATTCACGGCTAGCCTCCTTTTCAGCCACACGGAGCTCGACATTACTCGGGTCTAGATCAATACGTTGCTGAATGTCGTCCAGTTTCAAACGAAATCCTTCCACTTTCTTGTGAAGATTGCCTTGTTTGAACAACAACGAGCGAATCAGATGCTTAAGCAACCGAAGTTTCTTCACCAAACGGAACTGATGAACTCCACTCACACTAGAATCCCAAATGTTCTTAACAATTCCCAAAAATTCTGGTTTGTAAACCAAAAAGTTAGGAAACTTGAACGATCTCGGCTTCATTCTACCAGCTTCCGGAAAAGATAGGATACACGGACAATGGTCAGAAATTCTATAAGGCTTGAAAAAAGCAATAGAGTTTGGATATTCAGCAACAAAAGCCGTGTTTCCCATGATTCGATCTATTTTCTTCATAAGGCCTATACCATCTTTCGGCTTTTGACTCCAAGTATAGTGGATCCCCATACGATTAATATCAACTACCTCAATATCATCCACGCACTCTTGAAAATCTCTCATACCAATAGAGACCGCCGACGAACCCATAGAATTATCTTCAATGTTCAAAGCCGTGTTAAAATCACCCATGATACACCAAGGTTTATTCCCAACCAGAACTTTATGCAAGGACAAATCATGCCATAATTGTTTACGAGAGACATAATAGTTATCAGCATAAACGAAAGAGCAAAACACCATTCTTTTATCAATTTTGAAAACAAGCTGAATATGCATAACCTGAGGAGACTGCGACAAAATCATGACATCAAAAATAGCCGGGTTCCATCCGATAATAATTCTCGTTCCTTTGTTACAACACCCTCCATTAGAACTCCAATCCCACGAGCGAAACACGGAGTTACACACTTTACCCAAATTACCAACATCCACATGAGACTCCAGAATCACACACAAGCTCAAATTAAACTCTCTGACTGCCTGACGATACATCAAGCATAAAAATAGGTTCGAAAAATACGAGTTGTCATATCATCCCCAAGTTGAAAGAAATTTCATCCCAAAATTTAGCACGTAGTCACTGAGGAAGCAAGTTAGGTTGCGTGGTTTCCTGGTTTTCCTGGGGTGTCAGATCAATGGTATTAGAGCCATTGGTTATAGTGAACTTGGTTTTAAAAAGGGAAAAGCTTTTTGACAAAACCAGACTATAACCTGTACAGTGCTCAACGATCCACAACGACGCTTCGCTCCACGTGCAAGACTCAACACTATAGGTGATATGGTCTATGTTTGTATTGCCTGCCTGTTAGTTTAAGTAGTGCATTGATCATGGTATGCTTAGTTAGTGTAATGACTGTTGCTTGAAACCATGTGTGCTTGCTCTCTCCTGTCATCCCATACTTACGCACTTTCACGACACCTTTCTCACTTGTGTTTACTTCGGTGTGAAGATCATGAGTGGACGCCTAAACTTGACTCAAGCCCAGCTGACGGCTCTAATCAACGAACGAGTTGCTGAGGCACTCGCGGCAGCTCAAGCAGGAGGTATAACCTGCCATTTTGACCTATCCTAGGATGTTTAGATCCTACTCTCGTGAACCTACTCTCGTGCTTAACCTTATCCTTTCTTTCTCACGCAACAGGTCAGAATGCTCAGCCTCGAGTGTGTACGTTCAAGACCTTCATGGACCGTCGACCAAGTACCTTTAATGGCACAGAAGGAGCTATAGGTCTCCTCCACTAGTAGGGTGAAGTTTACTACGGGAACTCTTGAAGGTGGTGCGTTAACTTGGTGGAACGCACAGGTCCAAATGCTAGGGTTGGCAGCTACTAATGCCACCCCATGGAATGACTTTAAAGATTTGATCAAAGAGGAGTATTGTCATCGTGATGACATTCACAAGCTGGAAGTGGAGTTTTATGCTTTGAAGATGACGGGGTCTGAGATTGAAGCGTATACCAAGAGATCGAACGAGTTAGCGGCATTGTGTCCCACCATGGTAGATCCTCCCTACAAGCGTATCGAGCTCTATATCAAAGTTTGGTTGCCAAAAATCTAGAGCATGGTTACTTCAGCTAATCTCCCTACCATTCAGCGAGTTATACGACTATCCCACCGTCTCACTGATCAGGCAGTTGAGCAGAACAGACTGCCAAAGCGTATTAGTGCTACCACTACTTCTGATGCTCCCAGTGACAACAAGCGCAAATAGGATGGAAATTCAAGCAATGGTTCAACTTCTGTTCAGTCTCAGTCTCAGCAACGAAGGACTGACAACTACAAGAGCCCTAGTCAACAGACTTCTGGTAACCAAGGTCAGGGTGGGTACAGGGGAAGCCACCCTAAGTGCAATCGATGTAACTTGCACCACAACGGGCCGTGTAGCAAGGGAAAATGTCAGAGATGTAACAAACCAGGCCATGCAGCCAAAGATTGTAGAAGTCCTTATCCTGCTAATCAGAGACGCCAGCAGCAGCAGACTCCACAGAACCAGCGCCAGCAGCAGTAGCAGCAATAGCAGGGTAACAATAAGGGATGTTTTCAGTGCGGTGCTGAGGGCCACTTCAAAAGAGACTGCCCCCAGCTGAATCAGAATCAGAACAACAACAACAATAACCAGGGGAATGGAAACAACAGGGATAACAACGATGGAAATGGTGCCAGGGGATGTGCTTTTGTTTATGGTCAGGGTGATGAGAGGAACGATCCCAACGTCGTGACGGTTAAGTTCCTACTGGATGACTTCTTTTTTACTGTTTTATTCGATTCGGGTGCCGATACTAGTTATGTGTCCCTAAAAGTTAGTCAGGTGCTTAAGCGTACCCTAATTCCCTTAAAAACCAAGCATGTTGTAGAACTAGCAAACGATAAAAGTCTTGAAGCCACACACATAGTTAAGGGTTGCAATCTCGCTTTAGCTGGTCAGATCTTCTCAATCGACCTTATCCCTATCGTTCTTGGTAGCTTCGACGTCGTCATTGGGATGGATTGGTTATCCCAACATCGAGCAGAGATCCTTTGAGAGGAGAAACTCGTCCGCATTCCTCTTTCTGGTGAGGAACCTCTCGTAATTCGTGGCGACAATAGTGGTGCTGTTGTGAGCATCATCTCTTTCCTTAAGGCCCAGAAGTGTTTGCGAAAAGGCCACACTGCTATTCTAGCCTTTGTTACAGACACCTCAACGAAGGAAAAGAAGATAGAAGATATTCCGATCGTACGCGACTTTCCTGAGGTATTCCCTGAGGAATTACCTGGTCTTCCGCTTCATCGACAGGTCGAGTTTCAAATCGAGCTAGCTCCTGGAGCAGCGCCTATAGCTTGTGCACCTTATCGCTTAGCCCCATCAGAACTAGAAGAACTGTTCACGCAACTACAAGAGCTTTTGGACAAGGGTTTCATTCGTCCTAGCTCTTCACCCTGGGGAGCTCCAGTCTTGTTTGTGAAGAAGAAAGACGGTACCTTTCGAATGTGCATAGACTATCGCGAACTCAACAAGGTGACCGTGAAGAATCGTTATCCTCTTCCTCGTATGATGACCTGTTCCACCAGTTGCAAGGGTCGAGCTTCTACTCGAAGATTGATCTAATATCGGGCTATCATCAGCTGAGAGTCTGAGATGAGGACATCTCTAAGACAGCATTCAGGACTCGTTATGGACACTATGAGTTTCTGGTCATGCCTTTCGGGCTGACAAACGCACCTGCGGTCTTCATGGATCTGATGAACCGAGTGTGCAAACCTTACTTGGATAAGTTTGTTATTGTTTTCATCGACGACATCCTGATCCATTCCAAGAGCCAGGAGGAACACGAGTGTCATCTGCGACTCATTTTGGAACTTCTTTGAATAGAACAGCTTTATGCTAAGTTTTCGAAATGTGACTTTTGGCTTTGTGAAGTCCATTTCCAAGGCCACGTGGTTAATAAGGATGGGATTCACGTTGATCCATCCAAGGTTGACTCAATCAGGAATTGGCCTGCACCTCGAACTCCCACTGAAATCCATCAATTTTTGAGTTTGGCAGGTTACTACAGAAGGTTTATTAAAGACTTCTCGAAGATTGTTCAGCCTCTTACTATTCTTACTCAGAAGGGTGTCACCTACCGTTGGAGTGATGCTTAGGAATCCGCATTTCAGCAGCTGAAGTCGAAGCTTTGTAGCGCACCTATTCTCTCGTTGCCTGAGGGCACAGACGATTTTGTGGTTTATTGTGACGCATCAATCCAAGGACTTGGTTGTGTGCTGATGCAACGAGAGAAATTCATTGCTTACGCATCACGCCAACTTAAAGTTCACGAAAAGAACTACACTACTCATGACTTGGAGTTGGGAGCAGTGGTGTTTGCTCTTAAGATATGGAGACATTACTTGTACGGTACCAAGTGCACCATTTACACCGATCACAAGAGTCTCCAGCATATCTTCGATCAGAAGGAGTTGAACATGCGACAGCGTCGATGGGTCGAACTCCTCAACGACTACGAATGTGCAATCAGTTACCATCCAGGCAAGGCCAATGTGGTGGCAGACGCCCTCAGTCGAAAGGAAACTAAACCTAAACGTGTACGTGCGTTACAACTTACCATCCACTCTAGCATTCCTGCCCAAATTCGTGATGCTCAGGTCGAAGCATTAAAAGAAGAGAACATCAAGGCTGAGTCTCTACGAGGATTGGAGAAACGGTTAGAACTAAAGGAAGACGGTGCTTACTACTTAGCGGGGTGCATCTGGGTTCCATTTTATGGTAATCTATGTGAGCTTGTGATGGATGAAGCACACAAGTCTCGTTACTCAGTACATCCTGGTTCTGATAAGATGTACCACGATCTAAAGGCGACGTACTGGTGGCCCCACATGAAAGCTAACATAGTGACCTATGTTAGTAAATGTTTGACCTGTGCTAGGGTCAATGTTGAATACCATAAGCCATCAGGCCTACTTCAACAACCAGAGATCCCGACATGGAAATGGGAGCAAATTTCCATGGACTTTGTTACTGGCTTACCTAGATCTCAACGAGGAAACGATACCATTTGGGTGATAGTGGATCAACTAACCAAGTCTGCACACTTCCTGGCTATAAAAGAAATGGATAAATTCTCTACTCTAGCAGACATCTACTTGAAGGAAGTAGTTTCGAGGCACTGGGTGCCAACTTCCATCATTTCTGATCGTGATCCATGTTTTACCTCTGATTTGTGGCAAGCGATGCACAAATCCTTTGGCTCTCGTCTAACCGTGAGCACAACATATCATCCTCAGATGGATGGGCAGTCTAAACACACCATTCAAACTCTTGAAGACATGCTTCGAGCATGTGTAATCGACTTTGGTAACTGCTGGGAAAGGCATCTACCTTTGGTGGAGTTTTCGTGTAACAACAGTTACCATACTAGCATCCAGGCTGCTCCGTTCGAGGCTTTGTATGGACGGAAATGCCGATCAACCTTATGCTGGGCAGAAGTTGGTGACAACCAAATCACTAGCCCAGAACTCGTCGTTGACACGACATAAAAGATTGCCCAAATACGACAACGAATGGCGGCAGCCCGTGACCGTCGAAAAAGCTATGCTGATAAGCGCAGGAAACCACTCGAGTTCCAGGTTGGGGATCGAGTGCTACTTAAAGTTTCACCTTGGAGAGGCGTGATTCGCTTTGGCAAGCGAGGCAAACTGAATCCACGCTATGTTGGACCTTTCGAAATCATTGAGAAAATTGGCAAGGTGGCCTATAGACTGAATCTACCTGCAGAACTCAGTAGATTTCACAACGTATTCCATGTGTCAAATCTGAAGAAGTGTTTGTCAGATGAGACCCTCATAGTTCCTCTCAAGGAACTGACCATCGACGATCAGCTGCGATTCATCGAGGAACCAATAGAAATCACAGACCGAGATGTTAAGGTTCTCAAACGTACCAGGATACCCATTGTTCGAGTTCGTTTGAACTCCCGTCATGGCCCAGAGTTTACCTGGGAACGATAAGATCAAATGAAACACAAGTATCCCCAATTCTTCGAGAAAAGCGAAACCACTACTGAGGTTGAAGCTACTGCGGCATTTCGGGACGAAATTCCAAACCAACGGGGGAAGGATGTGACACCCCAGGAAAACCAGGAAACCACGCAACCTAACTAGCTTCCTCAGTGACTACGTGCTAAATTTTGGGACGAAATTTCTTTCAACTTGGGGATGATGTGACAACTCGTATTTTCCGAACCTGTTTTTGTGCTTGATGTAACGTGTATGAACTCTATGCGACTGATTGATATGTTTGTTTTAATGAATGATTATAAGTTGTATGCTATGTGTTAGGTGTGATTGTATTACAAACACGAATAATTAATAACCCTCGATCGCACAAGACTATCTAATCGTACAAGCCACTCTCAGCCCGCACTCTTTGAACTCGAAACCAAGGGTGGCCCATGCAAGGGTTCGGCCCGCTCCTCTTTTTAAACCCACACATAAACCTTATGAGGTTTTGCTTCCTCATTGTTTGCATCAACACACAACACACAAACCCTACTCTTTCTCTTTCTCTTCTCTCGAAGCCGACGGCAACATCCCCTTCTCTCGAAGCTTTCTTGTTCGGATCAACCCTTGTTCTATCCTCTAATCGGTTAGTATTTCACTATTGATTGTATGTTAGATGTTGTTGTGGTCCGTATGTTTCTACATAATGATTTGGGGATGATATGTGATTGATTATGATCTAAATTGTTAAGGTTTGGTGTTCATATAATC
Organism: Helianthus tuberosus; assembly: GCA_030545235.1. Taxonomy (NCBI): domain Eukaryota; kingdom Viridiplantae; phylum Streptophyta; class Magnoliopsida; order Asterales; family Asteraceae; genus Helianthus; species Helianthus tuberosus. The sequence goes on from CM060405.1 coordinate 126,848,636, forward strand.
GGCTCACATGTGTAGTATGTGTGGATCAATATAGAGTTGATAATCGAATGATGTTAAAGCTGATTGAGAACTGAATGGATGTTAATCGGCTGTGAGGTGTTTATGTTCGGATGATTCCTTGTGTTGTCATATTAGGATGCATGCTAGTAATCAAGCACATGAACTATGTTAATATAGTTTATTGTTATAAGTTGTTGTTATGCCTTGAACATGATTAGGGTTCATAGGAAATAAATGGATAAAAACATTGATTTGATCGAATAAGGGATTGGGTAGAAACTGTGATTGTGTTGATTGATTGTGTGCAAATACAAAAAACTGTTAGATTAGAAAATCGGATTGCATGATTTTAGGAATGATATAACCGATCGCACAAGGCCAGTAGCACAAGGCCAGTCGCACAAGGCCGGTCGCACAAGTGAGTCGCACAAGATATGTTAGGGTACAACTGGTTAGGCACACTGTACAACTCCTTAAAGCTCAATCGCACAACATCTTGTGAATCTCACAAGGTTGTGCAGATCGCACAAGATGTTGGGCCACTTAAATGTCTAAGCTATTGGGCCGAACAACCTAAATATCGAATCGCACAAGTTATGTTGGATCGCACAAGTGTAACTGGACCGCACAAGTTAATAATTTGTTTATATGTTTGGGCCGTATAGGTTTTGGATTGCATTTGTTATTGGGCAAGGTTTGTTTGGATCATACAACCCATTGTGGATCGCACAATAGGTTGGGCCGGTCATCCTTTGGGCTTTATCTTGGGATCGCACAAGAGGATTGGGCTTGCACAACCATAACAGCCCAATCACTCGAGTCACACAAGTTTGGGTTATGTTTATATGAACTGTATGCTACTGTTTGACTAGTTGCCATGATTCTATGTGTTCGCCATGATCATTATGTGTTTGTAACTTGTTAGCTTATGTGTAAACTTACGTGCACTACTTGAACCTAGACCTGACTTGTATGGTAATCATGTTAGGACGTGGTTGACCACTAGCAGCCCGATTGACCTTTTTGTGTATCTGCCGAGCTAACCTAAGGTGAGTTCACACTTTCTACAAGGCATGGGATTCCCGGTGGTTGGGAATGGGTAATTGATTGAAAGGAAACCTGCGTATTCTCCTTGGTTAGAATACGTACCTCCACCCTCTTAATTAAAGGGTGACAAAATTGGAACCTGCGTGATCTCATTATATGGGACACGTACCTCCACCCTCTTAACTGAAGGGTGACAACATTGTTACTAGACCAAAAACTCTATCATAAGTCCCTCATTTTTATATCGACTTAATCACCGGGCCAATGGCGAACGGGTCATTAGTTAAATAGCACTATTAGGTTTGACAAGCCTCACACCGTGCCGCTGAGGACGGGAATGGACTAATGGATCTGGGCACGTCAATGATGATAGACATTGACTTAGGGCACCCAACTTTCTCAGTCGGTAGTCGATATGGTAACGGGTCTAGTGGGATTTTCATGGGGTAGCCCCCACGGCTAGGAGCCAGTGTAAAAGGAAAGGATTAATCATGTTTTCAAACTATGGGGTAACCCCCACGGCAAGTAAGCCAGCTAAAGGAAAACTATGTTTTTGAAACAACCTAAAACGAACACCCAACTGTGAACTCGCTCAACTTTGTAGTTGATTCGTTACTATATGCCTTGCAGGTCATTAGGTGCTTAGATGGAGCTTGCACAGGAGGTCAAGGTCATTGTGGGACATGGACTGTTGAGTTCCATGTTAAACTTTATGAACTTATAACTTATGTTTTGGTTTTAAACTTTATGCTTCCGCTGATAACTTGAACTTGGTTAATTTGTTTTGGACACTAATTATATTGTTGGTTGGTTTTATATTTACTTTAATACATTGTTCAATATGGTTGGTGGTTTGATCCTGGTCATGTCACGCCTCTTGCGGTGATACTACACTTGTGGATTTTGGGGGTGTGACAGATTGGTATCAGAGCCATTGGTTATAGTGAACTTGGTTTTAAAAAGAGTAGTGGGTCGAACCCTTGCATGGGCCGCCCTTGGTTTCGAGTTCAAAGAGTGTGGGCCGAGAGCGGCTTGTACGATTAGATAGTCTTGTGCGATCGAGGGTTATTAATTATTCGTGTTTGGAATACAATCACACCTAACACGTAGCATACAACTTATAATCATTCCACCAAGTCAAGGCACCATCCTCCAGGGTGCCCGTAGCATACTTCACTCTGTCCCCAGCAGGACAGTTTCACATAGCGAACACCGATTCTGCCTTCTCAAACCAACGTAGTAGTCCCACAGCTCCTTCGGTCCCACTGAACGTCTGTGGCTTACAGTCCATGAACGTCTTAAACGTTCAAACAGGCGGATTATTCTGATTCACGTGTAAGATTCAAGTACGTGACACAAGGATATAGAGTAATTGGCACATATCGTACCAGCCTGCTGAGCCGCCAAGGCTTCAGCCACACGAGTATTGATCAAATCGGTCAATTCAGCCTGGGACATAGTAATGTTGCCACGTCCTCCGCCGCGGCCTCCACCACGTCCACCATTTTGTCCGCTCATTGTTCTATACAAGAAGAGTGGAAAAGGTTAAGAGGCGAGATTGAGTAGGAGTCAAACATCGCTATGACTTCTACAGATTACTGAGTTCCAACAATATGTCAAAAAACAGAACAGAACCTCCGTCACACTCGTTAAGCCTCACTGGGACTCACATGCACCCCACATTATCATTATGTATGCACCCATAATGTGAATACCTGGTTACATGATAAATTACCTTTATTTGCATATACTGAGTGTTAGTGGTTACTATATGTGCATATGTTAGGATTACGACGTTACAGGCACACATGTCATCCTCAAAGAGTGGGTTGTCGGATGCCCGTGACCCGATGGCAGTCGCATCAGACGACGAAGTTATGCCCGGGCCAGAGATATATACGCCAGACACTGAGAGTGATCCTGACATGTTGTCCGAGGATGAGGATGACTTCCAGCCATTCGCACTACCAGACTTTGGCAATGATTTACCCCTTGCTGATGGTTTCCCTGACGAGGATCCTTTTGTCATTCCTGTTTCAGTCCATGATCACCTCATCATTGGTGTCACACCCCCAAAATACCACATGCGGGAACCCCGCTAGGCGTGCGACGTACCAGAATCCAGCCACCAATCATAATGAACAAACACAGGATATAATAAGAAACCCATTTATTAGATTAAATCATTCTCAAACACAACTCAAGTTTACTGTATTCAGCGGAAGCATAATGTAAACCATAGTTTAATGTTGTAAAACCAAGTGTACGAAAACTAAGGAGATTATTTCATAATTCCAGAAGCTTGACCCATGACCACTCCAGCAATCCCAGACAACAAGTTCCTTGTCCATAAAATCTAGCGACCTGCGAGCATGCAACAAGTGTATCAGACAACGCTGGTGAGTTCATAGTTTTATGAAAACGTTAATTGCCAAGTGTTTAATCCAGTTTGTTAATAATGTTGATAATAACTCGAGTACCGTACAAGATGGCTTCCAGATTATTTTGCCCGTCCCTAATGCCCCCTATCTAAGCATTGGTCATGATTAAGGTCATTAGTTCACGCCCGTCCTCTTAGGTATGGTGTGAGGTTGCCAAGCCTAATAGCGCTCTCAACTAATACCCCGTTACCTCTCAGGTAACTAATTCGGTATAAGATGGGACTTAAGGTGATAGGAAATGAGTGTATTATCTAACATCCCAGTTTTACCCAAAAGACTTATTCCTCTCAGGAATACCCATTTGATTGTCCCACCCACCAGGACGCATGCTCAAGAGAAGTGAACTCACCTTGGATTGCTCGATAATGTAAATTACTTGTTCACAGTTGATCTACCAACCACGTCCTAACATGGTTATCAATATCAATCAGTTTTGGTTTAATAGTGAACCTCGTATTTAATAAGTAGCATCACTTAACACGTAACAAACACCACATAACATCACAGAATCATGCAATAACGTACAGACTAACATGCGGATTCGTGAACACGTATCACTTAACAATCAAAACATCAAGTGCACAAGTGTGCGGCCCAAACATCTTGTGCGACCCAACATGCCACTTGTGCGATCCAACATGATCGGCCCAACTGCCAACGTGTAATTGGGCTTTGGGTTGTGCGATCGGCGTGTGTGGCCCAACAGATTTCTCAGGCCCAACTACTTGTGCGATCCTGTAACTGTTGTGCGATCACAGCCCCCTTGTGCGACCGAGGTTTGTGCGACCCAGCCCAAATACCCGGACCAATTTATTTAACAGCCCAAAGCCTTATGCGTTTTATCTACGTGTTGTGCGAGTCATCACCTTGTGCGACTGGGGGTTCTTGTGCGATTGGATGGGCTTGTGCGACCAAGCCAAATCTTTATTTCAGTTACATAGTTTCCACATTTATAGCCCATCAATTCCACAATCAGTTGCACAAGATCCGAAACAGTTATTTCACAAATCAATATACTCAATTTATCATCTCATGATTAATTCTATCATTCTAATTTACAATGAATCACTCAAACAAATATAACTCAAAATCCATACCAAGACATCGATCATCCTCACAACACAAACCCTAGTTTTGATCCACTTCAAACTACCACCAAGAACACTAGCGGTTAATAAGATATTATCGTATTATCACGAGTGTACTCAAGTGTACTCATGTTTCTTTAACATACATACATTCATGTAGATTATCATTGTTCATAACATCTACTATGTTTTCTAGCAACAATCCTAGATGAATATGATCTCACATAATCAAGCATAATAGAACAAGATTAAAACAAATCCTTAATCATACTAACCGAGAGATGTCGAGTGCCCTTGATTGCTTGAATGGGAAAAGTGGTGCCACACGATGAAACGATCTTGAAGAATGGAGAAGGATGCCATCGAGTTCGAGTAGAGAGGAGGGAGAGAGAGCTAGGGTTTTGGTGTGTGTTTATTTTTTGCAAGATTATGAGGAGTAAACACCCATCCCCATGTTGTTATACGCTAAAGGGAGTGGGGCGAACCCATCCTTGGGTTGCCCTTGGGCCACGGGTTCAAAGCGAGTAGAGTTGGCCCAATTATTTGTGCGAATGGACCAGTTTCATATTACAACTATGCAACACATAACATATAAAATCATAACATTCATTGCAATCAAACACATTAATTAATCACGTATGTTCATACAAGTTACATTAAAGCACAACGAAAGGTTCTTAAAATACGAGTTGTCACAATTGGTCACCCGTTAGTGAGCACATCATGGCTCCAATCCTCGATGCCGTACCTCTTGTGGTCATTTCTCCCGAGGTTTGGCCTATCGATGACTTGTTCGTGGACGATGTCAATTTGTTTGTAGACGGCCTTCCAGTTGACACCCAGGGTAATGGGGAGATAGATGAGGATGTTGTAGCTGTCCCACCTCCTGCTGTTCCTGTCATTGAGATATCTTCTGATTCAAGTTTGCACTCGGTTTCAGACTCCTCTGAGTCTGTGACATCTTCAGCTTTACAGACGGCCGGATTGCAGCTTTTTGCTACTGACTCAGACGACGACACCGCTATGACTGCCGCACTATCACCTGCTCGAGATCCCACATCTCCACACAACCCAGAGCCTGCTCCTGAGCTAGCTCATGTTCCTTTGGGTCAGCCTGATGTTGCACCTATTGATCTTGAGCCGATTCCTGATCCTGACCATGTTCTGTTTGAATTACCAGATATTGCACTCCCTATTCCTGACCCAGTACCTGCACCTGTTGATCTTCCTTTTGCCGAGCCATTTACTCCTCCACCCGCACTCGCTGATGTTGCTCCTCTCCCTCCTGTAGAGTCTGATGTCTACCATATTGAATTGCCGATTGTTTTCCTTCAGGACATCCCTGCACCCCGACCAGGGGAAGGTACTTCAGGCCAGCATCCGCGTGACGCCCCTTTTACTTCAGCAGCATTTTTCTCCAACCTCACAGGCTGCAACTTTTGCTCCTTTTACTTCTTCACTGCTTGACGAGCCATTCCGGTGGTTCCCACCGTACTCTGTGCCGATTTCAGACCCCTATCATCCCTCACATTATGGAGGCTACATATGGGATGAGTTGCTCCTGTCACTTCAGCTACAGGTTGAGGTTTTGAGTCTTAGAGTTTTGGAGCTTGAGCTGACACCACGTCCTCCACCCTATCTCTGTCAGTATACTTTGTTCCTCCACATTCATCACTTTTTCCTTTTGCACTCTCACCTGCTACTCTTACACCTTCTCCAGGTTTTGATGCTCGTTTCCTTACTATCGAGCAGTAGATCAGTTACTTACTTCACCGTGTATACGATCTCGAGGAAGAGCTCGCACATGTTTGCAGTTTGCTTTTCTTCCCTTCTCCACCTCCGCCATCAGTACAGTAGGTTTTTGGTCTTATGAAGATACATTACCTTTGGCGAGAGCACTACTATTGAGCTGAGATTGTGAAGACTTTTGAAGACCCCTTTTTTACTATGTGATTTTGGTATATTGACAGACTTATTGGACAAGGGTAGTGTGACCCTCCCTCTTGATGTGATACACTTTGTAAACAATGTAACTATGGTCGGTAATTAATGAAAGCTCAGTCGTCATGTACTCACTAAACACTTTGTTGATTTACATGTTGTGCTATGATTATGTTGTTGCATGATTGCTTGCTATGATGAATGCTTATATATACACGTACATACGACCTTTAGATGACTATTTACTTACTTGACGAATAAGACCTGACCTATCCGATCTTCTTCTTAGAAGATATCGCCTCGAAGGAAAACCGATACCAACAACCCTCTGCTGACGACAGAGGCAGAATTACAAGAGCGCATCTCACAGGCCATCGCACAGCATGAGGCCCTTCACTCCGAACACACCGGAGGTACCTCAGGAAATAACCCACCCAATGGTAATGTTTAGTCACTTAAGACACATTACAAAACGTTTGGACATTTCCAAGTGCGCTTTGCTAATGCCTTATGTGAATGATGTTGCTTATGTCGCAGGCTGCACCTACAAGCAGTTCTTGGGCTGCAAGCCCCTGGATTTCGACGGCACTGGGGTGCCGTAGCGTTTGTGTGTTGGGTTAAGAAGACGGATTTTGTTTTGCGAATGAGCAAATGTACTCCAGAGCAACAAGTCACGTACATATCTGGACTGTTTCTAGAAAGGGCTCTGTCATGGTGGACCCTTCAGGTTCAGATGTTGGGTGAGGCTGCTGCATATGCTTTAACATGGAATGAACTGAAAGAGCTGATTCTTAAGAAGTATTGTTCGAGGGCAGAAATCCAGAAATTGGAAACTGAATTTTGGAACTTGAAAATGGAAGGTTCAAAGATAGCTGAGTATGTGCAGAGGTTTCATGATTTGTCTAGGGTGGTTCCTTATTTGGTGGAGCCAGAGTTTAAGAGGATCGAACGCTTTATCTGGGGATTGGCACCTCAGATTCTAAGCATGGTGACATCATCTAAACCTCCAACGATTACAGATGCTATTGACTTAAGTGTGGCGCTCACTGAAGAAGCAGTTAGGTTGGGAAAATTTTCAATCTCTGAGGAGAAAAAGGAGACTCATGTGGAGTCATCTGGTGAGAACAAGAGGAAGTTTACCAATTTCAAGAAGGGTACTCGGGCGAATAACATCAACAATGCCAAAAGGGGAAAAGGGTACATGGGCAACCTACTGAAGTGCGACAATTGTCGACGACATCATACCGGACGATGTAGATATGGAAAATGTGATAACTGTGGCAAAGTGGGGCATGTCAAGGAAACGTGTTGGAATAGTGCTGGACGTGGAAATGGAGGTCAAGATGGTAGCGGAAATCGCGGAGGAAACAACGACAACAACTATCAAGGTGGAAATGGTGATGATCAAGGACATGGTCAAGGTTGTTTTAACTATGGAGACATAGGGCACTTCAGGAAGTATTGCCCTAAAAACAATCAGGCACGTGGAAGAGTGTTCAACATCGGAGCTAGGGAAGCGCGCCAGGATCCAAACGTGGTTATCGGTACGTTCCATATTAGTCAACGTTATGCATCTGTGCTGTTTGATACTGGTGCCGATTTTAGCTTCGTATCTCTAGACTTTAAGACCATGCTTGAGTTAGTTGCTAGTAAGAAAGATGTCTCTTATTCAATAGGATCGGCTAACGGGAAATTAGTAGAAACGAACGAAGTGATTAAGAAGTTGTGTTATAAAGCTTGGAGATACCCCTGTGGTAAGGGAATATCCTGATGTCTTCCCTGAAGACTTGCAAGGATTACCTCCTCAACGACAAGTCGAATTCCACATTAACTTGGTTCCAGACGTCGCGCCTGTAGCCAAGGCTCCTTATCGACTTGCGCCTTCAGAGATGCAAGAGTTATCCATACGGCATCAGGAGATCCTAAACAAAGAATTCATAAGGCCGAGCTTCTCGCCTTGGGGAGCTCTAGTGTTGTACGTCAAAAAGAAGGATGGTAGCTTTCGAAGGTGCATCGACTACCGGGAGTTGAACAAGCCAACCATAAAGAATCGGAATCCCTTGCCGAGGATTAATGACTTATTCAACCAACTGCAAGGATCCAACTACTATTCAAAGATTGATCTTTGACCGGTTTATCATTAGCTGCGAATTCAGGAAGTATACCGAAGAATAGTGAGTCAAAAAATTTGTTTTTAGATATGCACTAATGTTGTGTTTATAAACGGTACACAAAACAGTTACACACAGAATACAACACTTTGAGGGTTTACGAAACATGCATTTAGGACCTTCGAGAACTTATGTCAAAATTCAATAAAGGTCACCACGTAAGAACCACGTCTATTAACTCGGGCTAACGCCATTATCCTGTCACATATGCTATTTTAGTTAGCCGAACAGGTAGAGTACTTAAACTTCTTTTATTGGAATTCGCACTTTTGCAACTAGCGAGTAGATCTTCACATCCCTACTCCCCTTAATGGTCCTTGTATCACGATCATTTCTTCATTATAGCGAATACTCATTGCTTCACATCCCTACTCCCCTTAATACACTTCTCACACTTTGAGCACTTTTTACAGGATTCTCTACCTATATATATATAGTGTGGAGTTCATTGGGGAACACTAAAAAAATGGGGAACCGGGGAAGCCCCTTAGAAACGCTTGGATTAAGTTAATCAAGGGCTGAGATCTAATTTATTAGAACAAAGGCTTATTTACACGGGAGGGGTAGAATTGGTATTTCTTAGAAAGAACATTAAGGAATTGGGGAACTTCGAATCGTCTCCCACCATCACCGCCGATACCCTAGCGTAAGTCTGCCGCATATCTAGTCACCGGAGACCACCGCCATCAATGAAGCCTTAGCGGCAGTCTGCCGTAGATCTAGTCGGCGGTTAATTTCTGGATCCGGTAGATTCCGATTGCATTGTGTGCTTGAACCGTCTTGTCATCGATGAACATGTGTGCAAACTTTTTTTTTTTTGGGTAAAGGGTTACCCCGGTGATTCTATTATAGACAACCGCCAAATAAGTACAAGTAGTGAGGATGAGTTCCCCACTAGTTCATATACAGGACATGCCCCATAAATGTGAACAAAAACCAAACAAACCAAGTTACCACCTTAATCTAGCCTACTACAATCATGATAACGACTAACTAGTAGACAAACGAAAAAACAAACAAAAGACGTCAACTGCCATCATCAAAAATGAAATTGCTACCAACTGGCAGCCCCTTAGCATGAAATAGAAGCCACCTATCCATTAGACAACTTTATGTGAGAGGTGCTTGCCCCTGTACTGGAAGACGTAGGATGTGTACCCGATGTCATAAACTCATTCGTTTCATCATATACAACCTCTACCTCGTCATCATCAGACTCCTCATTTGGCTCACGTCTCCCTTAATCCCCGTTCCCACCAACAAACCCAAGGGCGCTAAAAGAATTATGTGTTTGAACCTTAGATGAACTAGTGCTCCGCGCACTCATGTATGCAGAACTCACCGCCTTTTTCTTTTTATCCACAGGTCTATATTCAAACTTGGGCTTTTGATTGTTAACTTGAAAACCGCTCTTCTTTACATTCTTCTTTGTCTTGACTTCCGTATAACCATCCTCATCTACTTTCGGACTATATGTAGGAGGTTTCACTGTCTGTCAAATGCGTTTTGGACACTCCTCAGAATCATGCCCAAAAACACAACAGTGGGCACATCTAGGAGGTTTCCATTCATACTCCACCCGAATAGTCTCATTAACATAATTGTTCCCATCCAATTCAGGAATAGCCATGGTTAGAGCCTCTTTCAACTCATGATCAGCTGATATTTCAATGAGAGCCCTAGCATAGCTGCTCCTTCCCCAAGCCTCATTACACTTATCACTAGTATACGAATCCAGGCGCACAGGGGACCCAATTTTTGAAGCCAACATGCTTAAACCATCATCAGAATATGCCATTAGCGGAACATCATGCAATTTAACCCAAACTGCAACCTTTTTAACCTCCTCTTTTTTAAGGGTGTTTGTAGGAGACCAAATGTTGAGAAACATAGGTTTGTTACGTATCATCCAAGGTCCCCCTTCAAGAACAGCATCCATACCCTTTCTGTCTTCAAACTTGAAGAAAAAGAAACCATTTGAATTCATCATATTTTTCTGAAGACCATGTTTTTTCCACTTTGTTCTGACAAAATATTCAACTACTGGATATGCAATCCTATCCCCCAGGAAATAACCATAAAGAGTGTTTGCTAACCTGTTATTAACCTGGCGAACCGAATCAATCGGAAGCACTACATCCACTCCATCCAATGATACATCTGAGTTAAGATGTCGAAAATGGACTTTAGGAACTTGATCAGCCACATCATTGGCCTTTCTAGTGTTTTCATCTACATTCTGATTCTGAATTGAATCCCCACCCCGCTTAATATCACCCTGCTCAATTCGTTCATGTAGGACCACATCCGCATAAGATTGGACATGAGCATTATCATCTTGATTCAGATTTTGAACTCGAGTAGGACTAATATCATTCACCGGTAACACAAATGCTACCTTTCTCTTGTCAAAGACTTTCGCATAATTCTGATTGGGTGAATCAGAACAGCCAATAACATGTTCAGTATCATTAAGCGGCATCATAAAACATACCTTCTTACTCGGCATTTCAGAAACCCTAGTCGCCAAAAATGATGCTTGTCTTGGCTCAAATGTTTTACCGTCAATGTTCTTAATTTTTTTGGCAAACACATTTGAGTTTTCTGCATTTTGGCCATCCATACGGACAAATTCTGATCAGCAAAAACAGCCAATACAAAGAATATCGATGATAAAGAGATCTGCTGAAACCCTAAAACAATAAGGAAACAGCCGCACCCCCTTCGCTAATCAGAAAACAACGACTTCAAAACCCTAAACTCAAAATCTGGAATCACCTTATTAGCGCCGAAAACAGATCAACGAAATCAGAGTTAAGCCGAAATCAGATGTAAAGCCGAAAGCAGAACAACGAAATCGAAATCAGAACCGTAACTTCAGAAAGAAGCGCCGAAATCAAACCCTAACTACAAACCCCTAATCCGAGAACAATTGAATATCACCTAAGGATCGATCATAAACCCTAAGCTGATAAGCAAGAGCAATCGAGACGAGGATTAGCAAGAGAAAGTTAGGGTTTTACAAGATCGCCAAAATCGCCCAGAGAACCCACGAAACATTTTCATATTAATGGTAACTATGGTCGCCGAAATCAGAACAACGAAATCGAAATCAGAACCGTAACTTCCGTTCGCTTTTCTGGTCGCCGTTGGTCTGTAAACAACGAAGATGAAGATGAAGAGCCTGAACGTAAAGGAAAGGTCTATATATCTTAACTGGATCTGTAATTTCTAAAACTCAATAGTTCATATGCATGTATTTGTTTTGAATTTGTTAATTTTTGTGAATATTAAAGATGACTTCGACGGTGTGCTAGTTCAATTTATGTTTGAGCTTTTATCAGTAGATTGTATCATGACGATTCACTTTCATATGTAAAAACCTAAATGTTATTACTATTGAATGAAGAAATGAACTACAGATCGATTAGATATATGGTTTAGCAAAAGGTTTCTATTGAATATATGATCATTTTGTTGATTTGTTGGATTATATTTCTGATAACTATAAATACTTTTTTATAGTTGATGAACTTTATGTTTACAATTTTTTTGATTTGTTGGATTATATTCCTCGTTTTTTACACGTAAAAACTCGTTTTTAATAAGTTTTACATGTTAACCAAATCATATTTACATAATTTACAAGTTTTAAACAAATCAATGGCTGCAATCGAATCGTTTTTTACACGTGAAAACTCATTTTTAATAAGTTTTACATGTTAAACAAATCATATTTACATAATTTACAAGTTTTAAACAAATCAATGGCTGCAATCGAAAACAATTCATATATATTAATTTTCAGATTAGAGTGAAAAATAATAAAATAAACTTTTGTGTGAAGTCTATAAAATGTCGAAAAAAATAATTTTTAACATGTTAAATGAGCGTTTGCAGTAATCAACTAGGCTCGATTTGACTTTGTTTAACCAAACATTTTAAAAAAAGTTTTGTACGATTAACTTTAACATGTTAAATGAAAGTTTGCGTTAAATTATTAGGTTCAATTCAACCAATATCTGACCAAATTATATATAAAATTTATTATAGTTTAAAATATTAAAATAAGTTTTGTGTGGAGCCTATGTTGGGCTCAAAATATTGAAATAAATAAATAAATAATTTAACATGTTAAATAAACATTTGAACAGATCAACTAAACTAAACTCAATTCGACTTTATTTGAACAAATATGTTAAAGTGATTTTTGTACTATAAACTTTAACATGTTAAATGAGAGTTTACATTAATGAACTAGGTTCGATTCAACTTTTTTTTGGGTAAAGGGTTACCCCGGTGAATATTATACCAACCAAAAAAACCAAGTGAGAGACAGAAAGACTCCAAGTTCTCAAGTATGACATGCCATACAAGAGTAGACTAAAAAACAAGCAAACTCGCTAAACAACGCAGACAAGACACTATACGCTACACAAAGCAACATGTAACCTATACCTACTTAACCACAATCATCATCCGCCACAATAAGCCCTCGCGGTAAATTCCAGTCTTGCATAACACGAGCCATTTGGACAGTACTCTTAAATCTCATCGTGTGAAGCTTCATTCGGACTGTGGATAAGATTACCTCTATCAGTTGGTTTTCATTCCTCCTTTTTGTTGAAAAAAGCCTTCTATTCCTTTCTTCCCACACAAAGTAAGCCGTAGCACCAACAACAATTTTTGCAATCACATGGGTAACCATCTTGGAGTTCGCTATACCAACTAGGAAATCAAAGATGACACTCCATTTATTCTGAATAGACTCCATACCCGCTTTGTCTCTAACCCCATACCAAACATTTTCCGCAAACTTACATTCAAAAAACAAATGCTGGTGAGAATCTGGTCCCCGCATACATAAAGAGCAACATAAGAGATTAAAATTCATATTTTCCGAGTTCCACTTGGTCATGACATCTTGAGTTTTCAGCTTATGATGAATATCGATTCAACTTTATTACACCAAATTATATATTAAATTTTGGATTAGAGTTCAAAGTATTAAAATAAAGTTGCGTGGATTCTATGCGAGCTCAAAATATTGAAATAAACAAATTTTAAAATGTTAATCGAGCGTTTGTGTTAATCGAGCGTTTGTGTTAAACGAGCGTTTGTGTTAAACGAGCGTTTGTGTTAAACGAGCGTTTGTGTTAAATGAGGGTTTGGGGCCTTTGTGTAGCAGGAAAGAAATGGAGTATATGCGGGCACAAAATATATAAAATAAATTAACATGTTAAATGAGAGTTTGCATTAATCAACTAGATACGGTTCAACTTTATTTGACAAATTATATACTGAATCTCGTGTTAGATTTCAAAAAAATTAAAATAAAGTTTTGTGTGAGGATGGATGTGGTAGGGTTTGGGACATTTTTATAGCCATAAGAAGGAAATAAAATTTAAATAGGCTCAAATTGTTAGAATGAATTTATTAACATGTTAAATAAGAGTTTCCATTGATCAACAAGATTTGATTCGACTTTATTTGACCAAATTATATATTGAATTTAGGATTAGAGTTCAAAAAATTAAAATAAAGTTTTGTTTGAGGATGAATTTGGTAGTGTTTTGGGCATTTGTTTAGCCATTAGAAGAAATGGAGACTATGCAGCTCAAAATATTTAAAAAAATAACATGTTAAATGAGAAGTTAGATTGATCAACAAGATTTGGTTCGATTTTATTTAACCAAATTATATAATGAATTTCATATTAGAATTTAAAAAATTAAAATAAAGTTTTGTGTGATGGTGGATTTGGTAGGGTTTGGGGCATTTGTGTAGCAGGAAAGAAATGGAGTATATACGAGCACAAAATATTTAAAAAAAATTAACATGTTAAATGAGCGTTTCCATTGATCAACTAGATACGGTTCAACTTTATTTGACAAATTATATACTGGATGTGGTAGGGTTTGGGACATTTTTATAACCATAAGAAGGAATTAAAGTTTAAATAGGCTCAAATTATTAGAATGAATTTATTTAACATGTTAAATGAGAGTGTCCATTGATCAACAAGATTTGATTCGACTTTATTTGACCAAATTATATATTGAATTTAGTATTAGAGTTCAAAAAAATAAAATAAATTTTTTTTTGAGGATGGATTTGGTAGAAGCTTTATTTAACATGTTAGAAATTATTCTTTTTTTTTAATTTAACATGTTAGAAATTATTATTTTTTTAATATCAGATCTTTTACATATAAATACATGTAGAAGCTTTTTAAACAAAAAAATTTAAAACTAAAAAATTAAAACATGCTAAAAAAACACTTTAAAAGAGGTAAAAAAAAATTATTTACAAAAAAAAATTTATTAAAATGGATTCACACATCTTCATACACAAAAACTTTGGAAAATTTTGATAATTTTTAAACTTGTGAACGAGGGTTGGGTTATGAAGAACACAAAAAATGTGGAAAACCGAGAAACCATTCATTTAACATGTCAAATATATCATAAAAATGTTAATTTAACATGTTAAAAATTATTACTATTTTTTAAATTTTATGATCTTTTACATATGTAGAAGCTTTTAAATAAAATATTTTAAAAACTAAAAAATTAAAACAGGCTAAAAAACACTTTAAAAAAGGTAACAAATTATTTTTTACAAAAATGTTTTTTTATTAGAATTACTTCAAAACATCTTTGTATGCAAAAACTTTGAAATTTTTTTATTTTTTTAAACTAGTGAACGAGGGTTGGGTTATGAAGAACACCAAACTTGTGGAATACTGAGAAACCATTCATTGAACATGTTAAATATATCATAAAAATATTAATTTAACATGTTAAAAATTATTATTATTTTTAAAATTTTTGGGGATCTTTTACATATAAATACATGTAGAAGCTTTTTAAATAAAAAAAAAAGTTAAAAACCAAAAAGTTAAAACATGCTAAAAACACTTTAAAAAGGTAACTGTTGTGAAACTAGCCTATTAACACAGGAATATGGGCATAATTATAGGGAGAAAAGAATTAATATTTCATTGATAGGTATGATTTACAATGAGATACAATAGTGGTATATATAGGTGTACAAAACTTGGAGAGAAAGCTAATCTATTTTTGGTGTTGATAACCACATTAATAATATATATATTCATAACACTCCCCCTTGGTTATCAACATAATACGCTTGATGCTACCTCGTTAAAAACCTTGCTAGGAAAACCAGGTATGACAAAACCATAGCTAAGGGAAAAAGAGTGCAGCGTGTAATGCGCATTAGTCCCCCACTGATACTTCTAGATCAGGTATGTTGCCTCATTAAAAACCTTACTAAGAAAACCCAGTGGGACAAAACTTATTCAAGGGGAAAAGAGTGCAACTTAAATAAGTCTCCCCCTCATTTTAACATTTATCCTTTAAGTGACGTGTGTCCATATGCCTTGAAAGTTGATCTAAGCTTTTGTAGTCAATGATTTGTTGCTCGATCCCTTAATGTGCAATCCTTTATGTTGAGCAATGTTGTATAATCTTCTAACAAGACTTTAGGTGTCTCCTTCCAAAAAAATATCATATGTCCAGGACTGTGTTTAGTTACATTCCTGTGACAACCCTCGTAATTCCATGTATCCGTACAATTTATTAATGATAATTAAAGTGCTTGATGACTGTGCTGAATCATTTAACTGCTCTCTGATTACTGTGTTATACTTACATGTGCGTGTTAACATACTAGTAGTATACAGAAAAATTTACTAAATGGTCCTAAATGTTTTCCTAGGTGTTAGGAATAAATTGCGTTACAAAAATATATAATATATATTTACCAAGTGCTGGTTGAACATTACAGGAAATTCTTAGGGGAGGAGGGGGTTACTACTACGGTGCTTACCCTAGATCTGTTTTCGAAGCAATTAAGTCCGCTAACAGCGGACAAAATGGTTAGAGGGGTGACCAATGATGAAGTCAAGGCTGCTCTTTTTTCTATTGATGAAAACAAAAGCCCGGGGCCAGATGGCTATACTTCAGCGTTCTTTAAAAAGGCTTGGCATATTACGGGTAACGATATATGTCCGGCAGTCAAAGATTTTTTTGTTACGGGAAGGCTATTGCAGGAAATCAACCACACGTTCCTCACACTTGTTCCCAAGAACCCTACTCCCTCTTGTGTCAATGACTACAGGCCGATTTCGTGCTGCAATGTGTTATACAAAATTATTAGTAAGATTATTACTAATCGGTTGCTGGAAGGTATCCAAGAGGTTGTTAGCTTAAACCAATCAGCCTTTGTCCCTGGTAGGCGTATCTCTGACAACATTCTCCTTACCCAGGAATTGATGCACAACTATCACAGACAAAATGGTCCGCCCAGGTGTGCTTTCAAAGTAGACATACAAAAGGCTTATGATACGGTTGATTGGAAGTTCCTTCAGGCTGCCCTTATGGGCTTCGGGTTCCATAATGCGATGGTAAGTTGGATCATGACATGAGTCTCGTCTACGACCTTCTCTTTGAGTATCAATGGAAATATCCATGGATACTTTAAGGGCAAACGAGGGCTTAGTCAAGGCGATCCAATGTCGCCGTACCTGTTTACTCTAGTTATGGAAGTCCTCACGTCTATCTTGCATCATGAGATATCAATGGGGGCATTCTTTCGGTTCCATGCTAAGTGTGAGAAACAAAAAATCATCAGCTTGTGCTTCGCAGATGATTTGTTCATGTTTGCTAAGGGGGGTGTGGCTTCGGCGAAGCTTATATGGAACTCCTTAAACAAATTTAAAAATATGTCGGGGCTTGTGCCCAGCGCACAGAAAAGTTTGGCTTTCTTTTGTAACGTTCCGAGCTTTATAAAAAACATATTCTTAAGAGATATGTCTTTTGAGGAGGGTTCGTTGCCGATAAAATATTTGGGGTCCCTTTAATTGCTTCGAGACTGCATATCAGGGATTGTAAAGTGTTGGTGGCGCGGTTGGAGAAGAGAATTAATGATTGGAAGAATAAGGCTTTGTCTTTTGCAGGGCGGGTGCAACTGATTCAGTCAGTGTTGCAATCCATGCACACGTTTTGGGCATCTGTTTTCATGCTTCCCGTATCTATCACTAAAGATCTCGAGCGCAAGTTGAAGTGCTTTTTTATGGAGCCAAGATGCTGAAACCCGTGGGAAATCTAAGGTTGCTTGGAAGGACGTTTGCCTTCCAAAGAGCGAAGGAGGTCTTGGTATAAAAAAGATAACGGAAGTTAATATGTCGCTATTGGCATTTCACACGTATAGTATCTTGACGAATAGGAGGTCGTTATGGGTGGAGTGGATTCACATTTACAAACTGAAAAACAGGAGTTTCTGGGACGTTTCGTGCCCCCAGAATGCTACTTGGACTTGGAGGAAAGTGTTACAAAGTCGGCCTGTACTTCGACAGTTTTTGTGGACCAAACTAGGGTATGGAGAGAGTACGTATTTGTGGCATGACACGTGGTGTGAGCAATGCCCTCTTATCAGGCATGTTTCATCTACGAATTTAGCTCGTGAAGGGTTATCTATGAACTCGAGGGTGGCTGATGTTTATCAACAGGATGGTTGGATGGCCAGATTCATGGAGAGACCTTTATCCGGTGCTATACCAACTGCAGCCATTAAGGTTGGTAAATAATAGCTCGGATAATGTGATTTGGAGAGATATAGAGCAATTTTCGGCTAAGGTGGTCTGGGACGCTATCCGTAGTAGAGGAGTCGTTCACCCGTGGACGTATGTGGTGTGGTCGTCGTTCAACATACCCAGACACGCGTTTAATGCATGGCTGATCTTTAAGCAGAAATTATGGACTCAAGATCGTATCAGACGTTGGAATTGTGTTGTCACTGGTTCGATGAAAATGATGCGTTGTGTGCTTTGCTTTAAAGACCTGGATTCCCATAATTGTCACACCCCCAAAATCCACACGCGGAGTACCACCGCTTGGAGGCGTGACTGACCAGGATCAAGCCACCAATTATATTGAACATATAAGTAAATAGTAAAAGTTATTCATCGATACGATAGGTGCTTTCAAAACCAAACATAAACAAGTGTGTAGTGGAAGCAATACTGTAAAACCCAACTTAAGTTTAAGTACAAAATGTCATAATGTTTAACAACACATTCACGATCCATGTCCACAACGACTGTGCCTCTCGTGCAAGCTCCAAAAGTACCTATGGTCCTGCAAGGCATGTAACAGAGAGTCAACAACTAGTTGAGCGAGTTCACAGTTGGTTATTTAGTTATAATGTTCGTATCGTAAATCATATGTTCGTTTAGTAATCATGTATCGTATGTAATGGTATCGCGGCCCTCTAGGCATGTTTGCGAAGTTTAGTGGGGGTTTCCCATATGTTCTCTAGACTAGGTATATTTGTATCGCGGCCCTCCAGGCATGTTTGCGAAGATTAAAGTATAGTTCGCGGCCATTCCAGGCATGTTTGCGAAGATTGTTCTAGTATCGCGGCCGATCCCGGCATGTGTGCGAAGAGAAGTATATGTATCACTAGTCTAGTAGTATCTACCATTGACCTTCCTCTCCCGAGGCCTATGGTATGAAATTCCAATAATTCTTAAGCGCAATTAATCAATCAACCCATTCCCAACCCCGGGAATCCCATGCTTTGGTAAGAGTGTGAACTCACCTTAGTTTGCTCGGTATGCTAAACTATGTGCTCACAAGAAAATCAGTCAAGTCCTATAGTTATGCAAGTATGTATAATCAGTTTCGAACTCACAATGTTTCACAGGTAATCTATGTCACAAAGTGTGTTTATGCATTTCTCATCAAGTAGCACATAACAGTGGGTTCATGTTCACACAGTCATACTCCATATAACTAAGTTCTTGGTGATATCTAACATGGTTAATAAATTAACATGCTTGATGGTTTTAACCGACTTAACCAGGTTAATGTATTAAGCAACAATAACAAGCTTCCAGAATTAACAAGCATAACATGCATAATAACTAACAGTGTTTCACATAAAGACTTTCTCAATTTAATCTAACAATATCATCCACTAACATAACTAACGGTGTTAATATATATAACAAGGAAACTTTACATAGTTCACATGTATAACAGAGTTAACATAGTTGGCATAACCCAGTTAATATACTTAACAAATATTAACAACTTAACAAATATAACAGTTGGGCCGAAATCATTACATGGGCCGAAAACCCCTGTGTGGCGAAAACCCCTTATAGCCGAAATCCCTTAGTGGATGAAAACACATAAGTGCCGAAATCACATATATGGGACGAAATCTATTCTGGGTCGAAAACACACATGGGCCGAGAACTGTGATTGGGCCGAAAACTCCATGTGGGCCGAAATCACCTTATGTGATTTCGTCCAATTTATACTTGTGGGGTGTTTTCGCCTAAGACTTCATCTTCAAAAACACTTACTGTAATTTAACCCAGCAACTACAAACTCATTACTTATCAGATTCAATCCTTTTGTACAAACAATCGATCCAACAGAAGCTAAAACATTTAATTAGATACTTACTCATCTAAATAATCAGGATTAACATCCAACAACATCATAGTTTTTAACATTTAACAGGAGATCTAGTTTATGCATTTATCAACTAACTATCTACGATCACTTTATCTCGAAGATTAAAAAATCACCTTTAAAAGAAAACAACGATCTAAACATTTAATCATCAATCAAAATCAGATAATAAGATCATAATATCTCACAGTAGCAGTTAATATAAGATATCAACTTAACATGTAAATCACTAACCTTAGATTAAACAGAGGTTTGGCTTCAAATGAGGGATTTTGTTTGTTGGGTTTCAGAGGTAGAGAGAGAAACAAAGTGATAAGGTTTGGTAAGTGAGAAACTTCTCGGAGAAGATTGTTTATAAAATAAATATATAATAACTCAATACTGGGCCAAGGCCCATCTCTGATTTCGTCAGCCACATGGACGAAAACACCATGTGTTTTCATCAGGGGGTGTTTTCATATGAGCAGGGGTGTTGGCCAAAGTTCCATAATAAACTATACAATCCCAATTAGCACAAATTACACTGTCATCATATACTCAAATATAATATGCACCCCAAATATCAAATATCAATCGCAATACTATTTTACGTTTTTCAAATATAAGCGTTGTGAAACAAACAAGTCGAGTAACAAACAACATAAAAAAAAATTAACGTGCAAATAATGCGAAGATGGAAATCTTGAAAACTCGAGTTGTCACATTATCCCCAACTTGAAAGAAATTTCGTCCCGAAATTTAGCATGCGGTTACTGAGGAAGCTAGGTAAGTTATCGTTTACTGGTTCTCCTGGGGTGTCACATCATCCCCCCGTTGATTTGGAATTTCTTCCCGAAATTCTGTAGTAGCTTCAGCCTCAGTAGTAGTTGCATTGTTTTCGAACAACTGGGGATATTTGAGTTCCATTTGGTCTTCGCGTTCCCAGGTAAACTCTGGGCCACGACGGGATTTCCAACGAACTCGAACAAGAGGTATTCTGGTGTTCTTGAGGACCTTAACATCCCGGTCCGTGATTTCAACTGGTTCCTCGACGAAATGCAATCGTTCGTCGATAGTGAGCTCCTTCAAAGGAACTATGAAGGTCTCATCTGACAGACACTTCTTCAGATTCGACACATGAAAGACGTTGTGAACTGCACTGAGTTCAGCTGGTAAGTTTAGTCTGTAGGCCACTTTGCCTATTTTCTCAATGACTTCAAATGGTCCAACGTATCGTGGATTGAGTTTGCCCCTTTTGCCAAAACGAACAACACCCTTCCAGGGTGAAACTTTGAGTAGTGCTCGATCCCCAACCTGGAACTCGAGTAGTTTCCTGTCTTTATCTGCGTATGCTTTCTGACGGTCACGAGCTGCCGCCATGCGTTGTCGTATTTGAGCAATCTTTTCAGTAGTATCAACTACCATTTCTGGACCTGTGATCTGACTGTCACCCACCTCTGCCCAGCAAAGAGGTGATCGGCATTTACGCCTGTACAATGCCTCAAACGGAGTAGCTTTTATGCTGCTGGGGTAGCTGTTGTTGTACGAAAATTCCACAAGTGGCAGATGTTTTTCCCAGCCCTTGCCAAAGTCAATTACGCACGCCCGAAGCATGTCTTCTAGAGTTTGAATAGTGCGCTCAGACTGCCCGTCTGTCTGAGGATGATAAGCTGTGCTCATGTCTAAACGAGAGCCAAAAGATTTGTGCATTGCTTGCCACAGCTCTGAAGTAAAACGTGCGTCACGATCAGAGATAATAGAGGTGGGCACCGCGTGCCTCGAGACAACTTCCTTAAGGTATACGTCTGCTAGAGTGGAGAACTTATCCGTTTCCTTGATAGCCAGGAAGTGAGCAGACTTTGTGAGTCGATCCACGATCACCCAAATAGTATCATTCCCACGTTGAGATCTAGGTAGGCCAGTAACAAAATCCATGGAAATTTGTTCCCATTTCCATTGTGGTATCTCAGGTTGCTGGAGTGGGCCTGATGGTTTCTGATATTCCGCTTTGACTCTCGCACAAGTCAAACACTTGCTAACGTAAGTTGCTATGTGGGCCTTCATGCTAGGCCACCAGGATGTACTGAGTAGCGAGACTTATGAGCTTCTTCCATTACAAGCTCACGTAAGTTGCCATAGTGTGGGACCCAAATGCGTCCTGTTACATAGTAGGGCTTCAGCCCTGACGTTTTCTGGTTTCAATGCTTCTACTTGAGCATCTCGTATCTGAGAAGGAAGACTAGACTGAATAGTGAGTTGCAACGCTCGTACACGCCTAGGTGTAGTATCCTTTCGACTGAGAGCGTCGGCCACAACATTGGCTTTACCCGGATGGTACTTTATAGCACATTCGTAATCGTTCAGTAGTTCAACCCATCTACGTTGTCGCATGTTCAATTCTTTCTGCTTGAATATATACTCAAGACTCCTGTGATCGGTGTAGATGGTGCACTTAGTGCCATACAGGTAATGTCGCCATATCTTGAGCGCAAAAACAACGGCTCCCAGCTCTAAATCGTGTGTAGTGTAATTCTGTTCGTGAATCTTAAGTTGGCGTGAAGCATAAGCAATAACTTTATCCCGTTGCATCAGCACACATCCAAGACCTTGGATAGATGCATCGCAGTAGACTACGAAATCGTCCGTGCCTTCAGGCAATGAGAGGATAGGTGCGCTACAAAGTCTATCCTTTAAGTGCTGAAATGATGTTTCCTGTGTATCACTCCAACGGTAAGCAACACCTTTCTGTGTCAGAAATGTAAGCGGCTGCGCAATCTTCGAGAAGTCTTTGATGAACCGTCTGTAATAACCCGCCAAACCCAAGAATTGGCGTATTTCTGTCGGTGTGCGAGGTGCAGGCCAGTTCTTGATCGAATCTACCTTGGATGGATCGACATGAATCCCATCCTTGTTCACCACGTGGCCTAGAAAGTGGACTTCACGAAGCTAGAAGTCGCATTTTGAAAACTTAGCGTACATCTGTTCCGTTCGAAGGAGTTCCAGAATAAGTCGTAAATGCTGCTCATGTTCCTCCCGATTCTTCGAGTAGATCAGGATATCATCAATAAAGACAATAACAAACTTGTCAAGGTAAGGTTTGCACACCCTGTTCATAAGATCCATGAAAACCGCAGGCGCGTTCGTTAGCCCGAATGGCATGACCAAAAACTCATAATGGCCGTAGCGAGTTCTGAATGCTGTTTTGGAGACGTCCTCGTCCCGGACTCTCAATTGATGATAGCCTGACCTTAGGTCAATCTTCGAGTAATAGCTCGACCCTTGCAACTGGTCGAATAAGTCGTCGATGCGTGGAAGAGGATAGCGATTTTTCACGGTCACCTTGTTCAGTTCGCAGTAATCTATGCACATACGAAAGGTACCGTCTTTCTTCTTCACAAATAATACTGGAGCACCCCAGGGCGAAGAGCTAGGACGTATGAAACCCTTTTCCAAGAGTTCTTGCAATTGCTTAGACAGTTCTTCCAGTTCAGTTGGAGCTAAGCGATAAGGCGCTCGAGCTATAGGTGCTGCTCCAGGAGCTAGCTCGATCTGAAATTCGACCTGGCGATGGGTTGGTAACCCAGGTAACTCTTCAGGAAACACTTGAGGAAAGTCGCGTACAACAGGAATATCCTCTAACTTCTTCTCTTTCGTCGATGTATCTGTAACAAGTGCTAGTATAGCAGTGTGGCCCTTTCGCAAACACTTCTGAGCCTTCAAGAAGGAGATGATGCCACTCACGACACCACTCTTGTCGCCTTGAACTTCGAGAGGTTCTTTTCCAGTACGGGGAATACGAATGATCTTCTCCTTGCATAAGATCTCTGCTTGCTGTTGGGATAACCAATCCATACCAATGACAATGTCGAAACTACTCAGAGTTATAGGAATGAGATCGATAGAGAAAGTCTGACCAGCGAGGATAAGATTACAACCCTGAACTATGTGTGTGGCTTCTAGACTTTTACCGTTAGCTAGCTCTACAACATGTTTGGTGTTCAAAAGTGTTGGTGCGCGTTTAAGCATTTGACTAACTTTCAGAGACATATAACTGGTATCCGCACCCGAATCAAATAATACGGTAACATAAAAGTCGTCGAGAAGAAACTTACCCGTAACCACATTAGGATCGTTCCTCGCATCACCCCGACCAATCACAAATGCACGACCCCTAGCACCATTGTCGTTGTTGTTTCCCCCATTGTTGTTCCCATTGCCCTGATTATTGTTGTTGTTGTTCTGATTCTGATTTAACTGGGGACAGTTCCGCTTGAAGTGACCTTCAGCCCCACACTGAAAGCATGCCTTATTTCCTTGCTGTTGTTGTTGTGGCTGATTTCGTGGAGCTGGTGGCTGTTGTTGCTGGTTCTGATTCGCAGGCCTTGAACTCCTGCAATCTTTAGCCTCATGACCTACCCTTAGACATCTCTGACAGCGGCCTTTACGACATTGACCACTGTGGTGTCTGTTGCACCTGTTACACAGTGGATGAATTCCCCGATATCCACTCTGCCCCTGACCACCAGACGTTTGCTGACTCAGACTCTGGTAATCACTAGTCTTGCGCTGCTGCTGTGCTTGAGACTGTACAGTAGCTGAACCCCTGCTGGAATCCCCTTCCCATTTCCGCTTGTTGTCACTGGGATTAGCAGGAGTAGCTGGAGTGGTAGCGGTAATAGTAGCGCTGATACGTTTAGGCAGCTTGTTCTGTTCCACTGCTTGATCGGTGAGGCGATGAGCTAACTTGACGATCTGCTGAATGGTGCCAAGATTTGCTGAGGTTACGTGACTTTGAATTTCCGGCACCAGACCATTGAGATACAGTTCGATACGCTTAATGGGAGGGTCTACCATAGTAGGACACAAAATAGCCAACTCATTCGATCTTCTGGTGTAAGCTTCAATTTCTGACCCCGTCATTTTCAAGTGGTAAAACTCTACCTCCAGCTTATGAATATCATCACGGCTACAATATTCCTCTTTGATCAACTCCTTGAAATCATTCCAGGGTGTGGCGTTAGCAACAGCCAACCCTAACATCTGAACTTGCGCATTCCACCAAGTTAGCGCAATGCCTTCTAGAGTACCAGTGGCGTACTTCACCCTGCGAGCCTCAGGGCATTCACACATTTCAAATACGGACTCGAGCTTTTCAAACCAATGGAGGAGTCCAACCGCTCCTTCCGTGCCACTAAAAGTAGTAGGACGACAGTCCATGAAAGTTTTGAAGGTGTAAACAGGTGGCTGAGCGTGCTGACCTCCTTCTTGTGCGGCTGCAAGTGCCGCAGCAACTCGTTCGTTAATAAGAGCCGTCAACTGGGCTTGTGTCATGTTAATGCGTCCAGCCATGATCTTCATAGCAAATATGACATAAGTGAGAGAGGTTCGCGAGTAATGCAACAACAGAAGAGAGTAAGCACATAAGTGTTCTCATGCAATAGTGTTACGTTAATCTAAGCATACCCTGAGCAAAGTTCTATGCAATTCTAGCAAGTAGGCAATAAAACATGTACCATATTACCTAGGATGTTGAGTCTTGCACGTGAAGCGAGGCGTCGTTGTGGATCGTTGAGCACTGTTTCGGTTATAGTCTGGTTTTAATAAAAACGTTTTCCCCTTATTAAAACCGAGTTCTCTATAACCAATGGCTCTGATACCAATCTGTCACACCCCCAAAATCCACACGCGGAGTACCACCGCTTGGAGGCGTGACTGACCAGGATCAAGCCACCAATCATATTGAACATATAAGTAAATAGTAAAAGTTATTCATCGATACGATAGGTGCTTTCAAAACCAAACATAAACAAGTGTGTAGCGGAAGCAATAATGTAAGACCCAACATAAGTTTAAGTACAAAATGTCATAATGTTTAACAACACATTCACGATCCATGTCCACAACGACTGTGCCTCTCGTGCAAGCTCCAAAAGTACCTATGGTCCTGCAAGGCATGTAACAGAGAGTCAACAACTAGTTGAGCGAGTTCACAGTTGGTTATTTAGTTATAATGTTCGTATCGTAAATCGTATGTTCGTTTAGTAATCATGTATCGTATGTAATGGTATCGCGGCCCTCTAGGCATGTTTGCGAAGTTTAGTGGGGGTTTCCCATATGTTCTCTAGACTAGGTATATTTGTATCGCGGCCCTCCAGGCATGTTTGCGAAGATTAAAGTATAGTTCGCGGCCATTCCAGGCATGTTTGCGAAGATTGTTCTAGTATCGCGGCCGATCCCGGCATGTGTGCGAAGAGAAGTATATGTATCACTAGTCTAGTAGTATCTACCATTGACCTTCCTCTCCCGAGGCCTATGGTATGAAATTCCAATAATTCTTAAGCGCAATTAATCAATCAACCCATTCCCAACCCTGGGAATCCCATGCCTTGGTAAGAGTGTGAACTCACCTTAGTTTGCTCGGTATGCTAAACTATGTGCTCACAAGAAAATCAGTCAAGTCCTATAGTTATGCAAGTATGTATAATCAGTTTCGAACTCACAATGTTTCACAGGTAATCTATGTCACAAAGTGTGTTTATGCATTTCTCATCAAGTAGCACATAACAGTGGGTTCATGTTCACACAGTCATACTCCATATAACTAAGTTCTTGGTGATATCTAACATGGTTAATAAATTAACATGCTTGATGGTTTTAACCGACTTAACCAGGTTAATGTATTAAGCAACAATAACAAGCTTCCAGAATTAACAAGCATAACATGCATAATAACTAACAGTGTTTCACATAAAGACTTTCTCAATTTAATCTAACAATATCATCCACTTACATAACTAACGGTGTTAATATATATAACAAGGAAACTTTACATAGTTCACATGTATAACAGAGTTAACATAGTTGGCATAACCCAGTTAATATACTTAACAAATATTAACAACTTAACAAATATAACAGTTGGGCCGAAATCATTACATGGGCCGAAAACCCCTGTGTGGCGAAAACCCCTTATAGCCGAAATCCCTTAGTGGATGAAAACACATAAGTGCCGAAATCACATATATGGGACGAAATCTATTCTGGGTCGAAAACACACATGGGCCGAGAACTGTGATTGGGCCGAAAACTCCATGTGGGCCGAAATCACCTTATGTGATTTCGTCCAGTTTATACTTGTGGGGTGTTTTCGCCTAAGACTTCATCTTCAACAACACTTACTGTAATTTAACCCAGCAACTACAAACTCATTACTTATCAGATTCAACCCTTTTGTACAAACAATCGATCCAACAGAAGCTAAAACATTTAATTAGATACTTACTCATCTAAATAATCAGGATTAACATCCAACAACATCATAGTTTTTAACATTTAACAGGAGATCTAGTTTATGCATTTATCAACTAACTATCTACGATCACTTTATCTCGAAGATTAAAAAATCACCTTTAACAGAAAACAACGATCTAAACATTTAATCATCAATCAAAATCAGATAATAAGATCATAATATCTCACAGTAGCAGTTAATATAAGATATCAACTTAACATGTAAATCACTAACCTTAGATTAAACAGAGGTTTGGCTTCAAATGAGGGATTTTGTTTGTTGGGTTTCAGAGGTAGAGAGAGAAACAAAGTGATAAGGTTTGGTAAGTGAGAAACTTCTCGGAGAAGATTGTTTATAAAATAAATATATAATAACTCAATACTGGGCCAAGGCCCATCTCTGATTTCGTCAGCCACATGGACGAAAACACCATGTGTTTTCATCAGGGGGTGTTTTCATATGAGCAGGGGTGTTGGCCAAAGTTCCATAATAAACTATACAATCCCAATTAGCACAAATTACACTATCATCATATACTCAAATATAATATGCACCCCAAATATCAAATATCAACCGCAATACTATTTTACGTTTTTCAAATATAAGCGTTGTGAAACAAACAAGTCGAGTAACAAACAACATAAAAAAAATTAACGTGCAAATAATGCGAAGTTGGAAATCTTGAAAACTCGAGTTGTCACACTAATCATCTATTTTTTGAATGTCATTATTCTAAAGAAGTATGGCATGCTGTGAGGAAGAGAGCGAAAATGCAGGGTGTCAATGAAAGATGGAATGAGATTGCTCACTGGCTTGTTCCTAGAGCTCGGTCAAGATCTATTAACTCTATAATCGGGAAACTCCTGGTTGCGGCTACGGCATATTTCGTCTGGCAAGAGAGGAATGCGCGAAGCTTCAAAAATAAATTAAGACCTCCGGAGCAGCTAGTAGAGGTAATTATAAAGACGATCCGGTTAAAGCTTCACTCTTTTAAATACAAGAGGACTGCTCGAGTTATGCAGGTGCTGGAAGAATGGAAGATGCCATCCATGGACATGTTTGAAGACGGTTAATGTGGTGTGAGAGATTCCTTGGTTGTCAAGGGTGTTAGACCTGTTTGGTTGTTTTTTTCCGATTTGGTAGTTTTGACTCTTGTGTGGCATGTCACATAAGAGAACTATAGTTGTGCTTTGCTTCTCTACTTGTTTTTCATTGATAGTAATACAATCACCGGGGTAAAACCCTTTACCCAAAAATATATATATATAATAGACACTTTACGGAATAATTAAACACTTTAACGGAACAGTATCCGACCGAACAACCGGACATTACCCGGGACACCAAATATTTGTCAAACATATTATTTAATTATTTTTGAGCTAGTCGTGATCCCCGAACACCCTAACACACACTACATATCAAATAAATACCCTATGTAAGTAACACTTGGAAACTAACTAACCATTACAATTTAGTTGCAAATATTTACATCCAACCCCCCCCCAACCGAATTCGGTCCCAAGTGGACCCACATATCATCCCCACCATACTTCACAATCTTCTCTTGGATTTGATGGTTGCTTGTTGATTTGGCCAAGATATTAGAAGATGTCCTTATAAGCATGACACTAGATCTTCATCATCACTTCAAATATTCACCCCACTCCTTCACTCTCTCCTCCCTTCCTCTCGGTCACCCACAACCGCCCCCATCACCACCACTTCACAACCATCATCTTCCATTTATCAAGTTCCATTTAAGCTTCAAGGGTGATACAAGAAGTTTGCAACTTGTGGGAGCTTCAAAAGGACTTGGTTCTTGCTTGTTAATCATCGTTCTCATCATCTTTTCACCAGAGATTCTCCCCTAGCTTTGTGCTAGTTGTAAGTCTTGATCTACCTTAGTTTACTTACATTTTGAGTAGATTAAAAAGTGTAGTACGTTGTATTTTACTAGAACACTAAAAAGATGAACATACAGGTTACATGAAGATTTACATGATGAAATGTTGTAGTGGGATGTTGTAGTGAACATGTGGTTGATTAATGATTTACTTGCTAATATTGATGTTAAAGGTCGTTGTTGTTCACTAAAACATGTTAACGGAATCAATCGAACATGCGTTAGAGAATAGGGAACTGAAAACAGAAAGCTGTTTAGTGATTACAGCCAACTTCAGTTGGCTGTAACAAAACCTTAATAAAACGAAAAATGCATTTTCTAAAGTCTAGATTTATGTATTATGAAATACGGTTCTAATGGCACTGGAATCATAATTTTTGGA
Source organism: Helianthus tuberosus (assembly GCA_030545235.1). Taxonomy (NCBI): domain Eukaryota; kingdom Viridiplantae; phylum Streptophyta; class Magnoliopsida; order Asterales; family Asteraceae; genus Helianthus; species Helianthus tuberosus. The sequence continues at coordinate 126,878,392 of CM060405.1, forward strand.
CTTCGTTTACTATTTTTAAAGACCCTTTTAAAAACAGCAACTAAAGCTGAGTTTTTGCTGCAGTAAATGGGTGATATGTTTTTTGTCATAACTGGAAATCTATGATGAATCAGCTCATGAAATTTGTACAGTGGATGACTACTAATGTATTTGTAATTTTCCCACCGGAATTTTGTAAATCAAACTTACGATGAATTTTTAATAAATTATTCTGTGGACTGCAATCAGAAAAAGATGAATCTGATTGCAGTATGGAAAATGAATTTTTATAAAATATTGGTAATGAACTGGATCCCGAAAGTTTTACACAATAATATTTGGATCGTTTAAGACCTTCTGTAAAAAGTTGGGAATTTTTGGAATATGTTAACTATTTTATTAAAATCCCCGAAAACAGCCTAGTTTTGAAGATCAAAGCTGAAACGACATAAGTAGTGATTTGCGTGTCTAAATGTCGGGTAGGTTATCTGAGAATGATATAACATGTTATATGTCAATAAAAGTGTTATGTACAATGTCGTATGTTTGTTTATGAGTGGGGAATAGATGGGAAGTTTATATGGGCATGAACCATTAAAGTGATGCATGTTATGTGATAGATACGTGTAGGAACTTGTGTTCTATTTGAAGTCACTAATAAACTAAGTGGTAATCATACAAGGACGTGATTGACCGACCTTGACTGTTAGCTATATTTGAGAGTCAAACCGAGCAACCGAGGTGAGTTCACACTTTCTACAAGGCATGGGATTCCCGGTGGTTGGGAATGGGTTAAAGAATTAAAACGGAACCTACATAACCTCCTTGGGTAGGATATGTACGGCCATCCTCCTTGGGTAGGATGCCAATATTTAATCCTGCGTATTCTCCTTGGGTAGAATACGTACATTCGTCCTTCTTGGGTAGGACAACAACCTTAAAACTTACTAGACAAAACTCTATCATTAAATCCCTCATTACATATCGACTTAATAGCCGAGGCCAATGGCGAGCGGGTCATTAGTTAATAGCGCTATTAGGTTTAACAAACCTCACACCGTGTCTTCCGAATGGGCGTGTAATAATGGACTATGGTAAACTGTCAATGATGATAGAACATTGACGTAGGGCACAACTATTGTTCGTAGTAGTCGATATCATACAGTCTAGTAGTTTACATGGGGAAGCCCCCACTAATTATGGATATGGTTTGGGTAATAAAAAGGATCTGGTTAAACATACTTTCAACTATGGGGTAACCCCCACGGCAAATATGCCAACGAAAGTCAAACCACGTTTTTCAGAAACAACTTAAAACTAAACAACCAAACGTGAACTCACTCAACTTTGTTGTTGACTCGTTGTTACATGCCTTACAGGTCGCTAAATGCTTATGGAGCTTGCACGAGGAGGAGGTTGTTGTGGGATGCGGAGTGTTATGTCCCATGCTTATTAATTAAACGTTGTAAACTTATGGAACTTATGTTTTGGGTCTTAAAACTATGAACTACGAACTTATGTTTTGAACTTACGTTTTATGCTTCTGCTGTTAACTTAAAGTCGGTTACTTATCTTTAGGTCACCAATTGTATTGTGGTTGGCTTTATTAACTTAATTACGTTGTTCAATATGATTGGTGGCTCGATCCTGGTCATGTCACGCCTCCAAGCGGTGATACTCCGCGTGGTGGATTTTGTGGGTGTGACAGATTGGTATCAGAGCCATTGGTTATAGCGAACTTGGTTTTAAAAAGGGCAAAAGCTTTTTGATAAAACCAGACTATAACCTGTACAGTGCTCAACGATCCACAACGACACTTCACTTCACGTGCAAGACTCAACATCCTAGGTGATATGGTTTATGTTTATATTACCTACTTGTTAGTTACATGGCACATTGTTCATGGTATGCATTAGTTAATGTGATAACTGCTATTTGAACCTTGTGTGCTTACTCTCTTCTGTCACTCCACACTTACGCACCTTGCGAAACCTTTCTTACGTGTGTTCCTTCGATGTGAAGATCATGAGTGGACGTCTCGACATGACCCAGGGTCAGCTGACGACCTTGATTAACGAACGGATTGCTGAAGCCTTAGCAACCCAAACAGGGAGTCAACCCATGCACCCTCAAACGCGCATAGGCACCCTCAAGGCGTTCTTGGAGTGCAAACCTCCCACTTTCGACGGCACTGGAGGGGCAATCGGCCTTCTACACTGGATCCGAAGAATCGAATATACATTCGAAGAAAGTGAGAGCCCTGCCAGCAAACGAGTAGAGTACACTACTGGCATGTTGCAAGGGAAAGCGTATTCTTGGTGGAACGCACAAGTTCAGATGCTCGGGTTGGCAGACGCGAATGCCACCCTCTGGAGTGACTTCAAGGATTCGATTAAGGAAGAATTCTGCCACCTGGACGACATTCTGGAACTGGAAATAGAATATTATGGTTTGAAGATGGAAGGATCAGAAATTGAGGCGTACACAAAAAGGTCCAACGACTTGGCTGCCTTATGTCCTAACATGTCACAACCCATATCTAGACGAATCAAGCTATACCTCAGAGGCTTAGTCCCGGAAATCCAAGGGTCTGTAATTGCGGCCAACCTTCCCACAATCCAGCAAGTCATTCGTTTGGCACACCAACTCACCGATCAGGCGGTGGAAGATGGCAAGTTGACCAAGCGTAACTCTTCCAATGCAAATGCTCTTATTAGTAACAAGTATATTTGGGGTGATCACCAAGGTGAGGGTCCTAGCTCTATACAACAGGAACCGCACAGGAAACCCGGGTTGAACTACCAAATTCAAGGCCACCTAGGGAATAAACCAAGATGCCACAAGTGCCAACGGCACCACAGCGGTTCATGTGCAGGATCATGTTGTCATCGGTGCAAGAAGATGGGACATATGGCTAGAGACTGCAGGAGCCCATATCCTACAAACCGGAACCAGCAGCAGCAGGGTAGCAAAAAGGGGTGTTTTTGATGTGGAGCTGAAGACCACTTCAAGAGGCAATGTCCACAGCTGAATCAGAATCAGAATCAGAATCAAAACAACAACCAAGGAAATGGGAACAACAATGGAGGCAACAACGGGGGTAAAAATGATGGCAATGGCACCCAAGGTCGTGATTTCGTGCTTGGTCAGGGTGATGCAAGGAACGATCCCAACGTGGTGATGGGTAAGTTCTTCTGGATGATTTCTTTGTTACTGTTTTATTTGATTCGGGTGCCGATACTAGTTATGTGTCCTTAAAAGTTAGTCAAATGCTTAAGCGCACTCCAACACTTTTGAACACCAAACACACGGTAGAGCTAGCAAACGGTAAAAGTCTTGAGGCCACGCACGTAGTTAAGGGTTGTAACCTTGTCTTAGCTGGTCAGACCTTCTCTATCGATCTTATTCCTATCGTTCTGGGTAGTTTTGACGTTGTTATTGGGATGGTATGGTTATCTCATCAACAAGCGGAAATTCTTTGCAACAAGAAGATTGTCTGCATTCCTCGTTCTGATAAAGAACCCCTCGTGATTCATGGCGACAAGAGTGGTGCTGTCGTAGGCATTATCTCTTTCCTTAAGGCCCAGAAGTATTTGCGAAAGGGCCATACTGCCATTCTAGCACTCGTTACTGACACATCAACGGAAGAGAAGAGAATTGAAGACATTCCTAGTGTGCGCAATTTTCCTGAGGTATTTCCTGAGGAATTACCTGGTCTTCCGCCTCATCGCCAAGTTGAGTTTCAAATCGAGCTAGCTCCTGGAGTAGCTCCCATAGCTCGAGCACCTTATCGTCTAGCTCCGTCAGAACTTGAAGAACTGTCCACGCAATTACAAGAACTCTTGGAAAAGGGTTTCATACGTCCTAGCTCTTCGCCCTGGGGAGCTCCAGTCTTGTTTGTGAAGAAGAAAGACGGTACCTTTAGAATGTGTATTGACTATCGCGAACTCAACAAGGTGACCGTGAAGAATCGTTATCCTCTCCCACGTATAGACGACTTGTTCGACCAGTTGCAAGGGTCGAGTTATTACTCTAAGATTGACTTGAGATCGGGATACCATCAGCTGAGAGTCCGAGAGGAGGACGTCTCCAAAACAGTATTCAGAACTCGTTACGGCCATTACGAGTTTCTGGTTATGCCTTTCTGGTTGACGAACGCACCTGCGGTCTTCATGGATCTCATGAACCGAGTGTGCAAGCCTTACCTGGATAAGTTTGTCATAGTGTTCATCGACGATATCCTGATCTATTCTAAGAGTCATGAGGAACACGAGCAGCATTTACGACTTATGCTGGAACTTCTTCGAGCAGAGCAATTGTATGCCAAGTTTTCGAAATGTGACTTCTGGCTTCGCGAAGTCCACTTTCTAGGCCATGTGGTAAACAAGGATGGGATTCATGTTGATCCATCCAAGGTAGACTCGATTAAGAACTGGCCTACACCCCGTACACCAACAAAAATCCGCCAATTCTTGTGTTTGGCAGGATATTACAGAAGGTTTATCAAGGATTTCTCAAAGATTGCACAACCTCTCACTTCATTGACTCAGAAGGGTGTCACCTATCGTTGGGGTGATGCACATGAATCTCCCTTTCAGCACTTAAAAGACAGACTTTGTAGCGCACCTATCCTCTCGTTGCCTGAAGGCACAGATGATTTTGTGGTTTATTGCGACGCTTCCATCCAAGGACTTGGTTGCGTGTTGATGCAACGTGACAAGGTCATTGCCTATGCATCATGCCAACTTAAAGTTCACGAAAGGAACTACACTACACACGACTTGGAATTGGGAGCAGTTGTCTTCGCACTTAAGATATGGAGACATTACCTGTACAGTACCAAGTGCACCATTTACACCGATCACAGGAGTCTCGAGCATATCTTTAAGCAAAAGGAGTTAAACATGCGACAACGCCGATGGGTCGAACTCTTGAATGATTATGAATGCGCGATCAAGTACCATCCGGGCAAAGCCAATGTTGTGGCCGACGCCCTCAGTCGAAAGGATACTATACCTAAACATGTGCGAGCATTACAACTTACCATCCAATCTAGTCTTCCTACTCAGATACGAGATGCCCAGGTTGAAGCATTGAAAGCAGAGAACATCAGGGCTGAGTCCTTACGAGGATCGAGGCAGCGATTAGTACAAAAGGAAGACGGCGCCTACTATGTAAACGGGCGCATCTGGGTTCCACTTTATGGAAACTTACGCGAGATTGTTATGGATGAAGCACATAAGTCTCGTTATTTTGTACATCCTGGTTCGGATAAGATGTACCACGACCCAAAGACTACATACTGGTGGCCTAGCATGAAAGCCCACATAGCAACCTACGTCAGTAAATGCCTGACTGGTGCTAGGGTCAAGACCGAGTACCAGAAACCATCAGGCCTACTCCAACAACCAGAGATCCCGACATGGAAATGGGAGCAAATTTCCATGGATTTCGTTACTGGCCTGCCTAGATCTCAACGTGGAAATGATACCATTTGGGTGATAGTGGATTGATTGACTAAGTCTGCACACTTCTTGGCCATCAAGGAAACCGATAAGTTTTCTACTCTAGCAGACATTTACCTAAAGGAAGTGGTATCAAGGCACGGAGTGCCAACCTCCATCATTTCTGATCGTGACGCGCGTTTTACTTCTGAACTGTGGCAAGCTATGCACAAGTCCTTCGGCTCTCGTGTAGATATGAGCACCGCTTATCATCCACAAATGGATGGGCAATCTGAACGCACCATCCAAACCCTTGAAGACATGCTTAGGGCATGTGTAATCGACTTCGGCAATGGCTGGGAAAAACATCTCCCGTTAGTGGAGTTTTCGTATAACAACAGCTACCACACCAGCATCCAGGCCGCTCCGTTCGAGGCGTTGTACGGACGGAAATGCCGATCACCTCTTTGTTGGGCAGAAGTTGGCGACAGCCAAATCACTGGCCCAGAACTGGTAGTAGATACGACCGAGAGAATTGCCCAAATACGACAACGAATGGCGGCAGCTCGTGACCGTCAGAAAACTATGCTGATAAGCGAAGGAAACCACTCGAGTTCAAGGTTGGGGATCGAGTGCTACTCAAAGTCTCACCTTGGAAAGGTGTAGTTTGTTTTGGCAAACGAGGCAAACTCAATCCACGCTATGTCGGACCATTTGAAATCGTTGAGAAAATTGGCAAAGTCGCCTACAGGTTGAATCTACCTGAAGAACTCAGTGGAGTTCACAATGTTTTCCATGTGTCGAATCTGAAGAAGTGTGTCAGATGAGACCCTCATAGTTCCTCTCAAGGAGCTCACTATCGACGACCAGCTGCGATTCGTCGAGGAACCCGTAGAGATTACTGATCGAGATGTTAAGGTTCTCAAACGTACCAGGATACCTCTTGTCTGAGTTCGTTGGAATTCCCGTCGTGGCCCAGAGTATACCTGGGAACGAGAAGACCAAATGAAACTCAAGTACCCCAACTGTTTAAGAAAAATGCAACCACTACTGAGGCTGAAGCTACTGCAGAATTTCAGGACGAAATTCCAAATCAACGGGGGGATGATGTGACACCCTAGGAAAAGCCAGTAAACACCGCAACTTAACTAGCTTCCTCAGTAACTACGCATTAAATTTCGGGATGAAATTTTCTTAACAGGGGGAGAATGTGACAACCCTCGTAATTCCATGTATCCGTACAATTTATTAATAATAATTAAAGTGCTTGATGACTGTGCTGAATCATTTAACTGCTCTCTGATTACTGTGTTATACTTACATGTGCGTGTTAACATACTAGTAGTATACAGAAAAATTTACTAAATGGTCCTAAATGTTTTCCTAGGTGTTAGGAATAAATTGCGTTACAAAAATATATATAATAGACACTTTACGGAATAATTAAACACTTTAATGGAACAGTATCCGACCGAACAACCGGACATTACCCAGGACACCAAATATTTGTCAAACATATTATTTAATTATTTTTGAGCTAGTCGTGATCCCCGAACACCCTAACACCCACTACATATCAAATAAATACCCTATGTAAGTAACACTTGGAAACTAACTAACCATTACAATTTAGTTGCAAAATTTACATCCAATCCCCCCCCCCCAACCGAATTCGGTCCCAAGTGGACCCACATATCATCCCCACCATACTTTACAATCTTCTCTTGGATTTGATGGTTGCTTGTTGATTTGGCCAAGATATTAGAAGATGTCCTTATAAGCATGACACTAGATCTTCATCATCACTTCAAATATTCACCCCACTCCCTCACTCTCTCCTCCCTTCCTCTTGGTCACCCACAACCGCCCCCATCACCACCACTTCACAACCATCATCTTCCATTTATCAAGTTCCATTTAAGCTTCAAGGGTGATACAAGAAGGTTGCAACTTGTGGAAGCTTCAAAAGGACTTGGTTCTTGCTTGTTCATCATCATTCTCATCATCTTTTCACCATAGATTCTCCCCTAGCTTTTTGCTAGTTGTAAGTCTTGATCTACCTTAGTTCACTTACATTTTGAGTAGATTAAAAAGTGTAGTACGTTGTATTTTACTAGAACACTAAAAAGATGAACATAAAAGTTACATGAAGATTTACATGATGAAATGTTGTAGTGGGATGTTGTAGTGAACATGTTGTTGATTACTTGATGATTTGCTTGCTAATATTGATGTTAAAGGTCATTGTTGTTCACTAAAACATGTTAATGGAATCAATCGAACATGCGTTAGAGAATAGGGAACTGAAAACAAAAAGCTGTTTAGTGATTACAGCCAACTTCAGTTGGCTGTAACCGAACCTTACTAAAACGACAAATGCATGTTCTGAAGTCTAGATTTATGTATTATGAAATACGGTTCTAATGGCACTGGAATCATAATTTTTGGACTTCGTTTACTATTTTTAAAGACCCTTTTAAAAACAGCAGCTGAAGCTGAGTTTTTGCTGCGGTAGATGGGTGATATGCTTTTTGTCATAACTGGAAATCTATGATGAATCAGCTCATGAAATTTGTACAGCAGATGACTACTGATGTATTTGTAATTCTTCCACTGTAATTTCGTAAATCGAACTTACGATGAATTTTTAATAAATTATTCCGTGGACTGCAATCAGAAAAAGATGAATCTGATTGCAGTCCGGAAAATGAATTTTTATAAAATATTGGTAATGAACTGGATCCCGAGATTTTTACACAATAATATTTGGATCATTTAAGACCTTCTGTAAAAAGTTGGGAATTTTTGGAACAGGTTAACTATTTTATTAAAATCCCCGAAAACAGCCCAGTTTTGAAGATCAAAGCTGAAACGACATAAGTAGTGATTTGCGTGTCTAAATGTCGCGTAGGTTATCTGAGAATGATATAACATGTTATATGTCAATAAAAGTGTTATGTGCAATGTCGTATATTTGTTTATGAGTGGGGAATAGATGGGAAGTTTATATGGGCATGAACCGTTAAAGTGATGCATGTTATGTGATAGATACGTGTAGGAACTTGTGTTCTATTTGAAGTCACTAATAAACTAAGTGGTAATCATAATAGGACGTGATTGACTGACCTTGACTGTTAGCTATATTTGAGAGTCAAACCGAGCAACCGAAGTGAGTTCACACTTTCTACAAGGCATGGGATTCCCGGTGGTTGGGAATGGGTTAAAGAATTAAAACGGAACCTACATATCCTCCTTGTGTAGGATATGTACGGCCATCCTCCTTGGGTAGGATGCCAATATTTAATCCTGCGTATTCTCCTTGGGTAGAATACGTACGTTCGTCCTCCTTGGGTAGGACAACAACCTTAAAACTTACTAGACAAAACTCTATCATTAAGTCCCTCATTACATATCGACTTAATCGCCGAGGCCAATGGCGAGCGGGTTATTAGTTAATAGCGCTATTAGGTTTAACAAACCTCACACCGTGTCGTCCGAACGGGCGTGTACTAATGAACTATGGCAAACTGTCAATGATGATAGAACATTGACGTAGGGCACAACTATTGTTCGTAGTAGTCGATATCATACAGTGTAGTAGTTTACATGGGGAAGCCCCCACTAATTATGGATATGGTTTAGGTAATAAAAAGGATCTGGTTAAACATACTTTCAACTATGTGGTAACCCCCACGACAAATATGCCAACGAAAGTCAAACCACGTTTTTCAGAAACAACTTAAAATTAAACAACCAAACGTGAACTCACTCAACTTTGTTGTTGACTCGTTGTTACATGCCTTACAGGTTGCTAGATGCTTATGGAGCTTGCACGAGGAGGAGGTTGTTGTGGGATGTGGAGTGTTATGTCCCATGCTTATTAATTAAACGTTATAAACTTATGGAACTTATGTTTTGGGTCTTAAAACTATGAACTATGAACTATGAACTTATGTTTTGAACTTACGTTTTATGCTTCCACTGTTAACTTAAAGTCGGTTACTTATCTTTAGGTCACCAATTGTATTGTGGTTGGCTTTATTAACTTAATTACGTTGTTCAATATGATTGTCGGCTCGATCCTGGTCATGTCATGCCTCCAAGCGGTGATACTCCGCGTGGTGGATTTTGGGGGTGTGACAATTCCTGCATCTACAAGACTAACCAAACTTGTTTTGATGGGTTAGTAAAATATAATCAAATATCATTTATACCTGAAATATTTCGTTGAACTCATTCCAATGTCTCTTCACTTGACAAAGGTTATATCATGACAATAAGATCAAGTGAAAGATATTATAACCATACATAGCTAGCAAAACATTTTAGGAATAAGATCAAGTGAAAGATATTTTTATCAAGATTCAACAATTACTAACTCTCTCTAGGAATGGAGAAAAACGGTGCCCCTTCCTTTCTTGACCTAATTTCATGATTTCTTGGTGGTTATGGAGATTGTTTGTGTGATTAGGGTTTCTTGATTCTCTATTCATGCTCGCAAATCAGTAATATCATCAATTGATCCGTTTTTAAACATTAGGGCTACGAATTTCTTCATCCTATTTGCGTTTTTCTTTGGCTGCCTTCTTTAAGTGGGATTCTTGTTCGTTCTTGGTTTGGGTTTTCTAGAGAGAGTGATTCCATTCGTTATTTTCTGATTGAATTAAGGATTCTTGGTCATTAGGGTTTCAAGATTGACGGCTGAATAACCTAGGTTCAAGTAAGGTGCTTGACGGCTGATTAGGGTTTCAATTTTAAGGGTTTGAAGGCTGGTTAACCTGAATTCACGAATTAGGGTTTCAAAATCAGGTTTCAATCAAAGAGAGTTTGCAATCAGTTTATTCTGATTCTTTCCGTTGGCTGGTAATGGATGATCAAATCGTAGATGTTTCAGACAATTCAGGCGTATTTGTAAAGAAGATCAAGAGTATTGATGGTAAACCATTTGAGCCAGGGCAATCGCTACGTATGGCGGCTAGGGGAGTGCATAAGAAGGTAACCTTTATGCTACCATTAAACGATGTAGAACACGATTTTGGTCGTTCTGATTCTCCTAACCAGCAGTACGCTAAGGTTGTGGACAAACGAAAAGTTGCTTTTGTTCTTCCGTTTAATGACGTTAGCCCTCTTCCCCGTGTTCATTCTCAACACCAATCGTATGCTAATGCGGTTTCAAATGAACAAGCTGAACAGGGTGGTGCAAAAATGGATTTCGGTGCGACAAAAGTTGATAATTCAGCTATGAACGCTACTGAATCGGCTGATCAAACTCCTAAGATTAATTTTCGGGTACTAAAGTCTGATGTCTCATTGGAGGGAGTGGATGTTGTCTTACCAATCGCCTCTGTGCATCAGGTCAACAACAGGTTAGCTAACACTCTCTATGGGTATTTCCTAGGGGATAGAATTGCATATCCGGTTGTTGAATACTTTGTGAGAACAAATTGGAAGAAATATGGTCTGCAGAAGACTATGATGAATTCGAATGGGTTTTTCTTCTTCAAGTTTGAAGATAGGAAGGGTATGAATAATGTTCTTGAAGGGGGGCCATGGCTGATTCGTAATAAACCATTGTTTCTCAACACTTGGTCCCCTACAAACACCCTTAAAAAAGAAGATATTAAAAAGGTTGCGATTTGGGTTAAATTGCATAAGGTTCCGTTAGTGGCGTATACAGATGATGGGTTAAGCATGTTGGCTTCTAAAATTGGTTCTCCTATGCGGTTGGATTCTTATACAAGTGATATGTGTAATGAGGCTTGGGGAAGGAGCAGCTATGCTAGGGCCCTCATTGAAATATCGGCCGAACATGACTTTAAAGAGGTTCTAACCATAGCTATTCCCGAGTTGGATGAAGGCAAGTATGTTACTGAGACTATTCGAGTGGAATATGAATGGATACCCCCAAGATGTGCCCACTGTCATGTGTTTGGACATGACTCTGAGGGATGTCCTAAATGCATTAGTTCGACGTCGAAACCTCCTACAATTAAGCCGAAAGTAGATGAGGATGGTTACACTGAAGTTAGGTCGAAAAAGAGTGCGAAGAAGAGTGGTTTTCAAGTTAATAACCTGAAACCCAAGTTCGAATATCGACCTGTGGATAGAAAGAAAAAGACAGGGAGTTCTCCCTATGTAAATGAGCAGGGTACTAATTCGTCTAAGGTTCAAACTCATAACCCATTTAGTGCTCTTGAAGTTGGTGGGGGGAATGGGGATTCCATACAGGGAAACAAAAAAGGGGGACGTGTTCCAAATGAGGAGTCTGATGAGGATGAGGTAGAGGTGGTTTATGATGAAAGCAATGAGTTTATGACATCGGGCACGCATCCCACGTCTGCTAGGGTAAGGGCAAGCACCTCTCATACAAGGTTCTCCAATGGATAGAGTTTTTTTGGATCGGGCTAGGGGGTTGCTTCTTGGAGGCAACTTCATTTTTGATGATGGCGGATGAAGATTTTGTTTGTTAGTTTTGTTTTGTCTACTAGTTAGTCATTTTCATGATTGTAGTAGGCTAGGTTGATGTGGTATATTGGTTGTTTGACATTTTTGCTTACATATATGGGGCCTGTCCTGTATATGAACTAGTGGGGAACTCATCCTCACTACTTGTACTTATTTGGCGGTTGTCTATAATAGAATCACCGGGGTAACCAAAAAAAACATTTTAGTGTACACATGCATTTAATGATGGTACTTCTAGAATGAAAATCTCTACTTTGGTAGGAGATGATAATAGACATTTCTTATAACAAATGACTTAACAACTTTTAACATACTTTAAGGTTCAACTATGTCCATACTAAAATATCCCAACATCGTCTTCTAGATGTACTTGAGGGATTGATAAAATATAATTACATATATACTCGAACTATAGTTCGAGTAATAATTAGATCGTGCCAAGGTCATTAAAAAAATTCTCCCTCTAAAAACTCGACAGTTTCTCTTGATGATGCCTAAACATCATCACTGTAAACTACGATTATAGTGAACTTTTAAAAGTAGAATGTTGATAAAACATGGCTAATTTAATCAAACTTATATCCCTCTTTATGCGAATATCTCGAGTTGTACAACACTCGACTAGACTATTTTAGTCCATACATATTTTGTCAACTTCATATAGTATGTTCTTGAGGTTTTGACATCAATGCTTCTAGCATTATCAATCCATGAGGGAATTTGTTCCATCTTATCCAAATATGCACGTGCTTTCACTCTTTAGAAGTTTTGCTACATAAAATTTGCCCATTTAACACATAGATATCTATATCATATGCAAGAATGTCATGAACACTTGATTTTATCCCCGAAATCCATATTGTACCATGCATGTACACTAGTTAAGATGTTTCAGTTAACATTTTAAGCACTCAATTGCTTTAGAAACTCATCAGGAGTTCCAATTATATCCAACATGTAAAATAATCGTAACCTGTTCAAATCTGAATATGTATAAATGATCACATTGTTCTCGAGAACTTACTTTACATGACTTACATAATTTAATCCTTCAGGACTTTCATGTACACGTTCAATATCAAGTGATACATAACATCATAAGACACATATCAATTCTCTCTCTATATTACCAGACGGATAAAATATTGGAAAGTCATTGCATCCACCACTAGAGAATGTGTCTCTTTATAACCAATCATGGATTTTTGCGAAAATCCTTATGCCACCAATTTTTCCTTATTTCATTTAATTTGATTTTCACATGATTCGCATAAAAGACCCATTTGTATTCAGCATACTTTACAAATTCAGTTGTATGGACTATTGGTCCGAAAACTTTCCATTTCATTAGAGAATTCAACTCTGCCTTATTTTCTCATCGGCAGATCTTAAGTTTTGATCCTTATCATTTTATCATTCAAGCGCTATTTTATATACAAAAGTATAACGACGTCGATTTCAATTCGATTCCATATATATTTAGACATGATACAAATTAACGAGATCTCTTTAATTTCAGGTACCTGAGGTTCTTCTGGAACCATCATGTCTAATGTCTCTTCAGGAGACCCTTTTAATATAACCTCGACTTAACCATCTTAATTAGTTGCTCCAACTTTCGAGGAATCGTATTATTGGAATCGACTAGTCTACCACGATTCAGACGTGCAATAGACTCATTACAGACATGTGGTTGTTCTTCTGGAACACTCATCTTAATTGGAGCATTAGAAGTTGGTAGATGTGACATAGTCACCTTCTTAAGGTCAGTGAATGCACCTGGTAATGGATTCACTAATCTTTGTAATTGAGTTTTCCTTTGAACTTCTGGTTCATACTTTTAGTTTTAAGGATCAAAGATAATTCATACCAACTGATTTATTTTCCAATTGCTTTTTATCTCCCCCTGATGTTGGGAATGTTAATCCATTGAGATGGATATCAATTAATTTATCATATATTCTCAACCACCTTTTAAGGTCCCATCTTTGTGTGTAGTGGTGGATCAATTTCAATATATACCGTACAACCAAAATCTTAGAAGGGATATCTTTGGTTTCTGACCAAAAACCAACTATAATGGGGAGAAACTATTATAACATGTTGGCTTGATGTGTATTAATGTTATTGCATGTAATATATAAACATGAACTTGCTCACATGATTAGTGGCTTTGCTATCAATCGTAGACGTTCAATGTTCGTTTTAACAAAAGCAATTTGTGTATGAACATAATCTACAGGAAGGTCAATACTTATTCTGCCTATCATTAATAGATAAACTTATCGTCACAACTAATAAATACATGCAATCTGGAATATTGCACTTGCTATCTTATTAGCTAAGCCATAAATTACACAAACATCAAGTTGTGAATTTGATAACCATTTAGAGGATGTATCGATTTAAAACACTAAATGGTATCATGTTGGGATATCCATATCCCTTAATCACTTCCAGAATATTTAGGGTTACACACCCTTAATTGACAAATACATAATTTCCCTTAAGAGCAAACAATACATGCTATCAGCTAGAAGAATCTTCAAGTTCTTCAATATGTTTTACATCATCATTGACTCGGTGTGGTCTAACGGGTCATGCCAATAAAGTAAATAATCATGATCCATAAACTTCTTGTTTATGATCGTATATGTATTTCTTGCATGTATGTAATACAAAATATAAGATACAATAAATGTATTATAACTTCAAAGTTCAACAATCATGTTATAACACTTTTTGGGGTCTACCTCGTTATTGACATGATCATCATTGCATTTTAGATGGTCGATCCCATTATTAATATGACCATCATTACAATTTCTCAATGATGTCCATGAACACAATGATCATTATATATTCAAATTCACTTCAGGGAATGGAATAACCGAACAAGCTTCATAGCTTTCCATTATTTACTTGGTCACACGAATATAAAATCATTTCAATATTTTCATACTCTCTTAATGATATTGCTACTTCAAGAGCATATCTCATGTGTGATAAATGAAAATTTTTATCCGGTTTTTCAACATAAATAATCTTCTCTTCACATAACATCAATTGAGAAGTAATTGTATATATGAGTCATATAATTTTATCAATCTTATACCTTATGACCTTCTACAAACTGATAATAAGATTTAGGGAGTATGACACTTGAGGTGTCTTAACATATTATTCCCTTTCATGATAGTGATGAAAAAAACCACAACTTTGGTTTATGAGTTCTATTCAATAATATCCATACCACAAAGCATACCATAAAATCATATTATACAATACAATACAATACATTATATTATAATATGTCACTGTATAAACAAGTCAAATTATATGATACATGATATTATAATATGTTACTATGTAAACATGTTATAATAACACTTTATAAAATAAGAGCTATCTTCATTAATTATGTCACACCCCGACCACGTAGAACATACAAAACGTGGCGGAAACATCGGGGAGTGTTGTAACAGAATTAATTGTTTCAAATCCATGGCAATTGAAGTTTCGTTTTATTAATCAAACATGAAAGTTTACATTGTTTTAAACAAGAACCAAAGAGTACATAACATAAATTAACTAGTTCTTGTCTCGTTTTAAGTCACTAAGGCACAAGTCCGCCTAAGTATGCCTTGATAAGTCCTATGCATCATCTCCTGAAAACACATGTGAAAATAGGTACGTCAGCATAAAAATGCCTGTGAGATACATAGGTTTTGTGAAAACAGAATTCATGACTTATGTTTGAGAAAATGTTTAGTCATGAACCTTGTAATTTGCTTTGTCTTGTAAACCATTTGAAAAACGATAAGATCAGATGATATGTATAAATAAGGGAATAATGTATGGTTAAATGAATAACCATGTAAAATGAGTTTGTATAAGATAAGTTGTTTGTAAATCAATGTCTTGTGAAAAGTATGTTATTTGTATAAAATGTTTTATGTCTCAAATTGAAATGATTCAAATAACGCTACAATATGTGATACCATACAAACACATATATATAGGAAGTACCAGCGGCGTATCCACCGTGCTTGTATCATATTACATACGCCTCGTTACTTAAATCACTTACTCAAACCAAACCATCAAGATGAAATGTTTAACAATTGTAGAAATGTTTATGTATAGTCAAATGTCTATTGTCAAATGTAAATTGTCACACCCCGACCACGTGGAACAACCAAACGTGGCGGAAACGTCGGGGAGTGTTGTAACAGAATTAATCGTTTCAAATCCATGGCAATTAAAGTTTCGTTTTATTAATCAAACACGAGAGTTACATTGTTTTAAACAAGAAACAAAGAGTATATAACAAAAATTAACTAGTTCTTGTCTCGTTTTACTAAGGCACATGTCCGCCTAAGTATGTCTTGATAAGTCCTATGCATCGTCTCCTGAAAACACATGTGAAAATAGGTACGTCAGCATAAAAATGCCTGTGAGATACATAGGTTTTGTGAAAACAGAATTCATGACTTATGTTTGAGAAAATGTTTAGTCATGAACTTTGTAATTTGCTTTGTCTTGTAAATCATTTGAAAAACGATAAGATCAGATGATATGTATAAATAAATGTCAGGTTAAATGAATAACCATGTAAAAATGTGTTTGTATAAGATAAGTTGTTTGTAAATCAATGTCTTGTGAAAAGTATGATATTTGTATAAAATGTTATATGTCTCAAACTGAAATGATTCAAATAACGCTACGATATGTAATACCATACAAACACTTATATATAGGAAGTACCAGCGGCGTATCCACCATGCTTGTATCATATTACACACGCATCGTTACTTAATCATTTAATCAAACCAAACCACCAAAGTAATGTTTAACAATTGCAGAAATGTTTATGTAATGTCAAATGTCTATTGTCAAATGTAAATCCTGTCAACAGATACAAATGGTTCACACGGTTCAATAGTTACAAACGGTTCATATAATCAAACGGTTACGATGGTTCACATAGTCAAAAGGTTACAACGGTTCAAAATGTAGTATAATGTGTTCACATGCTGGATGAGCATATGCAACAGAAATGCAATGTAAAACAATGTACTAAGCATGCACACAATGGACATACATAGCATAAGTGTAATGTAAAACAATGTACTAAGTATGAACTAAATGGACATACATAGCATAAAATGTAATGTAGAACGATGTACTAAGTACGCACACAATGGGCATACATAGCATGAACACAATGAAATCATGTACTATAATGTACTAACGAACATAGCAGGTATATGATGTGAAAACATGGAAAGCATGAAAGTAACAATTAGGCACATGTGTTCCACCCCAAAACGTTTGGAAAACAGTAAAAGAGGGGTCTATGTACTCACTTGAGATTGCTCAGAAGTACTAAGATAACCACCAAGCAATGCTAGAGATCTCGGAATCAAACGGCACCTAATATAGGTAACTATGTTAATAAACCGGACCTAGATCGGAGGATCGGATAGAATGAGGGTTCGTAAACCAAACGAGTATGGAGACTCGTGTAATATGATTTAACAAAGCCCACATACTAAAACGAAACTTAACCTAAGTGTTTGTGACCCATTACGACCCGTTTAGGTAGATTATGCTACTTTAACGCGTCGTTCGTGTAAAACGCGTTCGGAACGCCTAACTAGTCCTATGACAAGTAAAATATGCCTTAACATGACTAATATGGTTGTCAAATCATTTTAGATGTCAAAAGTTATGTTACATATGTTTAAAACGAATTTTGGCATCAAAGGGGTATTTTGGTAATTTACCTAAGGCATATAAACTACCTATCATACAACTATTTAAACGAAGCGACCATATGGTATAACCTCGGAGGGTTATTCCCTATATACTATGGTCACCTAATGTGTTTGGTCGGATCCTAATGATCGACCAAATGGGTCGGGTTCGAAGGTATAAGCCATTATCAGATCGCTTACCCTTACGACCCTAGACAACTGTTGGACTCTGTATGCCCAAGACACATATTAAATTGATGTGGCTAGTACGTTATGATCCAAGTCGGGTCATACCCAATAACAAGCTAGACAAACACCTACAATATTTATTTATGATATGATCAAACAAATAAATATTAACACTTAGAATATTTAGAAATTGGTTTTCTAAATAATTGCACTTGACAAACTAATAAATTATATGGATAATTTATTTGAGAGAATATTTTATTTTTGTTATTTAATGGGTTAAATAACAATTTTAAAAGATTGCATAAGTCTTGTAAACATGGGATGTCTAATTTTATAAAAGTTATAAAATTAAAATACAAGACTTGATTTAATAAAATTTGAAAATTTTGGGTGGGAAAACCCCATGTGGGCCGTCCACTTTGGGTGGTTCCAAGGTGGTTTTCACCAATAAAATTACATGCAATCTTCCAAGAAGGCTCCCTCTTGATTGGGTGAATTGGGTGGTGAACTTCTCTCATCATTAATAAATAAAAGATGACACCTTCTCTCATAAGTTACTACAAGTTTTTTCAAGTTGCAAGAACTCAAAAAACTCTCAAAAATTTCGGCCAAGAGCTGATTATTAGAAGGTTTTTGTGAGTTTCAAGTGTAGAAATCCTAGCAATCTCAAGGTGTTTGTTGGAGCTTTCGGGTATACTAGCTTGAGGCTTTCTCGTTTGGAAGCTACCATTCAAGATTCATCATCATCTTCCATCTCCTTGCTCCAAAGAAAGGTTGAACTCTCAAACACCCTATGGTGTATTTTGATAGCATGTATGTCATATATGGATCCGATTTTGGGTTTTTGCATTTAAAAGAGTTTTAAATCTTGTAAAGTAACATGTTTTAAATCCTTATTCCGCTGCGTTTTAATTTTATTCGGATAAAATTAGCTTTGATAAACATGTTAAAAACCCAACAATGGCATCTAGAGCCGCTTATATGAGTGCATGCTTCATCGGATTTAAAAATTTTCGGGTTTTCGGGTTTGGAGAAACCCAATAGCCGAAATTTTATCCATGGATTTCCTTTTGTTTTTCAAGATTTATTTCCTACATGCATAAAGGAATCTTGAAAAGAAATTATGTCATATGGATGATTTGTTTTGTTTGGACAAAAACCCACATTTTTCGGTTTTTCATTCTTGGCCGAAAATGTAGGTTGTAAAAGGAAACCATTTTTTTGCTCTTGTATTTTATATATTTGGATATATATTTTGGTGTTCATAACCTAGCCATGACCTTGTATGAATATGTTTGTGTTTGTGATTTTAGTTAATTATTCAATGGGTTGTAATAATTATCATTTTGTCTTCCATTTGTAAAAATATGTAATTTATTTATTTTCATTTGGTATGTAAGTAAATAGATTAGATGCATTTATTTTACTAGAAAAATGTATTAGGATACTTTTATGTAAAAGAAGATGCACACAGAAATGCGGTTTTGGTTTTTGCCAATTTCGGGCACAAAGGACTTCATAGTTCTTAACGGGATTTTAGCCCGATAACCAAAACACATTTTTGAAGTCTAAAGGAGTTTGGAGCTTAATTTAAAAGACATTTGGAAGCTCAAAGAAGTGAAGAAATCACAACACAAGATGAAGACTTGAAGCATTTGGATACGGGATCAAGTGGGAGTTCATCGACACTTTTTTTGTGTCCATATTCACCCTTTAGGAAGGACCTTTTGACACACTTGTTTCGGCTAACAAGTGTGGTCAAAATAGTTGGCTATGGTTATGCACCTTTTAACATATGTGTTGTGTGCTTGTATGGTTATATTTTATTTATGGTTGTTTGGATGATATTTGGATATGCATACTTAACAACTAATAACCCGAAACAAGCTTAAAATTGGTTCTTACAAAATCATTAAAACGATTAATAAAAGGTTTTATTAAAAATTAATGATTTTATAATAAAATGAGTTTTATTAAAAGAACCTTGAAAATTGGTTTTCACTAAAGTACCATTGATTTGAATGCATGCAAATATATGGTACATAAAATTTTCTAAACTAGAATTTTGAAAAATAAAAATCCCTTTTATAAAACAAGTCAAACACCATCCTTTTATACAACACTCAAATTACTTGGGAACTCTTTGTGGGATAAAGGTCACCTAACCACATTTGAGGAAACTTGTATATTTGAGGTGGGTTTACCATGTTTGTGGGATAAAGGTCACCTAACCACTTATGTGAATAAACTCACACGTGTGTGTAAGTTGGACGACTTGATTTGGAAACCATGAACTTAGGGTCACCGAAGCATGGAGAACAAAGGTGTTGATGGGATTAAACATGCCAACTAAACATAAAGATGTTTAACCGATCCCATATAGCTAGAAGTTGCAAAGGGTTGCAATCGTCAAACGTTGACTACCTTGTTAATTTAAATAATGGGATAAAGGTCACCTAACCAATATTTAAATGTAACGTTGGATTCTAGATTTTAATTATTAATTGTCTATGAGACGTTAAAAGGGTATTAATGATTAAAATTTTAATAATATCGAAAATACTAAAATTGAACTTTGTTAAATCTTGTAGATGGCCGCTAACAATGCAAACCCGATTACCCAAACCGTCCGTAACCTATCACTAAGAACCATCCTTAAAAAGGATCGTCTCAACCATAACAACTTCATGGATTGGTTTCGAAACTTGAGAATTGTTCTCAAGCAAGAGAAGATATCCTATGTGTTGGACGATCCTATTCCCGATCAACCTGACGAGGAAGATGAAGAAGCCTACAATAATTGGGTTAAGTATACCGAGGACTCCATGCAAGCCTCTTGCCTCATGTTGGGAACTATGATTCCCGAGATTCAAAAGGACTTTGAACATCATGGGGCATACGACATGATTACCCAATTAAAGGAAATGTTCCTACAACAAGCAAGGGTAGAACGCTTCGAAACGGTTCGAGCGCTTCATGCATGTCGAATGGAGGAAACCCAATCGGTCTCATCTTACGTCCTTAAAATGAAAAGCCACATTGATCGCCTCGAGAGGCTCAATTGTCCCGTCTCTAAAGAGTTGGCTACGGATTTGATCCTCAACTCTTTAACAAAGAAATTTGAAAGCTTTGTTATGAACTATAACATGAATGGATGGGACAAGAGCATTGGTGAGCTTCATGCAATGCTCAAAACGGCCGAAGCGGGAATGGGTAAAAAGGCTTTACCCGTTCTAACGATCAATGAGGGAGGCAAGAAGGGGCATTACCCCGACTCCAAGGCAAATGTTGCCAAAGGAAAGGGGCACGTCAAAGGGAAGGGAAAAAGAAAGGCTAAAGCAGAACCACCAAAACCAAAAGAGAAGAAGGCAAAGGTTGCCACGAGCGATCCATGCTTTGAATGTGGAGAGATAGGGCATTGGAAAAGGAATTGTCCAACCTATCTCAAAGAGTTGAAAAACAAGAGGGATGTAGGGCAAACCTCAGGTACAATCTTTATGATACATATTGATCTAAATGTTATTTCTTCTAACACATGGGTGTTAGATACCGGATGTGGAACTCATATTTGCAATTCGTTGCAGGGGTTCAAAAGAAATAAGCATTACAAGAAGGGAGACACAAGTCTCTTCATGGGCAATGGAGCGAAAGTTCAAGTTGAAGCCCAAGGAGACTATGTTTTAAAATTTCCAAGTGGTTTGGAAATATGTTTGAAAAATGTTTTGTATGCTCCTAGTTTGACTAGGAACATTATTTCTGTTTCCCTTTTAAGACAATATGGATTTGATTTGAAGTTTGTGAACAATGAAATTTATGCTTTGATGAATGACATGTTCTACTTTAAAGCTACGCCTTCAAATGGTATTTATGAATTGGTTCATGATAATACATCATTTGATAATTCGATGTACCAAGCAAACACCAAGAAACTCAAAATGGATTTGAGTGAGACCTATCTTTGGCATTGTCGTCTTGGTCATATAAACAGAAATCGCATGCAAACACTTCAAAAGAATGGTCTTTTGGAAACAAATGAAATTGGTTCATTTGATACATGTGAATCTTGTTTACAAGGTAAAATGACCAAGAAACCCTTTAGTGGCACAAACCAAAGGGCAAAAGATTTATTAGGCATCATACATTCGGATGTATGTGGTCCTTTTAAGCCAATGACTAGGAATGGTGAAAGATACTTTGTAACTTTTACCGACGACTTCAGTCGTTATGGTTATGTGTACTTGCTAAGACACAAAGATGAAGTTTTTGAAACGTTCAAAATCTTCCAAAACGAAGTAGAGAATCAACTCACCAAGACAATCAAAGTTCTTCGTTCCGATAGAGGAGGTGAATACCTTAGTGATGCCTTTCAAGATCATCTTAGGAGTTGTGGGATCATCTCACAACTTACTCCACCTGGAACACCACAACATAATGGTGTGTCTGAAAGGAGGAATCGAACTCTATTGGATATGGTTCGATCTATGATGGCTAGAAGCACATTGCCTCTATCATTTTGGGGTTACGCTTTGCTCTCCGCGACTCGTATATTAAATATGGCCCCAACCAAGAAAGTGGATAAGACACCTTTTGAAATATGGCATGGAACGGTTCCATCATTATCATATTTGAAGGTGTGGGGTTGTGATGCTTATGTAAAGCAATACACCCCAAACAAGTTAGAAGTACGATCCATTAAGTGTATCTTCGTAGGATATCCTAAAGATGATATAGGATATTATTTCTACGATCCAACAGAGCAAAAGGTATTTGTTGCTCGAAAGGGTAAGTTCTTGGAGGATAAGTTCCTTATGGAAGGAACTAGTAGAACAGTGGAACTTGATGAGGATCAAGAACCACAAGCCGATACACGTTTGGTTGATACTAGCACTCAACAAGAGGTTGTTGAAAATGATCAAATGGTTGATCAACATACACAAAACGTTCGCAGATCTGGTAGAATTAGTAATCCACCTGAAAGATATGGATTTTTCATGGATGGATGCTATGTGGTAGATTCAGATGAACCAACCACATACCATGATGCAATGTCGAAATCCGATTGCGACAAATGGCTTGAGGCTATGAACGTAGAGATGCAATCCATGTATGACAACCAAGTTTGGGAATTGGTTGTGCCACCTCTTAACTCCAAAGTAGTTGGAAGTAAGTGGGTTTTCAAGAAGAAAACAGATATGCATGGTACCTTGGATACTTATAAAGCGAGACTTGTAGCAAAAGGTTTCACTCAAACTCAAGGGGTTGATTATGATGAGACCTTCTCGCCAGTGGCAATGCTAAAGTCGATTAGGATATTATTTGCCATAGCTGCATATTATGACTATGAGATTTGGCAAATGGATGTCAAAACAGCTTTCCTCAATGGATATCTTGATGAAGATGTCTATATGGTTCAGCCTGAAGGTTTTGTCGATCCAAAACATCCTAACAAAGTGTGCAAGTTAAAGAAATCAATCTATGGATTGAAACAAGCATCGAGAAGTTGGAATCACCGTTTTGATGAAGAGATCAGGAATTTTGGGTTCATTAAGAACGGCGATGAAGCTTGTGTGTATAAGAAAGCTAGTGGGAGCACCGTCACTTTCTTAGTATTGTATGTCGATGACATTCTACTATTTGGAAATGACATTCCAACCATGGAAGGTGTAAAAGCATGGCTTGGAAGATGTTTTTCCATTAAGGATCTTGGAGAAGCTGCCTATATTTTGGGAATAAAGATCTATAGGGATAGATCAAGGCGCTTGATAGGTTTAAACCAAAGTGCATACATTGACAAAGTCTTGAAAAGGTTCAAGATGGAGAACTCTAAGAAAGGTTTGGTACCTATTCAAAAGGGGACAATATTGAATGTGACTCAATGTCCAAGCTCAAAGGATGAGCAAGAAAGAATGAAAGGAATCCCATATGCGTCTGCTATAGGATCCATAATGTACGCAATGATATGCACTAGACCGGACGTGTCATGCGCTTTAAGCATGACAAGTAGATACCAGCAAAATCCTGGTAACAGTCATTGGATGGCTGTTAAGAGCATATTGAAATACCTTAGAAGGACTAAGGATATGTTTCTAATATATGGATCTGGTGAAGAGGAACTCGTTGTAAAAGGTTACACGGATGCGAGTTTCCAAACTGATCGAGATGGTTCTCGATCACAATCTGGGTATGTCTTCATTTTGAATGGAGCTGTAGTCTCTTGGAAGAGCTCGAAGCAGGATGTTGTAGCATTGTCCACTACAGAATCAGAATACATCGCCGCCTCATTGGCATCACAAGAAGCTGCGTGGTTAAAGAAGTTCATTGCTGACCTAGGGGTAGTCCCTACCATTCAAGACCCCCTAGAGATCTTTTGTGATAACGAGGGTGCGATTGCTCAAATCAAGGAACCTCGTGCACATCAAAAGACTAGGCACATTGAGCGGAGATTCAACTACGTAAGGGATGAAGTTGAAAAAGGAAAGATATGTATTCGCAAAGTTCACACCGATCAAAACATTGCGGATCCACTCACGAAGCTCCTTGAACGGCCAAAACTTGAGGGTCATACTTGTGCCTTAGGACTTCGGTATTCTAGTGATTGGATTTGATCTATTTTGTATTTGGATATTGGAACAATTGTTATTTTAACTCTCTTATGGTATTTTGAGTTATGTTCCATTTTAGCATGTTTAAATCCGTGAATAAATTAATTATTCTAAATGTCCGTAGTCGATCATACTTGTGGGAACAAATATGAATGTAAGACTATTATGAACTTGGATTGGTGGATATTCATTAGGTATGAATATAGAGCAAAGTGTTGCTGCCAAAGTTCATAGATATTTGTGGGATACAAATATTGGACTGACCCGCTCTCAAATGTTACTGCATGGAATCATTGATTGATCATAAGTAAATTTGAGCAAAGGCGAATATCATAGTATCCTCTGACCTGAGATACATATTGGGTCTTGATATTCACCAAATATTATGCCTTGACTTAGTTCTTCGCTGTCTGTAATAAGATAGTACATAAGACTAAGCTCAGGTATGGTACGAGGTGATTGTGAGAGACGTATGTAGTCAAAATGGATTTCTTCCTCTTATTCGTTGAGAGTAAGATGTCTAAGGCCTGTTAAAGTTAAATCAACAGAGAATGATCACACTGTGTCTCTGGATTTGACATGACATCTGTAACGAAAGGATAAATGATAGATTCACCTAAATCATTTTCAAGTAAGGGACTTCAAGGGGATGATGTTATTGAATGGCACTTCGTCATACGTATTAGGGGTAGTAAACCGTTGTTAGGCGTCATTTACTGCTTGCATCAATCGTCTATGTATCTTGTGCAAGTGGGAGATTGTTGGACTCTGTATGCCCAAGACACATATTAAATTGATGTGGCTAGTACGTTATGATCCAAGTCGGGTCATACCCAATAACAAGCTAGACAAACACCTACAATATTTATTTATTTATGATATGATCAAACAAATAAATATTAACACTTAGAATATTTAGAAATTGGTTTTCTAAATAATTGCACTTGACAAACTAATAAATTATATGGATAATTTATTTGAGAGAATATTTTATTTTTGTTATTTAATGGGTTAAATAACAATTTTAAAAGATTGCATAAGTCTTGTAAACATGGGATGTATAATTTTATAAAAGTTATAAAATTAAAATACAAGACTTGATTTAATAAAATTTGAAAATTTTGGGTGGGAAAACCCCATGTGGGCCGTCCACTTTGGGTGGTTCCAAGGTGGTTTTCACCAATAAAATTACATGCAATCTTCCAAGAAGGCTCCCTCTTGATTGGGTGAATTGGGTGGTGAACTTCTCTCATCATTAATAAATAAAAGATGACACATTCTCTCATAAGTTACTACAAGTTTTTTCAAGTTGCAAGAACTAAAAAAACTCTCAAAAATTTCGGCCAAGAGCTGATTATTAGAAGGTTTTTGTGAGTTTCAAGTGTAGAAATCCTAGCAATCTCAAGGTGTTTGTTGGAGCGTTCGGGTATACTAGCTTGAGGCTTTCTCGTTTGGAAGCTACCATTCAAGATTCATCATCATCTTCCATCTCCTTGCTCCAAAGAAAGGTTGAACTCTCAAACACCCTATGGTTGTATTTTGATAGCATGTATGTCATATATGGATCCGATTTTGGGTTTTTGCATTTAAAAGAGTTTTAAATCTTGTAAAGTAACATGTTTTAAATCCTTATTCCGCTGCGTTTTAATTTTATTCGGATAAAATTAGCTTTGATAAACATGTTAAAAACCCAACAACAACGTGGTAATCAGTAGGCATAGTCACAAGGGACTATAACAATCGTGATTACAATCACGTTGCGAAGTTCAAACGAACTTCGCATTGACCATAAACTGGTCAATGTAGAAAGTCAAACAAAGTTTGACTTTCGGACTCGAAAAGCAATAAAAGAACGAAGGAACACTTACGAAGGGTCCCCGAATGCTAATCTAGATCAAAATAGCTCAGGTATGAAACAAAGGTTTCAACTTAGAGCACAAATGATCAGATTCTAGTGAGAAATGATGAAAATGTGATGGGTATTTATAGTTTTCGGTTCACCGTTAGGATCGTTTCTTAGAGCACAAATGATCAGATTCTAGTGAGAAATGATGAAAATGTGATGGGTATTTATAGTTTTCGATATTGCTTCACCACAAGAGTTTGACACTTTGCCTTGGCCTTTTGGAGGGGTTAAAGGCTGTTAACAGCTGAGAAAACGATTTTCTGCATATCTGACCCCTGCTTGCGCACCGCAACGCTCAGAGTGTTGAGGTGCGCAAGGCTTACTTTGGCAGAATTACCATTTTAGTCCCTGTAGCCCAGAAACTTGTATTTTGATGCAAATTTGACACTTTTAAGCCCCGTTAACCTCATTTCAAAGCTATAAAATGAATTTAAAGTATAGGGAACTTAAAATGTGCTCAAAAATATCTCGGATGTCGGTTCGTTTGGCCGTACGATCGCGATGTTCGGTTAATTACGACGGAATGCGCATGAACGCGAAAAACGATCCAAATGATGCGACGAATGGATTTTTCTTATGCCAAACACTAAAATAAAATATTTTAGTGCTTACATAAATTTTTGGATGTCCAGATGTATTCAGAACGTGAGTTATGCGCGAAAATGCAAACTTGTGCACTTTTTGACTCTTTTAGTCCCTGAATGACCCAAAAGTTTATTTTAGCATACCGAACACCTCAAAGCCTATTTCTAAGCTATGTAAAGGATATTTATGGTCATGTTCCGGAATGTTTGTTACGGTTCAAATTGGCATAATTTCGCAGTTTGTCAAGTTTAGTCCCTATAAGCGATTTAACTTGATTTTGCCATACCAAAGCCTTCAAAACTTATTTCTAAGTTATGTAAAGGTTATTTAAGGTATGTTAAGCCTATTTCACTATTCCTAAGTGTTCGTTGCATTAAACTGGTTACATTTTCTCATCGGTGCGCGTATAACCTTCCAGAAAGCAATTTAGAGCTTGAAATCGAACAAGAGTTGATATGTGCAAACGATACACATATTTTTACAAATCCCAAGTATGAAATACAATATTTCATTGGTTTGGCATTTGTTTGATGGTTGAAGTGACACAGGTGTCACAGTCTCCCCTACTTTAGGAAATTTCGTCCCGAAATTTATTCGTAGGAGTCTATTTGTGACTTTGTGTCAAATAACCACCAGAGATATGTAAGGCATAATCCTGTCATTTCCTTAACGGACATTCTTCAGAACGAAAATGAACAGACGGAGTCATTTTCCTCAACGAGTATTCTTCAGAAGCGGAAATGAAAGAATAAACAAACGGGGATTCATTTCCTCAACGGGTAATCTTTAGTAACGTAAAATGAACTTACGGAGTCATTTTCAACGGGTGCGTCATCAGAAATGGAAATGAAAAGGGGAAACAAACGGATATTCATTTCCTCAACGGACAAATCTCCAGAAACGAAAATGAACAAACGGAGTCATTTTCAACGGGTGCTTCATCAGAAATGGAAATGAAAAGGAGAAACAAACGGATATTCATTTCCTCAACGGACAATCTTCAGAAACGAAAATGAACAAACGGATTCATTTTCAACGGGTGCTTCCTCAGAAATGGAAATGAAAAGGATAATCAAACGGATATTCATTTCCTCAACGGACAATCTTCTGAAACGAAAATGAATAAACGGAGTCATTTTCAACGGGTGCTTCCTCAGAAATGGAAATGAAAAGGATAGACAAACGGATATTCATTTCCTCAACGGACAATCTTCAGAAACGAAAATGAACAAACGGAGTCATTTTCAACAGGTGCTTCATCAGAAATGGAAATGAAAAGGATAGACAAACGGATATTCATTTCCTCAACGGACAATCTTCAGAAACGAAAATGAACAAACGGAGTCATTTTCAACGGGTGCTTCATCAGAAATGGAAATGAAAAGGATAGACAAACGGATATTCATTTCCTCAACAGACAATCTTCAGAAATGAAAATGAACAAACGGAGTCATTTTCAACGGGTGCTTCATCAGAAATGGAAGTGAATAGAGTTAACTTCTAGGCACATGACAAAGCTCGCTGTGGTTTCTGTGCACTAAATTCCATAATTATGTATGCATCCATAATTACATAATTCCTTGCACAGTCCGCACAGTTTGTCTTGTAATGTTTAGGGAAAGAAAATCAAACCTGTTTTGAGGGTGACTAGACTGCCATAGGGTCCTTTTAATTAGATCGACAAATGATCTTTTTAATTAGGCCACCAAGAAGTCCTTTCAGCTATATCATCACATGATGTTCCTAACCAGATTTTTGGATCAATCTGTTTAACTAGACCACTCAAGGGGCCTAATTATGGAGTAGTACTTTATAATCCAAGGGACTTAACTACAGCGTAGAAGTCCATTAAGGATTTTAGGTAGTACCTTTGGGTATCCTACTATGAATCTTTTGTACAAGGATATGTAAGATTCTACGAGGATTTGGATAACATAATTTGGATCACATGACATATAAAAGGGAACACATAAGCACATAATCACATAATTGTTTAATTGTTATTATCTTGTTATTGATTGTTATTAACTTGGCACCTCGTACTTCGTTTCTCTTGGAAGAAACGGGTACTTAGGATTTTCGTGGAAAAACGCAAGAGATCATACAATGGATGAAATTTGGGGGTAGTTTGCTTTATAAAGAATACGATTCCTTGATTGTCGGTATTGTAAGAGATATGTTGTTTATACATACAACCACATAAATACGTTGCAATGTAAATAATAGATTTATTTATAAACAACAACAATAACTGTTTCTTGGACCTTGACAACAAAAGAAAATAATACATAAGACATGATTATTTCTAAACGATGTTGTCTTCTAGTCAGTCAGATGCTCATCCCTATGCTGGATTTGCATTAGCAAGCTTTGGGCAATTTCTTCGGAAATGACCCATCTCGCCACAGTTGAAGCAAGAACCTGGTAGAAAATGACCTTGAGCGGGATTGTTGCCAGCTTGGTTTGGTGCAGCTGGGCAAACTCTTGCTGTATGGCCTATAAGTCCACACGTTTGGCATTTACGGTACTTTACATTGGCATGATGATGGAGGCTACATTGGTTGCACAAGGGTGCAGTTCCATTGTATGGCTTCCTAGCATGGAGTTGAGCTGGTTGGTTGGGGACGGCTTGATCTTTGTGAGTAACCATGTCGAAGTTCTGAGAAGCCTTTCGCTTCTTTGACTTCATAGGGGATCCAGTCTGTACATCCATGGTCTTTGATTCCTCGATTGTGTCACACCCCGACCACGTGGAACATACAAAACGTGGCGGAAACGTCGGGGAGTGTTGTAACAGAATTAATTGTTTCACAACCATGGAAATTAAAGTTTCGTTTTATTAATCAAATAAGAGAGTTACATTGTTTTAAACAAGAAACAAAGAGTACATAACAAAAATTAATTAGTTCTTGTCTCGTTTTAAGTCACTAAGGCACATGTCCGCCTAAGTATGTCTCGATAAGTCCTATGCATCATCTCCTGAAAACACATGTGAAAATAGGTACGTCAGCATAAAAATGCCTGTGAGATACATAGGTTTTGTGAAAACAGAATTCATGACTTAGGTTTGAGAAAATGTTTAGTCATGAACCTTGTAATTTGCGCTGTCTTGTAAATCATTTGAAAAACGATAAGATCAGATGATATGTATAAATAAATGTCAGGTTAAATGAATAACCATGTAAAAATGTGCTTGTATAAGATAAGTTGTTTGTAAATCAATGTCTTGTGAAAAGTATGATATTTGTATAAAATGTTATATGTCTCAAACTGAAATGATTCAAATAACGCTACGATATGTAATACCATACAAACACTTATATATAGGAAGTACCAGCGGCATATCCACCATGCTTGTATCATATTACACACGCATCGTTACTTAATCACTTAATTAAACCAAACCACCAAAGTAATGTTTAACAATTGTAGAAATGTTTATGTATTGTCAAATGTCTATTGTCAAATGTAAATCCTGTCAACAGATACAAATGGTTCACACGGTTCAATAGTTACAAACGGTTCATATAATCAAACGGTTACGACAGTTCACATAGTCAAAAGGTTACAACGGTTCAAAATGTAGTATAATGTGTTCACATGCTAGATGAGCATATGCAACAGAAATGCAATGTAAAACAATGTACTAAGCATGCACACAATGGACATACATAGCATAAGTGTAATGTAAAACAATGTACTAAGCATGCACACAATGGACATAGCATAAGTGTAATGTAAAACAATGTACTAAGTACGCACACAATGGGCATACATAGCATGAAATGTAATGAAATCATGTACTATAATGTACTAACGAACATAGCAAGTATATGATGTGAAAACATGGAAAGCATGAAAGTAACAAGTAGGCACATGTGTTCCACCCCAAAATGTTTGGAAAACAGTAAAAGAGGGGTCTATGTACTCACTTGAGATTGCTTAGAAGTCCTAAGATAACCACCAAGCAATGCTAGAGACCTCGGAATATCAAACGGCACCTAATATAGGTAACTACATTAATAAACCGGACCTAAATTGGAAGATCAGATAGAATGAGGGCTCGTAAACCAAATGAGTATGGAAACTCATGTAGTATGGTTTAACAAAGCCTACATGCTAAATGAAACCTAACCTAAGTGCTTACGACCCATTACGACCCGTTTAGGTAGCTTATGCTACTTTAACGCGTCGTTCGCGTAAAACGCGTTCGGACCGCCTATCTAGTCCTATGATAAGTAAAATATGCCTTAACGTGTCTAATATGGTTGTCAAATCAGTTTAGATGTCAAAAGTTATGTTACATATGTTTAAAATGAATTTTGGCATCAAAGGGGTATTTTGGTAATTTACCTAAGGCATATAAACTACCTATCATACAACTACTTAAACGAAGTGACCATAAGGTATAACCCCGAAAGGTTATTCCCTATATACTATGGTCACCTAATGTGTTTGGTCGGATCCTAATGATCGACTAAACAGATCGGGTTCGAAAGTATAAGCGATTGTTTAGATCGCTTACCTGACGACCCTATATAAGCACTAAAAGTGACGAGCTAAGCATGTTAAAACATGCTTAACTAAGTTTAGAAAACAGGTTTGGTATCACAACAAACGGTTGTGATACCTAAGAGTATTTTGGTTACAAAATACGCAAGAATACGTATTCTGACTGAAACTACGGCTCGTCACTGAGCCTAGATAACGTGGTAATCAGTAGGTATACTCACTAGGGACTATAACCATCGTGATCACGCTCACGTTATGAAGTTCAAACGAACTTCGCATTGACCATAAACTGGTCAATGCAGAAAGTCAAACAAAGTTTGACTTTCGGACTCGAAAAGCAATAAAAGAACGAAGGAACACTTACGAAGGGTCCCCGAATGCTAATCTAGATCAAAATAGCTCAGGTATGAAACAAAGGTTTCAACTTAGAGCACAATTGATCAGATTCTAGTGAGAAAAGAAGTGAAATGGGTTGGGTATTTATAGTTTTCGGTCCACCGTTAGGATCGTTTCTTGGAAAAGAGGGAATGATCTAGCCCGTACACTTGTTGAAATGTTGTGGTGACTGATTTTTGGCCACCATAAGAGTTTAACATGTGGCACTTGACCTTTGGAGGGGTTTAAAAGCTGAAATTAGATGTTTACTTGACCTTTGCTGATCTGAAGGGCTGATGCGGCCCGCTTCAGGATCAGACAAAGCTCAGGCGGGCCGCCTGGAGCTTCTGATCAGAAACCAAGTTTCAGAAATTACAGTTTCAGTCCCTGCACGTGTTTAAGGCCATTCCCGACACTTCTAAGGCCCGTAAAGCCAACTTTAAGGCCCTAAAATGATGCCTAAACATTGTGGACATGAAACATGCTCAAAAATATGTCGGATGTCAGTTCGTTTGGTCGTACGAACACGATGTTCGCTTAATTACGACGGAATGCGCACAAGCGCGAAAAAAGATCCAAAATGCGTGACGAATGGATGTTTCTTATGCCAAACACTAAAATATAATATTTTAGTGCTTACATAAATTTTTGGATGTTCGGATGTATTCAGAACGTAAGTTATGCGCGAAAGTGCAAACTTGTGCACTTTTTGACGCTTTTAGTCCCAGAATGACCCAAAAGTTTATTTTAGCACACCGAACCCCTCAAAGCCTATTTCTAAGCTATGTAAAGGATATTTATGGTATGTTTAACTTATGGCCATGTTCCGGAATGTCTGTTACTGTTCAAATTGGCATACTTTCGCAGTTTGTCAACTTTAGTCCCTGTAAGCGATTTAACTTGATTTTGCCATACCAAAGCCTTCAAAACTTATTTCTAAGTTAAGTAAAGGTTATTTAAGGTATGTTAAGCCAATTTCACTATTCCGGAGTGTTCGTTGCATTGAACTGGTTATATTTACGCATCAGTGCGCGTATAACCTTCCAGAAAGCGATTTAGAGCTTGAAATCGAACAAGAATTGATATGTGCAAATGATACACATATTTATACAGATCCCAAGTATGAAATACAATATTTCATTGGTTTGGCATTTGTTTGATGGTTGAAGTGACACAGGTGTCACAGTCTCCCCTACTTTAGGAAATTTCGTCCCAAAATTTATTCGTAGGAGTCTATTTGTGACTTTGTGTCAAATAACCACCAGAGATATGTAAGGCATAATCCTGTCATTTCCTTAACAGACATTCTTCAGAACGAAAATGAACAGACGGAGTCATTTTTCCTCAACGAGTATTCTTCAGAAGCGGAAATTAAGGAATAAACAAACGGGGATTCATTTCCTCAACGGGCAATCTTCAGAAACGTAAAATGAACTTACGGAGTCATTTTCAACGGGTGCTTCATCAGAAATGGAAATGAAAAGGAGAAACAAACAGATATTCATTTCCTCAACGGACAAATCACCAGAAACGAAAATGAACAAACGGAGTCATTTTCAACGGGTGCTTCCTCAGAAATGGAAATGAAAATGATAGACAAACGGATATTCATTTCCTCAACGGACAATCTTCAGAAACGAAAATGAACAAACGGAGTCATTTTCAACGGGTGCTTCCTCAGAAACGGAAATGAAAATGATAGACAAACGGATATTCATTTCCTCAACGAACAATCTTCAGAAACGAAAATGAACAAACGGAGTCATTTTCAACGGGTCCTTCCTTAGAAACGGAAATGAAAATGATAGACAAACGGATATTCATTTCCTCGACGGACAATCTTCAGAAACAAAAATGAACAAACGGAGTCATTTTCAACGGGTGCTTCATCAGAAATGGAAATGAAAAGGATAGACAAACGGATATTCATTTCCTCAACGGACAATCTTCAGAAATGAAAATGAACAAACGGAGTCATTTTCAACGGGTGCTTCATCAGAAATGGAAGTGAATAGAGTTAACTTCTAGGCACATGACAAGGCTCGCTGTGGTTTCTGTGCACTAAATTCCATAATTATGTATGCATCCATAATTACGTAATCCCTTGCACAGTCCGCACAGTTTGTCTTGCAATGTTTAGGGGAAGAAAATCCAACCTGTGATGAATGTTAGGTGCTTATACGAACGTCCCTGAGTAGGATGTCGCAGCGTCGAATGATCGATCGATACTTTTTTTTCCTCTTCGTTTGTTGGAACTCATGTATTGACGCCTCAGATTCTGAAGTGCGATCACTTCTGCAACACTCCCGCAACATACTGAGTATTACTCGAACCACTTGCAACATCGATGGATAGGAGGATGAGTGTAGCACTTTACCGACCTCAGTACTTTGACGACCCTGATTACCGGCAATGAGCACCAGCGAATTGGCTTCAAACGAATCCTTAACCCTTATCAGCAACTCATGGGAGTCAACTCTTATGAATCAATCGGGGCATAAGTGAGGACAGCTGATGGTAGTATGGAAGGTGTGACTGCCAGCACAGTGAGTAACGCGTTAGGACGTGGCTCAGAATGTGAAACGATGGACCTTGATGGTGAAGAGTCGTAGAGCTTTGTTTCAAACAACAGCATTAGAGGCAACGGTCACAGCAACAACAAGGTATTTGTAATGGTAACCAACAGTACGGAAAGTGAAGGTGCTTACGGCATGGAGTGGCCAATGTTAAATTCAACGACAACAACCAAGGGAACGACGACCGTGCTGGAAATCCTCGCAACGAGTACAACAACACGGGAAATGATGCTCACAGAGGGACATTAGGGATTGGCGTGGGCGACGCTGGGATTATAACAACATGGTAGTTGTTCTTGGTGACTAATCACTTCGCCACTGTTCTGCTTAACCCTGATGCTTCTTGAAACCCAACCTGTTGTGGAATCGGCTGAAGCTACTGCGGAATTTCGGGACGAAATTCCAAACCAACGGGGGAAGGATGTGACATCCGAGGAAAAAACAAGAAACCACGCAACCTAACTAGCTTCCTCAGTAACTACGTGCTAAATTTCGGGACGAAATTTCTTTCAACTTGGGGATGATGTGACAACCCGTGTTTCCGAGCTAATCACCGTTTATTTCACTTATCTTTTAAATCATTTTATATTACGCTTTACGTTTCTTCGAAACCAAATGCTACACACTTATCAAATTTATAGTGTTGAATCTACCCGAATCATTGTACCTTTAAACCAAAGCATGAACTCGCTTGTCGAGTCGACCCACTCGCGTAACTCAAAACACATGAAGTCCGAAACACCCTATACTGATTTACGAAACACCTAATGCATTGGTTTATTCTTGTTGTTAAGCCTAGGTATAAAATAAATAAACAAAACAAAATGAGGGGAAATTAGGGACATGTGAACACACACATGAAACTGTTGACATGTGCACCCATATGTTCGATCCATATTAATTATTGCCCAAATTGAAATCTCAAACAGCCCACCTTAACCTCGGCCCACACAATCAATTCCACCGCCAATCTTCAGCCTAAAAATATATATGTATATACATGTTCGTACGTAATGAAAACCCTCACGCAAGTCACCTGTAACAACTGTGCTTGTAATCATTGTGAACAGTTCTATTATCAATAAAACAATGTTATTTGATCCCAATGTTTGTTTTGTTATGATTTACATTTTTCATGTTTTGACTTTTATGTAATTTCAAACTCTACATCGCTTTCTGGAGAGTTATACGCAAACTAGTGCGTAAACGTACTCAGTTTAATGCGAGAAATACTCCGGAAAATCAACATATACTCAACATACCTTAAATAACCTTTACATAACTTAGAAATAAGTTTTGAAGGCTTTGGTATGGCAAAAACAAGTTAATTCGACTACAGGGACTAAATATGACAAACTGCGAAAGTATGTCAATTTGAACTGTAACGAACATTCCGGAACATGACCATAAGTTAAACACACCTTAAATATCCTTTACATAGCTTAGAAATAGGCTTTGAGGGGTTCGGCGTGCTAAAATAAACTTTTGGGTCATCTAGGGACTAAAAGTGTCAAAAAGTGCACAAGTTTGCATTTTCGCGCATAATTTACGTTCTGAATACATCCGGACATCCAAAAATTTATGAAAGCATGACTACATTATATTTTAGTGTTCGCCATAAGAAAAATCCATTCGTTGCGTCATTTGGATCATTTTTCGCGCTTATGCGCATTCCGTCGTAATTAACCGAACAACGCAACCGTACGGCTAAACGAACCGACATCTGAGATATTTTTGAGCATGTTTTAAGTTCCCTATACTTTAACTTCATTTTAGAGCTTTGAAATGGGGTTAACGGGCCTTAAACGTGTCGAAAATGGGCTGATTACACTGCAGGGACCAAAACTGTAATTCTGACAAACTTACACCATACGATGCGTATGGTATCTTTACCATACGGTGCGTATGGGTTCTGCAGATCAGATAATAACAAACAGTCAGCAGATTATCAGCTGATTAAACCACAACCACATGTTTGCAACTTGCATTTTCAGCTGATAAACATCATCTCTAACCACCACAACTTTGTGACAAGTGTACGGCTCGGATCGTGGCACGATATTCAAGAAACGATCCTAACGGCTCTACTTTTCCTATAAATACCCACCCCCATTGCTTCAAAACCCACAAATTTGATCATTTGGGCTCTAAGTTGGAACCTCCGTTTCATACCTGAGTTACTTGGATCGGGATTAGCATTCGGGGACCCTTCGTAAGTCCTCTTTCGTTCTTTTATTGCTTTTCGAGTCCGAAAGTCAAACTTTGTTTGACTTTCTGCATTGACCAGTTTATGGTCGATGCAAAGTTCGTTTGAACTTCATAACGTGAGCGTGATCACGATGGTTATAGTCCCTAGTGACTATACCTACTGATTACCACGTTATCTAGGCTCAGTGACGAGCCGTAGTTTCGGTCAGAATACGTATTCTTGCGTATTTTGTAACCAAACTACTTATGGGTATCAAAACCGTTTGTTTTGATACCAAACCTGTTTTCTAAACTTAGTTAAGCATGTTTTAACATGCTTAGCTCGTCACTTTTAGTTTAGT
Source organism: Helianthus tuberosus (assembly GCA_030545235.1). Taxonomy (NCBI): domain Eukaryota; kingdom Viridiplantae; phylum Streptophyta; class Magnoliopsida; order Asterales; family Asteraceae; genus Helianthus; species Helianthus tuberosus. The sequence continues at coordinate 126,915,336 of CM060405.1, forward strand.
GCTTAGATAGGGTCGTAAGGTAAGCGATCTAAACAATCGCTTATACTTTCGAACCCGACCCGTTTGGTCGATCATTAGGATCCGACCAAGCACATTAGGTGACCATAGTATATAGGGAATAACCTTACGAGGTTATACCTTATGGTCGCTTCGTTTAAGTAGTTGTATGATAGGTAGTTTATATGCCTTAGGTAAATTACCAAAATACCCCTTTGATGCCAAAATTCATTTTAAACATATGTAACATAACTTTTGACATCTAAACTGATTTGACAACCATATTAGACATGTTAAGGCATATATTACTTGTCATAGGACTAGTTAGGCGGTCCGAACGTGTTTCACGCGAACGACGCGTTAAAGTAGCATAAGCTACCTAAACGGGTCGTAATGGGTCACAAGCACTTAGGATAGGTTTCATTTAGTATGTAGGCTTTGTTAAACCAAATGACACGAGTCTCTACACTCGTTTGGTTTACGAAACCTCATTCTATCCAATCATCCGATTAAGGTCCGGTTATTAACATAGTTACCTATATTAGGTGTCGTTTGATTCTGAGATCTCTAGCATTACTTGGTGATTATCTTTAGACATCTGAGCAATCTCAAGTGAGTACATAGACCCCTCTTTTACTGTTTTCCAAACTGTTTTGGGGTGAAACACATGTGCCTACTTGTTACTTTCATGCTTTCCTGTTTTCACATCATATACTGCTATGTTCGTTAGTACATTATAGTACATGATTTTATGACATTTCATGCTAGGTGTGCCCAATTTTGTGCATTACTTAGTACATTGTTTTACATGACATTTCATGCTAGGTGTGCCCATTTTGTGCATTACTTAGTACATCGTTTTACATGACATTTCACGCTATGTATGTTCATTTGATTACATACTTAGTGCATTGTTTTTCACATGTTTACATTTTGGTATGACATTTGGTTTGTTTACATGGGACAATACATTCATTAACATTAGCTACGCCGTTCGTTAGTAGGTAGTGGTACCATAGGAATTGACAACTCCCGTTCCGGACATCCCAGGGAAAGGGGACAGAAAGGAATGACCGAATTCGATGATATAAGACAGACAGACCTTTAATTTGTTTAAAGGGTTTATCACCACAGTCACAAGGCTTGGATGTATGCATTTTTACAATACCGCATTTACACAAAACATAGCTTTGATTTGAACCAAGTTTTACTTCAATACTTTGTTTTTGTGCATATGGTTTAGTTGAGACATTTCACTTGCCATACATGACATTTTGACATAGACATTTGACATGGATATTTGACATAGACATTTGACATGGATATTTAACATAGACATTTGACATGGACATTTGACATAGACATTTGACATGGACATTTGACATAGACATTTTGACATGATTTACATCTCGACATAAATACTTTGACATATTATTCAATACATTTGACAATTGGTTTAAACATAGACTTCTTACATTGGTTGGTTTGGTTTGATTAAGTGATTAAGTAACGATGCATGTGTAATATGATACAAGCATGGTGGATACGCCGCTGGTACTTCCTATATATAAGTGTTTGTATGGTATTACATGTCGTAACGTTATTTGAATCATTTCAATATTGAGACATAGAACATTTTATACAAATAACATACTTTTCACAAGACATTGATTTACAAACAACTTAGCTTATACAAACACATTTTTACATGGTTATTTATTTAACCTGACATTTTCTTATACATATCATCTGATCTTATTGTTTTCAAATGATTTACAAGACAAAGCAAACAAAAAGGTTCATGACTAAACATTTTTCTTAAACATAAGTCATGAATCCTATTTTTACAAACCTATGTATCTCACAGGCATTTTTATGCTGACGTACTTATTTTCACATGTGTTTTCAGGAGCTTTTCCGTAGGATGTTGATCATGATACTAGGGCGGACCTGTGCCTTAGAGACTTTAAAATAGGATAGACTATGTTTAATTATGTTATAAACTCTTTTGTTTACTGTTCAAGACAATGTAACACCCTTGTTTAATAAATAAATAAAACTTTGTATGCCATGGTTATGAGACAATTAATTCTGTTACAACACTCCCCGACGTTTCCGCCACGTTTTGTATGTTACACGTGGTCGGGGTGTGACAGAAGAGTTGGTATCAGAGCCAATGGTTATAGGGAATTAGGTTATTAGTAATGCTTTGACCTAGACTATAACTTTTCTAGGACCCTAACACAAGTTATCTTGTGTTTAGATCTTAAAACATGTACATCACCTATCCTTAGGTGATTAACAAAACAAGGAACCAAAATTTTTTCCGAAACGTTTTTTGAAAAACAATCATCTGTTTTTGAATAAATTTTTACAAGGTTTTGAACCCTCAATTGTAAGGTTTTGAACTCTCTGTTATATGGTTTTGAACCCTTTTCAGTATTGGTTTTTGGCCTTGTGCCTTCAAATTTTCAAAATCCCGTCAAACGTTTTGGGTTTTAAATAATGTGAACATGTGCAAACTGGAAGGGTGAATGCCTGTATTCTGGGTTTTCTGTCTAGGCAAGCACTTCGTATACATCTCAACCAGACGCGAGACCAGTTGTGCTTACCTGGGAATTCTTGGAGTGAGTGTTCACTTATAGGCGAGCATGTCTTCGCTAATACATTATTTTGACCCATTTACTTTGATTAGTCACTGTGATTCGTTTGTTTGCTTGGTAATGCGGACGAATGATCACCATCCTTGCTCTTGTTGATTTTGTTTCATCTCATTCTCTTCATCCAATCATCTCACTCGTTTCTTTTCATGTTTTCCTCTTTTAGAATGCCTCCTCGACGCGAGAACCAGATAGCTACTGCCGAACTGGCAGAAATTATTGCGCAGCATATGGCTGCTCAATTCCCAAATCTCTTTGCTCAATGGCAACAAGCCAACAACAACAACAATGGTCCATGCAAATACAAGGATTTTAATCAGGCTAAACCACTCAAGTTTAGTGGTTCTGAGGGAGCGACTGGGCTTCTTCAGTGGTTTGAGAGCATAGAGAATACCTTTCGCCACGTGCAGTGTCTCGAAAATCGCAAAGTCGAGTTTGCTTCGAGCGTATTTCAGAAGAGGGCTTTGACATGGTGGAACGGGGTTATGAGGGACCAAGGTGCAGAAGTTGCTCTCGCACAGACATGGGCTGAACTTAGAGCCCTTATGATGAGGGAATTCTGTCCTCGCCATGAGCAGCGAGCGTTGGAGAAAGAGTTTGATGTTTTGAAGCAAGATAGTGGTGAGCACAGGGCATATACTGATCGGTTTGAAGAGTTGAGTCTGCTTTGCCCAACAATGGTCACCCCACTCGACAAGGCTATCGAGAGATACATCGATGGCCTACCTGACTCGGTACAAGACATTCTTACTGGTAGTAACCCTGCCACACTCCGTCAGGCGATCGAGTTATCAGCGACATTGACCGAGTCACAGATTAGAAAGGGAAAGCTACACAGGAAGGGTGACAAGGGCAAGAAGCAGTTGGCTGACAAGGAAGATAGCAAGAAAGGTCAAAACTTGAATGGAAAGAACTCTGGTTCTTCGAAGAGGTCAAGGAAGCGTAAGGCTTCTCAAAATTTTGCTGTCACTACCCAAGCTAACCAGGCAGCTCCCAACCAACCCGCACAGCCTCCAGCGAAGAAACCCTATTCAGGGAATGCACCTTTGTGCAATAGATGCAACAGTCACCACCAGCCGCAACTTCCATGCCGTTTCTGTACTAACTGTGGGAAATCAGGCCATCTTGCCAATGTTTGTCGGTCTGCTCAGAATCCCGCGGTTCAGAACCCGGCTCAACAAGTTGCTCAGCCTCCGGCTCCGCAACAGGGTCAAGCTGCACGACCACAATACCCACCTGGTGCTTGTTACAATTGTGGAGATCTGACCCACTACAGGAATCGGTGCCCAAGACTGGCGAACCAGAACCAGAACCAGAATCCGGCTCCGGCTCGAGGCTGAGTCTTTAACATGAACGCCCAAGAGGCGCAGGCGGACGATAACGTGGTGAACGGTACGTTCTTTATTAATAACCAGCCTGCATATGTTCTCTTTGATTCGGGTGCCGACAAGAGTTTTGTGTCATTGTCTTTTGAGCCTATGCTTCGAGTGTCTAGAACGAAACTAGGAAAACCTTTGACAGTAGAAGTTGCTAGTGGTGAACCCATTATTCTTGATTCTGTTCTACGCAACTGCCAGTTGAACCTAAATGATCATCTTTTCCCTATCGATCTCACACCTATGCAACTCGGAAGCTTCGACGTTATTGTGGGAATGGATTGGTTATCCAAGCATCACGCAGAGATAGTTTGTTCTGAGAAGATTGTTCGTGTGCCGCTTTCGTCAGGCGAGATTCTGCAGGTTCAAGGTGAGAAGCCTATCGGTGGTCTCAAACTCATGTCTTGTTTTAAAGCTCGGAAGTATTTACGGAAGAACTATGTGGCTTTCTTAGCACATGTTACAGAAGATAAAGGCAAGGGTAAATCTATTTCAGATATTCCTGTCGTTCGGGATTATTCTGAAGTGTTCCCTGAAGATTTACCTGGTCTACCTCCAGCACGCCAAGTCGAGTTTCGCATTGATCTCGTACCTGGTGCAAATCCCATTGCCAGAGCTCCATATCGTCTTGCACCACCTGAGATGCAAGAGTTGTCTAAACAGCTTCAGGAGCTCTCTGACAAAGGTTTTATACGTCCTAGTTTTTCACCTTGGGGTGCTCCCGTCCTTTTTGTCAAGAAGAAGGATGGATCCTTTAGGATGTGTATCGATTATCGTGAGCTTAACAAGCTTACCATCAAGAATCGATATCCCCTACCTCGCATCGATGATCTCTTTGATCAGTTACAAGGCGCTTCTTATTTTTCGAAGATTGATCTGCGATCTGGATATCATCAACTTCGGGTGCAAGAAGAAGACATTCCGAAGACAGCGTTCCGTACTCGTTATGGGCATTATGAATTCACAGTCATGCCATTCAGTTTGACTAATGCTCCTGCTGTTTTCATGGACTTAATGAATAGGGTCTGCAAACCTTATTTGGATCAGTTCGTCATTGTTTTTATTGATGACATCTTGATATATTCTAAGACGCAAGCTGACCACGAGCAACATCTTCGTCTTACTCTGGAACTCCTGAAGAAAGAGCAACTTTTCGCCAAATTCTCCAAGTGCGAATTTTGGCTTAAAGAAGTTCAATTTTTGGGACACATTATCAATGAACGAGGTATTCATGTAGATCCCTCCAAGATCAGTGCGATTAAGGATTGGGATGCGCCTACTACTCCTACTGAAGTTCGTTCTTTTCTTGGTCTAGCGGGTTATTATCGCCGCTTCATAGAAAACTTCTCGAAGATTGCAGTTCCTCTAACTGCTCTAACTCAGAAGAAAATGCCCTTTTATTGGGGGTACAAACAAGAGGAAGCTTTTCAACACCTGAAGCAGAAGCTTTGCGATGCGCCTGTTCTATCATTGCCTGAGGGTGATGATGATTTTGTTGTGTATTGTGATGCATCGAAATTGGGTCTTGGCTGTGTCCTGATGCAAAGGAACAAAGTCATAGCATATGCATCGAGGCAGTTGAAGATTCATGAGAAGAACTACACCACTCATGATCTTGAGTTGGGTGCAGTTGTCTTTGCTCTCAAGATCTGGAGACATTATTTGTACGGTACAAAATGTGTGGTTTTCACTGACCACAAAAGTCTTCAGCATATCTTCAACCAGAAAGAACTCAACATGAGACAGCGACGTTGGGTTGAGCTTCTAAACGACTATGATTGCGAAATTCGCTACCATCCTGGTAAGGCGAATGTCGTAGCTGATGCATTGAGTCGTAAGGAACGTACTAAGCTTCATTGTGTACGTGTTCAATCTGTTATTCAAGCTCGATCCGATATTCAAGCACGCATTTCTCAGTCTCAACAATCTTGTGTTTCACAAGGATTGATGGATAAGGAATTTCCTTATCACATAACACCTGCTCTGGAACTGAAGGACAATGGATCGTATTACTTCATGGACCGTTTGTGGGTCCCAAGCCTAGATGATCTTCGTACCTTGCTTATGGATGAAGCCCATAAGTCTCGTTATTCTATTCATCCGGGCTCAGATAAAATGTATAAGGATCTTCGTATTCACTATTGGTGGCCTGGTATGAAGAAAGACATTGCCTTATACGTGTCAAAATGCCTTACTTGTCTTAAGGTTAAGGCTGAACATCAACGTCCTTCTGGTTTATTGGTGCAACCAGAGATCCCAGTTTGGAAATGGGAAAACATTACTATGGATCTCGTTACCAAACTTCCACGCACAAAGAAGGGTCATGATGCCATCTGGGTAGTCGTTGATCGTCTTACAAAGTCAGCACATTTCTTGCCAATCCGTGAGGATTTTCCTGCTGACAGACTTGCACAAATCTATGTGGATGAAATTGTAGCTCGACATGGTGTTCCTTTGAACATCATTTCTGACAGAGATGCTCGTTTCACTTCTCATTTTTGGAGAACCATGCAATCTGCTATGGGGACCCAACTTAATCTGAGCACAGCTTATCATCCGCAAATGGATGGTCAATCTGAGAGAACAATCCAGACTCTGGAGGATATGCTAAGAGCTTGTGTGATCGATTTTGGTGGTAGCTGGGATTCACATCTTAAATTGATTGAATTCTCCTACAACAACAGTTATCACACTAGCATCAAAATGGCTCCTTTTGAGGCTCTCTATGGTCGAAAATGTCGTTCACCAGTCTGCTGGAATGAGATTGGCGAGGCTCAACTTACTGGACCTGCCCTCATTTTAGAGACAACTGACAAGGTCAAGAAAGTTCGTGATAACCTTCAGGCAGCTCAGAGCCGTCAGAAGATTTACGCGGATCCAAAACGCAAAGCCTTGGAATTTCAAGTCGGTGATCGAGTATTACTTAAGGTCTCACCTTGGAAAGGTGTGATCAGATTTGGAAAGAAAGGAAAACTTGCACCTAGGTACGTTGGACCATTCAAGATCGTCGAAAGAATCGGAAAGGTAGCCTACAGACTTGAGTTACCTCCTGAACTGGGAAATGTTCATCCAACTTTTCACGTGTCCAATCTCAAGAAGTGTACAGCTGATGAGAATTTCTCCGTACCGCTTGACGAAATTCGTGTTGGCACAACACTGAAATTTGTTGAGAAACCAGTGGAAATCATGGAACGTGAAGTCAAGTGGCTTAAACGCAAGCGCATTCCTTTGGTCAAAGTTCGCTGGGAAGCTAAACGTGGACCTGAGTTTACTTGGGAACGCGAAGATCAAATGAAAGCGAAATATCCGCATCTTTTTCCACGAGTTTCCTCTAAATAAATTTCGGGACGAAATTTCCACAAGTAGGGGAGACTGTAACAACTGTGCTTGTAATCATTGTGAACAGTTCTATTATCAATAAAACAATGTTATTTGATCCCAATGTTTGTTTTGTTATGATTTACATTTTTCATGTTTTGACTTTTATGTAATTTCAAACTCTACATCGCTTTCTGGAGAGTTATACGCAAACTAGTGCGTAAACGTACTCAGTTTAATGCAAGAAATACTCCGGAACATCAACATATACTCAACATACCTTAAATAACCTTTACATAACTTAGAAATAAGTTTTGAAGGCTTTGGTATGGCAAAAACAAGTTAATTCGACTACAGGGACTAAATATGACAAACTGCGAAAGTATGTCAATTTGAACTGTAACGAACATTCCGGAACATGACCATAAGTTAAACACACCTTAAATATCCTTTACATAGCTTAGAAATAGGCTTTGAGGGGTTCGGCGTGCTAAAATAAACTTTTGGGTCATCCAAGGACTAAAAGTGTCAAAAAGTGCACAAGTTTGCATTTTCGCGCATAATTTACGTTCTGAATACATCCGGACATCCAAAAATTTATGAAAGCATGACTACATTATATTTTAGTGTTCGCCATAAGAAAAATCCATTCGTTGCATCATTTGGATCATTTTTCGCGCTTATGCGCATTCCGTCGTAATTAACCGAACAACGCAACCGTACGGCTAAACGAACCGACATCTGAGATATTTTTGAGCATGTTTTAAGTTCCCTATACTTTAACTTCATTTTAGAGCTTTGAAATGGGGTTAACGGTGTGACAACGGTCACTTTTCGGTAACTTTCTTACACTTAAAAGTACTCATTTTAGCTACATTTTTATGCATTTCGAACACTCGAACTGCGTATTACATAATATACATCTTAGAATACTTATGGAATATTCAATTATGATGCACATGATTCATTTTTATTGGTTACCTTTGAAACAATGTAAACAATGCATCGAAACAACTAGAGTAGTATCTAGTAAACTAGCTTGCTGACGAAAACTCAGGATCCAACGAAACCATCTAAATTACATCTTTATGACTCAGACGAAAGTCCAACATCAAATATACATTAAACCCTATATGGGAATAAAAGGGTTTGGTTTAATATATTACCAATGTCCGGTAGCACCAAAAACTGCCCGAAAACTGCCGAAAAGCACTAAAAGCGACGATTTCTACACTTTTCCGCAGAAATATTCTGCAGAAATCAGCTTTGTAATATTTTTACGACATGTAAAAATATTATTTAACATATAATTCATATGAGGATACCTTCGGGTATCACCCGAACCAATAACTACATCAATTCACACAAGTTACACAACTTAGCGTTCAAGCAACATCTAACCGAAACAATTCGAAACGAATATCCGAACAATGTCGGATCTTTTTTTTAGTAACCATCTAATATTATTTTGGTCTTGAAAAGTTAGTTTATGATCATTTTAGGTCATGAAACATCATGAAACTTTGTGAAACATAAACACCTAAACACTTGAACTTTTCATCACATTTTAAACCCTTGAAAATGGCTAACATTTTTGCAACACATAAGACCTCTTCCCAACCTCATATTTTCGTGAATTAAGGGGTCCCACACCCTAATTTTTTTTGTTAAATATCTAGATATTTTATTATGTTGCAAGTGGTTAAGTTGGTGGATGATTTTATCATTTAATCACACAAGTATACTAGCATTTTATAACCACTTTACATCTTATTCTACACCCACTTAAGAAGCTCTCATCATCTTCATCCATTTCATCAAGAACACCTTCAAAAACCAATTATTTTTATCATCTCCTTCATGATCAACATGGATTTCCAAGTAACATAAGGTGATCTAAAGCTCTTGGAAGTGAAAGGAAGGATTTTCATTCATACAAAAGTGTTCCACCATCAAGATCATCATCTTCTTAGTTCTTAATAATCTCTAAGATCATCCCTAGCCTAGTGCTAGAAGTAAGCTTCTATTTTTTTTATACATATTATGTTTATGATTGTTATTATAACTAATAATAACTATATAATCATACATAATAAACAAGAAAAATACAAAGAAGCAAAGATAAAAATCATGATATAATTTTGTTTGTTTATATTGTGATCTTAGACTTGTTATATGCTTATTAGATCTTGTTATGATGATTATGCTACAAATAAAGTGTTAGAAGATGTTGATAGATATGATCTAAAAATTATACATGTTTATGTTAAAGGGTTTTAACATAAAGGATTAAAGGAATGATCATATCTAGTGATCTTGTGAAAGTATATAGGGTTTATGTTTAAAAACAAGACTTTCACAAGATTATAAAAATTAACATACAACTAAAGATTTTTATAAAAGTTGTTAAAACTAGAATTTAACTTGGTTTTTGAACTAGTTAACATATGAAATGATCATGTTTAAAACCCTACATGATTTGCATAACATCTTAATAAATTCATGTTATAAAAGTCTCATAATGTTTAGTTAAGATGTTGTATAAATTGTTGTTGATGTAATAAAGAAAATGATATGTTTAATGAAACATGGTTAAGATAAAAATACAAAGGTTATATGGCAAATTTTTATAAAAACTTTATTTTATAAAATAACAACATTTTTGGGTAAATCTCTACAAGATTTATAAAAGTTATTAAAGAAGGGTTTATAAAATAAAAGACAAGAAAAATATATATTTTTTTTAGAAAATATATATTTGGGTACTTTAAACAATTTTTGTGTGATATATTACTTGGTATATTAGTTATATATATCATTGTAGGAACTTGAATCTCATGTCGCCTTTAAACTCAAAACACGTTATAACAAAAGTCCTACGAGACTTCACATAATTACGCCTTAAAACGAGTTACGGACGATTCTAATAATCGGACACCAATTATGGTCAAAACGGACAACGGACGAATCCTTAAACGAGTCACCAATCCGGGGAGTTACTACGACGTTTAGACGATCTTTCGACACGAAATATAAATATGTCATCGATAACAAAAATTCGGATGTTTATAAACTTATAAAAACTAGTATGTTTTATTTACTAACAAGTGTACTTAGTAAATTTTTATAAAAAGGTTTTTATAAAAATAAATGGGCTTATTATACTAGTGGGCTATTTTTATTACAAATGGGCTTAATATACTTAATAGACTATTTTTACAAATGGGCTACTTACACTTAATGGGCTTAGTTTTCTTAATGGGCTTAACTTCATTATGGGCTTAACATAAATTCATGGGCTAAGCCCAAACACCAAACATATGGGCCAAAGCCCAACACTATTCAAGCCCAACACTATTCAAGCCCAACACTATTGAGGCCCGACACTATTTGAGGCCCAACACTATTGAGGCCCAACACTATTTGAGGCCCAACACTATTGAGGCCCGACACTATTTGAGGCCCAACACTATTTGAGGCCCAACACTATTTGAGGCCCAACACTATTGAGGCCCAACACTATTTGAGGCCCAACACTATTTGAGGCCCAGCACTATTTAAGCCCAATAACTTGAAAACATGGGCTTGGCCCAATGATACTATTATTGGAAACACAACTATACAAGTGATACATACAAGACACGAGATTCAGCGGACGAGATCCGACTATACAACTCATTCATCGAATACACAGTTAACGAACATTTGAACAACTCATACATCGAATACACAGTTAACGAACATTTGAACAACTCATACATCGAATACCCAGTTAACGAACATTTGAACAACTCATACATCGAATACCCAGTTAACGAACATTTGAACAACTCATACATCGAATACACAGTTAACGAACATTTGAACAACTCATACATCGAATACCCAGTTAACGAACAGTAAAGATATACAAGTCTTACATATACTCAAGACACAAGACTTGTACTCAAGTTCTTTTCAAAGACCGAAGTGTCTAACAAAAATAAGAACGTTTGTAGGTCGCCACGCTATTCAGGACGACCGCACGTGAGATCTTGTTTACATCTATTTTCAGGACGCAATACAGTGAGTTCATGTTCCCCTATTCATTTAAATGTTTTACAACTTTACAACTATCGGGGAAGATACATGTTCAGAGTATGTTAAAGTTAGGTAATGAAACACCATAGATCATGTGCGAATTAGGGCCATACTATAAGCACCATTAATCCAGTTTGGACCAAGGAACAAAGGCTTAGATCTAATGGGTTTTGGCGAGCCCCACTCTTGGTCATGGACCCCTACGGAAGAGTGCGTTTGTGTCCCAGTCGATAGGAATCGGCATAAAATCGTCTAGGGTTGGTTTGCTTCCTATTTCGTCACACATATTAATGTCCTTGCAAAACATTAATGATCAACGATTTCATTGACGCTTTACATACTACAACTCACAGTTTTCATACATCGTTTACAACTAAATTGCATGAATTCACCAACTTTTGTTGATGTTTTCCAAACTTAACATGTATTTCAGGGAATTAAAGGACCATGTCGGATTTCCCAGTCAAGATAACAAGTACTGGAACTCCATGCCATCTTTTGAAGGATTTAACTATTATATTCCGCCTCTTTGCGGAAATATGATGGTTTAAACCTTTGTAGTTTAGTTCAAGTTAATGTATGAAACAATAACGCTTTATTTTCATGTTAATGGTTTGTAACCGACACACTAAACTTATGTTGTAATCTTTTGAAACACTATGTAATGGCAATGGAGTATGCTTTATTCATATAGTTTGTTCATGTACATCGATATTTATGCAATGAAAACCAGACAGATCACACCTTGCGTTTCCGCTATGAGCGGGTGTGACAGCTTGGTATCAGAGCATCGATTGTAGTGAACCAGGATTCTTTCTCGAGTCTAAGTCTACAATCACTAGGGATCTCTCACGAAAACCTCTTGTTCATGTTGAACAGATTATAAATAAAATTGGACAAGTCAAAAGGTTTTCATTGCATAAACATTTTTCAAGGTCCACTACAGCAAAAATTCATTTCACATAAATCAAGCGAGGACATTTCCATGGGTGAAGTCTATGAGAAACAGACACAATACATTAATAGACTATGTGCCTACAATACATTACCTTATCAGTTTATGCATTATAAACAGTTTACAAGTTCAGCTTATACAAGATAGAAATCCTTGATTGATAGGATTTTACATGATTATATATATATAGGTGGTTCATATATATGTTGCATGAAATATTTTGCCAAGAACAAAATACCTTCGACTTCAAACTCTATTATTATTCTTTACTCACACGATGAAAATGTCGACCTCATGTCTATTGCGGAGCTTATGGCGAACATGATTCCTAAGTGAAATCTTAAACGTAATTCCGTAAAATATGGTTGCTTTCTCGCGAATGCTGAGATGCCTGACCATGATAATGACGGCGAGGCGAAGGTGGTAACCTTGGACAACAACTCCATTAGTGGGACGAGATCCATGTGACTTATACTAACCAAGGTGGATATACTCTTGTACCTACAAGGAAGATGAAGTACTCATCTTGAAGGTTCCCCTTCAATTGTTATTGTTACAGATTCTTTCCATTTCTATTTCATCTAACGTCGTACCGTCCTGCGAGTAACAACAACGGACGTTGACACGTGAACTATCACGAAGTTTCCTTCTATGTTGAAGGTATATAAACAATAGTGTCCTCTCTCTGACTGATCGCCTGCTCTGAACGAGAGAATGCTAGGGTGACCATGCAAGACATTTTATTATTACGGGGGCCCACGTAATAACAACTTGTAGTGCATGGAAATTCTGGTGGACTCTGCGGGTCAAGCTAATGATCACTATTCTTTCAAAATTCTTAAGTTATTACTTGAGATTCAATTCTTCCTATCTAGTAGAACACGAACTGGGGGTGGTTAGTATAACACCCTACAATACAATACAATACGGGAAGACGACACATATTTGTTCACACCTAACATTCGATCTATATCACGATTCAGTTGAGACTAGTAATTTAAACAAACAAAACGTGTTAGCTACTCATGGAGGATTTTCCTCAACATTCTCGAAATTCTTGAACATGGGTTGGTTCCAGGGTGTCTATGACACTTTATCCTACTTTACCTTACCTTATCATATTTATTGGAAGTGATACAATAAATTCCGTCGTTTGACATTTGTTTTTTTTTCCAAGGGATGGTATGGCATGAACCATGCTGCAACTCCCTCATTACATTCTATTCTACATTTTTGGAGATTCTAATAATCTTGTTAGAGCTCGTGAAACTCAAGCACTATTACCATAATTGTCACATGGACAAGTAAGACAAAGGATTTTCTCTACTTAGGATGATCGAGGTCCATAGAGTAGGGAATACATATTATATGGACGAAGACCACGGGTTGGTTTCCCCTCCTCAACGAATTATATATATATATTTTTTCTTTCTCCATTTAGACATATGACCAATACACGCAAGAGGCATTACACCTTTTGGTTTTGGTTATCCACATTATCATTTATTCAAACAAGTATGAACAATGCGGTCTTGAGGTTTCCATGACCGATTGATTGCATTCTTCATTCTTGGGCACCCGATAGACTTTATTTATCCAAATACATGTCTAGATTCTTTTAATAGTGTGTATTAAAAAGATCATGGTGCCAAAAGAATCAAATGTGTAAGTCAAAAGTTATGTGTTGAAAACTATTGCTCTTACACAAGACATGGTTTATACATGACATTGTTACGCAAGACATTGTTATACATATCATTTGATGTTGGTTTACACAAGACATTTTGGTGGTTATTTGTAAGTGATGAGACGTGTGTAATATGATAAAAGCATGGTGGATACGCCGCTGGTACTTCCTATATATAAGTGCTTATGTTATATTGCATATCGTGGTGTTATTCAAATCTCTTCGACAAAGACAAGACATGACATTTTTGTGCAAGACGCGACATCCTCTACACAAGACATAATATTCTATTTCAAGACATGATATATTTATACACTACATTTTTATTGGTTATTTATTTAACCATACATCATTTTTTTTATATCATCTGATTTTCATATCTATTTTCATATGATTTTATAAAAGAACTTGATCATAACTAGAGCCAATGTTGATGGTTACACTTGATGCTTTCACGGTCTCTCAAGGGTTGTACCATACTGGGAAATACCCGAATTCAAACACACTGAGTGTTACATTTTGGGTTTAGCCTCGGAGATCCGAAGCATGACCGCATCATCCCTCCCTACCTCAATCACTCAAACAATAACTCTCGGCATGAGAGAAATGAAGGCAACTGCTGCCATAAACGATTTTGGCACCAGGATGTATGCTGGTAACTTGTCGAAATCCTAAATGCGACAAGTGAGATATTCATCATGAGGGCAATTGCAAAAGCGCCAAGAGTAGCAGTGTGCTAAGACCGAGCGCAAAACAAAGACAAGCAAGACGATAATACTTGAGAATGGATCAAGCTAGTGAATAAGTGTGTGTGTGGCTAGAACTATGAATACTCCACAAAATCCCAATGGAGTCATGAGTACTTACACTCTACTATCATCATGTATCAATTCTATTAATACCAACACCAAGCTTAACTAGTGTCTTTAGTTGTTATACATATACTCGAATTAGAGTCATGTTGGACACACATTACTATATCAAGTTAGCTAATGGGGAATTAGCTGAGACATATCAAATCATTAAGGGCCACCGGTATGTATCCTATTCGTCAACATTTCACATCTAAGTTATTTTATACAATTGGCAATTTTAGCTTCATCTCAACATTTCACATACATGAGTTTCATGGCTAGGGACGGGATTGTCCTAGCTACAATTAGGGATTGGGTTATCCTACATCTAAACATATGGTTGGGTTATCCAACATCTAAACATATGGATCGGGTTATCCTACATTTAAACATAGGGTTCCTAAAACTATACAGTGAAGTCCTCGCCACACAGAATTTAAAATGTACTTGGCCTAAAGTCACGTAAGCTAGATGTCTCCTCATTCTATAGAGTTGGCAAAAAGTAAACTAGTTGAGTCTAGAGCTGAAATTCAATATCGATCTCTTCCCCGTTCAGTTGAGTAGTTTCGAAGTAGTGGTTGACATGGATTGGTTATCCGATAACCTAGCCGAAGTCCTTTGTCATGAGAAGATCATTCGCTTACCACTACCGAACAAAGATACACTTGTTATCCATGGAGAGAAGCGCAACACACCATTGCGGATCATCAATTGCAGGAAAGCACATAATTGCTTACGGAAATGTTGTATTGCCTTTCTAGCACATGTTGTGGACAAGAAGGCCGATGGGCCGAAGCTGACAGATATTCCAGTGGTAAAAGAGTTTCCTGAAGTCTTTCCTGAAGACTTGCCGGGACTATAACCATATCGACAAGTCGAGTTTCATAACGACTTGGTACCGGGAACCGCACCCGTAGCCAAATCTCCATATCGATTAACACCTTCTAAACCTTGTAATTTACCGAATAAGGATGTTTTGAGTTCATAACCCCCACTCCTTATCATTTTATATTTTTTTTAAAGGTTTTAAGGGGAGAGATGCAAGTTTTGCAAAATTGCACAACATTTTGATGAATAAAAATTCATATTTCTAAACCATGTTACAAATGAGTTTCCAACTAACTCAAATGGTTTATGAAAGGTTCTAGCTTCTACTCTAAGATAGACTTACGATCGGAGTATCATCAGTTACGAATTTAAGAGGAAGGCGTACCGAAAACAGCCTTTCGGAATCGTTGTGGTCATTATGAGTTCCTCGTTATACCTGTAGTTTAACGAACACACCTACGGTCTTCATGGATTTAATGAACCGCGTGTGCAAGCCATACCTCGACAAATTCGTCATAATGTTCATTGACGACATTTTGATATACTCTCGATCGACTGATGAACATGAGCAACATTTGAGAACCATTTTAGAGTTGTTAAAGACAATAAATTCGCCCCAAATCGAAAAACAAGAAATAGCATTACAACTTATTCTTAAGATTGGTGCATAACATTTTACAATCTTATCATTATCCGACGATACCGATGACTCTGTTGTAGACTATGATGCTTCGCATCAAGGAATGGGTTGCGTACTCGTGCAACGTGAAAAAGTTATTGTGTACACGTCACGCCAATTAAAAAGTTCACAAGAAGAACTATACCACTCTCGACCTTGAGTTAGGCGTGGTGGTATTCGTTTTAAAAAAAAAAAAAAATTATGGCGACATTATTTATATGGTACTTAATGCATTATTTTCACGGATAATAAAAGTCTTCAACACATATTCAACCAAAAAGAATTAAATATACATCAACGATGTATGTTGAATTGTTGAACGACTATGATTGTGAAATAAAGTACCATCCGGGCAAGGCAAACGTTGTAGCAGATGCCTTGAGCCGCAAGGAGCGAGTTAGAACACTGAGAGTTCAAGCATTAGAGAAGATGATTCACAAGCGCTCAAGGAAGAGCATATTCAAGCAGAAACACTTCGAGGCATGAAGGAACAGTTAGTGCCGAAAGAAGATGGAACTTTATACCTTATGGGTCGAAATTGGGTTCCATTCTTTGGCGGCCTTCGAGATGATATTTTGAGGAAGCACATAGGCCTAAGTAGCGAAAGAATACTACTGGTGGCCTAACCTCAAAAGTGATATCGCGACTTATATCGGAGAATGCTTGACTTGCGCGAAAGTCAAAGTCGAGTAGCAAAATCCCTCGGACTTGTTACAACAACCCGAGATTCCCGTTTGGTAATGGGAACAAAGATCGATGTACTTTATTACGAAGTTACTCAGGACCTCAAGAGGTCACTACATGATATGTGTAATCATCGATAGACTAACAAAGTCCATGCACTTCTTACCGATTTGGTAGAAGGATAATACTGAGAAACTAGCAGAACTCTATCTCAAAGAAATAGTGGCTCGTCATGGAGTGCCTATTTCAATCATTTCAGACCGAGACGGTCGTTTTATTTCTAGAATTTGGAAATCATTTCAACAGGCCTTTGGATCTCATTTGAATCCAAGTACGGCCTTTCATCCATAAACTGACGGCCAGAGCAGACGGACAATCCAAACACTCGAATATATGTTTCGCGCATGTGTTATGGATTTAGGTGGCCATTGGGATACTCATCTACCTTTAGTTGAGTTTTCCTACAATAACAGCTACAATACTAGTATACAATCTGCACCGTTTGAAGCTATATAGTCGAAAGTGTCGCTCTACGCTATGTTGGGCGGAAACAGGCGATAGTTAAATACTTGGTCCGAAACTAGTCCAAGAGACTACGGATAAAAATTTTCAGACCCGAGACCGTATCAAGACGGCTCGCGATCGACCAAAGTGCTACGCAGATAAAAGACGAAAACCATTATCTTTCGAGGTTGGAGACAAAGTCTTGTTGAAAAGTCTCGCCTTGGAAGGGCGTATCAAGGTTTGGTAAACGTGAAAAGCTTAACCCACGTTACATTGGACCATTTGAAATCTTAGAAAAGATTGGCACCGTTGCCTACAAGCTGAAGTTACCAGAAGAACTAAGTAGAGTACACTGCACATTTCATGTGTCGAATCTTGAGAAGAGTCCAACACAAGAAACAGTTATCATCTCGGAGGATGAGATTCACATTGATGACAAACTCCAATTCACAAAGCACCTATTAAGGTCATGGACCGGAAGGTCCAGAAAATACAAAGGAGTCGTCACATATTAGTAAAAATTCGTTGGAACTCTCGACACGGACCTCAATATACTTGGGAACGTGAAGATCAAATCAAAGTCAAATATCCTCACCTGTTTGAGAACAATCCTGCAAAGGATGACTCAGCTTGAATTTCGGGACGAAATTCTCAATAACAGGGGGAGAATGTGACAACTGACACTTTTCGGTAACTTTCTTACACTTAAAAGTACTCATTTTAGCTACATTTTTATGCATTTCGAACACTCGAACTGCGTATTACATAATATACATCTTAGAATACTTATGGAATATTCAATTATGATGCACATGATTCATTTTTATTGGTTACCTTTGAAACAATGTAAACAATGCATCGAAACAACTAGAGTAGTATCTAGTAAACTAGCTTGCTGACGAAAACTCAGGATCCAGCGAAACCATCTAAATTACATCTTTATGACTCAGACGAAAGTCCAACATCAAATATACATTAAACCCTATATGGGAATAAAAGGGTTTGGTTTAATATATTACCAATGTCCGGTAGCACCAAAAACTGCCCGAAAACTGCCGAAAAGCACTAAAAGCGACGATTTCTACACTTTTCCGCAGAAATATTCTGCAGAAATCAGCTTTGTAATATTTTTACGACATGTAAAAATATTATTTAACATATAATTCATATGAGGATACCTTCGGGTATCACCCGAACCAATAACTACATCAATTCACACAAGTTACACAACTTAGCGTTCAAGCAACATCTAACCGAAACAATTCGAAACGAATATCCGAACAATGTCGGATCTTTTTTTTAGTAACCATCTAATATTATTTTGGTCTTGAAAAGTTAGTTTATGATCATTTTAGGTCATGAAACATCATGAAACTTTGTGAAACATAAACACCTAAACACTTGAACTTTTCATCACATTTTAAACCCTTGAAAATGGCTAACATTTTTGCAACACATAAGACCTCTTCCCAACCTCATATTTTCGTGAATTAAGGGGTCCCACACCCTAATTTTTTTGTTAAATATCTAGATATTTTATTATGTTGCAAGTGGTTAAGTTGGTGGATGATTTTATCATTTAATCACACAAGTATACTAGCATTTTATAACCACTTTACATCTTATTCTACACCCACTTAAGAAGCTCTCATCATCTTCATCCATTTCATCAAGAACACCTTCAAAAACCAATTATTTTTATCATCTCCTTCATGATTAACATGGATTTCCAAGTAACATAAGGTGATCTAAAGCTCTTGGAAGTGAAAGGAAGGATTTTCATTCATACAAAAGTGTTCCACCATCAAGATCATCATCTTCTTAGTTCTTAATAATCTCTAAGATCATCCCTAGCCTAGTGCTAGAAGTAAGCTTCTATTTTTTTTATACATATTATGTTTATGATTGTTATTATAACTAATAATAACTATATAATCATACATAATAAACAAGAAAAATACAAAGAAGCAAAGATAAAAATCATGATATAATTTTGTTTGTTTATATTGTGATCTTAGACTTGTTATATGCTTATTAGATCTTGTTATGATGATTATGCTACAAATAAAGTGTTAGAAGATGTTGATAGATATGATCTAAAAATTATACATGTTTATGTTAAAGGGTTTTAACAAAAAGGATTAAAGGAATTATCATATCTAGTGATCTTGTGAAAGTATATAGGGTTTATGTTTAAAAACAAGACTTTCACAAGATTATAAAAATTAACATACAACTAAAGATTTTTATAAAAGTTGTTAAAACTAGAATTTAACTTGGTTTTTGAACTAGTTAACATATGAAAGGATCATGTTTAAAACCCTACATGATTTGCATAACATCTTAATAAATTCATGTTATAAAAGTCTCATAATGTTTAGTTAAGATGTTGTATAAATTGTTGTTGATGTAATAAAGAAAATGATATGTTTAATGAAACATGGTTAAGATAAAAATACAAAGGTTATATGGCAAATTTTTATAAAAACTTTATTTTATAAAATAACAACATTTTTGGGTAAATCTCTACAAGATTTATAAAAGTTATTAAAGAAGGGTTTATAAAATAAAAGACAAGAAAAATATATATTTTTTTTAGAAAATATATATTTGGGTACTTTAAACAATTTTTGTGTGATATATTACTTGGTATATTAGTTATATATATCATTGTAGGAACTTGAATCTCATGTCGCCTTTAAACTCAAAACACGTTATAACAAAAGTCCTACGAGACTTCACATAATTACGCCTTAAAACGAGTTACGGACGATTCTAATAATCGGACACCAATTATGGTCAAAACGGACAACGGACGAATCCTTAAACGAGTCACCAATCCGGGGAGTTACTACGACGTTTAGACGATCTTTCGACACGAAATATAAATATGTCATCGATAACAAAAATTCGGATGTTTATAAACTTATAAAAACTAGTATGTTTTATTTACTAACAAGTGTACTTAGTAAATTTTTATAAAAAGGTTTTTATAAAAATAAATGGGCTTATTATACTAGTGGGCTATTTTTATTACAAATGGGCTTAATATACTTAATAGACTATTTTTACAAATGGGCTACTTACACTTAATGGGCTTAGTTTTCTTAATGGACTTAACTTCATTATGGGCTTAACATAAATTCATGGGCTAAGCCCAAACACCAAACATATGGGCCAAAGCCTAACACTATTCAAGCCCAACACTATTCAAGCCCAACACTATTCAAGCCCAACACTATTGAGGCCCGACACTATTTGAGGCCCAACACTATTGAGGCCCAACACTATTTGAGGCCCAACACTATTGAGGCCCGACACTATTTGAGGCCCAACACTATTTGAGGCCCAACACTATTTGAGGCCCAACACTATTTGAGGCCCAACACTATTTGAGGCCCAGCACTATTTAAGCCCAATAACTTGAAAACATGGGCTTGGCCCAATGATACTATTATTGGAAACACAACTATACAAGTGATACATACAAGACACGAGATTCAGCGGACGAGATCCGACTATACAACTCATTCATCGAATACACAGTTAACGAACATTTGAACAACTCATACATCGAATACACAGTTAACGAACATTTGAACAACTCATACATCGAATACCCAGTTAACGAACATTTGAACAACTCATACATCGAATACCCAGTTAACGAACATTTGAACAACTCATACATCGAATACACAGTTAACGAACATTTGAACAACTCATACATCGAATACCCAGTTAACGAACAGTAAAGATATACAAGTCTTACATATACTCAAGACACAAGACTTGTACTCAAGTTCTTTTCAAAGACCGAAGTGTCTAACAAAAATAAGAACGTTTGTAGGTCGCCACGCTATTCAGGACGACCGCACGTGAGATCTTGTTTACATCTATTTTCAGGACGCAATACAGTGAGTTCATGTTCCCCTATTCATTTAAATGTTTTACAACTTTACAACTATCGGGGAAGATACATGTTCAGAGTATGTTAAAGTTAGGTAATGAAACACCATAGATCATGTGCGAATTAGGGCCATACTATAAGCACCATTAATCCAGTTTGGACCAAGGAACAAAGGCTTAGATCTAATGGGTTTTGGCGAGCCTCACTCTTGGTTATGGACCCCTACGGAAGAGTGCGTTTGTGTCCCAGTCGATAGGAATCGGCATAAAATCGTCTAGGGTTGGTTTGCTTCCTATTTCGTCACACATATTAATGTCCTTGCAAAACATTAATGATCAACGATTTCATTGACGCTTTACATACTACAACTCACATTTTTCATACATCGTTTACAACTAAATTGCATGAATTCACCAACTTTTGTTGATGTTTTCCAAACTTAACATGTATTTCAGGGAATTAAAGGACCATGTCGGATTTCCCAGTCAAGATAACAAGTACTGGAACTCCATGCCATCTTTTGAAGGATTTAACTATTATATTCCGCCTCTTTGCGGAAATATGATGGTTTAAACCTTTGTAGTTTAGTTCAAGTTAATGTATGAAACAATAACGCTTTATTTTCATGTTAATGGTTTGTAACCGACACACTAAACTTATGTTGTAATCTTTTGAAACACTATGTAATGGCAATGGAGTATGCTTTATTCATATAGTTTGTTCATGTACATCGATATTTATGCAATGAAAACCAGACAGATCACACCTTGCGTTTCCGCTATGAGCGGGTGTGACAAACGGGCCTTAAACGTGTCGAAAATGGGCTGATTACACTGCAGGGACCAAAACTGTAATTCTGACAAACTTACACCATACGATGCGTATGGTATCTTTACCATACGGTGCGTATGGGTTCTGCAGATCAGATAATAACAAACAGTCAGCAGATTATCAGCTGATTAAACCACAACCACATGTTTGCAACTTGCATTTTCAGCTGATAAACATCATCTCTAACCACCACAACTTTGTGACAAGTGTACGGCTCGGATCGTGGCACGATATTCAAGAAACGATCCTAACGGCTCTACTTTTCCTATAAATACCCACCCCCCATTGCTTCAAAACCCACAAATCTGATCATTTGGGCTCTAAGTTGGAACCTTCGTTTCATACCTGAGTTACTTGGATCGGGATTAGCATTCGGGGACCCTTCGTAAGTCCTCTTCCGTTCTTTTATTGCTTTTCGAGTCCGAAAGTCAAACTTTGTTTGACTTTCTGCATTGACCAGTTTATGGTCGATGCAAAGTTCGTTTGAACTTCATAACGTGAGCGTGATCACGATGGTTATAGTCCCTAGTGACTATACCTACTGATTACCACGTTATCTAGGCTCAGTGACGAGCCGTAGTTTCGGTCAGAATACGTATTCTTGCGTATTTTGTAACCAAACTACTTATGGGTATCAAAACCGTTTGTTTTGATACCAAACCTGTTTTCTAAACTTAGTTAAGCATGTTTTAACATGCTTAGCTCGTCACTTTTAGTTTAGTGCTTAGATAGGGTCGTAAGGTAAGCGATCTAAACAGTCGCTTATACTTTCGAACCCGACCCGTTTGGTCGATCATTAGGATCCGACCAAGCACATTAGGTGACCATAGTATATAGGGAATAACCTTACGAGGTTATACCTTATGGTCGCTTCGTTTAAGTAGTTGTATGATAGGTAGTTTATATGCCTTGTATATAGGGAATAACCTTTGATGCCAAAATTCATTTTAAACATATGTAACATAACTTTTGACATCTAAACTGATTTGACAACCATATTAGACATGTTAAGGCATATATTACTTGTCATAGGACTAGTTAGGCGGTCCGAACATGTTTCACGCGAACGACGCGTTAAAGTAGCATAAGCTACCTAAACGGGTCGTAATGGGTCACAAGCACTTAGGATAGGTTTCATTTAGTATGTAGGCTTTGTTAAACCAAATGACACGAGTCTCTACACTCGTTTGGTTTACGAAACCTCATTCTATCCAATCATCCGATTAAGGTCCGGTTATTAACATAGTTACCTATATTAGGTGCCGTTTGATTCTGAGATCTCTAGCATTACTTGGTGATTATCTTTAGACATCTGAGCAATCTCAAGTGAGTACATAGACCCCTCTTTTACTGTTTTCCAAACTGTTTTGGGGTGAAACACATGTGCCTACTTGTTACTTTCATGCTTTCCTGTTTTCACATCATATACTGCTATGTTCGTTAGTACATTATAGTACATGATTTTATGACATTTCATGGTAGGTGTGCCCAATTTTGTGCATTACTTAGTACATTGTTTTACATGACATTTCATGCTAGGTGTGCCCATTTTGTGCATTACTTAGTACATCGTTTTACATGACATTTGACGCTATGTATGTTCATTTGATTACATACTTAGTGCATTGTTTTTCACATGTTTACATTTTGGTATGACATTTGGTTTGTTTACATGGGACAATACATTCATTAACATTAGCTACGCCGTTCGTTAGTAGGTAGTGGTACCATAGGAATTGACAACTCCCGTTCCGGACATCCCAGGGAAAGGGGACAGAAAGGAACGACCGAATTCGATGATATAAGACAGACAGACCTTTAATTTGTTTAAAGGGTTTATCACCACAGTCACAAGGCTTGGATGTATGCATTTTTACAATACCGCATAGATGTTCATATTAAATAGTTGCATGCATTTACACAAAACATAGCTTTGATTTGAACCAAGTTTTACTTCAATACTTTGTTTTTGTGCATATTGTTTAGTTGAGACATTTCACTTGCCATACATGACATTTTGACATAGACATTTGACATGGATATTTGACATAGACATTTGACATGGATATTTGACATAGACATTTGACATGGACATTTGACATAGACATTTGACATGGACATTTGACATAGACATTTTGACATGATTTACATCTCGACATAAATACTTTGACATATTATTCAATACATTTGACAATTGGTTTAAACATAGACTTCTTACATTGGTTGGTTTGGTTTGATTAAGTGATTAAGTAACGATGCATGTGTAATATGATACAAGCATGGTGAATACGCCGCTGGTACTTCCTATATATAAGTGTTTGTATGGTATTACATGTCGTAACGTTATTTGAATCATTTCAATATTGAGACATAGAACATTTTATACAAATAACATACTTTTCACAAGACATTGATTTACAAACAACTTAGCTTATACAAACACATTTTTACATGGTTATTTATTTAACCTGACATTTTCTTATACATATCATCTGATCTTATTGTTTTCAAATGATTTACAAGACAAAGCAAACAAAAAGGTTCATGACTAAACATTTTTCTTAAACATAAGTCATGAATCCTATTTTTACAAACCTATGTATCTCACAGGCATTTTTATGCTGACGTACTTATTTTCACATGTGTTTTCAGGAGCTTTTCCGTAGGATGTTGATCATGATACTAGGGCGGACCTGTGCCTTAGAGACTTTAAAAGAGGATAGACTATGTTTAATTATGTTATAAACTCTTTTGTTTACTGTTCAAGACAATGTAACACCCTTGTTTAATAAATAAATAAAACTTTGTATGCCATGGTTATGAGACAATTAATTCTGTTACAACACTCCCCGACGTTTCCGCCACGTTTTGTATGTTACACGTGGTCGGGGTGTGACATCACCCGAACCCTACGGCAATCGGCAGTAGCTCCTCCACCGTCTCGCACATCACCTCTCGCCTTTCTGCCTCCCTCGGCAACCAGAGAACATCACCACTCCTCCGCCACACTCCTCCATCACCGATCGCTGGTAAGTCCCACAAGTTTCGTTACTTCGTTTTCGAACGTGTTGATTCGGTTTCGCTCCAACCTTAGCTTTGTTTGATGCTTATGATTGGGTGATTACATGAATATATATATATATATATATATATGTTTGTTCGATGTTCTTGTTGTTCAACTGTTGACTTGATGAAAGGGTATTAATCTATAGTATCTGTTGGTTGATGTTCTTGTTTTTGATATTGTTAAATAGTAATTAGGGAGTTTTTCATAAACTACAATGTAATCGATTATTACATGGGGACATGCATGCAATAAGAGACATGGTTTAATATATTAGTTTTGTGATATTTGTAGAAAGCAATTATTATATTAAATGAATCAATGGAACTGTGCTTTATAAATTGGCATGATTTTGTATGTCACATTAATTGCAAATGCCTAGTGGCTGGGTTGAATACCTTAACTGATCGTATGCATGTTAATGGGTCATCATAGGTTAAATGGATTGTTGCATCTATTTGGATTAAATCAAATTTAGGGAATCATGAGTCTGCATATGAAACATTTAATATCATGTTAAAGTGATCTAATTAGTTATACGTGAGGTCCAATCATGTCTGCCCAAATAACATCAAGTAGAAAGATTCTGATCTTTTGTTTGGACCCAAGCCCAACCGTGTTTAGGAAATTTAATGTTGGGATTTAATAATTAAACCACCACTAATTAGTATGATGGGCTGATGGTGGCCTGTCGTACTTATGCACAGGATGTGGGCCGAAGGATCATTGGGCAGGACCGGGTCATATAAACTGATTAGAAGTTGGGCCGCTTGTTATACAGAAAGTAAAATAAACATGTTTTGGGCATGAATATCTGCTGGCTAAATAAACGACATTTACTTGAATAATATACGATGAAGTTGATTGTTAGAACATGTGTAGTTATATGTATTTTTCCTAAGTGCAATTTGTGCAATGTGCGAACAGTTACGTGAATTACTTGTATGCGAATCTGATTAGGCGTAATAATTATAATAGGACGCGATTGATCAAAAGTTATTTTAGCAAGTAAATTATCTGCCGAGCAAACCGAGGTGAGTTCACACTTTCTACAAGGCATGGGTTTCCCAGGAGTTGGGAATGGGTAAAGGATTTGAACTGAAACTGTGTGATCTCCTAGTTTGGAACACGTACACACCCTCTTTATTGAAGGGTGACAACACGTACTAAGAACTTAATCGAAACCTGCGTAATCTCCTGGTTTGGGGATTACGTACACACCCTCTTATTTGAAGGGTGACAACACAGATACTAGACCAAAACTCTCTATCATGAAGTCCCTCCTTTTATATCGACTTAATCGCCGGGCCAATGGCGAGCGGGTCATTAGTTAGATAGCGCTATTTAGGTTTGACAAGCCTCACACCGTGCCGCAGAGGACGGGCGTGAACTAATGGATCTGGGCACGTCAATGATGATAGACATTGACGCTAGGGCACCAACTTACTTTAGTCAGTGGTCGATATGGTAAACAGGTCTAGTGGTTAACATGGGGAAGCCCCCACCAACTATGGATATGTTTGGGAAACAGGGTAAACTGATTAACTTACAACTTACAAATGAATTCCTGTTTTTGAAACAACTTAACAATGAACACCAACTGTGAACTCGCTCAACTTTGTTGTTGATTCGTTGTTACATGCCTTGCAGGTCGTTAGGTACTTATGGAGCTTGCACGAGCAAGAGGAGTCGTTGTGGGACATGGACAACTGTGTGCCATGTTAAACATTTAAACATTTGAACTTATATTTGGTTTTGGATTTAATCATTATGCTTCCGCTTGCAACTTAAACTATGTTTTGTTTGGACACCAATTGTATTGGTTGGATTTTCTAATTACTTACATGCTTGTTCGATATGATTGGTGGCTGGATCCTGGTCAGTCACGCCTCCAGGCGGTGATACTCCGCGTGTGGATTTTGGGGGTGTGACAGATTGGTATCAGAGCCATTGGTTATAGTGAACTTGGTTTTAAAAAGGGGAAAAACTTTTTGATAAAACCAGACTATAACCTGTACAGTGCTCAACGATCCACAACGATGCTTTACTCCACGTGCAAGACTCCACACTATAGGTGATATGATTTATGTTTATATTGCCTACTTGCTAGTTACATAGAACTTTGCTCGTGATATGCTTAGATAAACGTAACAACTATTGTTTGAAAACACTTGTGTGCTTACTCTCTTCTGTCATCGCACTTTCGCAAACCTCTCTCACCCATGTTTCCTTTGATGTGACAGTACACATTTGTTTATGACGAAACACACGAACACACACTCGTTACTATAGCAAGATGGCATGGATTGCTTGCTCACCTTATGATGCGTTGATAGTATGCCATAGTCCTTAAGTTTTTGTGATCTTATTACATTGACGACCTCCGTTTGACATCTGAATTTGAGGAACCATTTGACATGAGTTAGGAGGAACTGAGATGAGCATGCAAATCGCAATATTATTGTGGGTGCACACATAATAATAATGTGGGGTGCATGCGAGTCCCAGTGAGCCTTGACAAGTGGAAAAGGGGTTCCGTTCCGTTATTTGACCGATGTGAAACATAACAAACCTCTAGGGGTCATAGCAGTGATTGTCCCCTACTCGAATGTGAACTTTTCATTCATCTCTGGATCCTTTCGAATCTCGATGCTATCGAGTATTACCTGAACACCCATCTTAACACCTAGCGAACCGTGTAGAATGTTAGGTGCTTATACAAACGTCCCTGAGTAGGATGTCGCAGCGTCGAATGATCGATCGATACTTTTTTTTTCCTCTTCGTTTGTTGGAACTCCTGTATTGACGCCTCAGATTCTGAAGTGCGATCACTTCTGCAACACTCCCGCAACATACTGAGTATTACTCGAACCACTTGCAACATCGATGGACAGGAGGATGATTGTAGCACTTTACCGACCTCAGTACTTTGACGACCCTGATTACCGGCAATGAGCACCAGCGAATTGGCTTCAAACGAATCCTTAACCCTTGTCTGCAACTCATGGGAGTCAACTCTTATGAATCAATCGGGGCATAAGTGAGGACAGCTGATGATAGTATGGAAGGTGTGACTGCCAGCACAGTGAGTAACGCGTTAGGACGTGGCTCAGAATGTGAAAAGATGGACCTTAATGGTGAAGAGTCGTAGAGCTTTGTTTCAAACAACAGCATTAGAGGCAACGGTCACGGCAACAACAAGGTATTTGTAATGGTAACCAACAGTACGGAAAGTGAAGGTGCTTACGGCATGGAGTGGCCAATGTTAAATTCAACGACAACAACCAAGGGAACGACGGCCGTACTGGAAATCCTCGCAATGAGTACAACAACACGGGAAATGATGTTCATAGAGGGACATTAGGGATTGGCGTGGGCGACGCCGGGATTATAACAACATGGTAGCTGTTCTTGGTGACTAATCACTTCGCCACTGTTCTGCTTAACCCTGATGCTTCTTGAAACCCAACCTGTTGTGGAATCGGCTGATGGCGAAAACAATGAAACCACTACTGAGGCTGAAGCTACTGCGGAATTTCGGGACGAAATTCCAAACCAACGGGGGAAGGATGTGACATCCGAGGAAAAAACAAGAAACCACGCAACCTAACTAGCTTCCTCAGTAACTACGTGCTAAATTTCGGGACGAAATTTCTTTCAACTTGGGGATGATGTGACAACCCGTGTTTCCGAGCTAATCACCGTTTATTTCACTTATCTTTTAAATCATTTTATATTACGCTTTACGTTTCTTCGAAACCAAATGCTACACACTTATCAAATTTATAGTGTTGAATCTACCTGAATCATTGTACCTTTAAACCAAAGCATGAACTCGCTTGTCGAGTCGACCCACTCGCGTAACTCAAAACACATGAAGTCCGAAACACCCTATACTGATTTACGAAACACCTAATGCATTGGTTTATTCTTGTTGTTAAGCCTAGGTATAAAATAAATAAACAAAACAAAATGAGGGGAAATTAGGGACATGTGAACACACACATGAAACTGTTGACATGTGCACCCATATGTTCGATCCATATTAATTATTGCCCAAATTGAAATCTCAAACAGCCCACCTTAACCTCGGCCCACACAATCAATTCCACCGCCAATCTTCAGCCTAAAAATATATATGTATATACATGTTCGTACGTAATGAAAACCCTCACGCAAGTCACCCGAACCCTACGGCAATCGGCAGTAGCTCCTCCACCGTCTCGCACATCACCTCTCGCCTTTCTGCCTCCCTCGGCAACCGGAGAACATCACCACTCCTCCGCCACACTCCTCCATCACCGATCGCTGGTAAGTCCTACAAGTTTCGTTACTTCGTTTTCGAACGTGTTGATTCGGTTTCGCTCCAACCTTAGCTTTGTTTGATGCTTATGATTGGGTGATTACATGAATATATATATATATATATATATATATATATGTTTGTTCGATGTTCTTGTTGTTCAACTGTTGACTTGATGAAAGGGTATTAATCTATAGTATCTGTTGGTTGATGTTCTTGTTTTTGATATTGTTAAATAGTAATTAGGGAGTTTTTCATAAACTACAATGTAATCGATTATTACATGGGGACATGCATGCAATAAGAGACATGGTTTAATATATTAGTTTTGTGATATTTGTAGAAAGCAATTATTATATTAAATGAATCAATGGAACTGTGCTTTATAAATTGGCATGATTTTGTATGTCACATTAATTGCAAATGCCTAGTGGCTGGGTTGAATACCTTAACTGATCGTATGCATGTTAATGGGTCATCATAGGTTAAATGGATTGTTGCATCTATTTGGATTAAATCAAATTTAGGGAATCATGAGTCTGCATATGAAACATTTAATATCATGTTAAAGTGATCTAATTAGTTATACGTGAGGTCCAATCATGTCTGCCCAAATAACATCAAGTAGAAAGATTCTGATCTTTTGTTTGGACCCAAGCCCAACCGTGTTTAGGAAATTTAATGTTGGGATTTAATAATTAAACCACCACTAATTAGTATGATGGGCTGATGGTGGCCTGTCGTACTTATGCACAGGATGTGGGCCGAAGGAGCATTGGGCAGGACCGGGTCATATAAACTGATTAGAAGTTGGGCCGCTTGTTATACAGAAAGTAAAATAAACATGTTTTGGGCATGAATATCTGCTGGCTAAATAAACGACATTTACTTGAATAATATACGATGAAGTTGATTGTTAGAACATGTGTAGTTATATGTATTTTTCCTAAGTGCAATTTGTGCAATGTGCGAACATTTACGTGAATTACTTGTATGCGAATCTGATTAGGCGTAATAATTATAATAGGACGCGATTGATCAAAAGTTATTTTAGTAAGTAAATTATCTGCCGAGCAAACCGAGGTGAGTTCACACTTTCTACAAGGCATGGGATTCCAAGGAGTTGGGAATGGGTAAAGGATTTGAACTGAAACTGCGTGATCTCCTAGTTTGGAACACGTACACACCCTCTTTATTGAAGGGTGACAACACGTACTAAGAACTTAATCGAAACCTGCGTAATCTCCTGGTTTGGGGATTACGTACACACCCTCTTATTTGAAGGGTGACAACACAGATACTAGACCAAAACTCTCTATCATGAAGTCCCTCCTTTTATATCGACTTAATCGCCGGGCCAATGGCGAGCGGGTCATTAGTTAGATAGCGCTATTTAGGTTTGACAAGCCTCACACCGTGCCGCAGAGGACGGGCGTGAACTAATGGATCTGGGCACGTCAATGATGATAGACATTGACGCTAGGGCACCAACTTACTTTAGTCAGTGGTCGATATGGTAAACAGGTCTAGTGGTTAACATGGGGAAGCCCCCACCAACTATGGATATGTTTGGGAAACAGGGTAAACTGATTAACTTACAACTTACAAATGAATTCCTGTTTTTGAAACAACTTAACAATGAACACCAACTGTGAACTCGCTCAACTTTGTTATTGATTCGTTGTTACATGCCTTGCAGGTCGTTAGGTACTTATGGAGCTTGCACGAGCAAGAGGAGTCATTGTGGGACATGGACAACTGTGTGCCATGTTAAACATTTAAACATTTGAACTTATATTTGGTTTTGGATTTAATCATTATGCTTCCGCTTGCAACTTAAACTATGTTTTGTTTGGACACCAATTGTATTGGTTGGATTTTCTAATTACTTACATGCTTGTTCGATATGATTGGTGGCTGGATCCTGGTCAGTCACGCCTCCAGGCGGTGATACTCCGCGTGTGGATTTTGGGGGTGTGACAAGTTTGGCATTTGCGGCACTTTACATTGGCATGATGATGGAGGCTACATTGGTTGCACAAGGGTGCAGTTCCATTGTAAAGCTTCCTAGCAGGGGGTTGAGCTAGTTGGTTGGGGACGACTTGATCATTGCGAGTAACCATGGCGAAGTTCTGAGAAGCCTTTCGCTTCTTTGACCTTTTAGGGGATCCAGTCTGTTCATCCATGGTCTTTGATTCCTCGATTGGTTTCGATTCCTCGACCGGTTTCTTGTCATCCTTTCGGAAAAGCTTACATTTCCTGATCAGAGATTCAGTCATGGTTGCAGCTAGCTCAATGGTCTGCCTAACTGTAGTAGGGTTGCTACCAGTCACAATGTCTTGTATTGAGTCAGGGAGCCCATCAATGTACTTTTCGATTGCCTTATCAAACGGCGTGACCATGTTTGGGCATAACAGACTTAACTCTTCATAACGGTCCGTGTAGGCTCGATATTCACCGCTATCTTGCTTCAAACCATCAAACTCTCTTTCCAATGCTCGCAGTTCATGACGAGGACAAAACTCCCTCATCATAAGAGCTCTAAGTTCAGCCCATGTCTGTGCTAGAGCAACTTCTGCACCACGGTCTCTCATAACCCCGTTCCACCATGTAAGGGCCCTCTTCTGAAACACACTCGAAGAAAACTCGACCTTGCGATTGCCAGGACACTGCACGAGGCGGAAAGTATTCTCAATGCTCTCGAACCATTGAAGAAGCCCAGTCACTCCCTCAGAACCACTAAACTTGAGTGGTTTAGCTTAGTTGAAGCTCTTGAAATTGCATGGACCATTGTTGTTGTTGTTGGCTTGGTTCCATTGAGCAAAGAGGTTTGGGAATTGAGCAGCCATTTGCTGCGCAATGATTTCTGCCAGCTCGGCAGTCGCTATCTGGTTCTCGCGTCGAGGAGGCATTCTAAAAGAGGAAACATGAAAGGAAACGAGTGAGAGAATTAGACGAAAAGAATGAGATGAAACAAATCTGATGAAAGCAAGGATAGTGGTCATTTATTTGTTACCACAAGGTAAACAAACGACACACAGTGACTAATCAAAGTAAATGGGTCAAAAATAATGTATCGCGAAGACATGCTCGCCTATAAGTGAACACTCATCCCAAGAATTCCCAGGTAAGCACAACTGGTCTCGCGTCTGATGAGATGTATACGAAGTGCTTGCCTAGACAGAAAACCCAGAATACAGGCATTCACCCTTCCAGTTTGCAGGTGTTCACATTATTTAAAACCCAACACCTTGACGAGGTTTTTGAAAACTCAAAGGGTTCAAAACCTTATAACAGAGGGTTCAAAACCTTACAATAGAGGGTTCAAAACCTAGTAATCAATCATCCTAGAACCGATGATTAGTTTTCAAAGCGGTTTTGAAATTTATGTTCTTGTTGTGGTCGTCGCCTAAGGATAGGTGACGGTATTGTTTTATGACTAAACGCAAGTAAACTCACGTTAGGGTCCTAGAAAGGTTATAGACTAGGTCAAAGCATTACTAATAACCTAATTCCCTATATCCATTGGCTCTGATACCAACTTTTCTGTCACACCCCGACCACGTGGAACATACAAAATGTAATAACCATAAATTTAAAACCATTATTATTATTATTTATTTTAGTTAATAGGAAACCTAATTAAGACACCCAAGTAATTCTGTACAAAACCTAGAATTTTCAGAATTTTCAGAATCAGGATTAGGGCCCCTAAAACTCAGGGGGGGGGGGGGGGTATTCCCTACTTAACGATTATCTTAATAACTTGCGGACGAAGTTGAATTTAATGATTTCGTCGACTCAACTAGCCTAGTCCCACACGTGGCAACCCTATACATAAAATAAGTTCTCTCGCGGGCCGCCTCAAGTTAAGCTTAATTCTCACGCGGGCCGCCTAAGGGTCAAAATTCACCTATAAATACAGGAGCTTGGCACTTGATTCTGGGCACAAAAACGACGAAGAAATTCCACTTCTACACGGAGTTATGCTCTAATTACTTCAATTAACACACACGAAACACTAATTAAGTGTAGCGGGGTGCTGCAGAACAGGGTAATAACTCGATCGCTATTACGATTCATTGTCCGATCGATCAATATATCCAATGGATGTTTAAGTGCTGCCCACATTAGGGTTATACTTTGTCGTTCGTCATTAATTTGATGGATCATCGTTAATTCGATGGATAAAGTATTGTACTTTGTCGTTCGTCATTAATTTGACGGATCATCGTTAATTCGATGGATGAAGTATCGCACTTTGTCGTTTGTTGTGAGAATTTGATCTCGTGAGTTATCGTAAAGGCTGTATTAAGTTACTAACCTAGTTTGTGTGCATGTTATTTAAATTAGGTTAAAAGACTAATCAGTAGTCTAAACTCTGTCCGTATAAATCTGAAATATTATCACAAGGTAGCATCAATTTGGAATTATTAAGGTACGGATCCTTACCCCACTCCTTATTGCTTCATGTTCAAATTGTTATAAACCACTAAATTACTATATATTTTAAAACTCCTCACGTCTTTGAGTATCAATTCATTTACAGTCCGTTCGAATTCTATTCTAATCATTTGATTTAAGCTTTCATGTCATGCGATAGTATTATGTTAGTTGTACTCATTATCGCATGTTCCAATATATGTTTCGTTTTGTTATGAAAATAAGTTTTATAAGTTATGTGAATAAGATCATTTGTACTCTGATACCCTGAGTATCGCTTCTCGTGGAGTGTCCCACGAGCATGTTGTTGCGGCATCGACATCATGTGCTCCATCCATGACGGAGAGATCAGTTCACGGCGTCTCTTAAGTACAAGTGTGGTACATAAGGCTATTAGGAGGCGTATGGATCGATCCTAGGATTTAAGTATAAGGAGGTGGATAGCGGGTATGCCAACTCGCCATCTCATGTGATAATTATGCAGGAGTAGCTACCTGTGTATTGTCACATTTTAAGTTTGCTCATGGGTACATTCGTAAGATATGATTATGAAATTAAGTTATTTGAATCAAGTTTCATCCGAATAACAATTCTATAAAGCGTTATTTGTTATTTGAGCCTAATATTCTGTACTGAGCATTCGGCTCATTCCGTAAACTTTTGTATATACAGGTACGCAGGTTACTT
The DNA here is from genome assembly GCA_030545235.1 of Helianthus tuberosus. Taxonomy (NCBI): domain Eukaryota; kingdom Viridiplantae; phylum Streptophyta; class Magnoliopsida; order Asterales; family Asteraceae; genus Helianthus; species Helianthus tuberosus. The sequence goes on from CM060405.1 coordinate 126,950,196, forward strand.
TGGGCGGGGAAAAGAGAGAAGAATAAAGCCTAGGACTAAATCTGAAGATGTTAGTTAATCAAGTCGAATGTGTCAGCTTGTATATTAACCTTAAGTTTAGTTGTCGTGTCGTTGTATCCTTGTCAAATAAATAAATGGAATTATGACTTTTGTTTATGATACTACTGTTATTGTGACACGTCAGCCCTTCCGGGTTGGGGTGTTACACAAAACGTGGCGGAAACGTCGGGGAGTGTTGTAACAGAATTAATTGTTTCACAACCATGGAAATTGAAGTTTCGTTTTATTAATCAAATAAGAGAGTTACATTGTTTTAAACAAGAAACAAAGAGTACATAACAAAAATTAATTAGTTCTTGTCTCGTTTTAAGTCACTAAGGCACATGTCCGCCTAAGTATGTCTCGATAAGTCCTATGCATCATCTCCTGAAAACACATGTGAAAATAGGTACGTCAGCATAAAAATGCCTGTGAGATACATAGGTTTTGTGAAAACAGAATTCATGACTTAGGTTTGAGAAAATGTTTAGTCATGAACCTTGTAATTTGCGTTGTCTTGTAAATCATTTGAAAAACGATAAGATCAGATGATATGTATAAATAAATGTCAGGTTAAATGAATAACCATGTAAAAATGTGCTTGTATAAGATAAGTTGTTTGTAAATCAATGTCTTGTGAAAAGTATGATATTTGTATAAAATGTTATATGTCTCAAACTGAAATGATTCAAATAACGCTACGATATGTAATACCATACAAACACTTATATATAGGAAGTACCAGCGGCATATCCACCATGCTTGTATCATATTACACACGCATCGTTACTTAATCACTTAATCAAACCAAACCACCAAAGTAATGTTTAACAATTGTAGAAATGTTTATGTATTGTCAAATGTCTATTGTCAAATGTAAATCCAGTCAACATATACAAATGGTTCACACGGTTCAATAGTTACAAACGGTTCATATAATCAAACGGTTACGACGGTTCACATAGTCAAAAGGTTACAACGGTTCAAAATGTAGTATAATGTGTTCACATGCTAGATGAGCATATGCAACAGAAATGCAATGTAAAACAATGTACTAAGCATGCACACAATGGACATACATAGCATAAGTGTAATGTAAAACAATGTACTAAGCATGCACACAATGGACATACATAGCATAAGTGTAATGTAAAACAATGTACTAAGTACGCACACAATGGGCATACATAGCATGAAATGTAATGAAATCATGTACTATAATGTACTAACGAACATAGCAGGTATATGATGTGAAAACATAGAAAGCATGAAAGTAACAAGTAGGCACATGTGTTCCACCCCAAAATGTTTGGAAAACAGTAAAAGAGGGGTCTATGTACTCACTTGAGATTGCTTAGAAGTCCTAAGATAACCACCAAGCAATGCTAGAGACCTCGGAATATCAAACGGCACCTAATATAGGTAACTACATTAATAAACCGGACCTAAATTGGAAGATCGGATAGAATGAGGGCTCGTAAACCAAATGAGTATGGAAACTCATGTAGTATGGTTTAACAAAGCCTACATGCTAAATGAAACCTAACCTATGTGCTTACGACCCGTTTAGGTAGCTTATGCTACTTTAACGCGTCGTTCGCGTAAAACGCGTTCGGACCGCCTATCTAGTCCTATGATAAGTAAAATATGCCTTAACATGTCTAATATGGTTGTCAAATCAGTTTAGATGTCAAAAGTTATGTTACATATGTTTAAAATGAATTTTGGCATCAAAGGGGTATTTTGGTAATTTACCTAAGGCATATAAACTACCTATCATACAACTACTTAAACGAAGTGACCATAAGGTATAGCCCCGGAAGGTTATTCCCTATATACTATGGTCCCCTAATGTGTTTGGTAGGATCCTAATGATCGACTAAACGGATCGGTTTCGAAAGTATAAGCGATTGTTTAGATCGCTTACCTGACGACCCTATATAAGCACTAAAAGTGACGAGCTAAGCATGTTAAAACATGCTTAACTAAGTTTAGAAAACAGGTTTGGTATCACAATAAACGGTTGTGATACCTAAGAGTAGTTTGGTTATAAAATACGCAAGAATACGTATTCTGACCGAAATTACGGCTCGTCACTGGGCCTAGATAACGTGGTAATCAGTAGGTATAGTCACTAGGGACTATAACCATCGTGATCACGCTCACGTTATGAAGTTCAAACGAACTTCGCATCGACCATAAACTGGTCAATGCAGAAAGTCAAACAAAGTTTGACTTTCGGACTCGAAAAGCAATAAAAGAACGAAGGAACACTTACGAAGGGTCCCCGAATGCTAATCTAGATCAAAATAGCTCAGGTATGAAACAAAGGTTTCAACTTTGAGCACAATTGATCAGATTCTAGTGAGAAAAGAAGTGAAATGGGTTGGGTATTTATAGTTTTCGGTCCACCGTTAGGTTCGTTTCTTGGAAAAGAGGGAATGATCTAGCACGTACACTTGTTGAAATGTTGTGGTGACTGATTTTTGGCCACCATAAGAGTTTAACATGTGGCACTTGACCTTTGGAGGGGTTTAAAAGCTGAAATCAGATGTTTACTTGACCTTTGCTGATCTGAAGGGCTGATGCAGCCCGCTTCAGAACGAAATAACACGAATCCAATCTCTGGTGAAGAAATTCGTGAGAATACCACGAACAATATTACTTATAGTATAGACATATGGATTAGTAAATTCCAAAAACAAAAGCCGAAATCCTTTAGTCACGCTACTAATCCAGTCGAAGCAAGAAACTGGATAGCTCATGTTGAAAAGATCTTCGGAGTTCTTGGAGTTCCGGAGCAATACAAAGTTAGACTGGCTACCTACAAATTTGAAGATGACGCACAAACTTGGTGGGAAGGATATAAGCATGTCAAAGGAGGGGATGATTTCGATGCTAATCTTTCGTGGGTCGACTTTCGTACCATCTTTTACGATAAGTATTTTTCGACCGCGGATAAAGAAGCTTATATCAGGGAGTATGCAGTGATTCGACAGGGGAGTGATGAACCAGCCTCTGAGTTCATTACTCGATTTTCAAGGTTGGCTAGTATTGTAGGAGACGTTGCAGGATCAGCAGAAGTCCAGGCAGAAAAATGCAAGTGGGCAGTCAATGATCGAATTCGGAAGTCGATCATGTATATGAAATTTAAGGATATCACTGAAGTTGCTGATGCAATCAAAACTTTTGAATTCGAAAGGAAAGAATTTTTATCTCGAACTGGGGATAATAAGAAGAGAAATAGGGAAGGACAATTTAAGCAGGAAAACGGCCAATCATCCACTATGCCACAGCATCAAGATCGCAAAGTGCAAGGAAATCAAAACTCTGGAAATCAGGCACGTCCATGGCAACCTAGAAACCAAAACCCGAGGCCTGCTCAAAACCAGATTCAGTTGTATGCAGAACCTATTCGAGCTCAACCATTGAATCAACATGTAAACCCGAATCAGATTACATATCCTTTATGTAATACTTGTGGTAAGAGACATCATGGCGTATGTCACCGAAGTACAGGAGAATGCTTTAGATGTGGCCAAACTGGACACATGATCAAGGAGTGTACCAAGAAAGACACTAGGAAGAATAACCGACCAAACGTTGCACCACCCAATGTTGGAGGAAGAGCTTTCACACTTTCTGCTACTGATGCTGCTAATGTCCCGGGTACTGTGTCGGGAACCCTTCAGCTTGGTAAACATAGTATCTATGTGTTATTCGACACAGGAGCGACTCATTCTTTAGTATCCCACTCGTTTACTAAGTACCTTCCGATAAAACCAACTCTCTTAAATCATATCTTAACCATTTCCACTCCCATGGAAAATTCATCCGTAATCACTTACGTATATAAAGATTGTCCGATCCGTATTGAATCTATTGTGTGTAAGGCCGATCTATTTCCAATACATATGTGTGATTTTGATGTTATTCTAGGAATAGATTGGTTGTCTAGACATCGTGTAACTATAGATTGTCATTCTCGCCGTGTTATTTTTGGTGATTTTCATCATCCTGATATTATATATCAGGGAACTCAAGCTCATAAATCTCTTAAGATTATCTCTGTGCTTAAGGCTCGAAAGTTCTTATCAAACGGTTGTGCTGGATTCCTAGCATCTATTAAGGATACTTCTGCTAGTGTTAAGAGTATCGATAGCCACTCCGTTGTTCGTGAATATCCTGATGTATTTCCGGATGAACTTCCGGGATTACCACCCGACCGTCAGGTAGAATTCACCATCGACTTGATCCCTGGTGCCGAACCTATTTCTAAAGCTCCATACCGTATGGCCCCAATGGAACTGAAGGAGTTAAAGGAACAATTGCAAGAATTGTTAGATCTAGGATTCATAAGACCCAGTGTTTCACCTTGGGGTGCTCCAGTCTTATTTGTGAAGAAGAAAGACGGTAGTATGCGTTTATGTATTGACTACCGAGAACTGAACAAGATTACTATTCGTAATCAGTATCCTCTGCCTCGCATTGATGATCTCTTTGATCAACTTCAGGGGGCTCAGTTCTTCTCAAAAATCGACCTGAGGTCCGGGTATCATCAGTTAAAGATCAAGAATGATGATGTTCCCAAGACCGCCTTTCGTACTCGATATGGTCATTACGAATTTTTGGTTATGCCCTTTGGGCTAACTAATGCACCCGCAGTCTTCATGGATTTGATGAATCGCGTATTTCACAAATTCCTAGACAAATTCGTTATTGTATTTATCGATGATATTCTAGTGTATTCTAAGAGTCACGAAGAGCATGAAGCACATCTACATGCAGTACTTGGAACCTTGCAACATGAGAAGTTGTACGCTAAGTTTTCCAAATGTGACTTTTGGCTTAGCCAAGTGGCATTTCTAGGTCATGTCATATCAGCAGAGGGAATTATGGTAGACCCAACAAAGGTTGAAGCTATTACAAAATGGCCAAGACCCACTTCTGTTACTGAAATACGAAGTTTCTTGGGTCTTGCTGGCTATTACCGAAGATTTGTTGAAAGATTCTCGGTAATTGCTTTACCACTCACAAAACTCCTAAGAAAAGGGGTGAAGTACTCATGGAATGAGGAACAAGAGAAAAGTTTTGAAGAATTGAAGAAACGACTCGTATCCTCTCTGATACTCACTCTTCCTTCTGGATCAGGAGGTTACCAAGTCTATAGTGATGCCTCAAAGAAAGGATTAGGTTGTGTGCTAATGCAACATGGGAAGGTTATCGCTTATGCCTCCCGTCAATTGAAGCCTTATGAAGTTAACTACCCTACACATGATTTAGAACTAGCCGCAGTCGTCTTTGCACTTAAGATTTGGCGACATTATCTGTATGGTGAGAGTTGTGACATCTTTACCGACCACAAGAGCCTCAAGTATATATTTACGCAGAAGGAGCTAAATATGAGGCAAAGAAGGTGGTTAGAACTTTTAAAAGATTACGACGCAAATATTCAATACCATCCAGGCAAAGCCAATGTTGTAGCTGACGCATTGAGCCGAAAGAATTCCGGGACTATATCTTGCTTACAAATTCAGCCTCATATTAGGAAGGATCTCGAAAAGATGAACATTTGGCTTCAGGTTAGTAAATCTGATGGATATCTAGCTAGAATGCAGATTGAACCCGACCTCATATCACGGATCAAAGATGCACAAAAGCAAGATGGAGAACTTTGGGCAATTGTGCAAAATATTGAGGTGGGTAAGCAATCTGAATTTAGTATTGACCATCATGGGGTGATTTGGTGCGGTAAGAGACTTTGTGTACCCGATGACTCCAGCCTTCGTGAGTCATTGTTAGCCGAAGCTCACAGCTCACCATTTTCAATTCACCCAGGATCTACCAAGATGTATCGAGACTTAAGACAGAACCTCTGGTGGAATGGCATGAAGGAAGACGTTGCTCGATATGTAAGTAAATGTCTCACTTGCCAACAAGTGAAAATTGAACACAAACGAGCAAGCGGTCTGTTGCAGCCATTGGATATTCCCATATGGAAGTGGGATGAGATCACAATGGATTTTGTTACCGGTTTGCCTAAGACTTTCAAGAAGAATGATGTTGTATGGGTTGTTGTTGATAGATTGTCGAAGTCAGCACATTTTCTACCGATTCAGCAAGGATTTTCGGTTAATAAGTTATCCGAAATATTTCTTCAAGAAATTATTCGACTCCATGGCACACCATCTTCCATTGTTTCCGATAGAGACCCACGTTTCACCTCACGATTTTGGAAAGGTTTTCAGGCAGCTTGGGGTACACGACTGAAGTTTAGTACGGCTTTCCATCCACAAACAGATGGGCAGTCAGAACGTATGATCCAAACCTTGGAAGACATGCTCCGAGCATGTGCACTTGAATGGTCTGGAAACTGGGATGAATATCTATGTCTTGTTGAGTTCGCTTACAACAATAGTTGGCAAGCAAGTATTGGCATGGCACCTTTTGAGCTTTTATATGGTCGGAAATGTCGTGCACCGATATGCTGGGATGAAGTTGGAGAAAAGATTATTGAAGGGCCAGAACTAGTTCAGATTACAAATGAAAAAGTCACTATGGCCCGAGAAAAACAGAAAGAAGCTCAGAGCAGACAAAAGAGCTATGCAGATCAAGATAGACGACCACTCGAATTTAAAATTGGCGACCACGTTTTCTTAAAAGTATCACCTTGGCGTGGCGTTCGTAGATTTGGAATTAAAGGGAAGCTTAGTCCCCGTTTCATCGGTCCGTTTGAAATCCTTGAAAGAATTGGAGAAGTGTCATATCGACTGGCGTTACCTCCTCAGCTCTCTCACGTTCATAACGTTTTTCATATCTCCTCGTTAAGAGGATATAATTATCATCCACTTCATGTCATTAGTTATCCGTTAATTACAATTCACGAAGATTTGTCCTACGAAGAGGAACCAGAAGCCATCTTAGATCGACAAGAAAGGGTTCTGCGTAGGAAAGTAATTCCGTTTGTTAAAATCCTCTGGAAAAATCACTCTGAACATGAAGCAACATGGGAATCTGAAGAATCAATTCGATCTCTATATCCTAGTCTATTCTAGTAATAGAATTTTAGTCGAGTAACGGTAAATCTTGCTCTTTGATATATGTTCAATTGTTTCTGTTTATGGTCATTCATGCTTTGCCTTATGTGAATATATCTTAGCTATGATTAAGCAAATCTATGTAGGAAATATCAGTATCAATAGTCACTCTAATATCTGTAAGTCTCTATTGACTTATCGTACGGTAAGATATTTTATTAAGATGTGTTATAGGAGGACCATTAGGCACATATGTAAGGTAATTGACAATTATAGTCATGACCTTAGTTATGAATTTCAGATACACATGTGTGTTTAAGAGAGTCTGGTTATATAAGTTAGTAACTCTGCTATGAAAGTTCCGTTTCTGTTACTTATGCGATAGGTTATATTCTTATTTGAAAAATTTCGAGGACGAAATTTCTTTTAAGGGGGTAATAGTTGTAATAACCATAAATTTAAAACCATTATTATTATTATTATTATTTATTTTAGTTAATAGGAAACCTAATTAAGACACCCAAGTAATTCTGTACAAAACCTAGAATTTTCAGAATTTTCAGAATCAGGATTAGGGCCCCTAAAACTCAGGGGGGGGGGGGTATTCCCTACTTAACGATTATCTTAATAACTTGCGGACGAAGTTGAATTTAATGATTTCGTTGACTCAACTAGCCTAGTCCCACACGTGGCAACCCTATACATAAAATAAGTTCTCTCGCGGGCCGCCTCAAGTTAAGCTTAATTCTCACGCGGGCCGCCTAAGGGTCAAAATTCACCTATAAATACAGGAGCTTGGCACTTGATTCTGGGCACAAAAACGACGAAGAAATTCCACTTCTACATGGAGTTATGCTCTAATTACTTCAATTAACACACACGAAACACTAATTAAGTGTAGCGGGGTGCTGCAGAACAGGGTAATAACTCGATCGCTATTACGATTCATTGTCCGATCGATCAATATATCCAATGGATGTTTTAGTGCTGCCCACATTAGGGTTATACTTTGTCGTTCGTCATTAATTTGACGGATCATCGTTAATTCGATGGATAAAGTATTGTACTTTGTCGTTCGTCATTAATTTGACGGATCATCGTTAATTCGATGGATGAAGTATCGCACTTTGTCGTTCGTTGTGAGAATTTGATCTCGTGAGTTATCGTAAAAGCTGTATTAAGTTACTAACCTAGTTTGTGTGCATGTTATTTAAATTAGGTTAAAAGACTAATCAGTAGTCTAAACTCTGTCCGTATAAATCTGAAATATTATCACAAGGTAGCATCAATTTGGAATTATTAAGGTACAGATCCTTACCCCACTCCTTATTGCTTCATGTTCAAATTGTTATAAACCACTAAATTACTATATATTTTAAAACTCCTCACGTCTTTGAGTATCAATTCATTTACAGTCCGTTCGAATTCTATTCTAATAATTTGATTTAAGCTTTCATGTCATGCGATAGTATTATGTTAGTTGTACTCATTATCGCATGTTCCAATATATGTTCCGTTTTGTTATGAAAATAAGTTTTATAAGTTATGTGAATAAGATCATTTGTACTCTGATACCCTGAGTATCGCTTCTCGTGGAGTGTCCCACGAGCATGTTGTTGCGGCATCGACATCATGTGCTCCATCCGTGATGGAGAGATCAGTTCACGGCGTCTCTTAAGTACAAGTGTGGTACATAAGGCTATTAGGAGGCGTATGGATCGATCCTAGGATTTAAGTATAAGGAGGTGGATAGCGGGTATGCCAACTCGCCATCTCATGTGATAATTATGCAGGAGTAGCTACCTGTGTATTGTCACGTTTTAAGTTTGCTCATGGGTACATTCGTAAGATATGATTATGAAATTAAGTTATTTGAATCAAGTTTCATCCGAATAACAATTCTATAAAGCGTTATTTGTTATTTGAGCCTAATATTCTGTACTGAGCATTCGGCTCATTCCGTAAACTTTTGTATATACAGGTACGCAGGTTACTTTGGGCGGGGAAAAGAGAGAAGAATAAAGCCTAGGACTAAATCTGAAGATGTTAGTTAATCAAGTCGAATGTGTCAGCTTGTATATTAACCTTAAGTTTAGTTGTCGTGTCGTTGTATCCTTGTCAAATAAATAAATGGAATTATGACTTTTGTTTATGATACTACTGTTATTGTGACACGTCAGCCCTTCCGGGTTGGGGTGTTACACAAAACGTGGCGGAAACGTCGGGGAGTGTTGTAACAGAATTAATTGTTTCACAACCATGGAAATTGAAGTTTCGTTTTATTAATCAAATAAGAGAGTTACATTGTTTTAAACAAGAAACAAAGAGTACATAACAAAAATTAATTAGTTCTTGTCTCGTTTTAAGTCACTAAGGCACATGTCCGCCTAAGTATGTCTCGATAAGTCCTATGCATCATCTCCTGAAAACACATGTGAAAATAGGTACGTCAGCATAAAAATGCCTGTGAGATACATAGGTTTTGTGAAAACAGAATTCATGACTTAGGTTTGAGAAAATGTTTAGTCATGAACCTTGTAATTTGCGTTGTCTTGTAAATCATTTGAAAAACGATAAGATCAGATGATATGTATAAATAAATGTCAGGTTAAATGAATAACCATGTAAAAATGTGCTTGTATAAGATAAGTTGTTTGTAAATCAATGTCTTGTGAAAAGTATGATATTTGTATAAAATGTTATATGTCTCAAACTGAAATGATTCAAATAACGCTACGATATGTAATACCATACAAACACTTATATATAGGAAGTACCAGCGGCATATCCACCATGCTTGTATCATATTACACACGCATCGTTACTTAATCACTTAATCAAACCAAACCACCAAAGTAATCTTTAACAATTGTAGAAATGTTTATGTATTGTCAAATGTCTATTGTCAAATGTAAATCCAGTCAACATATACAAATGGTTCACACGGTTCAATAGTTACAAACGGTTCATATAATCAAACGGTTACGACGGTTCACATAGTCAAAAGGTTACAACGGTTCAAAATGTAGTATAATGTGTTCACATGCTAGATGAGCATATGCAACAGAAATGCAATGTAAAACAATGTACTAAGCATGCACACAATGGACATACATAGCATAAGTGTAATGTAAAACAATGTACTAAGCATGCACACAATGGACATACATAGCATAAGTGTAATGTAAAACAATGTACTAAGTACGCACACAATGGGCATACATAGCATGAAATGTAATGAAATCATGTACTATAATGTACTAACGAACATAGCAGGTATATGATGTGAAAACATAGAAAGCATGAAAGTAACAAGTAGGCACATGTGTTCCACCCCAAAATGTTTGGAAAACAGTAAAAGAGGGGTCTATGTACTCACTTGAGATTGCTTAGAAGTCCTAAGATAACCACCAAGCAATGCTAGAGACCTCGGAATATCAAACGGCACCTAATATAGGTAACTACATTAATAAACCGGACCTAAATTGGAAGATCGGATAGAATGAGGGCTCGTAAACCAAATGAGTATGGAAACTCATGTAGTATGGTTTAACAAAGCCTACATGCTAAATGAAACCTAACCTATGTGCTTACGACCCGTTTAGGTAGCTTATGCTACTTTAACGCGTCGTTCGCGTAAAACGCGTTCGGACCGCCTATCTAGTCCTATGATAAGTAAAATATGCCTTAACATGTCTAATATGGTTGTCAAATCAGTTTAGATGTCAAAAGTTATGTTACATATGTTTAAAATGAATTTTGGCATCAAAGGGGTATTTTGGTAATTTACCTAAGGCATATAAACTACCTATCATACAACTACTTAAACGAAGTGACCATAAGGTATAACCCCGGAAGGTTATTCCCTATATACTATGGTCCCCTAATGTGTTTGGTAGGATCCTAATGATCGACTAAACGGATCGGTTTCGAAAGTATAAGCGATTGTTTAGATCGCTTACCTGACGACCCTATATAAGCACTAAAAGTGACGAGCTAAGCATGTTAAAACATGCTTAACTAAGTTTAGAAAACAGGTTTGGTATCACAACAAACGGTTGTGATACCTAAGAGTAGTTTGGTTATAAAATACGCAAGAATACGTATTCTGACCGAAATTACGGCTCGTCACTGGGCCTAGATAACGTGGTAATCAGTAGGTATAGTCACTAGGGACTATAACCATCGTGATCACGCTCACGTTATGAAGTTCAAACGAACTTCGTATCGACCATAAACTGGTCAATGCAGAAAGTCAAACAAAGTTTGACTTTCGGACTCGAAAAACAATAAAAGAACGAAGGAACACTTACGAAGGGTCCCCGAATGCTAATCTAGATCAAAATAGCTCAGGTATGAAACAAAGGTTTCAACTTTGAGCACAATTGATCAGATTCTAGTGAGAAAAGAAGTGAAATGGGTTGGGTATTTATAGTTTTCGGTCCACCGTTAGGTTCGTTTCTTGGAAAAGAGGGAATGATCTAGCACGTACACTTGTTGAAATGTTGTGGTGACTGATTTTTGGCCACCATAAGAGTTTAACATGTGGCACTTGACCTTTGGAGGGGTTTAAAAGCTGAAATCAGATGTTTACTTGACCTTTGCTGATCTGAAGGGCTGATGCAGCCCGCTTCAGGATCAGACAAAGCTCAGGCGGGCCGCCTGGAGCTTCTGATCAGAAACCAAGTTTCAGAAATTACAGTTTCAGTCCCTGCACGTGTTTAAGGCCATTCCCGACACTTCTAAGGCCCGTAAAGCCAACTTTAAGGCCCTAAAATGATGCCTAAATATTGTGGACATGAAACATGCTCAAAAATATGTCGGATGTCAGTTCGTTTGGTCGTACGAACGCGATGTTCGCTTAATTACGACGGAATGCGCACAAGCGCGAAAAAGATCCAAAATGCGTGACGAATGGATTTTTCTTATGCCTAACACTAAAATAAAATATTTTAGTGCTTACATAAATTTTTGGATGTCCGGATGTATTCAGAACGTAAGTTATGCGCGAAAGTGCAAACTTGTGCACTTTTTGACGCTTTTAGTCCCTGAATGACCCAAAAGTTTATTTTAGCACACCGAACCCCTCAAAGCCTATTTCTAAGCTATGTAAAGGATATTTATGGTATGTTTAACTTATGGCCATGTTCCGGAATGTCTGTTACTGTTCAAATTGGCATACTTTCGCAGTTTGTCAACTTTAGTCCCTGTAAGCGATTTAACTTGATTTTGCCATACCAAAGCCTTCAAAACTTATTTCTAAGTTAAGTAAAGGTTATTTAAGGTATGTTAAGCCTATTTAACTATTCCGGAGTGTTCGTTGCAGTGAACTGGTTATATTTACGCATCAGTGCGCGTATAACCTTCCAGAAAGCGATTTAGAGCTTGAAATCGAACAAGAATTGATATGTGCAAATGATACACATATTTATACAGATCCCAAGTATGAAATACAATATTTCATTGGTTTGGCATTTGTTTGATGGTTGAAGTGACACAGGTGTCATAGATTGGGTTCGATTCCTCGACCGGTTTCTTGTCACCTTTTCGGAAAAGTTTACCTTTCCTAATCTTTGATTCAGTCAAGGTTGCAGATAGCTCAATGGCCTGTCTAACTGTAGTAGGGTTGCTACAGGTCACGATGTCTTGTATTGAGTCAGGGAGGCCATCAATGTACTTTTCGATTGCCTTATCCAAAGGCGTGATCATGTTTGGGCATAACAGACTTAACTCCTCATAACGGTCCGTGTAGGCTCGATGCTCACCGCTGTCTTGCTCAAGATTGTCGAATTCCCTTTCCAAGGCCCTGATCTCATGACGAGGACAGAATTCCTTCATCATAAAGGCCCTAAGTTCAGCCCATGTCTGTGCTAGAGCAACTTCTGCACCACGATCTCTCATAACCCCGTTCCACCACGTAAGGGCTCTCTTCTGGAACACACTCGAAGCAAACTCGACCTTGCGATTGTCAGGACACTGCACGTGGCGGAAAGTATTCTCAATGCTCTCGAACCATTGAAGAAGCCCAGTCGCTCCCTCAGAACCACTAAACTTGAGTGGTTTCGCCGAGTTAAAACTCTTGAAATTGCATGGACCATTGTTGTTGTTGTTGGCTTGATTCCATTGAGCAAAGAGGTTTGGGAATTGAGCAGCCATTTGCTGCGCAATGATTTATGCCAATTCGGCCGTCGCTATCTGACTTTCGCGTCGAGGAGGCATTCTAAATGAGGAAACATGAAAGGAAACGAGTGAGAGAATTAGAGGAAAAGAATGAGATGAAACAAATTTGATGAAAGCAAGGATAGTGGTCATTTGTTTGTTACCACCAAGTAAACAAACGACACACTGTTGGGATTTTAACATGTTTATCAAAGCAATTTCATCCATATGAAATAAAAAACGCTGCGGAAATTAAGTTTAAAACATGTTACTTTTATGAGATATAAAATCATTTATATGCAAAATCCCAAAACCCGGATCCATATATGAGATGTATACTATCAAACACAACCATAGGATGTTTAGAAAACTACCTTCTTGAAGTACAAGGATTATGAAACGGATGATGCTTCTTGAAAATGGTTGTCTTCAAGAGTAGAAGACCTCAAGCTTGTATACCCCAAGCCTTCCAACAAACACCTTGCGTTTAGCTAGGATTTGAACACTTGCAACTCACATGAAAGATCCCCTCTTGGAACCATCATATGGCCGAAAATTAGAGGGTCTTTTATTGAGTTCTTGCACTTGAAATGTGAACTTGAAAAAGCCTACTAGATCAACCATACATGACCCGATCTTTAGAGAGTCTTACACTTGATTTTTGAATCAAAAACCCTTCTTGAATGATCATGTTATGGCCGAAATTTTTCAGCCATTTTCTCTAGTCTTCTTCAAGTTCTTGTCATACAAATCTTTATAAAATATGTGAGAGAATGACCACCCAAATGAACCAATCATGTCCCATCTTCTCATGCAAAATGCATGTACATTCATTGGACCTTTCTTGCTTGGGAAGACCATCCAATCAAGAGGCCTCTAACTTATGACAACATGCATGGAACATTATTGGCCACTTTTGTCTTGGGAAGGGGGGGGGGCGGCGGCCCTAGCTTTTATATAAAAAAAACAAATTCATTTATATAAAATATAAGTCTTGAATATATATATATTTTATAACTTTTATAAAAATATAACATCATATGTTATAAGACTTATGCTAATTTTATTATGTTATTTAACCCATTAAATAACAAAATAAAATATTCTCTCAAAATAAATTATCCATATAATTTATTAGTTTGTCAAGTGCAATTATTTAGAAAACCAATTTCTAAATATTCTAAGTGTTGATATTTATTTATTTGATCATATCATAAATAAATATTGTAAGTGTTTGTCTAGCTTGTTATTGGGTATGACTCGACTTGGATCATAATGTACTAGCCACATCAATTTAATATGTGTCTTGGGCATACAGAGTCCAACAATCTCCCACTTGAACAAGATACATAGAAGATTGATGCAAGTAGTAAATGACGCCTAACTACGGTTTACTACCCCTAATACGTATGACTATATGTGCCATTCAATAACATCATCCTCTTCAAGTCCCTTACTTGAAAATGATTTAGGTGAATCTATCATTTTTCCTTTCGTTACAGATGTCATGTCAAATCCAGAGACACAGAGTGATCACTCTCTGATGATTTAACTTTAGCAGGCCTTAGACATCTTACTCTCAACGAATAAGAGGAACAAATCCCATCTTGACTACATACGTCTCTCACAATCACCTTGTACCACACCTGAGCTTAGTCTTATGTACTGTCATATTACTGACAGCGAAGAAATAAGTCAAGGCATAATATTTGGTGAATATCAAGACCCAATATGTATCTCAGGTCTGAGGATACTATGATATTCTCCTTTACTCAAATTTACTTATGATCAATCACAAATGATTCCATGCAGTAATATTTGAGAGCGAGTCAGTCCAATATTTGTATCCCACAAATATCTATGAACCTTGGCAGCAACGCCTTGCTCTATATTCATACTTCATGAATATCTACCAATCCAAGTTCATAATAGTCTTACATTCATATTTGTTCCCACAAGTATAATCGACTACGGACATTTAGAATAAGTAACTTATTCACGGATTTAAACATGCTAAAATGAAACATAACTCAAAATACCATAATGAGTTATAATAACAGTTGTTCCAATATCCAAATACACAATAGATCAAATCCAATCACTAGAATATCGAAGTCCTAAGGCACAAGTATGACCCTTTCATGCTTTGCCCATTCAAGGAGCTTCGTGAGTGGATCCGCAATATTTTGATCAGTGTGAACTTTGCGAATACATATCTTTCTCTTTTTTTCAACTTCATCCCTTATGTAGTTGAAACTCCGCTCAATGTGCCTAGTCTTTTGATGTACACGAGGTTCCGTGATTTAAGCAATCACACCATCGTTATCACAAAGATCACTAGGGTCCTGAATGGTAGGGACTACCCCTAGATTGGTAATAACTCAAGTGGCAGATCCATATGAATTATCACAATCAATGAAGCGGCGATGTATTCTGATTATGTAGTGGACAATGCTACCCTGTTTGTGATCGAGAACCATATTGATCAGTTTGGAAACTCGTATCCATGTAACCCTTTACAACGAATTCCGAAACTCGCATCCTTGTAACCCTTTTACAACGAGTTCTTTTCACCAGATCCATATATTAGAAATATATCCTTAGTCCTTCTAAGGTATTTCAATATACTTTCTAACAGTCATCCAATGACCGTTATTTGGATTTTACTGGTATCTTCTCGTCATGCTTAAAGCGCATAACTTGTCCCGTCTAGTGCATATCATTACGTACATAATGAATCCTATAGCTGACGCATATGGGATTCCTTTCATTCTTTCCTGCTCATCCTTTGAGCTTGGACATTGAGACGCACTCAATATTGTCCCCTCTTTGAATAGGTAACATACCTTCCATAGAGTTCTCTATCTTGAACCTTTTCAAGAATTTGTCATTGTATGCACTTTGGTTTAAACCTATCAAGCGCCTTGATCTATCCCTATAGATCTTTATTCCCAAAATATAGGCGACTTCACCAAAATCCTTAATAGAAAAACAACTTCCAAGCCAGGCTTTTACACCTTCCATGGTTGGAATGTCATTTCCAAATAGTAGAATGTCATCGACATACAGTACTAAGAAAGTGATGGTGCTCCCACTAGCCTTCATATATACACAAGTTTCATCGACGTCTTGATGAATCAATATTCCCTAATCTCTTCATCAAAACAGTGATTCCAACTTCTAGATGCTTGTTTCAATCTATAGATTGATTTCTTTAACTTGCATACTTTGTCAGGATGTTTTGGATCGACAAAACCTTCAGGCTGAGCCATATAGACATCTTCATCAAGATATCTATTTAAGGAAAGCCGTTTTGACATCCATTCGCCAAATCTGATAATCATATTATGCAGGTATGGCAAGTAATATCCTAGTTGACTTTAGCATCGCCACGGGCGAGAAGGTCTCATCATAATCAACCCTTTGAGTTTGAGTGAAACCTTTTGCTACAAGTCTTGCTTTACAAGTATCCAAGTTACCATGCATATCGGTTTCCTTCCTGAAAACCCACTTACTTCCAACTACTTTGGAGTTAAGAGGTTGCATAACCAATTCCTATACGTGGTTGTTATACATGGATCGCATCTCTACGTTCATAGCCTCAAGCCATTTGTCGCAATCGGATTTCGACATTGCATCATGGTATGTGGTTGGTTCATCTGAATCTACCACATAGCATCCATCCATGAAAAATCCATATCTTTCAGGTGGATTACTAATTCTACCAGATCTGCGAACGTTTTGTGTATTTTGATCAACCATTTGATCATCATCAACAAACTCTTGTTGAGTGCTAGTATCAACCAAACGTGTATCGGCTTTTGGTTCCTGATCCTCATCAAGTTCCACTGTTCTACTAGTTCCTTCCATTAGGAACTTGTCTTCCAAGAACTTTGCCTTTCGAGCAACAAATACTTTTGCTCTGTTGGATCGTAGAAATATTATCCTATATCATCTTTAGGATATCCTACGAAGATACACTTAGTGGATCGTACTTCCAACTTGTTTGGGGTGTATTGCTTCACATAAGCTTCACAACCCATACTTTTAAATATGATAATGATGGAGCCCTTCCATGTCATATTTCAAAAGACGTCGTATCCACCTTTTTTTGGTTGGGGCCATATGGGCCACGGAGAGCAAAGCGTAACCCCAAAGTGATAGAGATAAGGCGCTCTTAGCCATCATAGATCGAACCATATCTAATAGAGTTCGATTCCTCCTCTATCAAAACGAAGAACTTTAAAAGAGTTGATTTTGTACTTCACTTTTTGAAGATTCTGAACGTTTCAAAACTTCTTCTTTGTGTCAGGTACATATAACCATAACTACTATAGTTGTCGGTTAAAGTAATGAAGTATCTTTCACCATTCCTAGTCATTGGCTTAAAAGGATCACATACATTCGAATGTATGATACCTAAGAAATCTATTGCCCTTTCCCACTAAAGGGTTTCTTAGTCATTTTACCTTGTAAACAAGATTCACATGTATCAAATGAACCAATTTCATTTGTTTCCAAAAGATCATTCTTTCGAAGTGTTTACATGCGACATCTGTTTATATGACCAAGGCGATAATGCCAAAGATAAGTCTCACTCAAATCCATTTTGAGTTTGTTGGTGATTGCTTGGTACATTGAACTATCAAATGATGTATTATTATGAACCAATTCATAACTACCATTTGAAGGCATAGTTTTAAAGTAAAACATGTCATTCATCGAAATATAAATGTCATTGTTTACAAACTTTAAATCAAAACATATTGTCTCAAAAGGGAAACTTAAATAATGTTCCTAGTCAAACTAGGAGCAATCAAGACATTTTAAAACAATTTCCAACCCATTTGGAAGTTTCAAAACATTGTCTCCTTTCTTGTAATGTTTATTTCTTTTGAACCTTTTGCAACGAATTGCAAACATGAGTTCCACATCCGGTATCTAATACCCATGTGTTAGAAGAAATAACATTAAGGTCAATATGTATCATTAAGATTGTACCTGAGGTTTGCCTAGCATCCCTCTTGTTTTTTCAACTCTTTGAGATAGGTTGGACAATTCCTATTTAAATGCCCTATATCACCACACTCAAAGCATGGATCGTTCATGGCAACCTTTGCCTTCTTCTCTTTTGGTTTCGGTGGTTTCGCTTTAGTCTTTCTAATTATTTCCCTTTGAATTACCCGTTTCCATTTGCAACATTTGCTTTGGTGTCGGGGTGATGCCCTTTCTTGTTGCCACCCTCATTGATCGTTAGAATGGATAAAATCCTTTTATCCATATCGAGCCTTTCGAGGTGATCAATGTGGCTTTTCATCTTAAAACATAAGATGAGTCCGATTGGGTTTCCTCCATTCGACATGCATGAAGCGCTCGAACGGTTTCGAAGCGTTCTACCCTTAGGAACATTTCCTATAATTGGGTGATCATGTCGTGTGCTCATGATGTTCAAAACCTTTTGAATCTCGGGAATCATAGTTCCTAACATGAGGCAAGAGGCTTGCGTAGTATCCTCGATATACTTAATTCAATCGTTATAGGCATCCTTATCTTCCATAAGATGTTCATCGGGATTAGGATCGTTTTCTAGTGATAGGTTACGGACGGTTTGGGTAATATTGTTAGCGGCCATCTACAAAATTTTACAAGGTTCAATTTTAGTATTTTCGATATTATTATATTTTAATTATTAATACCCTTTTATGTCTCATAGACAATTAATAATTAAAATCTAGAATCCAACGTTACATTTAAATATCGGTTAGGTGACCTTTATCCCTTTATTTAAATTAACAAGGTAGTCAACGTTTGACAATTGCAACTCTTTGCAACTTCTAGCCATATGGGATCGGTTAAACATCTTTATGTTTAGTTGGCATGTTTAATCCCATCAACACCTTTGTTCCCCATGCTTCGGTGACCCTAAGTTCATGGTTTCCAAATCAAGTCGTCCAACTTACACACACGTGTGAGTTTATACACATAAGTGGTTAGGTGACCTATATCCCACAAACATGGTAAACCCACCTCGAATATACAAGTTCCCTCAAATGTGGTTAGGTGACCTTTATCCCACAATAAGAGTTCCCAAGTGATTCGAGTGTTGTATAAAAGGATGGTGTTTGACTTGTTTTATAAAAGGGATTTTGAGTTTTTCAAAATTCTAGTTTAGAAAACTTTATGTACCATACATTTGCATGCATTCAAATCCTTGGTACTTTTGTGAAAATAAATTTTCAAGGTTCTTTCTAATAAAACCCATTTTATTATAAAATCATTAATTTTTAATAACCTTTTATTAATCAATTTTAATGATCTTATAAAGAACCAATTTTACGCTTGTTGTTGATTATTAGTTTGTTAAGCATGCATATCCAAATATCATCAAAACAATATAAATAAGCAACCACACAAGCACAACACATATATCATTAGGTGCATAACCATAGCCAACTATTTTGACCACACTTGTTAGCCGAAACAAGTGTGCCAAAAGGTCCTTTCTAAAGGGTGAATATTGACACAAATAATGTGTCGTTGAACTCCCACTTGATCCCGCATCCAAATGCTTCAAGTATCCTTCTTGTGTTGTGATTACTCCACTTTCTTTGATCTTCCAAATGTCTTTTATATTCAGCTCCAAACTCCTTTGGACTCCGAAAATTTGATGGGATTTTAACATGTTTATCAAAGCAATTTCATCCATATGAAATAAAAAACGCAGCGGAAAATAAGTTTAAAACATGTTACTTTTATAAGATATAAAACCATTTATATGCAAAATCCCAAAACCCAGATCCATATATGAGATGTATACTATCAAACACAACCATAGGATGTTTAGAAAACTACCTTCTTGAAGTACAAGGAGTAATGGATATGAAGAAGGTGATGCTTCTTGAACGGTTGCCTCCAAGTGTAGAAGACCTCAAGCTTGTATACCCCAAGCCTTCCAACAAACACCTTAGTTTTAGCTAGGATTTCTACACTTATGAACTCACTAGAAAAACCCTCTTGTTAACCATCTTATGGCCGAAAATATGAGAGGAGTTTTGGAGTTCTTGCACTTGTTGTATGAACTTGAAACTCACCAATAGATCAACCATACATGACCCGATTTATTTAGAGTCTTACACTTGATTTTTCAACTAAAAATCAACTCTTGGATGATCATGTGAATTCCGAAAATGTGCAGCCATTTTTCACATATTTTTCAAGTTCATCTTCTTCCATTTTTAACACAAAATTCTCTTAAAGAAGGTGAGAGAAGATGCCACCCCATTTGCCCAATCAATGATCCTCTAACACATGCATTTGCATGTTATTTGATTGGACCATCTTTTCTTGAGAAGACCTCCCAATCAAGAGGCCTCTAACTTATGACAACATGCATGGAACATTATTGGCCACTTTATGTCTTGGGAAGGGGGGGGGGGGCGGCCTAGCTTTTTATAAAAAAAAAACAATTTCTTTTATATAAAAATATAAGTCTTGCATATATATATTTTATAACTTTTATAAAATATAACATCATATGTTATAAGACTTATGCTATTTTTATGATGTTATTTAACCCTTTAAATAACAAAATAAAATACTCTCTCAAAATAAATTATCCATATAATTTATTAGTTTGTCAAGTGCAATTATTTAGAAAACCAATTTCTAAATATTCTAAGTGTTGATATTTATTTATTTGATCATATCATAAATAAATATTGTAAGTGTTTGTCTAGCTTGTTATTGGGTATGACTCGACTTGGATCATAACGTACTAGCCACATCAATTTAATATGTGTCTTGGGCATACAGAGTCCAACAATCTCCCACTTGCACAAGATACATAGAAGATTGATGCAAGTAGTAAATGACGCCTAACTACGGTTTACTACCCCTAATACGTATGACTATATGTGCCATTCAATAACATCATCCCCTTCAAGTCCCTTACTTGAACATGATTTAGGTGAATCTATCATTTATCCTTTCGTTACAGATGTCATGTCAAATCCAGAGACACAGTGTGATCACTCTCTGTTGATTTAACTTTTGCAGGCCTTAGACATCTTACTCTCAACGAATAAGAGGAACAAATCCCATCTTGACTACATACGTCTCTCACAATCACCTTGTACCACACCTGAGCTTAGCCTTATGTACTGTCATATTATTGACAGCGAAGAAAAAGTCAAGGTATAATATTTGGTGAATATCAAGACCCAATATGTATCTCAGGTCTGAGGATACTATGATATTCTCCTTTACTCAAATTTACTTATGATCAATCACAAATGATTCCATGCAGTAATATTTGAGAGCGAGTCAGTCCAATATTTGTATCCCACAAATATTTATGAACCTTGGCAGCAATGCCTTGCTCTATATTCATATCTAATGAATATCCACCAATCCAAATTCATAATAGTCTTACATTCATATTTGTTCCCACAATTATGATCGACTACGGACATTTAGAATAAGTAACTTATTCACGGATTTAAACCTGCTAAAATGGAACATAACTCAACATACCATAAAGAGTTATAATAACAGTTGTTCCAATATCCAAATACAAAATAGATCAAATCCAATCACTAGAATATCGAAGTCCAAAGGCACAAGTATGACCCTTTCATGCTTTGCCCATTCAAGGAGCTTTGTGAGTGGATCCGCAATATTTTGATCTGTGTAAACTTTGCGAATACATATCTTTCTCTTTTCAACTTCATCCCTTATGCAGTTGAAAGTCCGCTCAATGTGCCTAGTCTTTCGATGTACACGAGGTTCCTTGATTTAAGCAATCGCACCATCGTTATCACAAAGATCTCTAGGGGTCCTGAATGGTAGGGATTACCCCTAGATCGGCAATAACTCAAGTAGCAGATCCATATGAATTATCACAATCAATGAAGCGGCGATGTATTCTGATTATGTAGTGGACAATGCTACCCGGTTTGTGATCGAGAACCATCTTGATCAGTTTGGAAACTCGTGTCCATGTAACCCTTTACAACGAATTCCGAAACTCGCATCCTTGTAACCCTTTTACAACGAGTTCTTTTCACCAGATCCATATATTAGAAATATATCCTTAGTCCTTCTAAGGTATTTTAATATACTTTCTAACAGTCATCCAATGACCGTTATTTGGATTTTACTGGTATCTTCTCGTCATGCTTAAAGCGCATAACTTGTCCGGTCTAGTGCATATCATTACGTACATAATGAATCCTATAGCTGACGCATATGGGATTCCTTTCATTCTTTCCCTGCTCATCCTTTGAGCTTGGACATTGGGACGCACTCAATATTGTCCCCTCTTTGAATAGGTACCAAACCTTTCAAGGAGTTCTTCATCTTGAACCTTTTCAAGACTTTGTCAATGTATGCACTTTTGTTTAAACCTATCTAGCGCCTTGACCTATCCTTATAGATCTTTATTCCTAAATATAGGCGACTTCACCAAAATCCTTAATGGAAAAACAACTTTCAAGCCAGGCTTTTACATCCTCCAAGGTTGGAATGTTATTTCCAAATAGTAGAATGTCATCGACATACTATACTAAGAAGGTAATAATGCTCCCACTAGCCTTCTTATACACACAAGCTTCATCGTCGTTCTTGATGAATCCATATTCCTTAATTTCTTCATCAAAACGGTGATTCCAACTTCTAGATGCTTGTTTCAATCTATAGATTGTTTTATTTAACTTGCATACTTTGTCAGGATGTTTTGGATCAACAAAACCTTCAGGCTTAACTATATAGACATCTTCCTCAAGATATCTATTAAGGAAAGTCGTTTTGAGATCCATTTGCCAAATCTCATAATCATATTGTGCAGGTATGGCAAATGATATCCTAGTTGACTTTAGCATCGCCACGGGCGAGAAGGTCTCATCATAATCAACCCTTTGAGTTTGAGTGAAACCTTTTGCTACAAGTCTCGCTTTACAAGTATCCAAGTTACCATGCATATTGTTTCTTTCCTGAAAACCAACTTATTTCCAACTACTTTGGAGTTAACAGGTGCTACAACCAATTCCCATACTTGGTTGTTATACATGGACTGCATCTTTACGTTCATGGCTTCAAGCCATTTGTCGCAATCAGATTTTGACATTGCATCATGGTATGTGGTTGGTTCACCCGAATCTACCACGTAGCATCCATCCATGAAAGATCCATATCTTTTAGGTGGATTACTAATTCTACCAGATTTGCGAACGTATTGTGTGTGTTGATCAATCACTTGATCATTTTTAACAACCTCTTGTTGAATGCTAGTATCAACCAAACGTGTATCGGCTTGTGGTTCTCGATCCTTATCAAGTTCCACTGTTCTACTAATTCCTTCCACAAGGAACTTAGCTTCCAAGAACTCAGCCTTTCGAGCAACAAATAATTTTGCTCTGTTGGATCATAGAAATAATATCCTATATCATCTTTCGGATATCCTACGAAGATACACTTAGTGGATCGTACTTCCAACTTGTTTGGGGTGTATTGCTTCACATAAGCTTCACAACCCATACCTTTGAAATATGATAATGATGGAGCCCTTCCATGCCATATTTAAAAGGTGTCTTATCCACTTTCTTGGTTTGGGCCATATTAAATATACGAGCCACGGAGAGCAAAGCGTAACCCCAAAGTGATAGAGATAAGGCACTCTTAGCCATCATAGATCGAACCATATCTAATAGAGTTCGACTCCTCCTCTATCGAAACGAAGAACTTTAAAAGAGTTGATTTTGTAATTCACCTTTTGAAGATTCTGAACGTTTCAAAACTTCTTCTTTGTGTCAAGTACACATAACCATAACTATTATAGTTGTCGGTTAAAGTAATGAAGTATCTTTCACCACACCTAGTCATTGGCTTAAAAGGATCACATACATTCGAATGTATGATACCTAAGAAATCTATTGCCCTTTCCCACTAAAGGGTTTCTTAGTCATTTTACCTTGTAAACAAGATTCACATGTATCAAATGAACCAATTTCATTTGTTTCCAAAAGATCATTCTTTCGAAGTGTTTACATGCGATATCTGTTTATATGACCAAGGCGATAATGCCAAAGATAAGTCTCACTCAAATCCATTTTGAGTTTGTTGGTGATTGCTTGGTACATTGAACTATCAAATGATGTATTATTATGAACCAATTCATAACTACCATTTGAAGGCATAGTTTTAAAGTAAAACATGTCATTCATCGAAATATAAATGTCATTGTTTACAAACTTTAAATCAAAACATATTGTCTCAAAAGGGAAACTTAAATAATATTCCTAGTCAAACTAGGAGCATTCAAAACATTTTAAAACAATTTCCAAACCATTTGGAAGTTTCAAAACATAGTCTCCTTTCTTGTAATGTTGATTTCTTTTGAACCTTTTGCAACGAATTGCAAACATGAGTTCCACATCCGGTATCTAATACCCATGTGTTAGAAGAGATAACATTAAGGTCAATATGTATTATTAAGATTGTACCTGAGGTTTGCCTAGCATCCCTCTTGTTTTTCAACTCTTTGAGATAGATTGGACAATTCCTATTTAAATGCCCTATCTCTCCACACTTAAAGCATGGATCGTTCGTGGCAACCTTTGCCTTCTTCTCTTTTGGTTTCGCTTTAGTCTTTCTAATTCTTTCCCTTTGATGTGCCCCTTTCCTTTGGCAACATTTGCTTTGGTGTCGGGGTGATGCCCTTTCTAATTGCCACTCTCATTGATCGTTAGAATGAATAAAACCCTTTTATCCATATAGAGCCTTTCGAGGTGATCAATGTGGCTTTTCATCTTAAAGACATAAGATGATTCCGATTGGGTTTCCTCCATTCGACATGCATGAAGCGCTCGAACCGTTTCGAAGCGTTCAACCCTTAGGAACATTTCCTACAATTGGTTAATCATGTCGCATGCTCATGATGTTCAAAAATCCTTTTGAATCATAATTCCTAACATGAGTCAAGAGGTTTGCATAGTATTCTCGATATACTTAATCCAATCGTTATAGGCATCTTTATCTTCCATAAGATGTTCATCGGGATTTAGGATCGTTTTCTAGGATAGGTTACGGACGGTTTGGGTAATATTGTTAGCGGCCATCTACAAAATTTTACAAGGTTCAATTTTAGTATTTTCGATATTATTATATTTTAATTATTAATACCCTTTTATGTCTCATAGACAATTAATAATTAAAATCTAGAATCCAACGTTACATTTAAATATCGGTTAGGTGACCTTTATCCCTTTATTTAAATTAACAAGGTAGTCAACGTTTGACAATTGCAACTCTTTGCAACTTCTAGCCATATGGGATCGGTTAAACATCTTTATGTTTAGTTGGCATGTTTAATCCCATCAACACCTTTGTTCCCCATGCTTCGGTGACCCTAAGTTCATGGTTTCCAAATCAAGTCGTCCAACTTACACACACGTGTGAGTTTATACACATAAGTGGTTAGGTGACCTATATCCCACAAACATGGTAAACCCACCTCGAATATACAAGTTCCCTCAAATGTGGTTAGGTGACCTTTATCCCACAATAAGAGTTCCCAAGTGATTCGAGTGTTGTATAAAAGGATGGTGTTTGACTTGTTTTATAAAAGGGATTTTGAGTTTTTCAAAATTCTAGTTTAGAAAACTTTATGTACCATACATTTGCATGCATTCAAATCCTTGGTACTTTTGTGAAAATAAATTTTCAAGGTTCTTTCTTGTCACACCCCGACCACGTAGAACATACCAAACGTGGCGGAAACGTCGGGGAGTGTTGTAACAGAATTAATCGTTTCAAATCCATGGCAATTGAAGTTTCGTTTTATTGATAAAAGTGTTACAATGTCTCAATAAACAAAGGAATACAACATAATTAACTAGTCTTGCATCTTTTATTGTCACTAAAGCCCAAGTCTGCCTATGTATATCTTGATCATCTTATGCAACAGTTCCTGAAAAACACATGTGAAAATAGGTACGTCAGCATAAAAATGCCGGTGAGATACATAGGTTTTGTGAAAATAGGTTTCATGACTTATGTTTGAGAAAATGTTTAGTCATGAACCTTGTTATTTGCTTTGTTTTGTAAATCATTTGAAAAACAATGAGTTCAGATGATATGTATAAATAAGTGAATAATGTATGGTTAAATGAATAACCATAGTAAAATGGATTTGTATAAGATAAGTTGTTTGTAAAACAATGTCTTGTGAAAAGTATGTTATTTGTATAAAATGTTCTATGTCTCAAACTGAAATGATTCAAATAACGCTACAATACGTAATACCATACAAACACTTATATATAGGAAGTACCAGCGGCGTATCCACCATGCTTGTATCATATTACACATGCATCGTTACTTAATCACTTAATCAAACCAAACCAATGTCAAAATGTCTATGTCAAATATCCATGTCAAATGTCTATGTCAAAATGTCATGTATGGCAAGTGAAATGTCTCAACTAAACCATATGCACAAAAACAAAGTATTGAAGTAAAACTTGGTTTAAATCAAAGTTATGTTTTGTGGGAAATGCATGATCAAATGTCAATCATGTTAAAATGTCTATGCCGAAATGTCTATGTCAAATACGGTTCACACGGTTCACAGATACAAACGGTTCACAGATATCAACGGATCACAGTCAAATGATTTCAACGGTTCAATATGTAGTATAATGTGTTCATACGCTGGATAAGCATATGCAACAGAAAAGCAATGTAAAACAATGTACTAAGTAATGCACACAATGGGCACACCTAGCAGGAAATGTCATGTAAAACGATGTACTAAGTAATGCACACAATGGGCACACCTAGCATAAAATGTATTGAAATCATGTACTATAATGTACTAATGAACATAGCAGTATATGATGTGAAAACAGGAAAGCATGAAAGTAACAAGTAGGCACATGTGTTCCACCCCAAAACAGTTTGGAAAACAGTAAAAGAGGGGTCTATGTACTCACTTGAGATTGCTTAGTAGTCCTTGAGTAACAACCAAACAACGCTAGAGATCGCGGATATCAAACGGCACCTAATATAGGTAACTATGTTAATAAACCGGACCTAAATCGGAAGACTGGGTAGCATTAGGGTTGTAAACCAAATGAGTGTAGAAACTCATGTGATATGGTTTAACAAAGCCTACATACTAAATGAAACTTAACCTTAGTGTCTACGACCCATCGCGACCCATTAAGGTAGCTTATGCTACTTTAACGCGTCGTTCGCGTAAAACGCGTTCGAACCGCCTAACTAGCCCTATGACAAGTGTTATATGCCTAAACATGTTACATAATCAGTTATGTGACAAAAGTTTAGGTTACATATGCTTAATTACAAATTATACATGAAAAGGGTATTCTGGTAATTTACCTAAGGCATATAAACTACCTATCATACAACTACTTAAACGATGTGACCATAGGGTATAACCTCGGAAGGTTATTCCCTACACTAAGGTCACCTAATGTATTTGGTCGGATCCTAATGATCGACCAAACTGGGTCGGGTTCGAAGGTATAGGCGATTTATTAGATCGCCTACCCTACGACCCTAGACAACGTGGTAATCAGTGGGCATAGTCCCAAGGGACTATGACCAACGTGATTACACTCACGTTGCGAAGTTCAAACGAACTTCGCATTGACCATTACTGGTCAACGCTGAAAGTCAAACAAAGTTTGACTTTCTGACTCGAAAAGCAATAAAATAAGGAAAAGAACGAAAGAATACTTACAAAGGGTCCCCGAATGCTAATCTAGATCAATATAGTTCAGGTATGAAACAAAGGTTTCAACTTAGAACACAATTAATCAGATTCTAGTGAGAAATAAGGTTGGGGGTAATGGGGTATTTATAGTTTTCGGTGAACCGTTGAGATCATTTCATGGAAAAGGAGGCACGATCAATACCGTACACTTGTCGGAATGTTATGGTGACTAATTTGGCCACTCACCATAAGGTATCAACACTTGGCAAGGGAAATGGGAGTGGAAACCAGCTGCAAATAGGCTGTTCTGAACATTGAATCTGGTCTGCAGACCCCTAGCGCACCGCTACGCTAAAAGTGTAGCGCACCGCTAGGCTTAAGTTTGGCAGATTTACACTTTTGGTCCCTGTAATGCATTCAGCCCATTTTCGACACGTTTAAGGCCCGTTAACCCCATTTCAAAGCTCTAAAATGAAGTTAAAGTATAGGGAACTTAAAATGTGTTCAAAAATATCTCGGATGTCGGTTCGTTTGGCCGTACGAACGCGATGTTCGCTTAATTACGACGGAATGCGCACAAGCGCGAAAAACGATCCAAATGACGCGACGAATGGATTTCTCTTAAGGCGAACCATAAAATATAATGTAGTCATGCTTACATAAATTTTTGGATGTCCGGATGTATTCAGAACGTAAGTTATGCGCGAAAATGCAAACTTGTGCACTTTTTGACGCTTTTAGTCCCTGAATGACACAAAAGTTTATTACCTCAAAGCCTATTTCTAAGCTATGTAAAGGATATTTATGGTATGTTTAACTTATGGTCATGTTCCGGAAGGTCTGTTATAGTTCAAATTGGCATACTTTCGCAGTTTGTCAACTTTAGTCCATGTAAGCGATTAAACTTTGATTTCACCACACCAAACCTTCCAAAACTTATATCTAAGTTATGTAAAGGTTATTTAAGGTATGTTAAGCCTATTTCACTATTCCGGAGTGTTCGTTGCATTAAACTGGTTATATTTACGCATCAGTGCGCGTATAACCTTCCAGAAAGCGATTTAGAGCTTGAAATCGAACAAGACTTGATATGTGCAAAAGATACACATATTTATACAAGTCCAAAGTATGAAATACAATATTTCATTGGTTTGGAATTTGTTTGATGGCCGTGGAGACACAGGTGTTACAGTCTCCCCTACTTTAGGAAATTTCGTCCCGAAATTTATTCGTAGGAGTCTGTTTATGACTTTGTGTCAAATAGTCACCAGAGATATGTAGGACATAATCTGATTATTTTCCTCAACGGATATTTTTCAGAAGTGAAAATGAATGAACAGGGTCATTTTCTTTTCAACGGGTTCTTCGGAAATGGAAAATAAAGGAATTAACTAAACGGATATACATTTCCCTTAACGGATATTCTTCAGAAGTGAAAATGAATGGATGATTCATTCTTTCTCAACGGATTCTTCGTCAGAAATGGGAATGAAGGAATAATCCACGGATATTCATTTCTCTCAACGGATATTCTTCAGAACAAAAAAATGAACAAACGAGGTCATTTTCCTCAACGGTTTGTTCTTCAGAATTTGAAATGAAAGAAAAAAATCATCGGATATTTATTTCCTCAACGGATAAATCTTCAGAAACGAAAATGAATTAACGGAGTCATTTTCAACGGTTGCTTCCTCAGAGTTGGAAATGAAAGACTACACAACGGATATTCATTTCCTCAACGGATAAATCTTCAGAAACGAAAATGAATTAACGGAGTCATTTTCAACGGTTGCTTCCTCAGAGTTGGAAATGAAAGACTACACAACGGATATTCATTTCCTCAACGGATAAATCTTCAGAAACGAAAATGAACTAACGGAGTCATTTTCAACGGTTATTTCCTCAGAGTTGGAAATGAAGGATTACACAACGGATATTCATTTCCTCAACGGATATTCTTCAGAACGAAAATGAATGGATAATTCATTTTCCTCAACGGTTATTCTTCAGAATGGAAATGAAAAGATAAACAACGGGTATTCATTTCCTCAACGGGTATTCTTCAGAACAAAAATGAATGAATAATTCATTTTTTTTTTCTCAACGGTTATTCTTCAGAATGGAAATGAAAAGATAAACAACGGATATTCATTTCCTCAACGGATATTCTTCAGAAGTGAAAAATGAATAGCTAGTTCATTTTTCCTCAACGGATGCTTCATCAGAATTGGAAATGAATAGGGTTTACTCTAGATACATGATAGAACTTGCTGTGATTTTCGTGCACTAAATTCCATAATTATGTATGCATCCATAATTACGTAATTCCTTGCACAGTCCGCACAGTTTGTTTTATAATGTTGTGAGGAAGGATGTCGAACTAGTGATGACGGTGACTAGACTACCATAGGGTCCTTTTAATTAGATCAACAGAGGATCTTCTTAATTAGGCCACCAAGGAGTCCTTTCAGCTTGTATCATCCAGTTTAACTAGACCACTCTAGGGATCTAATTATGAAGCAGTACTTTATAATCCAAGGGACTTATCTACAAAGTAGAAGTCCATTAAGGATTTTTAGGTAGTACCTTTGGGTATCCTACTATGAATCTCTGGTACAAAGATATGCAAGATTCTACGAGGATTTGGATAATATAATTTGGATCACACGACACATAAAAGGGAACACATAAACACATAACCACATAATTGTTTAATTGTTATTATCTTGTTATTGATTGCTATTAACTTGGCACCTCGTACATCGTTTCTCTTGGAAGAAACGGGTACTTAGGATTTTCGTGAAAAACGCAAGAGATCAAACAATGGAAGAAATTTGGGAGTAGTCTGTTCTTCAAGGAATGCGGTTCCTTGATTGTCGGTATTGTAGGGGATATGTTGTTTATACATACAATCACATAAATACATTGCGATGTAAATAAAAGATTTATTTATAAACAATGATAACAACAACCGTTTCATGGATCGTGACGACAAAAGAAAATAATACATAAGACGTGATTATTTCTAAACGATGTTGTCTTCTGGTTGGGCATATGCTCATCCCTGCGCTGGATTTGCATTAGCAAGTCTTGGGCAATTCCTACTAAAATGGCCCATCTCGCCACAGTTGTAGCAAGACCCCGGTGGAAAACGAGCTTGAGCAGGGTTGTTGTTAATCTGATTTGGTGCTGCTGCTATTGGGTAAACCCTCGCGGTATGACCTATAAGTCCGCAAACTTGGCATATGCGGCACTTCACACCAGCATGATGATGTAGGCCACATTGGTTGCACAAGGGTGCAGTTCCGTTGTAGGGTTTCCTGGCAAGGGGTTGAGCTGGTTGGTTGGGGACGGCTTGATCATTGTGAGCGACCATGGCGAAGTTCTGAGAAGCCTTTTGCTTCTTTGACTTCTTAGAGGGTCCAGTCTGTTCATCCATGGTCTTTGATTCCTCGATTGGTTTCGATTCCTCGACCAGTTTCTTGTCACCCTTTCGGAAAAGCTTACGTTTCCTGATCTGCGATTCAGTCAAGGTTGCAGATAGCTCAATGGCCTGCCTAACAGTAGTAGGGTTGCTACCTGTCAAAATGTCTTGTATTGAGTCGGGAAGGCCATCAATGTACTTTTCGATAGCCTTATCCAAAGGTGTGACCATGTTTGGGCATAACAGACTTAACTCCTCATAACGGTCCGTGTAGGCTCGATGCTCACCGCTATCTTGCTTAAGATCATCAAATTCCCTTTCCAAAGCCCTGATCTCGTGACGAGGACAAAACTCCTTCATCATGAGAGCCCTAAGTTCGGCCCATGTCTGTGCTAGAGCAACTTCTGCACCACGATCCCTCATAACCCCGTTCCACCATGTGAGAGCCCTCTTCTGAAACACACTCGAAGAAAACTCGACCTTGCGATTGTCAGGACACTGCACGTGGCGGAAAGTATTCTCAATGCTCTCGAACCATTGAAGAAGCCCAGTCGCCCCTTCAGAACCACTAAACTTGAGTGGTTTAGCCTGGTTAAAATCCTTGTATTTGCATGTAACATTGTTGTTGTTGTTGGCTTGATTCCATTGAGCAAAGAGGTTTGGGAATTGAGCAGCCATTTGCTGCGCAATGATTTCTGCCAGCTCGGCAGTCGCTATCTGGTTCTCGCGTCGAGGAGGCATTCTAAAAGAGGAAACATGAAAAGAAACGAGTGAGAGATTTAGACGAAAAGAATGAGATGAAACAAATCTGATGAAAGCAAGGATAGTGGTCATTTGTTTGTTACTACAAAGCAACAAACGACCTCGGTGAAAAATCAAAGTAAATAGGTCAAAAATAATGTATCGCGAAGACATGCTCGCCTATAAGTGAACACTCATCCCAAGAATTCCCAGGTAAGCACAACTGGTCTCGCGTCTGATGAGATGTATACGAAGTGCTTGCCTAGACAGAAAACCCAGAATACAGGCATACACCCTTCCAGTTTGCACGTGTTCACATTATTAAAAACCCAAAACCTTGACGAGAGTTTTGAAAACTCAAAGGGGTTCAAAACCGTATAACAGAGGGTTCAAAACCTTACAATAGAGGGTTCAAAACCTAGTAATCAATCATCCTAGAACAGATGATTAGTTTTCAAAGCGGTTTTGAAATTTATGTTCTTGTTGTGGTAGTCGCCTAAGGATAGGTGACGGTATTGTTTTATGACTAAACACAAGTAAACTCGCGTTAGGGTCCTAAGAAAGTTATAGACTAGGTCAAAGCATTACTAATAACCTAATTCCCTATAACCATTGGCTCTGATACCATCTTTTCTGTCACACCCCGACCACGTAGAACATACCAAACGTGGCGGAAACGTCGGGGAGTGTTGTAACAGAATTAATCGTTTCAAATCCATGGCAATTGAAGTTTCGTTTTATTGATAAAAGTGTTACAATGTCTCAATAAACAAAGGAATACAACATAATTAACTAGTCTTGCATCTTTTATTGTCACTAAAGCCCAAGTCTGCCTATGTATATCTTGATCATCTTATGCAACAGTTCCTGAAAAACACATGTGAAAATAGGTACGTCAGCATAAAAATGCCGGTGAGATACATAGGTTTTGTGAAAATAGGTTTCATGACTTATGTTTGAGAAAATGTTTAGTCATGAACCTTGTTATTTGCTTTGTTTTGTAAATCATTTGAAAAACAATGAGTTCAGATGATATGTATAAATAAGTGAATAATGTATGGTTAAATGAATAACCATAGTAAAATGGATTTGTATAAGATAAGTTGTTTGTAAAACAATGTCTTGTGAAAAGTATGTTATTTGTATAAAATGTTCTATGTCTCAAACTGAAATGATTCAAATAACGCTACAATACGTAATACCATACAAACACTTATATATAGGAAGTACCAGCGGCGTATCCACCATGCTTGTATCATATTACACATGCATCGTTACTTAATCACTTAATCAAACCAAACCAATGTCAAAATGTCTATGTCAAATATCCATGTCAAATGTCTATGTCAAAATGTCATGTATGGCAAGTGAAATGTCTCAACTAAACCATATGCACAAAAACAAAGTATTGAAGTAAAACTTGGTTTAAATCAAAGTTATGTTTTGTGGGAAATGCATGATCAAATGTCAATCATGTTAAAATGTCTATGCCGAAATGTCTATGTCAAATACGGTTCACACGGTTCACAGATACAAACGGTTCACAGATATCAACGGATCACAGTCAAATGATTTCAACGGTTCAATATGTAGTATAATGTGTTCATACGCTGGATAAGCATATGCAACAGAAAAGCAATGTAAAACAATGTACTAAGTAATGCACACAATGGGCACACCTAGCAGGAAATGTCATGTAAAACGATGTACTAAGTAATGCACACAATGGGCACACCTAGCATAAAATGTATTGAAATCATGTACTATAATGTACTAATGAACATAGCAGTATATGATGTGAAAACAGGAAAGCATGAAAGTAACAAGTAGGCACATGTGTTCCACCCCAAAACAGTTTGGAAAACAGTAAAAGAGGGGTCTATGTACTCACTTGAGATTGCTTAGTAGTCCTTGAGTAACAACCAAACAACGCTAGAGATCGCGGATATCAAACGGCACCTAATATAGGTAACTATGTTAATAAACCGGACCTAAATCGGAAGACTGGGTAGCATTAGGGTTGTAAACCAAATGAGTGTAGAAACTCATGTGATATGGTTTAACAAAGCCTACATACTAAATGAAACTTAACCTTAGTGTCTACGACCCATCGCGACCCATTAAGGTAGCTTATGCTACTTTAACGCGTCGTTCGCGTAAAACGCGTTCGAACCGCCTAACTAGCCCTATGACAAGTGTTATATGCCTAAACATGTTACATAATCAGTTATGTGACAAAAGTTTAGGTTACATATGCTTAATTACAAATTATACATGAAAAGGGTATTCTGGTAATTTACCTAAGGCATATAAACTACCTATCATACAACTACTTAAACGATGTGACCATAGGGTATAACCTCGGAAGGTTATTCCCTACACTAAGGTCACCTAATGTATTTGGTCGGATCCTAATGATCGACCAAACTGGGTCGGGTTCGAAGGTATAGGCGATTTATTAGATCGCCTACCCTACGACCCTAGACAACGTGGTAATCAGTGGGCATAGTCCCAAGGGACTATGACCAACGTGATTACACTCACGTTGCGAAGTTCAAACGAACTTCGCATTGACCATTACTGGTCAACGCTGAAAGTCAAACAAAGTTTGACTTTCTGACTCGAAAAGCAATAAAATAAGGAAAAGAACGAAAGAATACTTACAAAGGGTCCCCGAATGCTAATCTAGATCAATATAGTTCAGGTATGAAACAAAGGTTTCAACTTAGAACACAATTAATCAGATTCTAGTGAGAAATAAGGTTGGGGGTAATGGGGTATTTATAGTTTTCGGTGAACCGTTGAGATCATTTCATGGAAAAGGAGGCACGATCAATACCGTACACTTGTCGGAATGTTATGGTGACTAATTTGGCCACTCACCATAAGGTATCAACACTTGGCAAGGGAAATGGGAGTGGAAACCAGCTGCAAATAGGCTGTTCTGAACATTGAATCTGGTCTGCAGACCCCTAGCGCACCGCTACGCTAAAAGTGTAGCGCACCGCTAGGCTTAAGTTTGGCAGATTTACACTTTTGGTCCCTGTAATGCATTCAGCCCATTTTCGACACGTTTAAGGCCCGTTAACCCCATTTCAAAGCTCTAAAATGAAGTTAAAGTATAGGGAACTTAAAATGTGTTCAAAAATATCTCGGATGTCGGTTCGTTTGGCCGTACGAACGCGATGTTCGCTTAATTACGACGGAATGCGCACAAGCGCGAAAAACGATCCAAATGACGCGACGAATGGATTTTTCTTAAGGCGAACCATAAAATATAATGTAGTCATGCTTACATAAATTTTTGGATGTCCGGATGTATTCAGAACGTAAGTTATGCGCGAAAATGCAAACTTGTGCACTTTTTGATGCTTTTAGTCCCTGAATGACACAAAAGTTTATTTTAGCAGACCGAACACCTCAAAGCCTATTTCTAAGCTATGTAAAGGATATTTATGGTATGTTTAACTTATGGTCATGTTCCGGAAGGTCTGTTACAGTTCAAATTGGCATACTTTCGCTGTTTGTCAACTTTAGTCCATGTAAGCGATTAAACTTTGATTTCACCACACCAAACCTTCCAAAACTTATATCTAAGTTATGTAAAGGTTATTTAAGGTATGTTAAGCCTATTTCACTATTCCAGAGTGTTCGTTGCATTAAACTGGTTATATTTACGCATCAGTGCGCGTATAACCTTCCAGAAAGCGATTTAGAGCTTGAAATCGAACAAAACTTGATATGTGCAAAAGATACACATATTTATACAAGTCCAAAGTATGAAATACAATATTTCATTGGTTTGGAATTTGTTTGATGGCCGTGGAGACACAGGTGTTACATTTCTAATAAAACCCATTTTATTATAAAATCATTAATTTTTAATAACCTTTTATTAATCAATTTTAATGATCTTATAAAGAACCAATTTTACGCTTGTTTGTTGATTATTAGTTTGTTAAGCATGCATATCCAAATATCATCAAAACAATATAAATAAGCAACCACACAAGCACAACACATATATCATTAGGTGCATAACCATAGCCAACTATTTTGACCACACTTGTTAGCCGAAACAAGTGTGCCAAAAGGTCCTTCCTAAAGGGTGAATATTGACACAAATAATGTGTCGTTGAACTCCCACTTGATCCCGCATCCAAATGCTTCAAGTCTTCCTTTTGTGTTGTGATTTCTCCACTTTCTTTGAGCTTCCAAAATGTACTTTAATTCAGCTCCAAACTCCTTTGGGCTCCGAAAATGTGTTTTGGTTTTCGGGCTAAAATCCCGTTAAGAACTATGAAGTCCTTTATGCCCGAAATTGGCAAAACCAAAACCGCATTTTTGTGTGCATCTTCTTTTACAAAATATATCCTAATACATTTTTTCTAGTAAAATAAAATGCACCTAATCTATTTATTTTACATACCAAATGAAAATAAATAAATTACATATCTTTACAAATGGAAGACAAATTAATAATTATTACAACCTTTGAAATAATTAACTAAAATCACAAACACAAACATATTCACACAAGGTCATGGCTAGGTTATATGCACCAAAATATATATCCAAATATATATTTATATTAATTTCAAGAAGCATAAAAAAAATGGTTCCCTTTTAATAAACATTTTCGGCTATTTTCAAAAAACCGAAAAGTTAAGTTTTGTCCAAACAAACAAATCATCCATATGAAATAATTTTTCAAGATTCATTTATGCATGTAAGAATATATTCTTGAAAAACAAAGGGATAACCATACTTAAAATTTCGGCCATAGGGTTTTCACCAAACCAGAAACCCGAAAATTTTAAGTCTATTGAAGCATGCACTCATATAAGCGGCTCTAGATGCCATTGATGGGATTTTAACATGTTTATCAAAGCAATTTCATCCATATGAAATAAAAAACGCAGCGGAAAATAAGTTTAAAACATGTTACTTTTATAAGATATAAAACCATTTATATGCAAAATCCCAAAACCCGGATCCATATATGAGATGTATACTATCAAACACAACCATAGGATGTTTAGAAAACTACCTTCTTGAAGTACAAGGAGTAATGGATATGAAGAAGGTGATGCTTCTTGAACGGTTGCCTCCAAGTGTAGAAGACCTCAAGCTTGTATACCCCAAGCCTTCCAACAAACACCTTAGTTTTAGCTAGGATTTCTACACTTATGAACTCACTAGAAAAACCCTCTTGTTAACCATCTTATGGCCGAAAATATGAGAGGAGTTTTGGAGTTCTTGCACTTGTTGTATGAACTTGAAACTCACCAATAGATCAACCATACATGACCCGATTTATTTAGAGTCTTACACTTGATTTTTCAACTAAAAATCAACTCTTGGATGATCATGTGAATTCCGAAAATGTGCAGCCATTTTTCACATATTTTTCAAGTTCATCTTCTTCCATTTTTGACACAAAATTCTCTTAAAGAAGGTGAGAGAAGATGCCACCCCATTTGCCCAATCAATGATCCTCTAACACATGCATTTGCATGTTATTTGATTGGACCATCTTTTCTTGAGAAGACCTCCCAATCAAGAGGCCTCTAACTTATGACAACATGCATGGAACATTATTGGCCACTTTATGTCTTGGGAAGGGGGGGGGGGCGGCCTAGCTTTTTATAAAAAAAAAACAATTTCTTTTATATAAAAATATAAGTCTTGCATATATATATTTTATAACTTTTATAAAATATAACATCATATGTTATAAGACTTATGCTATTTTTTATGATGTTATTTAACCCAATAAATAACAAAATAAAATACTCTCTCAAAATAAATTATCCATATAATTTATTAGTTTGTCAAGTGCAACTATTTAGAAAACCAATTTCTAAATATTCTAAGTGTTGATATTTATTTATTTGATCATATCATAAATAAATATTGTAAGTGTTTGTCTAGCTTGTTATTGGGTATGACTCGACTTGGATCATAACGTACTAGCCACATCAATTTAATATGTGTCTTGGGCATACAGAGTCCAACAATTGTTGGGTTTTTAACATGTTTATCAAAGCTAATTTTATCCGAATAAAATTAAAACGCAGCGGAATAAGGATTTAAAACATGTTACTTTACAAGATTTAAAACTCTTTTAAATGCAAAAACCCAAAATCGGATCCATATATGACATACATGCTATCAAAATACAACCATAGGGTGTTTGAGAGTTCAACCTTTCTTTGGAGCAAGGAGATGGAAGATGATGATGAATCTTGAATGGTAGCTTCCAAACGAGAAAGCCTCAAGCTAGTATACCCGAAAGCTCCAACAAACACCTTCAGATTGCTAGGATTTCTACACTTGAAACTCACAAAAACCTTCTAATAATCAGCTCTTGGCCGAAATTTTTGAGAGTTTTTTGAGTTCTTGCAACTTGAAAAAACTTGTAGTAACTTATGAGAGAAGGTGTCATCTTTTATTTATTAATGATGAGAGAAGTTCACCCCCCAATTCACCCAATCAAGAGGGAGCCTTCTTGGAAGATTGCATGTAATTTTATTGGTGAAAACCACCTTGGAACCACCCAAAGTGGACGGCCCACATGGGGTTTTCCCACCCAAAATTTTCAAATTTTATTAAATCAAGTCTTGTATTTTAATTTTATAACTTTTATAAAATTAGACATCCCATGTTTACAAGACTTATGCAATCTTTTAAAATTGTTATTTAACCCATTAAATAACAAAAATAAAATATTCTCTCAAATAAATTATCCATATAATTTATTAGTTTGTCAAGTGCAATTATTTAGAAAACCAATTTCTAAATATTCTAAGTGTTAATATTTATTTGTTTGATCATATCATAAATAAATATTGTAGGTGTTTGTCTAGCTTGTTATTGGGTATGACCCGACTTGGATCATAACGTACTAGCCACATCAATTTAATATGTGTCTTGGGCATACAGAGTCCAACAATCTCCCACTTGCACAAGATACATAGAAGATTGATGCAAGTAGTAAATGACGCCTAACAACAGTTTACTACCCCTAATACGTATGACGAAGTGCCATTCAATAACATCATCCCCTTCAAGTCCCTTACTTGAAAATGATTTAGGTGAATCTATCATTTATCCTTTCGTTACAGATGTCATGTCAAATCCAGAGACACAGTGTGATCATTCTCTGTTGATTTAACTTTAACAGGCCTTAGACATCTTACTCTCAACGTATAAGAGGAACAAATCCCTTTTGACTACATACGTCTCTCACAATCACCTCGTACCATACCTGAGCTTAGTCTTATGTACTATCTTATTACAGACAGCGAAGAACTAAGTCAAGGCATAATATTTGGTGAATATCAAGACCCAATATGTATCTCAGGTCAGAGGATACTATGATATTCGCCTTTGCTCAAATTTACTTATGATCAATCAATGATTCCATGCAGTAACATTTGAGAGCGGGTCAGTCCAATATTTGTATCCCACAAATATCTATGAACTTTGGCAGCAACACTTTGCTCTATATTCATACCTAATGAATATCCACCAATCCAAGTTCATAATAGTCTTACATTCATATTTGTTCCCACAAGTATGATCGACTACGGACATTTAGAATAATTAATTTATTCACGGATTTAAACATGCTAAAATGGAACATAACTCAAAATACCATAAGAGAGTTAAAATAACAATTGTTCCAATATCCAAATACAAAATAGATCAAATCCAATCACTAGAATACCGAAGTCCTAAGGCACAAGTATGACCCTCATGTTTTGGCCGTTCAAGGAGCTTCGTGAGTGGATCCGCAATGTTTTGATCGGTGTGAACTTTGCGAATACATATCTTTCCTTTTTCAACTTCATCCCTTACGTAGTTGAATCTCCGCTCAATGTGCCTAGTCTTTTGATGTGCACGAGGTTCCTTGATTTGAGCAATCGCACCCTCATTATCACAAAAGATCTCTAGGGGGTCTTGAATGGTAGGGACTACCCCTAGGTCAGCAATGAACTTCTTTAACCACGCAGCTTCTTGTGCTGCCAATGAGGCGGCGATGTATTCTGATTATGTAGTGGACAATGCTACAACATCCTGCTTCGAGCTCTTCCAAGAGACTGCAGCTCCATTCAAAATGAAGACATACCCAGATTGTGATCGAGAACCATCTCGATCAGTTTGGAAACTCGCATCCGTGTAACCTTTTACAACGAGTTCCTCTTCACCAGATCCATATATTAGAAACATATCCTTAGTCCTTCTAAGGTATTTCAATATGCTCTTAACAGCCATCCAATGACTGTTACCTGGATTTTGCTGGTATCTACTTGTCATGCTTAAAGCGCATGACACGTCCGGTCTAGTGCATATCATTGCGTACATTATGGATCCTATAGCAGACGCATATGGGATTCCTTTCATTCTTTCTTGCTCATCCTTTGAGCTTGGACATTGAGTCACATTCAATATTGTCCCCTTTTGAATAGGTATCAAACCTTTCTTAGAGT
The DNA here is from genome assembly GCA_030545235.1 of Helianthus tuberosus. Lineage (NCBI taxonomy): Eukaryota > Viridiplantae > Streptophyta > Magnoliopsida > Asterales > Asteraceae > Helianthus > Helianthus tuberosus. The sequence continues at coordinate 126,990,825 of CM060405.1, forward strand.
TCTCCATCTTGAACCTTTTCAAGACTTTGTCAATGTATGCACTTTGGTTTAAACCTATCAAGCGCCTTGATCTATCCCTATAGATCTTTATTCCCAAAATATAGGCAGCTTCTCCAAGATCCTTAATGGAAAAACATCTTCCAAGCCATGCTTTTACACCTTCCATGGTTGGAATGTCATTTCCAAATAGTAGAATGTCATCGACATACAATACTAAGAAAGTGACGGTGCTCCCACTAGCTTTCTTATACACACAAGCTTCATCACCGTTCTTAATGAACCCAAAATTCCTGATCTCTTCATCAAAACGGTGATTCCAACTTCTCGATGCTTGTTTCAATCCATAGATTGATTTCTTTAACTTGCACACTTTGTTAGGATGCTTTGGATCGACAAAACCGTCAGGCTGAACCATATAGACATCTTCATCAAGATATCCATTGAGGAAAGCTGTTTTGACATCCATTTGCCAAATCTCATAGTCATAATATGCAGCTATGGCAAATAATATCCTAATCGAATTTAGCATTGCCACTGGCGAGAAGGTCTCATCATAATCAACCCCTTGAGTTTGAGTGAAACCTTTTGCTACAAGTCTCGCTTTATAAGTATCCAAGTTACCATGCATATCTGTTTTCTTCTTGAAAACCCACTTACTTCCAACTACTTTGGAGTTAAGAGGTGGCACAACCAATTCCCAAACTTGGTTGTCATACATGGATTGCATCTCTACGTTCATAGCCTCAATCCATTTGTCGCAATCGGATTTCGACATTGCATCATGGTATGTGGTTGGTTCATCTGAATCTACCACATAGCATCTATCCATGAAAAATCCATATCTTTCAGGTGGATTACTAATTCTACCAGATCTGCGAACGTTTTGTGTATGTTGATCAACCATTTGATCATTTTCAACAACCTCTTGTTGAGTGCTAGTATCAACCAAACGTGTATCGGCTTGTGGTTCTTGATCCTCATCAAGTTCCACTGTTCTACTAGTTCCTTCCATAAGGAACTTATCCTCCAAGAACTTACCCTTTCGAGCAACAAATACCTTTTGCTCTGTTGGATCGTAGAAATAATATCCTATATCATCTTTAGGATATCCTACGAAGATACACTTAATGGATCGTACTTCTAACTTGTTTGGGGTGTATTGCTTTACATAAGCATCACAACCCCACACCTTCAAATATGATAATGATGGAACCGTTCCATGCCATATTTCAAAAGGCATCTTATCCACTTTCTTGGTTGGGGCCATATTTAATATACGAGCCGCGGAGAGCAAAGCGTAACCCCAAAATGATAGAGGCAATGTGCTTCTAGCCATCATAGATCGAACCATATCCAATAGAGTTCGATTCCTCCTTTCAGACACACCATTATGTTGTGGTGTTCCAGGTGGAGTAAGTTGTGAGATGATCCCACAACTCCTAAGATGATCTTGAAAGGCATCACTAAGGTATTCACCTCCTCTATCGGAACGAAGAACTTTGATTGTCTTGGTGAGTTGATTCTCTACTTCGTTTTGGAAGATTTTGAACGTTTCAAAAACTTCATCTTTGTGTCTTAGCAAGTACACATAACCATAACGACTGAAGTCGTCGGTAAAAGTTACGAAGTATCTTTCACCATTCCTAGTCATTGGCTTAAAAGGACCACATACATCCGAATGTATGATGCCTAATAAATCTTTTGCCCTTTGGTTTGTGCCACTAAAGGGTTTCTTGGTCATTTTACCTTGTAAACAAGATTCACATGTATCAAATGAACCAATTTCATTTGTTTCCAAAAGACCATTCTTTTGAAGTGTTTGCATGCGATTTCTGTTTATATGACCAAGACGACAATGCCAAAGATAGGTCTCACTCAAATCCATTTTGAGTTTCTTGGTGTTTGCTTGGTACATCGAATTATCAAATGATGTATTATCATGAACCAATTCATAAATACCATTTGAAGGCGTAGCTTTAAAGTAGAACATGTCATTCATCAAAGCATAAATTTCATTGTTCACAAACTTCAAATCAAATCCATATTGTCTTAAAAGGGAAACAGAAATAATGTTCCTAGTCAAACTAGGAGCATACAAAACATTTTTCAAACATATTTCCAAACCACTTGGAAGTTTTAAAACATAGTCTCCTTGGGCTTCAACTTGAACTATCGCTCCATTGCCCATGAAGAGACTTGTGTCTCCCTTCTTGTAATGCTTATTTCTTTTGAACCCCTGCAACGAATTGCAAATATGAGTTCCACATCCGGTATCTAATACCCATGTGTTAGAAGAAATAACATTTAGATCAATATGTATCATAAAGATTGTACCTGAGGTTTGCCCTGCATCCCTCTTGTTTTTCAACTCTTTGAGATAGGTTGGACAATTCCTTTTCCAATGCCCTATCTCTCCACATTCAAAGCATGGATCGCTCGTGGCAACCTTTGCCTTCTTCTCTTTTGGTTTTGGTGGTTCTGCTTTAGCCTTTCTTTTTCCCTTCCCTTTGACGTGCCCCTTTCCTTTGGCAACATTTGCCTTGGAGTCGGGGTAATGCCCCTTCTTGCCTCCCTCATTGATCGTTAGAACGGGTAAAGCCTTTTTACCCATTCCCGCTTCGGCCGTTTTGAGCATTGCATGAAGCTCACCAATGCTCTTGTCCCATCCATTCATGTTATAGTTCATAACAAAGCTTTCAAATTTCTTTGTTAAAGAGTTGAGGATCAAATCCGTAGCCAACTCTTTAGAGACGGGACAATTGAGCCTCTCGAGGCGATCAATGTGGCTTTTCATTTTAAGGACGTAAGATGAGACCGATTGGGTTTCCTCCATTCGACATGCATGAAGCGCTCGAACCGTTTCGAAGCGTTCTACCCTTGCTTGTTGTAGGAACATTTCCTTTAATTGGGTAATCATGTCGTATGCCCCATGATGTTCAAAGTCCTTTTGAATCTCGGGAATCATAGTTCCCAACATGAGGCAAGAGGCTTGCATGGAGTCCTCGGTATACTTAACCCAATTATTGTAGGCTTCTTCATCTTCCTCGTCAGGTTGATCGGGAATAGGATCGTCCAACACATAGGATATCTTCTCTTGCTTGAGAACAATTCTCAAGTTTCGAAACCAATCCATGAAGTTGTTATGGTTGAGACGATCCTTTTCAAGGATGGTTCTTAGTGATAGGTTACAGACGGTTTGGGTAATCGGGTTTGCATTGTTAGCGGCCATCTACAAGATTTAACAAAGTTCAATTTTAGTATTTTTGATATTATTAAAATTTTAATCATTAATACCCTTTTAACGTCTCATAGACAATTAATAATTAAAATCTAGAATCCAACGTTACATTTAAATATTGGTTAGGTGACCTTTATCCCATTATTTAAATTAACAAGGTAGTCAACGTTTGACGATTGCAACCCTTTGCAACTTCTAGCTATATGGGATCGGTTAAACATCTTTATGTTTAGTTGGCATGTTTAATCCCATCAACACCTTTGTTCTCCATGCTTCGGTGACCCTAAGTTCATGGTTTCCAAATCAAGTCATCCAACTTACACACACGTGTGAGTTTATTCACATAAGTGGTTAGGTGACCTTTATCCCACAAACATGGTAAACCCACCTCAAATATACAAGTTTCCTCAAATGTGGTTAGGTGACCTTTATCCCACAAAGAGTTCCCAAGTAATTTGAGTGTTGTATAAAAGGATGGTGTTTGACTTGTTTTATAAAAGGGATTTTTATTTTTCAAAATTCTAGTTTAGAAAATTTTATGTACCATATATTTGCATGCATTCAAATCAATGGTACTTTAGTGAAAACCAATTTTCAAGGTTCTTTTAATAAAACCCATTTTATTATAAAATCATTAATTTTTAATAAAACCTTTTATTAATCGTTTTAATGATTTTGTAAGAACCAATTTTAAGCTTGTTTCGGGTTATTAGTTGTTAAGTATGCATATCCAAATATCATCCAAACAACCATAAATAAAATATAACCGTACAAGCACACAACACATATGTTAAAAGGTGCATAACCATAGCCAACTATTTTGACCACACTTGTTAGCCGAAACAAGTGTGTCAAAAGGTCCTTCCTAAAGGGTGAATATGGACACAAAAAAAGTGTCGATGAACTCCCACTTGATCCTGCATCCAAATGCTTCAAGTCTTCATCTTGTGTTGTGATTTCTTCACTTCTTTGAGCTTCCAAATTTCTTTTAAATTCAACTCCAAACTCCTTTAGACTTCAAAAATGTGTTTTGGTTATCGGGCTAAAATCCCGTTAAGAACTATGAAGTCCTTTGTGCCCGAAATTGGCAAAAACCAAAACCGCATTTTTGTGTGCATCTTCTTTTACATAAAAGTATCCTAATACATTTTTCTAGTAAAATAAATGCATCTAATCTATTTACTTACATACCAAATGAAAATAAATAAATTACATATTTTTACAAATGGAAGACAAAATGATAATTATTACAACATATTGAATAATTAACTAAAATCACAAACACAAACATATTCATACAAGGTCATGGCTAGGTTATGAACACCAAAATATATATCCAAATATATAAAATACAAGAGCAAAAAAATGGTTTCCTTTTACAACCTACATTTTCGGCCAAGAATGAAAAACCGAAAAATGTGGGTTTTTGTCCAAACAAAACAAATCATCCATATGACATAATTTCTTTTCAAGATTCCTTTATGCATGTAGGAAATAAATCTTGAAAAACAAAAGGAAATCCATGGATAAAATTTCGGCTATTGGGTTTCTCCAAACCCGAAAACCCGAAAATTTTTAAATCCGATGAAGCATGCACTCATATAAGCGGCTCTAGATGCCATTGTTGGGTTTTTAACATGTTTATCAAAGCTAATTTTATCCGAATAAAATTAAAACGCAGCGGAATAAGGATTTAAAACATGTTACTTTACAAGATTTAAAACTCTTTTAAATGCAAAAACCCAAAATCGGATCCATATATGACATACATGCTATCAAAATACAACCATAGGGTGTTTGAGAGTTCAACCTTTCTTTGGAGCAAGGAGATGGAAGATGATGATGAATCTTGAATGGTAGCTTCCAAACGAGAAAGCCTCAAGCTAGTATACCCGAAAGCTCCAACAAACACCTTCAGATTGCTAGGATTTCTACACTTGAAACTCACAAAAACCTTCTAATAATCAGCTCTTGGCCGAAATTTTTGAGAGTTTTTTGAGTTCTTGCAACTTGAAAAAACTTGTAGTAACTTATGAGAGAAGGTGTCATCTTTTATTTATTAATGATGAGAGAAGTTCACCACCCAATTCACCCAATCAAGAGGGAGCCTTCTTGGAAGATTGCATGTAATTTTATTGGTGAAAACCACCTTGGAACCACCCAAAGTGGACGGCCCACATGGGGTTTTCCCACCCAAAATTTTCAAATTTTATTAAATCAAGTCTTGTATTTTAATTTTATAACTTTTATAAAATTAGACATCCCATGTTTACAAGACTTATGCAATCTTTTAAAATTGTTATTTAACCCATTAAATAACAAAAATAAAATATTCTCTCAAATAAATTATCCATATAATTTATTAGTTTGTCAAGTGCAATTATTTAGAAAACCAATTTCTAAATATTCTAAGTGTTAATATTTATTTGTTTGATCATATCATAAATAAATATTGTAGGTGTTTGTCTAGCTTGTTATTGGGTATGACCCGACTTGGATCATAACGTACTAGCCACGTCAATTTAATATGTGTCTTGGGCATACAGACTCTTCTTTGATCTTCCAAATGTCTTTTATATTCAGCTCCAAACTCCTTTGGACTCCGAAAATGTGTTTTGGTTTTCGGGCTAAAATCCCGTTAAGAACTATGAAGTCCTTTATGCCCGAAATTGGCAAAAACCAAAACCGCATTTTTGTGTGCATCTTCTTTTACAAAATATATCCTAATACATTTTTCTAGTAAAATAAAATGCACCTAATCTATTTATTTTACATACCAAATGAAAATAAATAAATTACATAACTTTACAAGTGGAAGAACAAAATAATAATTATTACAACCTTTGAAATAATTTAATAAACAAATCACAACACAATCATTCAACACAAGGTCATGGCTAGGTCATATGCACCAAAATATATATCCACATATATATTTATATTAATTTCAAGAAGCATAAAAAAAATGGTTCCCTTTTAATAAACATTTTCGGCTATTTTCAAAAAACCGAAAAGTTAAGTTTTGTCCAAACAAACAAATCATCCATATGAAATAATTTTTCAAGATTCATTTATGCATGTAAGAATATAATCTTGAAAAACAAAGGGATAACCATACTTAAAATTTCGGCCATAGGGTTTTCACCAAACCCGAAACCCGAAAATTTTAAGTCTATTGAAGCATGCACTCATATAAGCGGCTCTAGATGCCATTGTTGGGATTTTAACATGTTTATCAAAGCAATTTCATCCATATGAAATAAAAAACGCAGCAGAAATTAAGTTTAAAACATGTTACTTTTATGAGATATAAAATCATTTATATGCAAAATCCTAAAACCCGGATCCATATATGAGATGTAAACTATCAAACACAACCATAGGATGTTTAGAAAACTACCTTCTTGAAGTACAAGGATTATGAAACGGATGATGCTTCTTGAAAATGGTTGTCTTCAAGAGTAGAAGACCTCAAGCTTGTATACCCCAAGCCTTCCAACAAACACCTTGCGTTTAGCTAGGATTTGAACACTTGCAACTCACATGAAAGATCCCCTCTTGGAACCATCATATGGCCGAAAATTAGAGGGTCTTTTATTGAGTTCTTGCACTTGAAATTTGAACTTGAAAAAGCCTACTAGATCAACCATACATGACCCGATCTTTAGAGAGTCTTACACTTGATTTTTGAATCAAAAACCCTTCTTGAATGATCATGTTATGGCCGAAATTTTTTAGCCATTTTCTCTAGTCTTCTTCAAGTTCTTGTCATACAAATCTTTATAAAATATGTGAGAGAATGACTACCCAAATGAACCAATCATGTCCCATCTTCTCATGCAAAATGCATGTACATTCATTGGACCTTTCTTGCTTGGGAAGACCATCCAATCAAGAGGCCTCTAACTTATGACAACATGCATGGAACATTATTGGCCACTTTTGTCTTGGGAAGGGGGGGGGGGGGCTAGCTTTTATATAAAAAAACAAATTCATTTATATAAAATATAAGTCTTGCATATATATATATTTTATAACTTTTATAAAAATATAACATCATATGTTATAAGACTTATGCTAATTTTATTATGTTATTTAACCCATTAAATAACAAAATAAAATATTCTCTCAAAATAAATTATCCATATAATTTATTAGTTTGTCAAGTGCAATTATTTAGAAAACCAATTTCTAAATATTCTAAGTGTTGATATTTATTTATTTGATCATATCATAAATAAATATTGTAAGTGTTTGTCTAGCTTGTTATTGGGTATGACTCGACTTGGATCATAACGTACTAGCCACATCAATTTAATATGTGTCTTGGGCATACAGAGTCCAACACACACAGTGACTAATCAAAGTAAATGAGTCGAAAATAATGTATCGCGAAGACATGCTCGCCTATAAGTGAACACTCATCCCAAGAATTCCCAGGTAAGCACAACTGGTCTCGCGTCTGATGAGATATATACGAAGTGCTTGCCTAGACAGAAAACCCAGAATACATGCATTCACCCTTCCAGTTTGCACGTGTTCACATTGTTTAAAACCCAAAACCTTGACGAGATTTTGAAAACTCAAGGGGGTTCAAAACCATATAACAGAGGGTTCAAAACCTTACAATAGAGGGTTCAAAACCTAGTAATCAATCATCCTAGAACAGATGATTAGTTTTTGAAGCGGATTTGAAATTTATGTTCTTGTTGTGGTCGTCGCCTAAGGATAGGTGACGGTATTGTTTTATGACTAAACGCAAGTAAACTCGCGTTAGGGTCCTAAGAAGGTTATAGACTAGGTCAAAGTATTACTAATAACCTAATTCCCTATAACCATTGGCTCTGATACCATCTTTTCTGTCACACCCCGACCACGTGGAACAACCAAACATGGCGGAAACGTCGGGGAGTGTTGTAACAGAATTAATCGTTTCAAATCCATGGCAATTAAAGTTTCGTTTTATTAATCAAAAAAGAGAGTTACATTGTTTTAAACAAGAAACAAAGAGTATATAACAAAAATTAACTAGTTCTTGTCTCGTTTTAAGTCACTAAGGCACAGGTCCGCCTAAGTATGTCTTGATAAGTCCTATGCATCATCTCCTGAAAACACATGTGAAAATAGGTACGGCAGCATAAAAATGCCTGTGAGATACATAGGTTTTGTGAAAACAGAATTCATGACTTATGTTTGAGAAAATGTTTAGTCATGAACTTTGTAATTTGCTTTGTCTTGTAAATCATTTGAAAAACGATAAGATCAGATGATATGTATAAATAAATGTCAGGTTAAATGAATAACCATGTAAAAATGTGTTTGTATAAGATAAGTTGTTTGTAAATCAATGTCTTGTGAAAAGTATGATATTTGTATATAATGTTATATGTCTCAAACTGAAATGATTCAAATAACGCTACGATATGTAATACCATACAAACACTTATATATAGGAAGTACCAGCGGCGTATCCACCATGCTTGTATCATATTACACACGCATCGTTACTTAATCACTTAATCAAACCAAACCACCAAAGTAATGTTTAACAATTGTAGAAATGTTTATGTAATGTCAAATGTCTATTGTCAAATGTAAATCCTGTCAACAGATACAAATGGTTCACACGGTTCAATAGTTACAAACGGTTCATATAATCAAACGGTTACGACGGTTCACATAGTCAAAAGGTTACAACGGTTCAAAATGTAGTATAATGTGTTCACATGCTGGATGAGCATATGCAACAGAAATGCAATGTAAAACAATGTACTAAGCATGCACACAATGGACATACATAGCATAAGTGTAATGTAAAACAATGTACTAAGTATGAACTAAATGGACATACATAGCATAAAATGTAATGTAGAACGATGTACTAAGTACGCACACAATGGGCATACATAGCATGAACACAATGAAATCATGTACTATAATGTACTAACGAACATAGCAGGTATATGATGTGAAACATGGAAAGCATGAAAGTAACAATTAGGCACATGTGTTCCACCCCAAAACATTTGGAAAACAGTAAAAGAGGGGTCTATGTACTCACTTGAGATTGCTCAGAAGTACTAAGATAACCACCAAGCAATGCTAGAGATCTCGGAATCAAACGGCACCTAATATAGGTAACTATGTTAATAAACCGGACCTAGATCGGAGGATCGGATAGAATGAGGGTTCGTAAACCAAACGAGTATGGAGACTCGTGTAATATGATTTAACAAAGCCCACATACTAAAACAAAACTTAACCTAAGTGTTTGTGACCCATTACGACCCGTTTAGGTAGATTATGCTACTTTAACGCGTCGTTCGCGTAAAACGCGTTCGGAACGCCTAACTAGTCCTATGACAAGTAAAATATGCCTTAACATGTCTAATATGGTTGTCAAATTAGTTTAGATGTCAAAAGTTATGTTACATATGTTTAAAACGAATTTTGGCATCAAAGGGGTATTTTGGTAATTTACCTAAGGCAAATAAACTACCTATCATAAAACTATTTAAACGAAGCGACCATAAGGTATAACCTCGGAGGGTTATTTCCTATATACTATGGTCACCTAATGTGTTTGGTCGGATCCTAATGATCGACCAAATGGGTCGGGTTCGAAGGTATAAGCGATTTATCAGATCGCTTACCCTTACGACCCTAGACAACGTGGTAATCAGTAGGCATAGTCACAAGGGACTATAACCATCGTGATTACAATCATGATGGTTATAGTCCCTTGTGACTATGCCTACTGATTACCACGTTGTCTAGGGTCGTAAGGGTAAGCGATCTGATAAATCGCTTATACCTTCGAACCCGACCCATTTGGTCGATCATTAGGATCCGACCAAACACATTAGGTGACCATAGTATATAGGGAATAACCTTCCGAGGTTATACCTTATGGTCGCTTCGTTTAAGTAGTTGTATGATAGGTAGTTTATATGCCTTAGGTAAATTACCAAAATACCCCTTTGATGCCAAAATTCATTTTAACCATATGTAACGTAACTTTTGACATCTAAACAGATTTGACAACCATATTAGACATGTTAAGGCATATATTACTTGTCATAGGACTAGTTAAGCGGTCCGAACGCGTTTCACGCGAACGACGCGTTAAACTAGCATAAGCTACCTAAACGGGTCGTAATGGGTCACAAACACTTAGGTTAAGTTTCGTTTTAGTATGTGGGCTTTGTTAAACCATATTACACGAGTCTCCATACTCGTTTGGTTTACGAACCCTCATTCTATCCGATCCTCCGATATTAGGTCCGGTTTATTGACATAGTTACCTATATTAGGTGCCGTTTGATTCTGTGATCTCTAGCATTGCTTGGTGGTTATCTTAGGACTTCTGAGCAATCTCAAGTGAGTACATAGACCCCTCTTTTACTGTTTTCCAAACTGTTTTGGGGTGAAACACATGTGCCTACTTGTTACTTTCATGCTTTCCATGCTTTCACATCATATACCTACTATGTTCGTTAGTACATTATAGTACATGATTTCATTACATTTCATGCTATGTATGCCCATTGTGTGCGTACTTAGTACATTGTTTTACATTACATTTCATGCTATGTATGCCCATTGTGTGCGTACTTAGTACATCGTTCTACATTACATTTCATGCTATGTATGCCCATTGTGTGCGGACTTAGTACATCGTCCTACATTTCATTTCATGCTATGTATGTCCATTGTGTGCATACTTAGTACATTGTTTTACATTACATTTCATGCTATGTATGCCCATTGTGTGCGTAATTAGTACAGTTGTTTTCATCACATGCTTACATTTTGTTATGACATTTGGGTTGTTTACAATGGAACAATACATTCATTAGCATTAGCTACGCCGTTCGTTAGTAGGTAGTGGTACCATAGGAATTGACAAATCCCGTTCCTGAAATCCTGGGTTTATTTGGATTGGAAGGAATGACCGAATTCGATATGCATAACTTAGATAAACCTTTAATTTGTTTAAGGGTTTATCGCCACAGTCTCAAGGCTTGGATGTATGCATTTTCACAATACCGCATAAATGTTTGTAACAGTATAGCATGCATTTGTTCCACAAAACATAACTTTGATTTAAACTATGTTTTACATCAATACCTTGTTTTTGTGCATTTTACATATGGTTTATTTGATATATTTCACTTACCATACATGATATTGTTGGGTAAACATTACATGATCTACATTAACATAAACATTTTGACATTGATATACACATTTAGTGGTTTACATTGGACATAGACATTTCAATATGGTTTACACATTAACACATGACAATTCATTTATACATGAACAATTTACATTGATGGTTGGTTTGGGTAAATGATTCGAGTAACGAGGCGTGTGTAATATGATACAAGCATGGTGGATACGCCGCTGGTACTTCCTATAAATAAGTGTTTGTATGATATTTCATGTCATAGCGTTACTTAAATCATTTCAATATTTGACATATTACATTTTACATAAACAACTTATTTTCACAAGACATTGATTTACAAAACAACTTATCTTATACAAACTCATTTTTACTTGATTATTCATTTAACCTTACATTATTCTCTTATTTATACATATCATTTCTTTTTAATGATTTACAAAACAAAACAAAACAAAACAACTTACAAGGTTCATGACTGACTGTTATTAAACAATTTTTCCTAAACTTATAAGTCGTGAATCCTATTTTCACAAAACCTATGTATCTCACAGGCATTTTTATGCTGACGTACCTATTTTCACATGTGTTTTCAGGAGCTTTTCCGTAGGATGATGATCGTGACACTAGGGCGGACCTATGCCTTAGAGACTTAAAATGAAGAAAGACTTAGTTTAATTATGTTCTGAACTCTTTATTTCCTGTTTAAGACAATGTAACTCTTATGTTTATAAATAAAATACAACTTTGAATGCCATGGTTATGAAACAATTAATTCTGTTACAACATGTGACAACCCGTGATTTACGGCTCTTAATTACGTGATTAACAGGTGTTTAACGCGATAATGAATAGTGTTTACAGCGCGAATTAACTTAATTAGGCCTTTGGAGTGCCTGGGAACGTTTATCCGACTTTACAATGCGCGAACGGTGGTTTACAGAGAAACCTGTGAAACGTTAAACGGCAAAGGATCGAAACCAAACAGAATACTGACAACGCCGTCAAATATTAAATTTTTACGATATATATATTAGCTTCGTAATAAAATTTTAGCAACTACAGTCGAAACCGGATCGAAAAACGGATTAAAGACGACAACGATACAATTTTTCGCGATTATTACCGTGATCGACGAACGGGCGTGCAAACAACGACTACCGACCGTATTTTTTTGTGTATTTTAATTTTTGACGTTAAAACGGAGTTCAGAATTTGACAACGGGTCTCGTAGGAATTACGGGCCGCTTACGCACGAGATGGGCTTGTGGGCCCTGGGCCCAAGCCTAAACCTACACATAATATTGTAGATTTCTACTACAAGGTTGTTTCTTGTAGATCTTTCCAAGTCCCATCATGATCTCTAGAGATGGGAAAATCTGTGCAAAATATTTTAGCAAGATCTCTTTTAGATCTCACCAAAACTCTATTAAATCACCTCCCCTCTCTAAGTTCCCTTGTCTGCATATTGTTTATCCACACTCAACACAATTGTCATCCCTCTCTCTCTCGGTTATATATCTGGCCATACATTCATACACACACAAAGCAAAACAAAGAGTTCATCTTCTCCAACTCAAAACCCAACCCAGCCGACCACCCCCTACCTCTTCTCGGTTCCCTTCTTTCTGGCCGATACCCCCCCTTCTCGGTGATACCCACCTGATTTACCCCCTCCCCTTCTGATAATCGGCCAACCACCACCATCTTTTGGTGGTGGCGGACTTCAGCAGCAAACACCACCACCACAGGCGGCGGCGCTGTGGTGGGTGGTGCCGGTCGGCACCTCAAGCGAGACAGAGAGAGAGGAGATCGAGATGAGAGAGAGATGTCGAAGAGGGAAGGAGGGCGGCGGCGGCGGAGGTGAGCAGCGGCGGTGCTATCTTCATGTCCGACGGGCTCGGTTCAGGTTGGTTTACCCCATCTTTATTTTGGTTCAACTTTGTTACGGCTTCGGTTTGCTTAGCACATACTCTCGGTTCAGATTGTTTGGACTCGTTTCAGTTTCAGAAGTGGTACGAGTTGACTCGGTCAACTCAGCTTACGGGTCAACTCGGTCCGAGTCAACAGCGGTCAAACAGTCGGGTCCTGGTCAACTCGGGTTCGGTGATCGGGTCAAGATTCGGTCAACAAGTCAGCAAGTTATACTTCTCAGTTTCGGTTCGGGCCTCGGGTTCGGTCAGGCGGCTTGGGCAGACGGTTCGTTTCGGTTGACTCGGTCAAACCGAGTCGACTCAGCGGGTCAAACCAGTTGACTCGGTCAACTCAGTCGGCTCACTCGAGATATTGACGGAAGATTTGGTAAAGATTTAACGAGATTATTTACGTTATATTATGGTTTTATTACGTGAAACGAGCTCGAACCGACATGATTATATTTTACATTTTATGAAATATTTGTCAAATTGATATATTGTTGATTGAATATTGGTTGCTTTTTTTTTGATAAAAATAGCGACACTGAGATGTCGGGACCGTCCAAAAATAGAGGAAGCTCTGCCCGTTTTTCGAGAAAAACCCTTAAACACGACACGTATTATATTTCAAAAACGACGCTTAAAGGAATTCGAGTCTATAATATTTCAAACCTTGATATTTCCAAACGCTTTTACAAATAAATATAATGTTATATTTATTTCGAACGTCGTTAACTCGTAACCTTTTACAAAATAAATATAGCTTATATATTTATTTCAAATATCAAACAACACGATCTTGTTTTATAAAATAAATATAGATATATATTTATTTCAAACACACGAATTCTTTTACAAAATAGATACAGTTTATCTATTCAACGACTCGATGAAGTTCTTATAAAATAAATATGATATTTTATATTTATTACGAACGCCGAAACGGCCTATACGTATATTTTTGGCAAATATACACAAAACGTGATATATATAATACAAGTTATTATATATTATTTTCATACGATCTCTCGAGACAACTAACGCGATATATGATACGAGTTTGTTATATGATATTTTCGTAGAAATATTCTTTTATACACGTATGACTACTCGAGACGGCTAACGCACCTACAACGTTATATTTATATATTTTTATATAAATATTTATTCATTTTAAGTCTCTCGGAAACTAAGTCTTTTTCAAGACTTATTAAATTGCTACTGACATTAAACGAGACTTAACACGTATAACTTAATCTTTTCCATTAAGTTAACAACTTACCGTTGAATCGTTCGATTAACGATTCGGTAGAGCTCGGTGACACGTAGTTAGTTACTACGTTTATTTAGAAACTTATTAGACATTCCGTGTTAGGAATAATGTAGAATGCACGCTAGCGAGTCTCCTCTTGGAAACGACATCACGAGGTCATAATTAGCTAGCTTTGCACAGGAATATTCAGGTGAGTTCATAACCCCACTTTTTACGGCTTTACATTTTTATAAATGTTTTCGGGGTGGAAGGACATGCACGTTTTGCAAAAACATACAAAGTTTAGAACAAACGCAAAACTCGTATTTTCTAAATCATATTACGAAGGGATTTCGAGGAACTCGAATGATTTATGAAAGGTTTATACTAAACATACCGGTTTTTACAAAACAAATGCTTATTTTCGAAATGTGAATGATATTCGGCCAGGGTGACCAGGAATCTGGTCAGGGTGACCAGGAATCTGGTCAGGGTGACCAGGAATCTGGTCAGGGTGACCAGGGATTTATTTTATACATGGTATGGTTAGCGTAAGGAGGTTTACTACTTAGATCATGTGAGTGGGTAGGAGCAACATGAGGCCATTAATCCTCATTGTAGGACTGAGGGACAGGAGCGGTAGATCTATCTGGGTGTAGCGAGCCCAGCCCCAGGCCAAACAGAACGGACCTCGGGGTGACTTTGTGCCCGACGCATAAATCCGCTAGGTTTGAGTCTTCCTACTTGCACTTCACACATATCAATGGCCTTGCAAACCATTGGTGATCTCTTTTTCCTTATTTGCTACATACCAGGGATTTTATATTTACATACTTGTTCATACAAATTTACCACCATGTTTTATACAAAATTTAAAGCATAAGATTATGCGGGTCAAAGTCAGGGTGGGCATTGATGATTATATGAACATTACAAATACATGGTTTTATGAACATAACGTGTTACAAACACAACGTTTCCATATAACTTGGCATGAAAATGATTTTTAAATTCATTTTCTCAATACTACTTCAAAAAAAAACCGGTTATTCCAAAGATTTATTTCAAATCTTTCACAATTCCAAAGATTTATTTCAAACCTTTCACAACTCAAAAGATTTATCTCAAATCTTTTACGAACAAACTATGAACTCGCTCAACATTATGTTGATTTTTCTCGCATGTTCTTTCTCAGGTTGCTTTTCAAAGTCAAGGCACGGTTGGAATAGGAGAACCATTGGAGACTCGAGTACTTAGCGGGCGTTCAGTTTCTAGAAGTCTTTGCTTCTTTTGCTTCCGCTGTGCAATGACGATACCAGTCCAGTCACACCGAGCTCTGATAATTTCGGGGTGTGACAGATTGGTATCAGAGCTATAGGTTACAGCGAATTAGGTTTCTGTTGTGATACCTAGGCTCTAACCTCACTTTCCTCTGGGAACTTAGACTATTAATACGTTGAATACATACAGAACGCCTAGTACTCGAATATGGTCTCCAACTGTTGCCGAAAAACAAACAGTCAAAATTTTGTTTTCAAACATACGCTATTATGATGTTTTATACACGGTACACGAAACGATTGCATACAGTACACAACACTCTGAGAGTTTAGGAGATTCAGTCTGAGAGGCTGGGAAGGTAGTCTGAGAGACTAGGAGATTCAGTCTGAGAGGCTGGGAAGGTAGTCTGAGAGACTAGGAGATTCAGTCTGAGAGGCTGGGAAGGTAGTCTGAGAGACTAGGAGATTCAGTCTGAGAGGCTGGGAAGGTAGTCTGAGAGACTAGGAGATTCAGTCTGAGAGGCTGGGAGGATAGTCTAGTGGGACTAGGGAGTCAGTCTGGGAGGCTGGGAAAATTTTCTAGTAGGACTAGGGAGTCAGTCTGGGAGGCTGGGAGGCTAGTGGGACTAGGACTATTTGATTGCTTATTGGTTATTTGTGCATGTGTGTGTTTATTAAAGGTCACCACGTATGAACCGCGAATATCAGCTCGGGCACACGCTGTTATCCATATTGTATTTAACTTCCCGAGCAGGCAGCCTACGCATAACAAAACGCTAGCGCATGAGAATACATGGAGCTCAATTTCTACGTCAACGGATGTCGGGGTACATCACCTTCTACGCGGCACACAACGCTAGTGCACACGTATATGTGAAACTTAAGCTATACACCAACGGGGGTTGAAGTATGACACACACGATTATCGAGGCGAGGCCTTTGAGAAGGAACGATGACGCAATTTAACGACGACACTAGATTCCTGTCAGCAGGAGAACTAACGATCAGGAAACGACAACTTGTCACGCGATCCTGCAACGACACGAGTCACGCCAGGGAGAAGACGAATGTCTCCGTATTTCCCCCTCCCCTACCTAACTAACGACGAATACGCTATGTTCGACATTCCATGGTAATGTCACCTAACAATTGGTCGTCACACGAAACCCCAGGTAAAGTCCTCAAATTTCTTTTATTGAAATTTCGAATTTCACACTTACTGAGTAGATTTTCGTATCTCTACCCCTCTTAATGGTCATTGTATCACGATCATTTCTTTACAAGTTACATACATGGTTTTTCGTTGTAACCATGCCTAAAGTTTTCTTATCGATACATATATCTATTGTCGGATTGCGCTAAAACCAAGTTCAATTGTTTGAACTTGCCCATTACACTTATTCGATTCGAGACACCATATGATGTATTGGGAGCATCATATTCAAATCAATTTTAACGAGCACTTCAGTTGTTCCGAGTCGTGGTAAACTTGTTTGGTATTCGACTCCATTAAATTGTTAATTTCGACACCTTGTGGTGGTATTTTCACTTATTTGAACCTTGCGCTAAACTCGTTTACACATCTCATACACGGATTTAATTATTGAATTGCTATAAAACCGCTTTGGTTTATCACATTACAACAGTCTTAATACAATAGTGTGTTAAGACAATGGTACACGAATTCATTTTATATTCCGGTGTACCTACTAACGTTTCTTTCATTATCGATCGAAAGTCTTGCGATATTCATTGCTCCTTCCTCTTCGATCGAAACAGTAATTATTTGGGGTTCCATCTTCAATTGAAAATTCTTTGATGTTTGTTGGAACAAACATTCATATTTACTTCATGGCGCTTTCATTTGACTTCAAACACGGTGGATTTGTTTGATCACCGCTATTATTGAATTATTAACTTGTTTCATTCGTTGCGACACCTTGTGGCGTCGGTATGACTTTCAGCTTGCGCTGATCACGATCGAGCGTTTCATGCAAACTATTATATTTGAGATTGTTGATTCTAAGTTCATCCAGTGGATGTTATTGCTTCTAGAACTCATTTACATGTTATAAACGTTCCTATGGAATTCGATTGGTCGAAGTTCCTGTTCATTGTTGGATCCTTGTTAACTTAGTCGCACTGGTGACTGTATCATTACGTCTCGTTTCCTTTGACATCAATTACCGACACACATTTTTTAAACCGTTGGGATTCCTATTGTGAAGGAATGTCCTTGAATTCACATGATCCAAATAAGTCTTGTTTCGATTACGCGGTCATTCACTTGGTTATTATTCGGACTTACCTGCGAATAACACAATTCTGAGGGGATAACATAGTCTAAATTTCGAGGACGAAATTTCTGTAACAGGGGGAGAATGTGACAACCCGTGATTTACGGCTCTTAATTACGTGATTAACAGGTGTTTAACGCGATAATGAATAGTGTTTACAGCGCGAATTAACTTAATTAGGCCTTTGGAGTGCCTGGGAACGTTTATCCGACTTTACAATGCGCGAACGGTGGTTTACAGAGAAACCTGTGAAACGTTAAACGGCAAAGGATCGAAACCAAACAGAATACTGACAACGCCGTCAAATATTAAATTTTTACGATATATATATTAGCTTCGTAATAAAATTTTAGCAACTACAGTCGAAACCGGATCGAAAAACGGATTAAAGACGACAACGATACAATTTTTCGCGATTATTACCGTGATCGACGAACGGGCGTGCAAACAACGACTACCGACCGTATTTTTTTGTGTATTTTAATTTTTGACGTTAAAACGGAGTTCAGAATTTGACAACGGGTCTCGTAGGAATTACGGGCCGCTTACGCACGAGATGGGCTTGTGGGCCCTGGGCCCAAGCCTAAACCTACACATAATATTGTAGATTTCTACTACAAGGTTGTTTCTTGTAGATCTTTCCAAGTCCCATCATGATCTCTAGAGATGGGAAAATCTGTGCAAAATATTTTAGCAAGATCTCTTTTAGATCTCACCAAAACTCTATTAAATCACCTCCCCTCTCTAAGTTCCCTTGTCTGCATATTGTTTATCCACACTCAACACAATTGTCATCCCTCTCTCTCTCGGTTATATATCTGGCCATACATTCATACACACACAAAGCAAAACAAAGAGTTCATCTTCTCCAACTCAAAACCCAACCCAGCCGACCACCCCCTACCTCTTCTCGGTTCCCTTCTTTCTGGCCGATACCCCCCCTTCTCGGTGATACCCACCTGATTTACCCCCTCCCCTTCTGATAATCGGCCAACCACCACCATCTTTTGGTGGTGGCGGACTTCAGCAGCAAACACCACCACCACAGGCGGCGGCGCTGTGGTGGGTGGTGCCGGTCGGCACCTCAAGCGAGACAGAGAGAGAGGAGATCGAGATGAGAGAGAGATGTCGAAGAGGGAAGGAGGGCGGCGGCGGCGGAGGTGAGCAGCGGCGGTGCTATCTTCATGTCCGACGGGCTCGGTTCAGGTTGGTTTACCCCATCTTTATTTTGGTTCAACTTTGTTACGGCTTCGGTTTGCTTAGCACATACTCTCGGTTCAGATTGTTTGGACTCGTTTCAGTTTCAGAAGTGGTACGAGTTGACTCGGTCAACTCAGCTTACGGGTCAACTCGGTCCGAGTCAACAGCGGTCAAACAGTCGGGTCCTGGTCAACTCGGGTTCGGTGATCGGGTCAAGATTCGGTCAACAAGTCAGCAAGTTATACTTCTCAGTTTCGGTTCGGGCCTCGGGTTCGGTCAGGCGGCTTGGGCAGACGGTTCGTTTCGGTTGACTCGGTCAAACCGAGTCGACTCAGCGGGTCAAACCAGTTGACTCGGTCAACTCAGTCGGCTCACTCGAGATATTGACGGAAGATTTGGTAAAGATTTAACGAGATTATTTACGTTATATTATGGTTTTATTACGTGAAACGAGCTCGAACCGACATGATTATATTTTACATTTTATGAAATATTTGTCAAATTGATATATTGTTGATTGAATATTGGTTGCTTTTTTTTTGATAAAAATAGCGACACTGAGATGTCGGGACCGTCCAAAAATAGAGGAAGCTCTGCCCGTTTTTCGAGAAAAACCCTTAAACACGACACGTATTATATTTCAAAAACGACGCTTAAAGGAATTCGAGTCTATAATATTTCAAACCTTGATATTTCCAAACGCTTTTACAAATAAATATAATGTTATATTTATTTCGAACGTCGTTAACTCGTAACCTTTTACAAAATAAATATAGCTTATATATTTATTTCAAATATCAAACAACACGATCTTGTTTTATAAAATAAATATAGATATATATTTATTTCAAACACACGAATTCTTTTACAAAATAGATACAGTTTATCTATTCAACGACTCGATGAAGTTCTTATAAAATAAATATGATATTTTATATTTATTACGAACGCCGAAACGGCCTATACGTATATTTTTGGCAAATATACACAAAACGTGATATATATAATACAAGTTATTATATATTATTTTCATACGATCTCTCGAGACAACTAACGCGATATATGATACGAGTTTGTTATATGATATTTTCGTAGAAATATTCTTTTATACACGTATGACTACTCGAGACGGCTAACGCACCTACAACGTTATATTTATATATTTTTATATAAATATTTATTCATTTTAAGTCTCTCGGAAACTAAGTCTTTTTCAAGACTTATTAAATTGCTACTGACATTAAACGAGACTTAACACGTATAACTTAATCTTTTCCATTAAGTTAACAACTTACCGTTGAATCGTTCGATTAACGATTCGGTAGAGCTCGGTGACACGTAGTTAGTTACTACGTTTATTTAGAAACTTATTAGACATTCCGTGTTAGGAATAATGTAGAATGCACGCTAGCGAGTCTCCTCTTGGAAACGACATCACGAGGTCATAATTAGCTAGCTTTGCACAGGAATATTCAGGTGAGTTCATAACCCCACTTTTTACGGCTTTACATTTTTATAAATGTTTTCGGGGTGGAAGGACATGCACGTTTTGCAAAAACATACAAAGTTTAGAACAAACGCAAAACTCGTATTTTCTAAATCATATTACGAAGGGATTTCGAGGAACTCGAATGATTTATGAAAGGTTTATACTAAACATACCGGTTTTTACAAAACAAATGCTTATTTTCGAAATGTGAATGATATTCGGCCAGGGTGACCAGGAATCTGGTCAGGGTGACCAGGAATCTGGTCAGGGTGACCAGGAATCTGGTCAGGGTGACCAGGGATTTATTTTATACATGGTATGGTTAGCGTAAGGAGGTTTACTACTTAGATCATGTGAGTGGGTAGGAGCAACATGAGGCCATTAATCCTCATTGTAGGACTGAGGGACAGGAGCGGTAGATCTATCTGGGTGTAGCGAGCCCAGCCCCAGGCCAAACAGAACGGACCTCGGGGTGACTTTGTGCCCGACGCATAAATCCGCTAGGTTTGAGTCTTCCTACTTGCACTTCACACATATCAATGGCCTTGCAAACCATTGGTGATCTCTTTTTCCTTATTTGCTACATACCAGGGATTTTATATTTACATACTTGTTCATACAAATTTACCACCATGTTTTATACAAAATTTAAAGCATAAGATTATGCGGGTCAAAGTCAGGGTGGGCATTGATGATTATATGAACATTACAAATACATGGTTTTATGAACATAACGTGTTACAAACACAACGTTTCCATATAACTTGGCATGAAAATGATTTTTAAATTCATTTTCTCAATACTACTTCAAAAAAAAACCGGTTATTCCAAAGATTTATTTCAAATCTTTCACAATTCCAAAGATTTATTTCAAACCTTTCACAACTCAAAAGATTTATCTCAAATCTTTTACGAACAAACTATGAACTCGCTCAACATTATGTTGATTTTTCTCGCATGTTCTTTCTCAGGTTGCTTTTCAAAGTCAAGGCACGGTTGGAATAGGAGAACCATTGGAGACTCGAGTACTTAGCGGGCGTTCAGTTTCTAGAAGTCTTTGCTTCTTTTGCTTCCGCTGTGCAATGACGATACCAGTCCAGTCACACCGAGCTCTGATAATTTCGGGGTGTGACACAACACTCCCCGACGTTTCTGCCGCGGTTGCATGTTATACGCGGTCGGGGTGTGACAGAAGAGTTGGTATCAGAGCCAATGGTTATAGGGAATTAGGTTATTAGTAATTCTTTGACCTAGACTATAACTTTTCTAGAACCCTAACACAAGTTATCTTGTGTTTAGATCTTAAAACATGCACATCACCTATCCTTAGGTGATTATCAAAACAAAAACCAAATTTTTCCAAAACGATTTTTGAAAAACAATCATCTGTTTTTGGATGATTTATTACAAGGTTTTGAACCCTCTGTTGTAAGGTTTTGAACCCTTCCAGTTTGACTAAATTTTTGGCCTTGTGCCTTCAAATTTTCAAAATCTCGTCAACGTCTTGGGTTTTAAATAATGTGAACACGTGCAAACTGGAAGAGTAAATGCCTGTATTCTGGGTTTTCTGTCTAGGCAAGCACTTCGTATACATCTCATCAGACGCGAGACCAGTTGTGCTTACTTGGGAATTCTTGGGATGAGTGTTCACTTATAGGCGAGCATGTCTTCGCAATACATAATTTTTGATCCATTTACTTTGATTAGTCACTGTGTGTCGTTTGTTTGCTTGGTAATGCGGACGAATGACCACAATCTTTGCTTTTGTTGATTTTGTTTCATCTCATTCTCTTCATCCAATCATCTCACTCGTTTCCTTTCATGACTTCCTCTTTTAGAATGCCTCCTCGATGCGAGAACCAGATAGCGACTGCCGAACTGGCAGAAATTATTGCGCAACAGATGGCTGCTCAATTCCCAAATCTCTTTGCTCAATGGCACCAAGCCAACAACAACAACAATGCTCCATGCAAATACAAGGATTTTAACTCGGCTAAACCACTCAAGTTTAGTGGTTTTGAAGGAGCGACTGGGCTTCTTCAATGGTTCGAGAGCATTGAGAATACTTTCCGCCACGTGCAGTGTCCGAATAATCGCAAGGTCGAGTTTTCTTCAAGCGTGTTTCAGAGAAGGCTCTCACATGGTGGAACGGGGTTATGAGAGACCGTGGTGCAGAAGTTGCTCTAGCACAAACTTGGGCTGAACTTAGGGCCCTTATGATGAGGGAATTCTGTCCTCGTCATGAACAACGAGCGTTGGAGAAGGAGTTTAATGACTTGAAACAAGATAGTGGCGAGCACAGGGCATATACTGATAGGTTTGAGGAGTTGAGTCTGCTATTCCCAACAATGGTTACCCCACTCGACAAGGCTATCGAAAGGTACATCGAAGGCCTACCTGACTCAGTGCAAGACATCATTACTGGTAGTAACCCTGCCACACTCCGTTAGGCTATCGAGTTATCAGCGACATTGACTGAGTCGCAGATTCGGAAGAATAAGTTACACAGGAAGGGTGACAAGGGCAAGAAACAATCGTCTGACAAAGAGGATAGCAAGAAAGGTCAAAACAAGAATGGAAAGAATTCTGGTTCTCCGAGAGGGTCAAGGAAGCGTAAGGCTTCCCAAACGTTTGCTGTCACTGCCCAAGCTAACCAGGCAGCTCCCAACCAACCCGCACAGCCTCCAGCAAAGAAGCCTTATTCAGGGAATGCACCTTTGTGCAATAGATGCAACATTCACCATCAGCCGCAACATCAGTGTCGTTTCTGTACTAACTGTGGGAAGTCAGGTCATCTTGCCGATGTTTGTCGGTTTGCTCAGAATCGCGCAGTTCAGAACCCGGCTCAACAAGTTGCTCAGCCTCCTGCTCAGCAACAGGGTCAAGCTGCACGACCACACTATCCACCAGGTGCTTGTTATAACTGTGGGGATCTGACCCACTACCGTAACCAGTGCCCAAGATTGATGAATGCAAACCAGAATCAGGCTCAAGCTCGAGGGCGAGCTTTTAACATGAATGCCCAAGAGGCGCAGGCGGACGATAATGTGGTGAACGGTACGTTCTTTATTAATAATCAGCCTGCATCTGTTCTTTTTGATTCGGGTGCCGACAAGAGTTTTGTGTCATTGTCTTTTGAGCCAATGCTTCGCGTGTCTAGAACGAAACTAGGAAAACCCTTGACAGTAGAGGTTGCTAGTGGTGAACCCATTATTCTTGATTCTGTTCTTCACAACTGCCAGTTAAACCTTAACGATCATTCTTTTTCATGTTTGTAAATCATGGGTTCTCTGGGCGATTTTGGCGAATTGGTAAAACCCTAACTTTCTCTTGCTAATCCTCGTATCGATTGTTCTTGTTTATCAGCTTAGGATTATGATCGATCCTTAGGTGATATTCAAGTGTTCTCGGATTAGGGTTTGTAGTTAGGGTTTTGTTTTCGGCTTTAATTTCTGTTTGCAAACGGGGGTGTAGCTGGTTGTTTAGCATTTGCGCTTCTGATTTCGGCTCTGATTTTGTTAGTCTGATTTCGGCTTTACATCTGATTTCGGCTTACATCTGGTTTAGTTGTTCTGTTTTCGGCGCTATTAAGGTGATTCCAGATTTCGAGATTAGGGTTTTGGAGTCGTGGTTTTCTGTTTGCGAAGGTGGTGCGGCTGGTTCTTTTTTGCTTTAGGGTTTCAGCAGGTTTCTTTATCTTCGATTTTCTTTGTTTTGGCTGGTTTGTTGATCACAATCTGTCCGAATGGAGAGCCAAACTGCAGAAAACTCAAATGTGTTTGCCAAAAAAATTAAGAACATTGACGGTAAAACATTTGAGCCAAGACAAACATCAGTTTTGGCGACTAGGGTTTCTGAAATGCCGAGTAAGAAGGTATGTTTTATGATGCCGCTTAATGATACTGAACATGTTATTGGTTGTTCTGATTCTCCTAATCAGAATTATGCAAAAGTCTTTGACAAGAGAAAGGTAGCATTTGTGTTACCGGTGAATGATATTAGTCCTACTCGAGTTCAAAATCTGAATCAAGATGATAATGCTCATGTCCAATCTTATGCGGATGTGGTCCTACATGAACGAATTGAGCAGGGTGATACTAAGAGGGGTGGGGATTCAATTCAGAATCAGAATGAAGATGAAAACACTAGGAAGGCCAATGATGCGGTTGTTCAGGTTCCTAAAGTCAATTTTCGACAACTAAAATCAGATGTATCATTGGATGGAGTGGATGTAGTACTTCCGATTGATTCGGTTCGCCAGGTTAATAACAGGTTAGCAAACACTCTTTATGGTTATTTCCTGGGGGATAGGATTGCATATCCAGTAGTTGAATATTTTGTCAGAACAAATTGGAAAAAACATGGTCTTCAGAAAACTATGATGAATTCAAATGGTTTCTTTTTCTTCAAGTTTGAAGACAGAAAGGGTATGGATACTGTTCTTGAAGGGGGACCTTGGCTGATCCGTAACAAACCTATGTTTCTCAACATTTGGTCTCCTACAAACACCCTTAAAAAAGAAGAGGTTAAAAAGGTTGCAGTTTGGGTTAAATTGCATGATGTTCCGCTAGTGGCATATTCTGATGATGGTTTAAGCATGTTGGCTTCAAAAATTGGGTCCCCTGTGCGCCTGGATTCGTATACTAGTGATATGTGTAATGAGGCTTGGGGAAGGAGCAGCTATGCTAGGGCTCTCATTGAAATATCAGCTGATCATGAGTTGAAAGAGGCTCTAACCATGGCTATTCCTGAATTGGATGGGAAGAAATATGTTAATGAGACTATTCGGGTGGAGTATGAATGGGAACCTCCGAGATGTGTCCACTGCTGTGTATTTGGGCATGATTCTAAGGAGTGTCCAAAACGCATTCGACCGACAGTGAAACCTCATACATATAGACCGAAAGTAGATGAGGATGGTTATACGGAAGTCAAGACAAAGAAGAATGTAAAGAAAAGCGGTTTTCAAGTTAACAATCAAAAGCCCAAATTTGAATATAGACCTGTGGATAAAAAGAAAAAGGCAGTGAGTTCTGCTTACATGAGTGCGAGGAGCACTAGTTCTTCTAAGGTTCAAACACATAATTCGTTTAGCGCACTTGGGTTTGTTGGAGGGAACGGGATAAAGGGAGACGTGAGCCAAATGAGGAGTCTGATGATGACGAGGTAGAGGTTGTATATGATGAAACGAATGAGTTTATGACATCGGGTACACATCCTACGTCTTCCAGTACAGGGGCAAGCACCTCTCACATAAAGTTGTCTAATGGATAGGTGGCGTCTATTTCATGCTAAGGGGCTGCCAGTTGGTAGCAATTTCATTTTTGACGATGGCGGTTGACGTCTTTTGTTTGTTTTTTCGTTTGTCTACTAGTTAGTCATTATCATAATTGTAGTAGGCTAGATTAATGTGGTAAATTGGTTTGTTTGGTTTTTGTTTACATATATGGGGCATGTCCTGTATATGAACTAGTGGGGAATTCATCCTCACTACTTGTACTTATTTGGCGGTTGTCTATAATAGAATCACCGAGGTAACCCTTTACCCAAAAAAAACGATCATCTTTTTCCTATTAACCTCACGCCTATTGATGGAGGGTGTGAAACCCGAGTGTTAACATGTGTATTCTGGGTGAATTATTATCTTTTAAATGAGAATGTGCCTCGAATATGTTAACTACGTGTGCTTGTGATTTTTCAGATTAAACGCGCAATACGGCGAAGTTAGAATGGTTACTGGTGAAACGGAACAAGCGTGGATGGAAATCAAGATATATTACATCATTCGGGACTTGATTCGGGCCAAGATATAACTTGGATGCATAAGAAACATGAAATAATAAAATTCAGAGGCCTTCTATCATTTGCTGAAAGTTGAATTGCATGTTAAAGATGAAGCCATAATATCAACGTAACCTACGGTGGGACTTTCGTAGCCTACGGTTCTTTTTATACATCAGCACATGTACAGCAGGTTCAGAATGTAAGCTACGTTCTCAAACCGTAGCTTACGGAAGAATGAGAAGGCAGCGTATGCACTTATGTATTGTGAAAGGCATTTAATGAAAAATAAAAGAATAAAAAAATAAAAGAAAAAACCTAAAGGGTATTCACGTGACTTTGGAGGGATTATTATGGATTTTAATAGTCAACATCTTGATGATCATCTCAACGGCAGAGGGGAGAGAGGCACAAGGCAACAAAGTTAATCATCATCACATCGTCCAACATAAGCATAGGGTTTGTGGACTTTTGGTGACTGGGAATTGAGGTGGACTGGACGAGGTTTTGGTGTCAACAACATCATCATCATTAATTACTTTAGGAAGTGGGCCGCAAACTTTGGAATCATCAATTAATATTGGGCCGACAACACATACACGTGAGTTGGATCACTCATCATCATCTTGACTTGGAGGGTTGTTGGGCCGACTTTTGGGAGCAAAAGGGCTTGGGAGGAATTAATGAAGAAAAAAAAAAGACAAAATAATCATCATCGTTATACATCACATCTTCGACAGCCGTCGCACCTAAGAAGAGGGCACGAAGAAGAGAAGCCTTGAAGATCATTCAACCCTAATGAGCGGCTAGTCTTTTATGGTTTCCTCCAGATGGAGGGTTTTGTAAGTTGGATAATTTTATATGTTTGTGACAATCGTATAACTCGGTGATCTAAGCATTCGATGCTTTTCACCTTTGATTTGATTAATCAATTGTAACCGGTTGCATTTTATTTAACTTTAATCTTTGATCATTCAGTTCCCGAGAGTTCTAGTAATTGGGATATATTTGCTATGGGATTAGGGTTGGTAATTGTAACTGATAATTATTTGATAACCTCCCGTTATGTATTGACCGGAGTACTTAGTCGTTGATTATCACAATTGGCTAATTAGGTTAAACACTTATGTCTATGTAAGTGTTTCGATTAAACACATAATTGAATCTAGCTGCAAAACCTGAAATCTGGAGGAACCATTGTTTCTCTATTGATTTAAACATCACTTTTTAGTTCGTAATTTTAGATAATCAATCAAATCACAATTGAGCTTCTCAATTCAGTAATAGTTAATCAATCTTTTCATTACGACACAAATCAAACAATCATCAGTTTATTTTTTTATAGTTGTTAATAAATACTTAACATTACACACTTTCCACAATCCTCCTCTGGTTCGATATCCGACTTACTCTAGCTACTAGTTTATTTCGGTTTTTGCATGTCACTAACGACAGACATCAAAATGGCGCCGTTGCCGGGGAGGCGTGCGCAAAGTGTTTAGTGTTAAGTTTTTGGTAAAAAATAAAAATAAAAAATTAATAAAATAAAAAAATAAAAATTTAAAAATCCCAAAAAGATTTTTCTTTGATGTTCGTGATTTACACTTGGTAGTTGAGTTGTGTTGTGCAGGATGACAGAGCATTACACAGATTTCAGCTTTTCTACGTGTATATTGTGCGGGGGTCCACGTCATCCGTGTATCGGTTGCCACGAGGCCCACTACAGGAGGGTACATGGAAAACCGGTGTCTTATGTTTCACAGCTTCCACCTCCATTATACGCTGATGATTATGACCTAGAGATGGAGGATGATTATTACTCGGATGGATATGATCGGGACGAGGATGTTTATTTTGAGCCAAGGACGGATGGACGATGTTTCTGTTGCGGTCGTAATCATACTTCTTATTATGATGATGTGTGCGCGGTGTATCTGGAAAATCCAGAGTATTGGAATAAAAAAATGATGGATGCGTACATTTCAACACCGTATCAGGGATACCGACAGTATCATCCCGAGGAATATCCTGAGCCCGAGGGTGTCTATGCTTATCAGACCGAGGAGGAGAAAGAGCTTGCTATGTTGGAAGTGACTTTGTCCAAACTCGAGCAGTATTTATTAGCACCCAACCTTTCTGATGAAGATCGAATCAGCTGCCTAGTTTCCAAGTGTCAGAAGTTAAAAATGAAGATAGAAATAGAAGAACGTCTCTCACCATTACCTGATCATATTAGAGATTATTCTCACATGGAGGAGGAGGTTGTGGAGGATAATACCACACCAATGAATCCTTTATCTGATGAACAGTCACTGGTGGATCAGATGGTGTGTGAGGATGAGGAGGCAGAGCAGTCTGATGAGATGAATGTGTGTACCGAACCTCTCCCCATATCAATCATTCAAATTAATAAGTGTGGGGAAGAGGGTTCGAGGAAGAAGATGAGAAGGGTGAAACAGCAAGACATCAAGGTATATCTTGTGAAGTGGATTAGCGACACCCGCAGGTGCAGTCTGAACATGCCAATTATACTGACAAACCTATGGAGATGGCATGTAAATTTCTGGGCATTCGTTGGAAATGTTTTGGGTAAGTGTGCATTGAGACCACCGTAACGCATATCATGTATGGTCTGGCTGAAGACCTTTAAACTTAGCGCTCTCGGGAGGCAGCCCGAGGATGTAGAGTATTGTATTTGTTCTTTTGTTTTGGTGTTGGTTCTGTTTTGGCAGGTTACTACGTTTAGTTCCCGCGGATGCAATGATTCAAGTGTGGGGATGTTTGGCAACATCCCCGATGAGATGTCAGAGAATCCAAGAGATGTTTACGTCCCTGTCCGATCACAGCAGCTGAACCGCTACAGACACTTGCTGATTTACTGATCAGGTCAATGTGTCTCTCTATCCTTTATTTTATTTGTTTTGTGTTTTTGGTGGTATGAGTCTTTGTGTTGGGAGTGGTTTTATGTGTCGAGTTGTCTAGGTGTTAGCCGTTCATGGTTTGTGGGTGATATTTCTCGAGTTTAAATTATAAATTGCACCATACATTGGGGACAATGTATCCCAAGTGTGGGGATGCGGTAACTCAAGAGAGGGTCGGTAAGATTGTGATCTTAAATGCTTAAAGGGTTGAATTTGCTAAAAAATGAAAATTTTTGTATCAAGTATGCTTGAACTACATGAAAACCAACATTTTCAATCGCTAAAGGGTTCCTACTGATATTAAACTAACTTAGATCCCTAGTCATGGTTGTCCCTTTAAGTTTCATGACAGTATTTCTGACAGGTTTTAGAAAATAGTTGAGAAGAGATGCCTAACTAGGGGTAACATGCTTTAGGAATTACACATGCTACGTGTCGGCAACCCATATTCCTTTTGTTTGGTGAGATACTTGAGCCTACTAGAAGTTTAGTTGAATTGCAATAGATGTTCAATTGTTGAGTGTAGGCCATATGTTGCTTTGTGTTAGAACTTGTGTAGTTTGATACGTGCCGAGACTGTGCTTTAACGTATGCACATAGATGATAAAGGCGTTAGGATCCTTCCATTGTGTTATCTGTTGATTGTTGATTTCACCCACCTTAGTTAACCATGTTGAGCCTTTTACCTTTCGTTTGTTACACCTTGTTTGACCCGTTTGATTACCAACCATGAATGACAACTGTGTTAGTATGTTATAAAAATGAAAAAAATGAAATGAAAAAAAAAAGAGAAAAGAACGAAAAAGAAAAAAAAATCATTATTATGTTCATGTTAAATAAATGGGTCGGACATAACCCAAAGTGTTAGTACTATTGTGAATAAGTTGTCATGATTTGGTATATTCAGTTGTGTTCGCCATCTAAACATAAAAAGCCAAAAATATTTCCCTACCTTTACCCTTAACCCAAAACCCAAAAGTCCTTTTGATATGTGCTACGTTATTTGGTACAGTGGAGGTGTGATTGCTATACAAGCTTATGATTGCAAGGTAGCATGTTTGGTTTTGAGCGAAATACATACTAGCACATTACACGCTAGTCTTGATTAAGCCGAGAGGAGTGATTATTGTGAGGGGCGTGTGTCATGTGTGTAGTATCATAAGCATGTTAGTTTTAGTTAGGCAAGTCTTAAAGTGTTTTAAAGATATAATATTTAATTGTCAGATTGTCAATCTCGATTGTGTTAGTCTAAGGGACGGGTATGACTTGGGACCTTAAATTGTTAATTCGGTAAGGGATTTAATGGTGATTTGTTAATAAGGTGAGTAGTGTTTGTAATGGTTGCTTGAGGACAATCAAAGTTAAGTGTGGGGATGTGATGGAGGGTGTGAAACCCGAGTGTTAACATGTGTATTCTGGGTGAATTATTATCTTTTAAATGAGAATGTGCCTCGAATATGTTAACTACGTGTGCTTGTGATTTTTCTGATTAAACGCGCAATACGGCGAAGTTAGAATGGTTACTGGTGAAACGGAACAAGCGTGGATGGAAATCAAGATATATTACATCATTCGGGACTTGATTCGGGCCAAGATATAACTTGGATGCATAAGAAACATGAAATAATAAAATTCCGAGGCCTTCTATCATTTGCTGAAAGTTGAATTGCATGTTAAAGATGAAGCCATAATATCAACGTAACCTACGGTGGGACTTTCGTAGCCTACGGTTCTTTTTATACATCAGCACATGTACAACAGGTTCAGAATGTAAGCTACGTTCTCAAACCGTAGCTTACGGAAGAATGAGAAGGCAGCGTATGCACTTATGTATTTTGAAAGGCATTTAATGAAAAAAAAGAATAAAAAAATAAAAGAAAAAACCTAAAGGGTATTCATGTGACTTTGGAGGGATTATTATGGATTTTAATAGTCAACATCTTGATGATCATCTCAACGGAAGAGGGGAGAGAGGCACAAGGCAACAAAGTTAATCATCATCACATCGTCCAACATAAGCATAGGGTTTGTGGACTTTTGGCGACTGGGAATTGAGGTGGACTGGACGAGGTTTTGGTGTCAACAACATCATCATCATTAATTACTTTAGGAAGTGGGCCGCAAACTTTGGAATCATCAATTAATATTGGGCTGACAACACATACACGTGAGTTGGATCACTCATCATCATCTTGACTTGGAGGGTTGTTGGGCCGACTTTTGGGAGCAAAAGGGCTTGGGAGGAATTAATGAAGAAAAAAAAAAGACAAAATAATCATCATCGTTATACATCACATCTTCGACAACCGTCGCACCTAAGAAGAGGGCACGAAGAAGAGAAGCCTTGAAGATCATTCAACCCTAATGAGCGGCTAGTCTTTTATGGTTTCCTCCGGATGGAGGGTTTTGTAAGTTGGATAATTTTATATGTTTGTGACAATCGTATAGCTCGGTGATCTAAGCATTCGATGCTTTTCACCTTTGATTTGATTAATCAATTGTAACTGGTTGCATTTTATTTAACTTTAATCTTTGATCATTCAGTTCCCGAGAGTTCTAGTAATTGGGATATATTTGCTATGGGATTAGGGTTGGTAATTGTAACTGATAATTATTTGATAACCTCCCGTTATGTATTGACCGGAGTACTTAGTCGTTGATTATCACAATTGGCTAATTAGGTTAAACACTTATGTCTATGTAAGTGTTTCGATTAAACACATAATTGAATCTAGCTGCAAAACCTGAAATCTGGAGGAACCATTGTTTCTCTATTGATTTAAACGTCACTTTTTGTTCGTAATTTTAGATAATCAATCAAATCACAATTGAGCTTCTCAATTCAGTAATAGTTAATCAATCTTTTCATTACGACACAAATCAAACAATCATCAGTTTATTTTTTTATAGTTGTTAATAAATACTTAACATTACACACTTTCCACAATCCTCCTCTGGTTCGATATCCGACTTACTCTAGCTACTAGTTTATTTCGGTTTTTGCATGTCACTAACGACAGACATCACCTATGTAACTTGGAAGCTTTGACGTTATTGTGGGTATGGATTGGTTATCCAAGCATCACGCAGAGGTAGTTTGTTTCAAGAAGATCGTTCGTGTGCCGCTTTCGACAAGCGAGATCCTACAGGTTCAAGGTGAGAAACCGTCTGGTGGTCTCAAGCTCATGTCTTGTTTTAAAGCTCGGAAGTATCTGCGAAAGAACTATGTGGCTTTCTTAGCACATGTTACAGCAGATAAAGGCAAGGGTAAGTCTATTTCAGATATTCCTGTCGTTCGGGATTATTCTGAAGTATTCCCTGAAGAGTTACCTGGTCTACCCCCAGCACGCCAAGTCGAGTTCCGCATTGATCTCATACCTGGTGCAAATCCCATTGCCAGAGCTCCATATCGTCTTGCACCGTCTGAGATGCAAGAGTTGTCTAAGTAGCTTAAGGAGCTCTCTGACAAAGGTTTTATCCGTCCTAGCTTTTCACCCTGGGGTGCTCCCGTTCTTTTTGTCAAGAAGGATGGATCCTTTAGGATGTGTATCGATTATCATGAGCTTAACAAGCTTACCATCAAGAATCGATATCCCCTACCTCGCATAGATGATCTCTTTGATCAATTACAGGGCGCTTCTTATTTTTCAAAGATTGATCTACGTTCCGGATACCATCAACTTCGTGTGCATGAAGAAGATATTCCCAAGACGGCGTTCCGCACTCGGTATGGGCATTACGAGTTCACAGTCATGCCATTCGGTTTGACTAATGCTCCTGCTGTTTTCATGGACTTAATGAATAGGGTCTGCAAACCTTATTTGGATCAGTTCGTCATTGTTTTTATTGACAACATCTTGATATACTCTAAGACGCGAGCTGATCACGAGCAACATCTTCGTCTTACTTTGGAACTCCTAAAGAAAGAGCAACTTTTCACCAAATTCTCCAAGTGTGAATTCTGGCTTAAAGAAGTTCAATTTTTAGGACATATCATCAACGAACAAGGTATTCATGTAGATCCCTCCAAGATCAGTGCGATTAAGGATTGGGATACGCCTACTACTCCCACTGACGTTCGTTCTTTTCTTGGTCTAGCGGGTTATTACCGCCGCTTCATTGAGAGCTTCTCAAAGATTGCAGTTCCTCTAACTGCTCTAACTCAGAAGAACAAACCCTTTGACTGGGGATTCAAACAAGAGGAAGCTTTTCAACACTTGAAGCGAAAGCTTTGCGACGCGCCTGTTCTAACTTTGCCTGAGGGCAATGATGATTTCATCGTTTATTGCGACGCATCTAAAATGGGTCTTGGCTGTGTCCTGATGCAAAGGAACAAAGTTATAGCATATGCATCGAGGCAGTTGAAGATACATGAGAAGAACTACACCACTCATGATCTTGAGTTGGGTGCAGTTGTTTTCGCTCTAAAGATCTGGAGACATTATTTGTACGGTACAAAATGTGTGGTTTTCACGGACCACAAAAGTCTTCAGCATATCTTCAATCAGAAAGAACTCAACATGAGGCAACGACGTTGGGTCGAGCTTCTAAACGACTATGACTGCGAAATTCGCTACCATCCTGGTAAGGCGAATGTCATAGCTGATGCATTGAGTCGTAAGGAACATACTAAGCTTCATTGTGTACGTGTTCAATCTGTTATTCAAGCTCGATCCGATATCCAGGCACGCATTTCTCAGGCGCAACAATCTTGTGTTTCACAAGGTTTGATGGATAAGGAATTTCCCTATCACATAACACCTGATCTGGAACTGAAGGACAATGGATCGTATTACTTCATGGACCGTTTGTGGGTCCCAAGCCAGGATGATCTTCGTACCTTGCTTATGGATGAAGCCCATAAGTCTCGTTATTCTATTCATCCGGGATCAGATAAGATGTATAAGGATCTTCGTATTCATTATTGGTGGCCTGGTATGAAGAAAGACATTGCCTTATACGTATCAAAATGCCTTACTTGTCTTAGGGTTAAGACTGAACATCAGCGTCCTTCTAGTTTATTGGTGCAACCAGAGATCCCAGTTTGGAAATGGGAAAACATTACTATGGATCTTGTTACCAAACTTCCACGCACAAAGAAAGGTCATGATGCCATCTGGGTAGTCGTTGATCGTCTTACTAAGTCAGCACATTTCTTACCAATTCGTGAGGACTTTCCTGCTGACAGACTTGCCAAAATCTATGTGGATGAAATTGTGGCTCGACATGGTGTTCCTTTGAACATCATTTCTGACAGAGATGCTCGTTTCACTTCTCATTTTTGGAGAACCATGCAATCTGCTATGGGGACCCAACTTAATCTGAGCACGGCTTATCATCCGCAAACGGATGGTCAATCTGAAAGAACAATCTAGACTCTGGAGGATATGCTTAGAGCTTGTGTGATCGATTTTGGTGGTAGTTGGGATTCACATCTTCCGTTAATTGAATTCTCCTACAACAACAGTTATCACACTAGCATCAAAATGGCTCCTTTCGAGGCTCTCTATGGTCGAAAATGTCGTTCACCAGTCTGCTGGAATGAGATTGGCGAGGCTCAACTTACCGGACCTGCCCTCATTTTAGAGACAACTAACAAGATAAGGAAAGTTCGTGATAACCTTCAGACAGCTAGAAGCCGTCAAAAGAGTTACGCGGATCCAAAACGCAAGCCCTTGGAATTTCAAGTCGGTGATCGAGTATTACTTAAGGTCTCACCTTGGAAAGGTGTGATTAGATTTGGAAAGAAAGGAAAACTTGCACCAAGATACGTTGGACCATTCAAGATCGTCGAAAGAATCAGAAAAGTAGCCTATAGAATTGAGTTACCTCCTAAACTTGGAAATGTTCATCCAACTTTTCACGTGTCCAATCTCAAGAGATGTTTAGCTGATGAGAACCTCCACATACCGCTTGACGAAATTCGTGTGGCAAAACACTGAAATTTGTTGAGAAGCCAGTGGAAATCATGGAACGTGAAGTTAAGTGGCTTAAACGCAAGCGCATTCCTTTGGTCAAGGTTCGCTGGGAAGCTAAACGTGGACCCGAGTTTACTTGGGAACGCGAAGATCGAATGAAGGCGAAATATCCGCATCTTTTCCCACGAGTTTCCTCTAAATAAATTTCGGGACGAAATTTCCACAAGTAGGGGAGACTGTAACATCTGTGCTTGTAATCATTATGAACAGTTCTATTATCAATAAAACAATTTTATTTGATCCCAATGTTTATTTGGTTGTGTTTTACATTTTTCATGTTTTGACTTTTGTGTAATTTCAAACTCTGTATCGCTTTCTGGAGAGTTATACGCAAACTGATGAGTAAACGTAATCAGTTTAACGCGACAAATACTCTAGAACATCAACATATACTTAACATACCTTAAATAACCTTTACATAACTTAGAAATAAGTTTTGAAGGCTTTGGTATGGCAAAAACAAGTTAATTCGCTCACAGGGACTAAATTTGACAAACTGTGAAAGTATGCCAATTTAAACTATAACGAACATTCCGGAACATGACCATAAGTTAAACACACCTTAAATATCCTTTATATAGCTTAGAAATAGGCTTTGAGGGGTTCGGTGTGCTAAAATAAACTTATGGGTCATTAAGGGACTAAAAGCGTCAAAAAGTGCACAAGTTTGCATTTTCGCGCATAACTTACGTTCTGGATACCTACGGACATCCAAAAATTTAAGCAAGCACTAAAATATTTTATTTTAGTGTTTGGCATAAGAAAAATCCATTCGTCACGCAATTTAGATCGTTTCTCGCGCTTATGCGCATTCCGTCGTAATTAACCGAACAACGCAATCGTACGACCAAACGAACTGACATCCGGCATATTTTTGAGCATGTTTCATGCCCACAATTTTTAGGCATCCTTGTGGAGCCTTAAAAATGATTTAACGAGCCTTAAACATGTCGGAAATGGTCTGAATACGCAACGGGGACTGAAAGAAGAACATTTGAAAGTGTTTGCTGATCAGGGGGACCCTAGCGCGACGCCTAGCCCCCTTGGCGTCACGCTAGGCCTCTTCTGATCAGCAAAGGTCATTTTAAACATAAGTTAACAGCCCCTAACACTTCCCAAAGGTCAAGTGCCACATGTTAACCTCTTATGGTGGCCAAAATCAGTTACCACAACATTGCAACAAGTGTAGGGACATGATCATTCCCTCTTCTCCAAGAAATGATCCTAACGGTGAACCGAAAACTATAAATACCCACCTCCACCCTTCACTTTTCCTCACAAGAATCTGATCTTATGTGCTCTAAGTTGAAACCTTTGTTTCATACATGAGCTATTTTGATCTAGATTAGCGTTCGGGGACCCTTCGTAAGGGTTCCTTCGTTCTTTTATTGCTTTTCGAGTCCGAAAGTCAAACTTTGTTTGACTTTCTGCATTGACCAGTTTATGGTCAATGCGAAGTTCGTTTGAACTTCGCAACGTGATTGTAATCACGATGGTTATAGTCCCTTGTGACTATGCCTAATGATTACCACGTTGTCTAGGGTCGTAAGGGTAAGCGATCAAGGATTATGACTTGCGTATGGGAAAAAAACCCTATGCTCTCTCTCCTATAGGCGATCTCCTTGTTCATCATGAATCCTATGCTTTTTCTTCGTGATCTTGTGTATAACAGTCTGTGATTAGAGGTTTTCTTATTGCAATCCTCTATAACGAACTCGTTAACACTAGGGATCGATTTTGAACTAGGATTTTTCGTTTTTTTTTTCTTATAATCGCCGCTCTAGGTTTTGATTCAAGAACCCTGATTTATTAAACTGGTAGTCGTTGATTGCGGTTAACTGAGATTAACTTAGCTAGATTGATGCTCAGGTTTAATCGATTAAGGGTTCAGGTTTCAGTCTAGGGTTTATAGGATTAAGGTTTTTGATTCTCTTTGTTTTCGTGTTGCGGCTTTCGGGATTTGGGTTTTCGTGTGCATGGTTGTTTATTTTCTGGTTCTTCGTGAGAGTTGTCTGAATTAGTTATGGATGATCGTTCAAAACCTGGTGACTTTGATAAGGGTGATCGGGGAAAGCCGCCATTACCCTATAAGGGATTGGCGAGTAGAGTGGTAAGTATTGATGGAAATCCTGTGCTCCCTAGGCGTGGTACGGTACAGAATTCTCAGGCTAATCCAAAACTTTTTAATGTCATTGATGAATTAACAAA
Organism: Helianthus tuberosus; assembly: GCA_030545235.1. Lineage (NCBI taxonomy): Eukaryota > Viridiplantae > Streptophyta > Magnoliopsida > Asterales > Asteraceae > Helianthus > Helianthus tuberosus. The sequence continues at coordinate 127,028,576 of CM060405.1, forward strand.
GGTCACCGTCCCGGTTCAACCATCGGTGATTCAAGGTCTAAAAGAAAGTGGGGCTGCTTATGTTTTCCAGGGATCACAAACAGTTCAGGGAAGTAGTTCTACCCCTAAATCTTATGCGGACTCAGTCACAGCTAGTAATAATCAGAAAGTTAACTTCCGTTCGTTGTCTAGCTCGGAGGTGCATGAAGGATGTGACGTTGTTCTCCCCAAGGAATCCGTCCGATCTGTGCAGGAGAAATTGTCTAATACTATCTATGGGTATTTTTTGGGGGAACGAGTTGCATTCCCGGTTGTTGATTATTTTGTTAAGGTTAATTGGAAAAAGTATGGATTGCAAAAGACTATGATGAATGCTAATGGATTCTTCTTTTTTAAGTTTAATGAGGAAGGTGGAATGTTGAATGTTCTCAAAGATGGTCCGTGGATTATCAGGTCGCAACCGTTGTTCCTAAACACATGGACTCCTACGACCAAGCTGGAAAAAAAAGAAGTCAAGAAGGTACAAGTTTGGGTTAAAATTCACGAGGTTCCTATTGCGGCTTACACGGAAGATGGCCTTAGTCTTATAGCTACAACAATTGGGGAGCCAAAGATGCTGGATTCTTTTACAACATCTATGTGTACGGATTCGTGGGGCCGTAGTAGCTATGCTAGAGCTTTGGTGGAGATTTCGGCTGAGAATGACTTTCGTGAAGAGGTTACAATGGCGATACCTGAACCGGAAGGAGAGGGTTTTATTAAAGAAACTATGTATGTGGAGTATGAGTGGAGTCCTCACCGTTGTCCTACATGTTGTGTGTTTGGTCATGCGATTGAGATGTGTCCGAAAACCCCAATGAAAAAAGTTAGGCAAGATGTCCCAAATCGTAATATTCAAAGGAATAGTCAAATGAAAAAGGTACCGAATGTTGATCAGGATGGTTATACGGAAGTGTATGGTAAGAAAGTTGCTAGAAAGGTGGGCATTCAGGTAAATAAACAGAAAAACAAGTTTGAATATCGGCCTGTGTCTTCAAAATCTCAGCCGAAAGGCGTTAATGGATCCACTTCTTCGGCCATTAAATTGAATAATCCTTTTGATGTCCTAAATCAAGCTGAGTCGGAGGAGGGTACTAGCAAGAAATCTTCGGGTAAGAGCCAGGATGATACGGATGATGAGGTTGAAGAAGTTTATAATGAAATGGATGATTTTATGCAGCAAGGTACGCTAAAGATACAGAGTAAAAAAGGGACCGGCACTCCTTCTCAGGTAGTTGCTGATGGTTAGTCTCGCCGTTTGGAATATAAGGGGGTTGAACCGCCCGCTTAAACAAATGGAGGTTCGGCAGGCAGTGAAGGATTATAAATTGAGTTTGTGTGCTATTTTAGAGTCCCATGTGAATGTAGCTAAATTGGCGAGTGTGTGTAAGTCCGTTTTCCGTTCGTGGGATTGGACGTCGAATGGTGGGTGTTGTGACAAGGGCACTAGAATCATTATTGGGTGGAATCCGGCAGTTTTTGATGTCATGATCTTGGCTCAGTCATCTCAGGTTATGCATCTCCAACTTGTTTTTAAACTGGATAAGAGGAGGGTTTTTTGTTCTATTGTTTATGCAGCTAACTATTATGTGACACGTAGAGAGTTATGGCATCAACTATCGATTCACAAAACTCTTGTTGCTGATAGTCCGTGGTTGGTTATGGGTGATTTTAATTCGGCTCTAAATATAGAGGATAAATCTATGGGAACGTCTTCCATATCTAGTGGCATGAAGGAGTTCCAAGCTTGTGTAGATGATATTGAAGTGGTCGATATTAATCGGTCAGGCATTCATTTTACTTGGAATCAAAAGCCAAAGCAAGGGGTTGGGTTACTGAAGAAGATCGATCGGGTAATGGGGAACACTCATTTTCTGGCTGAATACCCGAACTCGGTTGCTATTTTCAAGCCGTCTCGTCTTTCGGATCACTGCCCATGTATTCTATCTATCCCGGAAGCTATGAAAATGAAACCGAGGTCGTTTAAGTTAGCAAATTTTCTGGTTTTTAAACCAGAATTTCTAGAGATTGTCAATAAGTGGTGGGATACGCATGTTGACGGTGTGCATCAATTTAGAGTTGTTAAAAAACTCCGTCTGCTGAAAAAACCGCTGAGATTATTGCTTTTTGAGCAAGGGAATCTCCATAAGAAAGTTGATAGTCTAAGATCGAAGTTAGATGTAATTCAACAAAAGATTGATCAGAATCCGTTCAATGTTGATCTCCGGGCCGATGAGGCGTCTACTAGCCGTGAGTTACAGGTGGCTTTATTGGATGAGGAGCGGTTCCTGAAACAAAAATCAAAAGTGGATTGGTTAGCTGCGGGTGATATGAACACGGCCTTTTTTCACTCTTCTTTGAAAGCCAGAAACCATTTTTCTAGAATTGATGTTATTACCGATTCGGGAGGTATTTCTTATGAGGGTGACATAGTTTATAAAGCGTTTGTCCAGCACTATGAAAAGTTTTTTGGATCTCAAGGTGACATTTCGCTTCAGCCAGCTCCGGATTTATTCACAAATACGCTATCTTCTAACGTGGCTTCTTATATGGTTCGTCAAGTTACAACGGAGGAGATCAGAAAAGCGATGTTTTCTATTGGTAACGACAAAGCCCCTGGGCCGGATGGGTATACGGCAGCCTTTTTTAAAAGTGCTTGGTCGTTAGTTGGTAATGATGTAGCCAATGCGATTAAAGACTTCTTTGACACCGGTAAGATGCTTCGTGAATTGAATCATACTCTTATTGTGCTTATTCCAAAGATTTCAACCCCTATGCATGTTACTGATTTTCGACCGATTGCTTGTTGTAATGTGTTTTATAAATGCATTAGTAAAATTGTTGCTGATAGAATTAAAGGAGCTCTTAATGATATAGTTAGTATCAACCAATCTGCCTTTGTTCCTGGTCGGAAGATATCGGATAATATTTTGCTAACCCAAGAGTTAATGCATAATTATCATAGAGATACGGGTCCTCCAAGGTGTGCGTTTAAGGTGGATATTCAGAAAGCGTATGATACAGTGGATTGGGGGTTTCTTAAAAATGTGCTGATTGGATTTGGATTTCATAGTAAAATGGTGGAGTGGATTATGGTATGTGTGTCTACTACCTCTTTCTCGGTTTGTGTGAATGGTTCTGTGTATGGTTTTTTTAAAGGCAACTGTGGCCTAAGGCAAGGGGATCCAATATCACCTTATTTATTTACTCTAGTTATGGAGGTCTTAACGAGCATTTTGCAACATTCGGTTCAAATTGATTCGTCGTTTAAGTTCCATAATAGATGTGAGAAGCAGCAGATTATTAATCTTTGTTTTGCAGATGACCTATTTCTTTTCGCTAGAGGGGAAGTAAATTCGGCTAACTGCATTATGTCTTCTCTCTCTAAGTTTACCAAGATGTCGGGGTTAGTGCCTAGCAACCAGAAAAGCACGGTTTTCTTTTGCAATGTTAATAATCAAACAAAACAAGCTATTCTGGATTTCATGCCTTTTACGGAAGGAAAGTTGCCTGTGAAGTACTTGGGGGTTCCCCTGATCTCGGCTAGGCTAGGGTACAATGACTGTCGTGTGCTAGTGGATAAACTAGAGAAACGTATTATGCACTGGAGGAACAAGCTTCTATCATTTGCGGGCAGACTTCAGCTTATTATTTCAGTGCTCTCGTCTATGCATATTTATTGGTCCTCGGTTTTTGTCTTACCAGCTCGGATTATTAAAGAGCTTGAAGCTAAAATGAGAAATTTTCTATGGTCTCAAGACTTTGCGTTCAACAAAGGTAAATCTAAAGTTTCTTGGAAGTCGGTTGGTACGCCTAAGTATGAAGGCGGTTTGGGTATTAGACGTGTGGGGGGATATGAATAAATCTCTGATGACATCTCATATTTGGAGCATTGTATCCAACCGAGAATCCTTGTGGGTCGATTGGGTGCATTCGTATCATTTAAAGGGCAAGAGTTTTTGGGTTTGCAAGACGCCATCGAATAGTTGTTGGTCTTGGCGTAATCTAACTCAGCTTCGGCCGTTAGTTAGAAATCATATATGGTCGGATTTGGGTAATGGTGCAAACACTTCAGCCTGGTACGATAACTAGACCGAATTTGGGCCTCTAGGTGATTTTTTAACGTCTAGAGTAATCACTGATGCTGATTTTAGATTGGATGATTCGGTGGCTGATGTGTTCTCGAATGGTGCATGGAGGTGGCCTACAGCTTGGAGGGACTTATTTCCTGTCCTGATTCAGCTTGATCAACGTCTTTTGGATCCCCTGAAAACCTATAGGTTGCTATGGAAGGATGGTGACGATCTTAATGGTTTTTCGTCTTCGGGGGTTTGGCACTCGTTGCGACATAGAGAACCAGAAGTTGATTGGTGTAGCATTGTGTGGTTCAGCCAATGTATTTCTAGACATGCTTTCATGATGTGGTTGATTATGAAACGTAAGCTCCTTACGCAAGATAAGATTCTGCAATGGGACTTATCTCGTAGGAAAAATATGAATATGATGTGCTGTTTATTGTGCTTTGAGAATGTGGATTCTCACCCTCACTTGTTTTTTGAATGCAAGTACTCATCGCAAGTGTGGGTCCAAATTAGGAATAGGGGGGATGAACTCGGTTTCGCCGAAATGGTCGGAGATTACTGACTGGCTTTGTGCTCGTACTCATCAAAAGAGGGCGGATACTTATGTTGCTAAGCTTCTTGTTGCGGCTGCAGCGTATATTATTTGGCAAGAGAGGAATGCCAGGTTGTTTAAAAATCAATTAAGACCGCCTGAGATGGTTAGTGATATTATTACAAAAACAGTGCGATACAAGTTGATGGGAGCAAAGTTGAAGGATACCGTTAGGGTAAGGAAGCTTCTTGAAGAATGGGAGATCCACGCGTATGAAAAGACCGACGATGGGGGCTGATTAGTTGTTTTTTCGTTATTTGGTTGTTACGGTCTAGAGTTTTGTCTAGTTGTCTATTTCCACTAGTTGGTTGGATGTTTTGTTGTTTTTTTGTCGTTTCGGGTTTACTTTCATGAGGCATGTCTCATGATTGAACTAGTGTAGACTCTTTACACTACTTGTTTCTTTTTGGTTGTGAATATATAGAATCACCGGGGTAACCCTTTACCCAAAAAAAGGGTAAGCGATCAAATAAATCACTTATACCTTCGAACCCGACCCATTTGGTCGATCATTAGGATCCGACCAAACACATTAGGTGACCATAGTATATTGGGAATAACCTTCCGAGGTTATACCTTATGGTCGCTTCGTTTAAGTAGTTGTATGATAGGTAGTTTATATGCCTTAGGTAAATTACCAAAATACCCCTTTGATGCCAAAATTCATTTTAAACATATGTAACGTAACTTTTGACATCTAAACTGATTTGACAACCATATTAGACATGTTAAGGCATATATTACTTGTCATAGGACTAGTTAAGCGGTCCGAACGCGTTTCACGCGAACGACGCGTTAAAGTAGCATAAGCTACCTAAACGGGTCGTAATGGGTCACAAACACTTAGGTTAAGTTTCGTTTTAGTATGTGGGCTTTGTTAAACCATATTACATGAGTATCCATACTCGTTTGGTTTACGAACCCTCATTCTATCCGATCCTTCGATATTAGGTCCGGTTTATTGACATAGTTACCTATATTAGGTGCCGTTTGATTCCGTGATCTCTAGCATTGCTTGGTGGTTATCTTAGGACTTCTGAGCAATCTCAAGTGAGTACATAGACCCCTCTTTTACTGTTTTCCAAACATTTTGAGGTGGAACACATGTGCCTACTTGTTACTTTCATGCTTTCCATGTTTTCACATCATATACCTGCTATGTTCGTTAGTACATTATAGTACATGTTTTACATTACATTTCATGCTACGTATGCCCATTGTGTGCGTACTTAGTACATTGTTTTACATTACATTTCATGCTATGTATGTCCATTGTGTGCATACTTAGTACATTGTTTTACATTACATTTCATGCTATGTATGCCCATTTTGTGCGTACTTAGTACATTGTTTTACATTACATTTCATGCTATGTATGTCCATTGTGTGCATACTTAGTACATTGTTTTACATTACATTTCATGCTATGTATGCCCATTGTGTGCGTAATTAGTACAGTTGTTTTCATCACATGCTTACATTTTGTTATGACATTTGGGTTGTTTACAATGGAACAATACATTCATTAACATTAGCTACGCCGTTCGTTAGTAGGTAGTGGTACCATAGGAATTGACAACTCCCGTTCCTGAAATCCTGGGTTTGTTTGGATTGGAAGGAATGACCGACTTCGATATACATAACGTAGATAAACCTTTAATTTGTTTAAGGGTTTATCGCCACAGTCTCAGGGCTTGGGTGTATGCATTTTCACAATACCGCATAAATGTTTGTAACAGTATAGCATGCATTTGTTCCACAAAACATAACTTTGATTTAAACTATGTTTTACATCAATACCTTGTTTTTGTGCATTTTACATGTGGTTTAGTTGATTTCACTTACCATACATGATATTGTTGGGTAAACATTACATGATCTACATTAACATAAACATTTTGACATTGATATACACATTTAGTGGTTTACATTGGACATAGACATTTCAATATGGTTTACACATTAACACATGACAATTCATTTATACATGAACAATTTACATTGATGGTTGGTTTGGGTAAATGATTCGAGTAACGAGGCGTGTGTAATATGATACAAGCATGGTGGATACGCCGCTGGTACTTCCTATAAATAAGTGTTTGTATGATATTTCATGTCGTAGCGTTACTTAAATCATTTCATTTGACATATTACATTTTACATAAACAACTTATTTTCACAAGACATTGATTTACAAAACAACTTATCTTATACTTTTTTGGGGTAAAGGGTTACCCCGGTGATTCTATTATAGACAACCGCCAAATAAGTACAAGTAGTGAGGATGAGTTCCCCACTAGTTCATATACAGGACAGGCCCCATATATGTAAGCAAAAATACAAAACAAACCATAATACCACCTCGACCTAGCCTACTACAATCATGATTATGACTAACTAGTAGGCAAAACGAAAATAAATCAAACAACCACATCAACCGCCATCATCAAAAATGAAATTGCCACCAATCGGCAACCCCCTAGCATGAAACCGAAACGACCTATCCATTGGATGACGTTGTGGAATAGGTGCTCGCCCCTGTACTGGAAGACGTATGATGTGTACCCGATGTCATAAACTCTTGCATTTCATCATATACAACCTCTACGCCGTCATCGTCAGACTCCTCATTAAGCTCACGCCCCCCTTTATAATCACCTTTAAAGGAACCCCCATTCCCCCCATCAAACCCAAGAGCACTAAATGAATTGTGTGTTTGAACCTTGGACGAACTAGTACCTCGTGCACTCACATAGGTAGAACTCACTGCCTTTTTCTTTTTATCCACAGGTCTATATTCAAGCTTGGGCTTCTGGTTGTTTACTTGAAATCCGCTCTTCTTTGATTTCTTCTTTGTCTTTACTTCCGTATAACCATCCCCATCTACTTTCGGACTATTAGTAGGAGGTCTCACTGTTGATCGAATGCATTTTGGACACTCCTCAGAGTCATGCCCAAATACACAACAGTGGGCACATCTCGGGGGTTTCCATTCATATTCCACACTAATAGTTTCATTGATATACTTGTTCTCATCCAGCTCAGGAATAGCCATGGTTAGGACCTCTTTAAAATCATGATCAGCAGATATATCAATAAGGGCCCTAGCATAGCTGCTTCGTCCCCAAGCCTCGTTGCACATATCAATAGTATACGAATCCAACCGCAGAGGAGAACCAATTTTAGACGCCAACATGCTTAACCCATCATCAGAATACGCCACTAGGGGAACATCATGCAACTTGACCCAAACCGCTACTTTTTTAAACTCTTCTTTTTTAAGGGTATTTGTAGGAGACCACATGTTAAGAAACAATGGTTTGTTACGTATCATCCAAGGACCCCCTTCAAGGACAGCGTCCATTCCCTTTCTATCTTCAAACTTGAAGAAAAAGAACCCATTTGAATTCATCATCGTTTTCAGAAGACCATGTTTCTTCCAATTTGTTCTCACAAAATATTCAACAACTGGATATGCAATTCTATCCCCCATGAAATAACCATAAAGAGTGTTAGCTAACCTGTTGTTAACCTGGCGAACAGAATCAATCGGTAGCACTATATCCACACCATCCAATGAGGCATCTGAGTTTAACATTCGAAAATTGACTTTCGGAACTTGCTTAGCTGCATCATTGGCCTTCCTAGCACTTTCATCCTCACTTTGATTCTGATTTGGATTACCAACCCGCTTAGGACCTTTCTGCTCTACCTGTTTGTTTAGAACCACATCAGCGTACAAATGTTATTGGACTCGAGCATTTTCACCTTGTTCCTGCTTTCGCACACGAGCAGGCCTGACATCATTTAGCGGGAGCACAAATGATACCTTTCGCTTATCAAAAACCACTGCATAATCCTCATCTGGTGAATCAAAACAGCCAAGAACGTGGTCAGTATCATTCAGTGGTAACATGAACCGAACCTTCTTATTACCCACTTCTAAAACCGTAGGAATTTGTGACGTTTGTCTTGGCTCAAATGGTTTCCCATCAATACTTCGGATCTTTCTCGCAAAAACGTTTGAATTATCCTCAGTTTGTTCATCCTTATCAACAGCCATAGCAAAGGTTTGTGCAGGTGTTTGCGTAACACCTGATGATAACCCTAAGACACGATTGGATAAGAAGAAGTACAATCTGATCGCAGCAGGACCTAATGCGAAAAACCCTAATCTGCAAACCGATCCACGAAACCCTAATCTGAATTGAAAAAGATTCGGGACAAAGAAACCCTAATCCGTAAACAATCAGCATCGCAGCCCCGAAATCGGAAAACAAAAGAAAAATAGAAACCCTAATAAAAAGAACCCTAATCTGATTTCAATCGGTTAGATACGAAGGAGCGAAACAGGATTCCTTACTAGAGAGAAATCAAGGCTCCCTAGATGCTAAACAATTTTGATCAAGACCAGGATTGGATTGAATGATGTAGGGTTTCACGAAGTCAGCGAAATCGCCCAGATCGCCCAGAGCACAGCCATTTTTTCCAACAACTTATCTTATACAAACTCATTTTTACTTGGTTATTCATTTAACCTTACATTATTCTCTTATTTATACATATCATTGCTTTTTAATGATTTACAAAACAAAACAACTTACAAGGTTCATGACTGACTGTTATTAAACAATTTTTCCTAAACTTATAAGTCGTGAATCCTATTTTCACAAAACCTATGTATCTCACAGGCATTTTTATGCTGACGTACCTATTTTCACATGTGTTTTCAGGAGCTTTTCCGTAGGATGATGATCGTGACACTAGGGCGGACCTGTGCCTTAGAGACTTAAAATGAAGAAAGACTTAGTTTAATTATGTTCTGAACTATTTATTTCCTGTTTAAGACGATGTAACTCTTATGTTTATAAGTAAAATACAACTTTGAATGCCATAGTTATGAAACAATTAATTCTGTTACAACACTCCCCGACGTTTTCGCCGCGGTTGCATGTTATACGCGGTCGGGGTGTGACACGTAAGGACCTTGCAGGTCTGAAACTTTCAAAAATGGTAGAACAGGCCCCTGTGCGCGTATCGTCGTGTTTTGGCACTTCTAACACCCGTCAAACCCAATTTCAAGCTCCACAATGATTTTAAAGTATAGGGAACTTAAAATGTGCTCAAAAATATCTCGCATGTCGGTTCGTTTGGCCGTACGGTTGCGTTGTTCGGTTAATTACGACGGGAGTCGTAACGAACGCAAAAACGATCCAAATTGCGCGACGAATGGATTTTTGACAAGCCAAACACTAAAATAAAATATTTTAGTGCTTACATAAATTTTTGGATGTCCGGATGTAGTCAGAACGTAAGTTATGCGCGAAAATGCAATCTTATGCACTTTTTGGCAATTTTAGTCCCTGAATGGCCCAAAGGTTTATTTTAGCACACCGAACCCCTCAAAGCCTATTTCTAAGCTATGTAAAGGATATTTATGGTATGTTTAACTTATGGCCATGTTCTGGAATGTGTGTTACAGTTCATATTGCCATATTTTCGCAGTTTGTCAACTTTAGTTCCCTGTAAGCGATTTAACTTGATTTTTGCCATACCAAAGCCTTCAAAACTTATTTCTAACTTATGTAAAGGTTATTTAAGGTATGTTAAGCCTATTTCACTATTCCGGAGTATTGGTTGCATTAAACTGGTTATATTTTCGCATCAGTGCGCGTATAACCTTCCAGAAAGCGATTTAGAGCTTGAAATCGAACAAGAATTGATATGTGCAAAAGATACACATATTTATACAGATCCCAAGTATGAAATACAATATTTCATTGGCTTGGCATTTGTTTGATGGTCGCAGTGACCCAGGTGTCACAGTCTCCCCTACTTTAGGAAATTTCGTCCCGAAATTTATTCGTAGGAGTCCATCTGTGACTTTGTGTCAAGTAACCACCAGATATACAAGGCATAATCAAGTCATTTCCTTAACGGACAATCTTCAGAAACGAAAATGAACAGACGGAGTCATTTTCCTCAATGAGTATTCTTCAGAAACGGAAATGAAGGAATAAGCAAACGGGGATTCATTTCCTCAACGGAAAATCTTCAGAAATGAAAATGAACAGACGGAGTCATTTTCCTCAAAGAGTATTCTTCAGAAGCGGAAATGAAGGAATAAACAAACGGGGATTCATTTCCTCAACGGACAATCTTCAGAAACGAAAATGAACAAACGGAGTCATTTTCAACGGGTGCTTCCTCAGAAACGGAAATGAAAAAGGATAGTCAAACGGATATTCATTTCCTCAACGGACAAATCTTCAGAAACGAAAATGAACAAACGGAGTCATTTTCAACGGGTGCTTCCTCTGAAACGGAAATGAAAAAGGATAGTCAAACGGATATTCATTTCCTCAACGGACAAATCTTCAGAAACGAAAATGAACAAACGGAGTCGTTTTCAACGGGTGCTTCCTCAGAAACGGAAATGAAAAAGGATAGTCAAACGGATATTCATTTCCTCAACGGACAAATCTTCATAAACGAAAATGAACAAACGGAGTCATTTTCAACGGGTGCTTCCTCAGAAACGGAAATGAATAGGGCTAATTCTAGACACATGACAAAACTCGCTGTGGTTTCTGTGCACTAAATTCCAAAATTATGTATGCATCCATAATTACGTAATTCCTTGCACAGTCCGCAAAGTTTGTCTTGTAATGTTTAGGGGAAGAAAATCAAACCTGTGATGAGGGTGACTAGACTACCATAGGGTCCTTTTAATTAGATCGACAAATGATCTTTTTAATTAGGCCACCAAGGAGTCCTTTCAGCTATATCATCACATGATGTTCCTAACCAGATTTTTGGATCAATTTGTTTAACTAGACCACTCAAGGGGTCTAATTATGGAGTAGTACTTTATAACCCAAGGGACTTAACTATAACGTAGAAGTCCATTAAGGATTTTAGATAACAAAAACATGGATTACTTCAAAAACATAAAAGGGAACACATAAGCACATAATCACATAGTTGCTTAACTCAGTTATTAATTTGTTATTAACTTGTTAGTGCTTGAGTATGGATATTCAAAGTACACCAGGAAACCAGTCGCTGGACTTCAATGTCCTCTGGGATCTATTTGAAAAGATAGGATGATCTCCCAAACTTCGATTTTGTTTTCAAAGAAACGTAATATTCGAATTAAGGAACACAAAAATTTTAGGATTTACGGAAATATCCTTAAGTACCCTTATTAAGGATTTATAGTGGTACTTTGGGTATTCGTCCAGTGTTGTAACTTGCGCCTTGTACTTCGTTTTCCTTAGAAGAAACGGGTACTTAGGAATTTCGTGGAAAACGCAAGAGATCATAAGATGGAAAAATTTTGGGGGTAGTTTGCTTTACAAGGAATACGATTCCTTGATTGTCGGTATTGTAAGAGATATGTTATGTCACACCCCGACAACGTAGAACACACAAAACGTGGCGGAAACGTCGGGGAGTGTTGTAACAGAATTAATGTTTCAAATCCATGGCAATTAAAGTTTCGTTTTATTAATCAAACATGAGAGTTTACATTGTTTTAAACAAGAAACAAAGAGTACATAACACAAATTAACTAGTTCTTGTCTCGTTTTAAGTCACTAAGGCACAGGTCCGCCTAAGTATGTCTTGATAAGTCCTATGCATCATCTCCTGAAAACACATGTGAAAATAGGTACGTCAGCATAAAAATGCCTGTGAGATACATAGGTTTTGTGAAAACAGAATTCATGACTTATGTTTGAGAAAATGTTTAGTCATGAACCTTGTAATTTGCTTTGTCTTGTGAATCATTTGAAAAAAGATAAGATCAGAGGATATGTATAAATAAGAGGATAATGTATGGTTAAATGAATAACCATGTAAAATGAGTTTGTATAAGATAAGTTGTTTGTAAAACAATGTCTTGTGAAAAGTATGTTATTTGTATAAAATGTTATATGTCTCAAACATAAATGATTCAAATAACGCTACGATATGTAATACCATACAAACACTTATATATAGGAAGTACCAGCGGCGTATCCACCATGCTTGTATCATATTACACATGCCTCGTTACTTAATCACTTATTCAAACCAAACTACCAAAGTAAAATGTTCATGTCTAATGTGAATCGTGTAATGTGTATCCAAAATGTAAGCATATGATATGTCTAATGTGAATCGTGTAATGTGTATCCAAAATGTAAGCATATGATGAATAACAATGTACTAAGTATGCAACAAAGAACATACATAGCATAAAGTGTAATGTATAACAATGTACTAAGTATGCAACAAAGAACATACATAGCATAAGTGTAATGTAAAACAATGTACTAAGTATGCACACAATGGACATACATAGCATGAAATGAAATGTAGGACGATGTACTAAGTACGCACACAATGGGCATACATAGCATGAAATGTAATGTAGAACGATGTACTAAGTACGCACACAATGGGCATACATAGCATGAAATGTAATGTAAAACAATGTACTAAGTACGCACACAATGGGCATACATAGCATGAAATGTAATGAAATCATGTACTATAATGTACTAACGAACATAGTAGGTATATGATGTGAAAGCATGGAAAGCATGAAAGTAACAAGTAGGCACATGTGTTTCACCCCAAAACAGTTTGGAAAACAGTAAAAGAGGGTTCTATGTACTCACTTGAGATTGCTCAGAAGTCCTAAGATAACCACCAAGCAATGCTAGAGATCACGGAATCAAACGACACCTAATATAGGTAACTACGTTAATAAACCGGACCTAAATCGGAGGATCGGATAGAATGAGGGTTCGTAAACCAAACGAGTATGGAGACTCGTGTAATATGGTTTAACAAAGCCTACATACTAAATGAAACCTAACATAAGTGCTTACGATCCATTACGACCCGTTTAGGAAGCTTATGCTACTTTAATGCGTCGTTCGCGTGAAACGCGTTCGGACCGCCTAACTAGTCCTATGACAAGTAAAATATGCCTTAACATGTCTAATATTATTGTCAAATCAGTTTAGATGTCAAAAGTTATGTTACATATGTTTAAAATGAATTTTGGCCTCAAAGGGGTATTTTGGTAATTTACCTAAGGCATATAAACTACCTATCATACAACTACTTAAACGAAGCGACCATAAGGTATAACCTTGGAAGGTTATTCCCTATATGCTATGGTCACCTAATGTGTTTGGTCGGATCCTAATGATCGACCAAATGGGTCGGGTTCGAAGGTATAAGCGATTTATTAGATCGCTTACCCTTACGACCCTAGACAACGTGGTAATCATTAGGCATAGTCACAAGGGACTATACCCATCGTGATTACAATCACGTTGCGAAGTTCAAACGAACTTCGCATTGACCATAAACTGGTCAACGCAGAAAGTCAAACAAAGTTTGACTTTCGGACTTGAAAAGCAATAAAAGAACGAAGGAACACTTACGAAGGGTCCCCGAATGCTAATCTAGATCAAAATAGCTCAGGTATGAAACAAAGGTTTCAACTTAGAGCACATAAGATCAGATTCTTGTGAGGAAAAGTGAAGGGTGGAGGTGGGTATTTATAGTTTTCGGTTCACCGTTAGGATCATTTCTTGGAGAAGATGGAATGATCACATCCCTACACTTGTTGGAATGTTGTGGTTACTGAATTTGGCCACCATAAGAGATTAACATGTGGCATTTGACCTTTGGAGGGTGTTAGGGGATGCAAACTTGTGCACTTTTTGACGCTTTTGGTCCGTGAATGACTCAAAAGTTTATTTCAGCACACCGAATCCCTCAAAGCCTATTTCTAAGCTATGTAAAGGATATTTAAGGTGTGTTTAACTTATGGTCATGTTCCGGAATGTCTGTTATAGTTCAAATTGGCATACTTTCGCAGTTTGTCAAATTTTAGTCCCTCTAAGCGAATTAACTTGTTTTTTGCCATACCAAAGCCTTCAAAACTTATTTCTAAGTTATGTGAAGGTTATTTAAGGTATGTTAAGTATATGTCACTATTCCGGAGTGTTTGTTGCATTAAACTGGTTGTATTTACGCATCAGCGCGCGTATAACCTTCCGGAAAGTGATTTAGAGCTTGAAATCGAACAAGAGTTGATATGTGCAAAAGATGCACATATTTATACAAGTACAAAGTATGAAATACAATATTTCATTGGTTTGGTATTTGTTTGATGGTTGAAGTGACACAGGTGTCACAGTCTCCCCTACTTTAGGAAATTTCGTCCCGAAATTTATTTGTAGGAGCATGTCTGTGACTTGTGTTAAATAACCATCAAGGATAAGGCATATCCTGATATTCCTCTTTAACGAACATTTTCAGAAATGGAAATGAATGGAGAATCCGGAATATTCATTTTCCTTCGATGGAAAATTATAAGAAACGAAAAATACACGGGATGAGTTATTTTCCTTAATGGGTATCCTTAAGAAACGAAAATGAACGGAACGAGTCATTTTCCACAATTCCTCCAGAAACGAAAATGAACGGATTGAGTCATTTTCCACAATTTCTTTAGGAACGAAAATGAACGGAATGAGTCATTTTCCACGATTTCTTCAGGAACGAAAATGAACGGAATGAGTCATTTTCCACAACCTCTCTAGAAACAAAAATGAACGGAATGAGTCATTTTTCACAATTTCTTCAGAAACAAAAATGAACGGAATGAGTCATTTTTCACAATTTCTTTAGAAACGAAAATGAACAGAATGAGTCATTTTCCACAATTTCTTCAGGAACGAAAATGAACGGAATGAGTCATTTTCCACAACCTCTCTAGAAACAAAAATGAACGGAATGAGTCATTTTTCACAATTTCTTCAGGAACAAAAATGAACGGAATGAGTCATTTTCCATGATTTCTCCAGGAACGAAAATGAACGGAATGAGTCATTTTCCACAACCACTTTAGAAACAAAAATGAACGGAATGAGTCATTTTTCACAATTTCTTCAGAAACAAAAATGAACGGAATGAGTCATTTTTCATAATTTCTTCAGAAACGAAAATGAACGGAATCAACTCTAGACACATGACAAAACTCGCTGTGGTTTCTGTGCACTGAATTCCATAATTATGTATGCGTCCATAATTACGTATTTCCTGGCACAGTCCGCACAGTTTGTCTTGTAATGTTTAGGGGAGGAAAATCAAATCTGTGATGAGGGTGACTAGACTACCATAGGGTCCTTTTAATTAGATCGATAGATGATCTTATTAATTAGGCCACCAAGGAGTCCTTTCAGCTATTTCATCACATGATGTTCCTAACCAGAATTTTTGGATCAATCTGTTTAACTAGACCACTCAAGGGGTCTAATTATGGAGTAGTACTTTATAATCCAAGGGACTTAACTACAACGTAGAAGTCCATTAAGGATTTTAGATAGTACCTTTTGGGTATCCTACTACGAATCCCTCATATGAAGATACGAAAGGTTCTACGAGGATTTGGATAACAAAAACTTGGATTACACCAAAAACATAAAAAGGAACACATAAGCACATAATCACATAGTTGTTTAATTTGGTTATTAATTTGTTATCGATTGAGAATGGATATGGAAAACAGTCGATGGATTTCAAAGTCCTCCGGGATCTATCTGAAAAGATAGGAAGATCTCCCAAGAATTCGATTTTGTTCTCAAAGAAACGTAATATTCGAATTAAGGAACATAACAATTTTAGGATTTACGGAAATACCTTTAGGTAACCTATTAAGGATTTATAGTGGTACTTTGGGTATTCGTCCAGTGTTGTAACTTACGCCTTGTACTTCGTTTTCCTTAGAAGAAACGGGTACTTAGGAATTTCGTGGAAAACGCAAGAGATCATAAGATGGAAAAATTTTGGGGGTAATTTGCTTTACAAGGAATACGGTTCCTTGATTGTCGGTATTGTAAGAGATATGTTGTCAACCACATAAATACATTGAAATGTAAAGAAAAGATTTATTTATAAACAATGATAACAACTGTTTCATGGACCTTGACAACAAAAGAAAATAATACACAAGACATGATTATTTCTAAAGGGTGTTGTCTTCTAGTCGGTCAGATGCTCATCCCTGTGCTGGATTAGCATTAGCAAGCTTTGGGCAATTTCTTCGGAAATGACCCATCTCGCCACAATTGTAGCAAGAACCTGGTGGAAAGCGAGCTTGAGCAGGATTGTTGCCAACTTGATTTGGTGCAACCGCAGCTCGGCAAACCTTTGCTGTATGACCTTTAAGTCCACAAATTTGGCATTCGCGGCACTTCACATTAGCATGATGATGAAGGTTACATTGGTTGCACAAGGGTGAAGTTCCATTGTATGGCTTCCTAGCAGGGGGTTGAGCCGGTTGGTTGGGGACGGCTTTATCATTGTGAGTAACCATGGCGAAGTTCTGAGAAGCCTTTCGCTTCTTTGACTTCTTAGGGAATCCAGTCTGTTCATCCATGGTCTTTGATTCCTCGATTTGTTTCGATTCCTCGACCGGTTTCTTGTCACCTTTTCGGAAAAGTTTACCTTTCCTGATCTTTGATTCAGTCAAGGTTGCAGATAGCTCAATGGCCTGTCTAACTGTAGTAGGGTTGCTACCAGTCTTAATGTCTTGTATTGAGTCGGGGAGGCCATCAATGTACTTTTCGATGGCCTTATCCAAAGGCGTGACCATGTTTGGGCATAACAGACTTAACTCCTCATAACGGTCTGTGTAGGCTCGATGCTCACCGCTTTCTTGCTTCAAATTGTTGAATTCCCTTTCCAAGGCCCTGATCTCGTGACGAGGACAAAACTCCTTCATCATGAGAGCCCTAAGTTCGGCCCAAGTCTGGGCTAAGGCCACCTCAGCACCACGGTCTCTCATAACCCCGTTCCACTACGTAAGGGCCCTCTTCTGGAACACACTCGAAGAAAACTCGACCTTGCGATTGTCAGGACACTGCACATGGCGGAAAGTATTCTCAATGCTCTCGAACCATTGAAGAAGCCCAGTCGCTCCCTCAGAACCACTAAACTTGAGTGGTTTAGCCGAGTTAAAACTCTTGAAATTGAATGGACCATTGTTGTTGTTGTTGGCTTGGTTCCATTGAGCAAAGAGGTTTGGGAATTGAGCAGCCATTTGCTACGCAATGATTTCTGCCAGTTCGGCAATCGCTATCTGGTTCTCGCGTCGAGGAGGCATTCTAAAAGAGGAAACATGAAAGGAAACGAGTGAGAGTAATAGACGAAAAGAATGAGATGAAACAAATCTGATGAAAGCAAGGATAGTGGTCATTTGTTTGTTACTACAAAGCAACAAACGACCCCGGTGATTAATCAAAGTAAATAGGTCAAAAATAATGTATTGCGAAGACATGCACGCCTATAAGTGAACACTCATCCCAAGAATTCCCAGGTAAGCACAACTGGTTTCGCGTCTGATGAGATATATAAGAAGTGCTTGCCTAGACAGAAAACCCAGAATACAGGCATTCACCCTTCCAGTTTGCACGTGTTCACATTATTTAAAACCCAAAACCTTGACGAGATTTTGAAAACTCAAAGGGGTTCAAAACCATATAACAGAGGGTTCAAAACCTTACAATAGAGGGTTCAAAACCTTACAATAGAGGGTTCAAAACCTAGTAATCAATCATCCTAGAACATATGATTAGTTTTCAAAGCGGTTTTGAAATTTATGTTCTTATTGTGGTTATCACCTAAGGATAGGTGAAGGTATCGTTTTATGACTAAACGTAAGTAAACTCGCGTTAGGGTCCTAGAAAGGTTATAGACTAGGTCAAAGCATTACTAATAACCTAATTCCCTATAACCATTGGCTCTGATACCATCTTTTCTGTCACACCCCGACCACGTAGAACACACAAAACGTGGCGGAAACGTCGGGGAGTGTTGTAACAGAATTAATGTTTCAAATCCATGGCAATTAAAGTTTCGTTTTATTAATCAAACATGAGAGTTTACATTGTTTTAAACAAGAAACAAAGAGTACATAACATAAATTAACTAGTTCTTGTCTCGTTTTAAGTCACTAAGGCACAGGTCCGTCTAAGTATGTCTTGATAAGTCCTATGCATCATCTCCTGAAAACACATGTGAAAATAGGTACGTTAGCATAAAAATGCCTGTGAGATACATAGGTTTTGTGAAAACAGAATTCATGACTTATGTTTGAGAAAATGTTTAGTCATGAACCTTGTAATTTGCTTTGTCTTGTGAATCATTTGAAAAACGATAAGATCAGAGGATATGTATAAATAAATGTCTGGTTAAATGAATAACCATGTTAAAATGTGTTTGTATAAGATAAGTTGTTTGTAAATCAATGTCTTGTAAAAAGTATGATATTTGTATAAAATGTTATATGTCTCAAACTGAAATGATTCAAATAACGCTACGATATGTAATACCATACAAACACTTATATATAGGAAGTACCAGCGGCGTATCCACCATGTTTGTATCATATTACACACGCATCGTTACTTAATCACTTAATCAAACCAAACCACCAAAGTAATGTTTAACAATTGTAGAAATGTTTATGTATTGTCAAATGTCTATTGTCAAATGTAAATCATGTCAACAGATACAAATGGTTCACACGGTTCAATAGTTACAAACGGTTCATATAATCAAACGGTTACGACGGTTCACATAGTCAAAAGGTTACAACGGTTCAAAATGTAGTATAATGTGTTCACATGCTGGATGAGCATATGCAACAGAAATGCAATGTAAAACAATGTACTAAGCATGCACACAATGGACATACATAGCATAAGTGTAATGTAAAACAATGTACTAAGTATGAACTAAATGGACATACATAGCATAAAATGTAATGTAAAACGATGTACTAAGTACGCACACAATGGGCATACATAGCATGAAATGTGATGTAATGCACTAATGAACATAGCAGGTATATGATGTGAAAAACATGGAAAGCATGAAAGTAACAAGCAGGCACATGTGTTTCACCCCAAAACAGTTTGGAAAACAGTAAAAGAGGGGTCTATGTACTCACTTGAGATTGCTCAGAAGTCCTAAGATAACCACCAAGCAATGCTAGAGATCTCAGAATATCAAACGGCACCTAATATAGGTAACTACATTAATAAACCGGACCTAAATCGGAAGATCGGGTAGCATGAGGGTTTGTAAACCAAATGAGTGTAGGAACTCATGTAATATGGTTTAACAAAGCCTATATACTAAATGAAACCTAACCTAAGTGCTTACGACCCATTACGACCTGTTTAGGTAGCTTATGCTACTTTAACGCGTCGTTTGCGTAAAATGCATTCGGACCGCCTAACTAGTCCTATGACAAGTAACATATGCCTTAACATGTCTAATATTGTTGTCAAATCAGTTTAGAAGTCAAAAGTTATCTTACATATGTTTAAAATGAATTTTGGCATCAAAGGGGTATTTTGGTAATTTACCTAAGGCTTATAAACTACCTATCATACAACTACTTAAACGAAGCGACCATAAGGTATAACCTCGTAAGGTTATTCCCTATATACTATGGTCACCTAAAGTGCTTGGTCGGATCCTAATGATCGACCAAACAGGTCGGGTTCGAAAGTATAAGCGATTGTTTAAATCGCTTACCTTACGACCCTATATAAGCACTAAACTAAAAGTGACGAGCTAAGCATGTTAAAACATGCTTAACTAAGTTTAGAAAACAGGTTTGGTATCAAAACAAATGGTCTTGATACCCACAAGTAGTTTGGTTACAAAATACGCAAGAATACGTATTCTGACCGAAACTACGGCTCGTCACTGAGCCTAGATAACGTGGTAATCAGTAGGTATAGTCACTAGGGACTATAACCATCGTGATCACGCTCACGTTATGAAGTTTAAACGAACTTCGCATCGACCATAAACTGGTCAATGCAGAAAGTCAAACAAAGTTTGACTTTCGGACTCGAAAAGCAATAAAAGAATGAAGGAACACTTAGGAAGGGTCCCCAAATGCTAATCTAGATCAAAATAGCTCAGGTATGAAACAAAGGTTTCAACTTAGAGAACAATTGATCAGATTCTAGTGAGAAATGAAGTTGGGGTATGTGGGTATTTATAGTTTTCGGTTCACCGTTAGGATCGTTTCTTGGAAAAGAGAGAATGATCTCGCCCGTACACTTGTCGGAAGGTTGTGGTAACTGATATTGACCCACCACGAGAGTTAGACACATGGCATTGGCCTTTGGAAGGGGTTAAGGGCAGGAAACAGCTGAGAAAACGATTTTCTGCATACCTGACCCCTGCTTGCGCACCGCAACGCTCAGAGTGTTGAGGTGCGCAAGGCTTACTCTGGCAGAATTACCATTTTAGTCCCTGCAGCCCAGAAACTTGTATTTTGATGCAAATTTGACACTTTTAAGCCCCGTTAACCTCATTTCAAAGCTATAAAATGAAGTTAAAGCATAGGGAACTTAAAATGTGCTCAAAAATATCTCAGATGTCGGTTCGTTTGGCCGTACGATCGCGATGTTCGGTTAATTACGAAGGAATGCGCATGAACGCGAAAAACGATCCAAATGACGCGACGAATGGATTTTTCTTATTCCAAACACTAAAATAAAATATTTTAGTGCTTACATAAATTTTTGGATGTCCAGATGTATTCAGAACGTGAGTTACGCGCGAAAATGCAAACTTGTGCACTTTTTGACGCTTTTAGTCCCTGAATGACCCAAAAGTTTATTTTAGCATACCGAACACCTCAAAGCCTATTTCTAAGCTATGTAAAGGATATTTATGGTATGTTTAACTTATGCTCATGTTCCGGAATGTTTGTTATGGTTCAAATTGGCATACTTTCGCAGTTTGTAAAGTTTAGTCCCTGTAAGCGATTTAACTTGATTTTGCCATACCAAAGCCTTCAAAACTTATTTCTAAGTTATGTAAAGGTTATTTAAGGTATGTTAAGCCTATTTCACTATTCCGGAGTGTTCGTTGCATTAAACTGGTTATATTTTCGCATCGGTGCGCGTATAACCTTCCAGAAAGCGATTTAGAGCTTGAAATCGAACAAGAGTTGATATGTGCAAACGATACACATATTTTTACAAATCCCAAGTATGAAATACAATATTTCATTGGTTTGGAATTTGTTTGATGGTTGAAGTGACACAGGTGTCACAAGTTTAGTGGTTCTGAGGGAGCGACTGGGCTTCTTTAATGGTTCGAGAGCATTGAGAATACTTTCCGCCACGTGCCGTGTCCTGACAATCGCAAGGTCGAGTTTTCTTTGAGTGTGTTCCAGAAGAGGGCCCTTACGTGGTGGAACGGGGTTATGAGAGATCATGGTGCAGAAGTTGCTCTAGCACAGACATGGGCTGAACTTAGGGCCCTTATGATGAGGGAATTATGTCCTCGTCACGAGATCAGGGCCTTGGAAAGGGAATTTGACGATCTTACGCAAGATAGCGGTGAGCATCGAGCCTACACGGACCGTTATGAGGAGTTAAGTCTGTTATGCCCAAACATGGTCACGCCTTTGGATAAGGCAATCGAAAAGTACATTGATGGCCTCCCTGACTCAATACAAGACATTGTGACTGGTAGCAACCCTACTACAGTTAGACAAGCCATTGAGCTATCTGCAACCTTGACTCAATCAAAGATCAGGAAAGGTAAACTTTTCCGAAAAGGTGACAAGAAACCGGTCGAGGAATCGAACCCAATCGAGGAATTAAAGACCATGGATGAACAGACTGGATCCCCTAAGAAGTCAAAGAAGCGAAAGGCTTCTCAGAACTTCGCCATGGTTACTCACAATGATCAAGCCGTCCCCAACCAACCAGCTCAACCCCCTGCTAGGAAGCCATACAATGGAACTGCACCCTTGTGCAACCAATGTAGCCTCCATCATCATTCCAATGTAAAGTGCCGCAAATGCCAAACTTGCGGACTTATAGGCCATACAGCAAGAGTCTGCCCAGCTGCAGCTGCACCAAACCAAGCTGGCAACAATCCCGCTCAAGGTCATTTTCTACCAGGTTCTTGTTTCAACTGTGGCGAGATGGGTCATTTCCGAAGAAATTGCCCAAAGCTTGCTAATGCAAATCCAGCACAGGGATGAACATCTGACAGACAACATCGTTTAGAAATAATCACGTCTTATGTATTATTTTCTTTTGTTGTCATGGTCCATGAAACAGTTGTTATCATTGTTTATAAATAAATCTTTTATTTACATTGCAATGTATTTATGTGGTTGTATGTATAAACAACATGTGACACCTGTGTCACTTCAACCATCAAACAAATACCAAACCAATGAAATATTGTATTTCATACTTTGTACTTGTATAAATATGTGCATCTTTTGCACATATCAACTCTTGTTCGATTTCAAGCTCTAAATCACTTTCTGGAAGGTTATACGCGCGCTGATGCGTAAATATAACCAGTTTAATGCAACAAACACTCCGGAATAGTGACATATACTTAACATACCTTAAATAACCTTCACATAACTTAGAAATAAGTTTTGAAGGCTTTGGTATGGCAAAAAAACAAGTTAATTCGCTTAGAGGGACTAAAATTTGACAAACTGCGAAAGTATGCCAATTTGAACTATAACAGACATTCCGGAACATGAACATAAGTTAAACACACCTTAAATATCCTTTACATAGCTTAGAAATAGGCTTTGAGGGATTCGGTATGCTGAAATAAACTTTTGAGTCATTCAGGGACCAAAAGCGTCAAAAAGTGCACAAGTTTGCATTTTCGCGCATAACTTACGTTCTGAATACCTCCGGACATCCAAAAATTTATGTAAGCACTAAAATACTTTATTTTAGTGTTTGGCATGAGAAAAATCCATTCGTCACGCAATTTGGATCGTTTTTCGCGCTTATGCGCATACCGTCGTAATTAAGCGAACATCGCGTTCGTACGACCAAACGAACCAACATCCGGCATATTTTTGAGCATGTTTCATGCCCACAATGTTTAGGCATCCTTTTGGAGCCTTGAAAATGAGTTAACGAGCCTTAAACATGTCAGAAATGGCCTGAATACGCAACGGGGACCGAAAGATAAACATTTGAAAGTGTTTGCTGATCAGGGGGACCCTAGCGCGACGCCTAGCCCCCTTGGCGTCATGCTAGGCCTCTTCTGATCAGCAAAGGTCATTTTAATCACAAGTTAACATCCCCTAACACCCTCCAAAGGTCAAGTGCCACATGTTATTCTCTTATGGTGGCCAAATTCAGTAACCACAACATTCCAACAAGTGTAGGGATGTGATCATTCCCTCTTCTCCAAGAAATGATCCTAACGGTGAACCGAAAACTATAAATACCCAACTCCACCCTTCACTTTTCCTCACAAGGATCTGATCTTATGTGCTCTAAGTTGAAACCTTTGTTTCATACCTGAGCTATTTTGATCTAGATTAGCATTCGGGGACCCTTCGTAAGTGTTCCTTCGTTCTTTTATTGCTTTTCGAGTCCGAAAGTCAAACTTTGTTTGACTTTCTGCGTTGACCAGTTTATGGTCAAAGCGAAGTTCGTTTGAACTTCGCAACGTGATTGTAATCACGATGGTTATAGTCCCTTGTGACTATGCCTAATGATTACCACGTTGTCTAGGGTCGTAAGGGTAAGCGATCTAATAAATCGCTTATACCTTCGAACCCGACCCATTTGGTCGATCATTAGGATCCGACCAAACACATTAGGTGCCCATAGCATATAGGGAATAACCTTCCGAGGTTATACCTTATGGTCGCTTCGTTTAAGTAGTTGTATGATAGGTAGTTTATATGCCTTAGGTAAATTACCAAAATACCCCTTTGAGGCCAAAATTCATTTTAAACATATGTAACATAACTTTTGACATCTAAACTGATTTGACAATAATGTTAGACATGTTAAGGCATATTTTACTTGTCATAGGACTAGTTAGGCGGTCCGAACGCGTTTCACGTGAACGACGCGTTAAAGTAGCATAAGCTTCCTAAACGGGTCGTAATGGGTCGTAAGCACTTTTGTTAGGTTTCATTTAGTATGTAGGCTTTGTTAAACCATATTACACGAGTCTCCATACTCGTTTGGTTTACGAACCCTCATTCTATCCGATCCTCCGATTTAGGTCCGGTTTATTAACGTAGTTACCTATATTAGGTGCCGTTTGATTCCGTGATCTCTAGCATTGCTTGGTGGTTATCTTAGGACTTCTGAGCAATCTCAAGTGAGTACATAGACCCCTCTTTTACTGTTTTCCAAACTGTTTTGGGGTGAAACACATGTGCCTACTTGTTACTTTCATGCTTTCCATGCTTTCACATCATATACCTACTATGTTCGTTAGTACATTACAGTACATGATTTCATTACATTTCATGCTATGTATGCCCATTGTGCGCGTACTTAGTACATTGTTTTACATTACATTTCATGCTATGTATGCCCATTGTGTGCGTACTTAGTACATCGTCCTACATTTCAATTCATTTCATGCTATGTATGTCCATTGTGTGCATACTTAGTACATCGTTTTACATTACACTTATGCTATGTATGTTCTTTGTTACATACTTAGTACATTGTTATACATTACACTTTATGCTATGTATGTTCTTTGTTGCATACTTAGTACATTGTTATTCATCATATGCTTACATTTTGGATACACATTACACGATTCACATTAGACATGAACATTTTACTTTGGTAGTTTGGTTTGAATAAGTGATTAAGTAACGAGGCGTGTGTAATATGATACAAGCATGGTGGATACGCCGTTGATACTTCCTATATATAAGTGTTTGTATGGTATTACATATCGTAGCGTTATTTGAATCATTTCAGTTTGAGACATATAACATTTTATACAAATAACATACTTTTCACAAGACATTGTTTTACAAACAACTTATCTTATACAAACTCATTTTACATGGTTATTCATTTAACCATACATTATCCTCTTATTTATACATATCCTCTGATCTTATTGTTTTTCAAATGATTCACAAGACAAAGCAAATTACAAGGTTCATGACTAAACATTTTCTCAAACATAAGTCATGAATTCTGTTTTCACAAAACCTATGTATCTCACAGGCATTTTTATGCTGAGATACCTATTTTCACATGTGTTTTCAGGAGATGATGCATAGGACTTTTCAAGACATACTTAGGCGGACCTGTGCCTTAGTGACTTAAAACGAGACAAGAACTAGTTAATTTTTGTTATGTACTCTTTGTTTCTTGTTTAAAACAATGTAACTCTCATGTTTGATTAATAAAAAGAAACTTTAATTGCCATGGATTTGAAACGATTAATTCTGTTACAACACTCCCCGACGTTTCCGCCACGTTTGGTTGTTCCACGTGGTCGGGGTGTGACAGAAAAGATGGTATCAGAGCCAATGGTTATAGGGAATTAGGTTATTAGTGATACTTTGACCTAGTCTATAACCTTCTTAGGACCCTAACGCGAGTTTACTTGCGTTTAGTCATAAAACAATACCGTCACCTATCCTTAGGCGACGACCACAACAAGAACATAATTTTCAAAACCTTTTCGAAAACTAATCATCTTTCTAGGATGATTGATTACTAGGTTTTGAACCCTCTATTGTAAGGTTTTGAACCCTCTGTAATATGGTTTTGAACCCCCTTGAGTTTTCAAAATCTCGTCAAGGTTTTGGGTTTTAAACAATGTGAACACGTGCAAACTGGAAGGGTGAATGCCTGTATTCTGGGTTTTCTGTCTGGGCAAGCACTTCGTATACATCTCATCAGACGCGAGACCAGTTGTGCTTACCTGGGAATTCTTGGGATGCGATACATTATTTTCGACTCATTTACTTTGATTAGTCACTGTGTGTCGTTTGTTTACCTGGTGGTAACAAACAAATGACCAATATCCTTGCTTTCATCAAATTTGTTTCATCTCATTCTTTTCGTCTAATTCTCTCACTCGTTTCCTTTCATGTTTCCTCATTTAGAATGCCTCCTTGACGCGAAAGTCAGATAGCGACGGCCGAATTGGCAGAAATCATTGCGCAGCAAATGGCTGCTCAATTCCCAAACCTCTTTGCTTAATGGAATCAAGCCAACAACAACAACAATGGTCCATGGAATTTCAAGAGTTTTAACTCGGCGAAACCACTCAAGTTTAGTGGTTCTGAGGGGGCGACTGGGCTTCTTCAATGGTTCGAGAGCATTGAGAATACTTTCCGCCACGTGCAGTGTCTTGACAATCGCAAGGTCGAGTTTGCTTCGAGTGTGTTCCAGAAGAAAGCTCTTACGTGGTGGAACGGGGTTATGAGAGATCGTGGTGCAGAAGTTGCTCTAGCACAGACATGGGCTGAACTTAGGGCCCTTATGATGAAGGAATTCTGTCCTCGTCATGAGATCAGGGCCTTGGAAAGGGAATTCGACAATCTTGAGCAAGACAGCGGTGAGCATCGAGCCTACACGGACCGTTATGAGGAGTTAAGTCTGTTATGCCCAAACATGGTCACGCCTTTGGATAAGGCAATCGAAAAGTACATTGATGGCCTCCCTGACTCAATACAAGACATCGTGACCGGTAGCAACCCTACTACAGTTAGACAGGCCATTGAGCTATCTGCAACCTTAACTGAATCAAAGATCAGGAAAGGTAAACTTTTCTGAAAAGGTGACAAGAAACCGGTCGAGGAATCGAACCCAATCGAGGAATCAAAGACCATGGATGAACATACTGGATCCCCTAAGAAGTCAAAGAAGCGAAAGGCTTCTCAGAACTTCGCCATGGTTACTCACAAAGATCAAGCCGTCCCCAACCAACCAGCTCAACTCCCTGCTAGGAAGCCATACAATGGAACTGCACCCTTGTGCAACCAATGTAGCCTCCATCATCATGCCAATGTAAAGTGCCGCAAATGCCAAACTTGTGGACTTATAGGCCATACAGCAAGAGTTTGCCCAGCTGCAGCTGCACCAAACCAAGCTGGCAACAATCCCGCTCAAGGTCATTTTCTACCAGGTTCTTGCTTCAACTGTGGCGAGATGGGTCATTTCCGAAGAAATTGCCCAAAGCTTGCTAATGCAAATCCAGCACAGGGATGAGCATCTGACTGACTAGAAGACAACATCGTTTAGAAATAATCACGTCTTATGTATTATTTTCTTTTGTTGTCAAGGTCCAAGAAACAGTTGTTGTTGTTTATAAATAAATCTATTATTTACATTGCAACGTATTTATGTGGTTGTATGTATAAACAACATATCTCTTACAATACCGACAATCAAGGAATCGTATTCCTTATAAAGCAAACTACCCCCAAATTTCTTCCATTGTATAATCTCTTGCGTTTTTCCACGAAAATCCTAAGTACCCGTTTCTTCCAAGAGAAACGAAGTACGAGGTGCCAAGTTAATAACAATCAATAACAAGATAATAACAATTAAACAATTATGTGATTATGTGCTTATGTGTTCCCTTTTATATGTCATGTGATCCAAATTATGTTATCCAAATCCTCGTAGAATCTTACATATCCTTGTACAAGAGATTCATAGTAGGATACCCAAAGGTACTACCTAAAATCCTTAATGGACTTCTACGCTGTAGTTAAGTCCCTTGGATTATAAAGTACTACTCCATAATTAGGCCCCTTGAGTGGTCTAGTTAAACAGATTGATCCAAAAATCTGGTTAGGAACATCATGTGATGATATAGCTGAAAGGACTTCTTGGTGGCCTAATTAAAAAGATCATTTGTCGATCTAATTAAAAGGACCCTATGGTAGTCTAGTCACCCTCACCACAGGTTTGATTTTCTTCCCCTAAACATTACAAGACAAACTGTGCGGACTGTGCAAGGAATTACGTAATTATGGATGCATACATAATTATGGAATTTAGTGCACAGAAACCACAACGAGCTTTGTCATGTGCCTAGAAGTTAACTCTATTCATTTCCATTTCTGAGGAAGCACCCATTGAAAATGACTCCGTTTGTTCATTTTCGTTTCTGAAGATTGTCCGTTGAGGAAATGGATATCCGCTTGTCTATCCTTTTCATTTCCATTTCTGAGGAAGAAACCGTTGAAAATGACTCCGTTTGTTCATTTTCGTTTCTGAAGATTTGTCCGTTGAGGAAATGAATATCCGTTTGTTTCTCCTTTTCATTTCCATTTCTGATGAAGCACCCGTTGAAAATGACTCCGTTTGTTCATTTTCGTTTCTAAAGATTGTCCGTTGAGGAAATGGATATCCGTTTGTCTATCAATTTCATTCCCATTTATGAGGAAGCAACCGTTGAAAATGACTCCGTTTATTCATTTTCGTTTCTGAAGATTTGTCCGTTGAGGAAATGAATATCCGTTTGTTTCTCCTTTTCATTTCCATTTATGAGGAAGCACCCGTTGAAAATGAATCCGTTTGTTCATTTTCGTTTCTGAAGATTATCCGTTGAGGAAATGAATATCCATTTGTTTCTCCTTTTCATTTCCATTTCTGATGAAGCACCCGTTGAAAATGACTCCGTTTGTTCATTTTCGTTTCTGAAGATTTGTCGGTTGAGGAAATGAATATCCGTTTGTTTCTCCTTTTCATTTCCATTTCTGATGACGCACCCGTTGAAAATGACTCCGTAAGTTCATTTTACGTTTCTGAAGATTGCCCGTTGAGGAAATGAATCCCCGTTTGTTTATTCTTTCATTTCCATTTCTGATAAAGCACCCGTTGAAAATGACTCCGTTTGTTCATTTTCGTTTCTGAAGATTGTCCGTTGAGGAAATGAATATCCGTTTGTCTATCCTTTTCATTTCCATTTCTGAGGAAGCACCCATTGAAAATGACTCCGTTTGTTCATTTTCGTTTCTGAAGATTGTCCGTTGGGGAAATGAATATCCGTTTGATTATCCTTATCATTTCCATTTCTGAGGAAGCACCCGTTGAAAATGAATCCGTTTGTTCATTTTCGTTTCTGAAGATTGTCCGTTGAGGAAATGAATATCCGGTTGTTTCTCCTTTTCATTTCCATTTCTGATGAAGCACCCGTTGAAAATGACTCCGTTTGTTCATTTTCGTTTCTGAAGATTTGTCCGTTGAGGAGATGAATATCCGTTTGTTTCTCCTTTTCATTTCCATTTCTGATGACGCACCCGTTGAAAATGACTCCGTAAGTTCATTTTACGTTTCTGAAGATTGCCCGTTGAGGAAATGAATCCCCGTTTGTTTATTCTTTCATTCCCGCTTCTGAAGAATACTCGTTGAGGAAAATGACTCCGTCTATTCATTTTCGTTCTGAAGAATGTCTTTTTTTTTTGGGTAAAGGGTTACCCCGGTAAATTTTATAAATAACCAATAAGAACAAAGCATGTGCCTGACATAGCACACACAACTAGACTTGGCATACCAAGACTAGGACAACAAGAAAACAAGACCAGAATCATACGTTCAAACATCAAAACACAAAGCCCAAACACTACCAAAGCAAACAATTGCTACAAAAAACTAAAGCATCTTCCTTAGCCTGGGTCTTCGTCCAATGCCCTACATAGAATCTGCCACTTTGAAAGAGTCCTCCGATAATTAACATGACTCGTTCTGAAGAATGTCCGTTAAGGAAATGACAGGATTATGCCTTACATATCTCTGGTGGTTATTTGACACAAAGTCACAAATAGACTCCTACGAATAAGTTTCGGGACGAAATTTCCTAAAGTAGGGGAGACTGTGACACCTGTGTCACTTCAACCATCAAACAAATGCCAAACCAATGAAATATTGTATTTCATACTTGGGATTTGTAAAAATATGTGTATCGTTTGCACATATCAACTCTTGTTCGATTTCAAGCTCTAAATCGCTTTCTGGAAGGTTATACGCGCACCGATGCGAAAATATAACCAGTTTAATGCAACGAACACTCTGGAATAGTGAAATAGGCTTAACATACCTTAAATAACCTTTACATAACTTAGAAATAAGTTTTGAAGGCTTTGGTATGGCAAAATCAAGTTAAATCGCTTACAGGGACTAAACTTGACAAACTGCGAAAGTATGCCAATTTGAACCGTAACAAACATTCCGGAACATGACCATAAGTTAAACATACCATAAATATCCTTTACATAGCTTAGAAATAGGCTTTGAGGTGTTCGGTATGCTAAAATAAACTTTTGGGTCATTCAGGGACTAAAAGCGTCAAAAAGTGCACAAGTTTGCATTTTCGCGCGTAACTCACGTTTTGATTACATCTGGACATCCAAAAATTTATGTAAGCACTAAAATATTTTATTTTAGTGTTTGGCATAAGAAAAATCCATTCGTCGCGTCATTTGAATCGTTTTTCGCGTTCATGCGCATTCCGTCGTAATTAACCGAACATCGCGATCGTACGGCCAAACGAACCGACATCCGAGATATTTTTGAGCACATTTTAAGTTCCCTTTACTTTAACTTCATTTTATAGCTTTGAAATGAGGTTAACGGGGCTTAAAAGTGTCAAATTTGCATCAAAATACAAGTTTCTGGGCTGCAGGGACAAAAATGGTAATTCTGCCAAAGTAAGCCTTGCGCACCTCAACACTCTGAGCGTTGCGGTGCGCAAGCAGGGGTCAGGTATGCAAAAAATCGTTTTCTCAGCTGTTTCCTGCCCTTAACCCCTTCCAAAGGCCAATGCCATGTGTCCAACTCTTATGGTGGGTCAATATTAGTTACCACAACCTTCCGACAAGTGTACGGGCGAGATCATTCCCTCTTTTCCAAGAAACGATCCTAACGGTGAACCGAAAACTATAAATACCCACATACCCCAACTTCATTTCTCACTAGAATCTGATCAATTGTGCTCTAAGTTGAAACCTTTGTTTCATACCTGAGCTATTTTGATCTAGATTAGCATTCGGGGACCCTTCGTAAGTGTTCCTTCGTTCTTTTATTGCTTTTTGAGTCCGAAAGTCAAACTTTGTTTGACTTTCTGCATTGACCAGTTTATGGTCGATGCGAAGTTCGTTTGAACTTCATAACGTGAGCGTGATCACGATGGTTATAGTACCTAGTGACTATACCTACTGATTACCACGTTATCTAGGCTCAGTGACGAGCCGTAGTTTCGGTCAGAATACGTATTCTTGCGTATTTTGTAACCAAACTACTTGTGGGTATCAAGACCATTTTTTTTTATACCAAACCTGTTTGCTAAACTTAGTTAAGCATGTTTTAACATGCTTAGCTCGTCACTTTTAGTTTAGTGCTTATATAGGGTCGTAAGGTAAGCGATCTAAACAATCGCTTATACTTTCTAACCCGACCCGTTTGGTTGATCATTAGGATCCGACCAAGCACTTTAGGTGACCATAGTATATAGGGAATAACCTTACGAGGTTATACCTTATGGTCGCTTCGTTTAAGTAGTTGTATGATAGGTAGTTTATATGCCTTAGGTAAATTACCAAAATACCCCTTTGATGCCAAAATTCATTTTAAACATATGTAACATAACTTTTGACTTCTAAACTGATTTGACAACAATATTAGACATGTTAAGGCATATGTTACTTGTCATAGGACTAGTTAGGAGGTCCGAACGCGTTTTACGCAAACGACGCGTTAAAGTAGCATAAGCTACCTAAACAGGTCGTAATGGGTCGTAAGCACTTAGGTTAGGTTTCATTTAGTATGTAGGCTTTGTTAAACCATATTACATGAGTTCCTACACTCATTTGGTTTACAAACCCTCATGCTACCCGATCTTCCGATTTAGGTCCGGTTTATTAATGTAGTTACCAATATTAGGTGCCGTTTGATATTCCGAGATCTCTAGCATTGCTTGGTGGTTATCTTAGGACTTCTGAGCAATCTCAAGTGAGTACATAGACCCCTCTTTTACTGTTTTCCAAACTGTTTTGGGGTGAAACACATGTGCCTGCTTGTTACTTTCATGCTTTCCATGTTTTTCACATCATATACCTGCTATGTTCGTTAGTACATTATAGTACATGATTTCATTGTGTTCATGCTATGTATGCCCATTGTGTGCGTACTTAGTACATCGTTTTACATTACATTTTATGCTATGTATGTCCATTTAGTTCATACTTAGTACATTGTTTTACATTACACTTATGCTATGTATGTCCATTGTGTGCATGCTTAGTACATTGTTTTACATTGCATTTCTGTTGCATATGCTCATCCAGCATGTGAACACATTATACTACATTTTGAACCGTTGTAACCTTTTGACTATGTGAACCGTCGTAACCGTTTGATTATATGAACCGTTTGTAACTATTGAACTGTGTGAACCATTTGTATCTGTTGACAGGATTTACATTTGACAATAGACATTTGACAATACATAAACATTTCTACAATTGTTAAACATTACTTTGGTGGTTTGGTTTGATTAAGTAACGATGCGTGTGTAATATGATACAAGCATGGTGGATACGCCGCTGGTACTTCCTATATATAAGTGTTTGTATGGTATTACATATCGTAGCGTTATTTGAATCATTTCAGTTTGAGACATATAACATTTTATACAAATATCATACTTTTCACAAGACATTGATTTACAAACAACTTATCTTATACAAACACATTTTTACATGGTTATTCATTTAACCTGACATTTATTTATACATATCATCTGATCTTATCGTTTTTCAAATGATTTACAAGACAAAGCAAATTACAAGGTTCATGACTAAACATTTTCTCAAACATAAGTCATGAATTCTGTTTTCACAAAACCTATGTATCTCACAGGCATTTTTATGCTGACGTACCTATTTTCACATGTGTTTTCAGGAGATGATGCATAGGACTTATCAAGACATACTTAGGCGGACCTATGCCTTAGTGACTTAAAACGAGACAAGAACTAGTTAATTTTTGTTATATACTCTTTGTTTCTTGTTTAAAACAATGTAACTCTCGTGTTTGATTAATAAAACGAAACTTTAATTGCCATGGATTTGAAACGATTAATTCTGTTACAACACTCCCCGACGTTTCCGCCACGTTTGGTTGTTCCACGTGGTCGGGGTGTGACAAAACTTGAGTGGTTTAGCCGAGTTAAAACTCTTGAAATTGCATGGACCATTGTTGTTGTTGTTGGCTTGGTTCCATTGAGCAAAGAGGTTTGGGAATTGAGCAGCCATTTGCTGCGCAATGATTTCTGCCAGTTCGGCAGTCGCTATCTGGTTTTCGCGTCGAGGAGGCATTCTAAAAGAGAAACAAGAAAGAAAACAAATGAAATGGCATTGGGTAAGAATAGGATGTTACAATTACCAACCATAATCATGATTGATGGTCATTTGTTTGAACCACGAAGCAAACAAACAACACAAAGGCTGAATCAAAGCAAATAGATCCTCATAGTGTATCGCGAAGACATGCTCGCCTATAAGTGGACACTCACCCCAAGAGTTCCCAGGTAAGAGTGACTGGTCCGATTATGTGGATTTGTACGAACCCTCTAGCCTTAGACAGAAAACCCAGGGTACAGGCATTCACTCTTCCAATTTGCACGTGTTCACACTATTTAGGACCCAAAACTTTGACGAGAGTTTTGAAAATTCAAAGGGGTTCAAAACCTTATAACAGAGGGTTCAAAACCTAGTAATCAATCATCCTAGAACAGATGATTAGTTTTCAAAGCGGTTTTGAAATTTATGTTCTTGTTGTGGTCGTCGCCTAAGGATAGGTGACGGTATTGTTTTATGACTAAACACAAGTAAACTCGCGTTAGGGTCCTAGGAAGGTTATAGACTAGGTCAAAGTATTACTAATAACATAATTCCCTACAACCATTGGCTCTGATACCAACTTTTCTGTCACACCCCGACCACGTAGAACATACAAAACGTGGCGGAAACATCAGGGAGTGTTGTAACAGAATTAATTGTTTCAAATCCATGGCAATTGAAGTTTCGTTTTATTAATCAAACATGAAAGTTTACATTGTTTTAAACAAGAACCAAAGAGTACATAACATAAATTAACTAGTTCTTGTCTCGTTTTAAGTCACTAAGGCACAAGTCCGCCTAAGTATGTCTTGATAAGTCCTATGCACCATCTCCTGAAAACACATGTGAAAATAGGTACGTCAGCATAAAAATGCCTGTGAGATACATAGGTTTTGTGAAAACAGAATTCATGACTTATGTTTGAGAAAATGTTTAGTCATGAACCTTGTAATTTGCTTTGTCTTGTAAACCATTTGAAAAACGATAAGATCAGATGATATGTATAAATAAGGGAATAATGTATGGTTAAATGAATAACCATGTAAAATGAGTTTGTATAAGATAAGTTGTTTGTAAATCAATGTCTTGTGAAAAGTATGTTATTTGTATAAAATGTTTTATGTCTCAAATTGAAATGATTCAAATAACTCTACAATATGTGATACCATACAAACACATATATATAGGAAGTACCAGCGGCGTATCCACCGTGCTTGTATCATATTACATACGCCTCGTTACTTAAATCACTTACTCAAACCAAACCATCAAGATGAAATGTTTAACAATTGTAGAAATGTTTATGTATAGTCAAATGTCTATTGTCAAATGTAAATCATGTCAACAGATACTACTGGTTCACACGGTTCAATAGTTACAAACGGTTCATATAATCAAAGGGTTATGACGGTTCACATAGTCAAATGGTTACAACGGTTCAAAATGTAGTATAATGTGTTGATATGCTGGATGAGCATATGCAACAGAAATGCAATGTAAAACAATGTACTAAGTATGCACGTAATGGACATACATAGCATAAGTGTAATGTAAAACAATGTACTAAGTATGCACGTAATGGACATACATAGCATATGTGTAATGTAAAACAATGTACTAAGTATCCACGTAATGGACATACATAGCATAAGTGTAATGTAAAACAATGTACTAAGTATGCACACAATGGGCGTACATAGCATGAAATGTATTGTAAAGTGATGTACTAAGTATGCACACAATGGGCATACATAGTATAAAATGTATTGAAATCATGTACTATAAATGTACTAATAAACATAGCAAGTATATGATGTGAAAACAGGAAAGCATGAAAGTAACAAGTAGGCACATGTGTTTCACCCCAAAACAGTTTGGAAAACAGTAAAAGAGGGGTCTATGTACTCACTTGAGATTGCTTAGTAGTCCTTGAGTAACAACCAAACAATGCTAGAGATCACAGATATCAAACGGCACCTAATATAGGTAACTATGTTAATAAACCGGACCTAAATCGGAGGATTTAGATAGAATGAGGGTTCATAAACCAAACGAGTATAGAGACTCGTGTAATATGGTTTAACAAAGCCTACATACTAAAATGAAACCTAACCTAAGTGCTTACGACCCGTTTAGGTAGCTTATGCTACTTTAATGCGTCGTTCGCGTGAAACGCGTTCGGAAAGCCTAACTAGTCCTATGACAAGTAA
Source organism: Helianthus tuberosus (assembly GCA_030545235.1). Lineage (NCBI taxonomy): Eukaryota > Viridiplantae > Streptophyta > Magnoliopsida > Asterales > Asteraceae > Helianthus > Helianthus tuberosus. The sequence continues at coordinate 127,064,708 of CM060405.1, forward strand.
AATATGCCTTAACATGTCTAATATTGTTACCAAATCAGTTTAGATACCAAAAGTTATGTTACCTATGCTTAAAATGAATTTTGGCGTAAAAAGGGCATTTTGATCATTTACTTAAGGCATATAAACTACTTATCATACAACTAACTAAACGCCGTGACCATAAGGTATAACCTCGGAAGGTTATTCCCTATATACTATGGTCACCTAATGTGTTTGGTCGGATCCTAATGATCGACCAAACGGGTCGGGTTCGAAAGTATAAGCGATTGTATAGATCGCTTACCTTACGACCCTATATAAGCACTAAACTAAAAGTGACGAGCTAAGCATGTTAAAACATGCTTAACTAAGTTTAGTAAACAGGTTTGGTAGGTTTTGATACCTAAAAGTAGTTTGGTTACAAAATACGCAATAACACGCATTTTGGCCGAAACTACGACTCGTCACTGAGCCTAGATAACGTGGTAATCAGTAGGTATAGTCTCTAGGGACTATAACTGTCACACCCGCTCGTAGCGGAAACGCAAGGTGTGATCTGTCTGATTTTCATTGCATAAATATCGATGTACATGAACAAACTATATGAATAAAACATACTCCATTGCCATTACATAAGTGTTTCAAAAGATTACAACATAAGTTTAGTGTGTCGGTTACAAACCATTAACATGAAAGTAAAGTGTTATTGTTTCATACATTAACATGAAATAAACAACTAAGGTTTAAACCATCATATTTCCGCAAAGAGGCGGAATATAATAGTTAAACCCTTCAAAAGATGGCATGGAGTTCTTGTACTTGTTATCTTGACTGGGAAATCCGACATGGTCCTTTAATTCCCTGAAATACATGTTAAGTTTGGAAAACATCAACAAAAGTTGGTGAATTCATGCAATTTAGTTGTAAACGATGTATTTAAAATGTGAGTTGTAGTATGTAAAGCGTCAATGAAATCGTTGATCATTAATGTTTTGCAAGGACATTAATATGTGTGACGAAATAGGAAGCAAACCAACCCTAGACGATTTTATGCCGATTCCTATCGACTGGGACACAAACGCACTCTTCTGTATGGGTCCACGACCAAGAGTGGGGCTCGCCAAAACCCAATAGATCTAGTCCTTTGTTCCTTGGTCCAAACTGGATTAATGGTGCTTATAGTATGGCCCTAATTCGCACATGATCTATGGTGTTTCATTACCTAACTTTAACATACTCTGAACATGTATCTTCCCCGATAGTTGTAAAGTTGTAAAACATTTAAATGAATAGGGGAACATGAACTCACAGTATCGCGTCCTGTGAATAGATGTAAATAAGATCTCACGTGCGGTCGTCCTGAATAGCGTTGAGACCTACAAATGTTCTTATTTTTGTTAGACACTTCGGTCTTTGTAAATAACTTGAGTACAAGTCTTTTGTCTTGAATATGTGTAAGACTTGTATGTCTTTACTGTTCGTTAACTGTGTATTCGATGTATGAGTTGTTCAAATGTTCGTTAACTGTGTATTCGATGAATGAGTTGTTCAAATGTTCGTTAACTGTGTATTCGATGAATGAGTTGTTCAAATGTTCGTTAACTGTGTATTCGATGAATGAGTTGTATAGTCGGATCTCGTCCGCTGAATCTCGTGTCTTGTATGTATCACTTGTATAGTTGTGTTTCCAATAATAGTATCATTGGGCCAAGCCCATGTTTTCAAGTTATTGGGCTTAAATAGTGCTGGGCCTCAAATAGTGTTGGGCCTCAAATAGTGTTGGGCCTCAAATAGTGTTGGGCCTCAATAGTGTTGGGCCTCAAATAGTGTTGGGCCTCAAATAGTGTTGGGCTTGAATAGTATTGGGCTTGAATAGTGTTGGGCTTGAATAGTGTTGGGCTTGAATAGTGTTGGGCTTTGGCCCATATGTTTGGTGTTTGGGCTTAGCCCACGAATTTATTTTAAGCCCATTATGAAAAATAAGCCCATTTGTAAAACAATAGCCCATTAAGTAGTGTAAGCCCATTTGTATAAAATAGTCCATTAAGAAGTGTAAGCCCATTGGTATAACATAGCCCATTTGAAAGTATAAGTCTTTCATTTTTATAAAAACATTTTTTTATAAAAATCACTAAGTATACTTTTTAGTTAATAAAAACATAATAGTTTTTATAAGTTTCAAAATGTCCGAATTTTGTTAATGGTAACGAAATTCTTGCGTCCGCGTCGAAAGGTCGCCTAAGCATCGTAGTAACTTCTCCGAATGGCGATATGTTCATAGGTTCGTCCGTCGTCCGATTTGACCATAATTTGTATTCGATTACCCGGATCGTCCGTAACTCGCTTTAAGGCGTAATTATGTGAAGTCTTGTAAGACTTTGATTATTATGTATCATGTGTTCATTATTACCATTGTAATAAAGTTCCTATCTTTGATATATATAACTAATACATCAAATACCACACATCACTTAAGTTGTTAAAATGATCAAATATATATTTTCTAAAAAAAATATATATTTATCTTGTCTTTTCTTTTATAAAAGCCTTTCTAAAAAAAAACTTTTTAATCTAATAAAGATTTAACCAAAAATGATAGTTTTCTTAACATAATGTCTTTTTAAAAAAAATGGCCATATAACCTTTGTATTAATCATTTGGCCATGTTTAATAAACATATCATTTTCTTTTCCAAATCACCATCAATTTACTCAACATCTTAACTAAAAACATATGAGATTTTTATAACATAAACTTATCAAAATGATCTCCAAATCATGTAGGGTTTTGGACATGATCATAACATATGCTAACTAGTTCAAAAACCAAGTTTACTTCTAGTTTTAACAACTTTTATAAAAATCTCATGTTGTATGTTACTTTTTATAATCTTGTGGAAGTATTGTTTTTAGATAAAAACCTTAAATACTTTCACAAGATCAATAGTTATGATCATCCATTTAAACCTTTATGTTAAAAACCCTTTAACATAAACATGTATAATTGTTAGATCATATTTTTAAAGCATCTTCTAATAATTTATTTGTATCATAATCATCATAACAAGATTAAATATGCATATAACAAGTCTTAGATCACAATATAAACAAACATAAATATATCATGATTTTTATCTTTGCTTCTTTGTATTTTTCATGTTTATTATGTGTGATTATTTAGTTATTATTAGTAATAATAACAATCATAATCATAATATATGTATCAAAGAAAAAAAATAGATATAGAAGCTTACGTCTAGCACTAGGCTAGGGATGATCTTAGATGATTTTAAGAAGCAAAGAAGATGAAGATCTTGATGATATAAGGCTCTTGAATGGATGAATACACTTCCTTTAACTTGCTAGTTCTTTAGATCACCTTAAGCTCCATAGAAGTACAACTTGATCATCAAATAAAGGCTAAAAAGGAAATGGGTTTTTGTGGTGTTCTTGGTAAAAAGATGAAGATGATGAGAGTATTCTTATGTGTGGGTAAAGTATGGTGAAAATTGGTGTAGAATGGTTAGTAACTAATGAGATTACATGTTATAATAATTCACCAACTTGATCCACTTGCATCTAAATAAATATCTAGATATTTTTAACACATAATTAAGGGTATGTGGGCCCTTAAACACGTTCATACATGGGGGGGGGGGGGTCTTGAATTGTTGAATTGTTATTAAGTGTTTAAAGTGTTAGAAACTTTTAGCAAAGTTTAGGTGTTTTGGTGTTTAAATGTTTCAAGTGTATAAATGTGTTAAGAAGGTGTTAAGTGACCATTACTAGTCTAATATGATCTAAATAATATTAGATGGTCACTAAAAAAAAGATCCGACATTGTTCGGATATTCATTTCGAATTGTTTCGGTTAGACGTTATTTGAACGCTAAGTTGTGTAACTTGTATGAATTGATGTAGTTATTGGCTCGGATGATACCCAAATGTATCCTCTCATGAATTCTATGTTAAATAATATTTTTACATGTCGTAAAAATATTACAAAACTGATTTCTGCAGAATTTCTGCGGAAAAGTGTAGAAATCGTCGCTTTTAGTGCTTTTCGGCAGTTTTCGGTGCTACCGGACATTGGTAGTATATTAAACCAAACCCTTGCATTCCCATATAGGGTTTAATGTATATTTGATGTTGGACTTCCGTCTGAGTCCTAAAGATGTAATTTAGATGGTTTCGCTGGATCCTGAGTTTTCGTCAGCACGCTAGTTTACTAGATACTGCTCTAGTTGTTTCGATGCATTGTTTACATTGTTTCAAAGGTAACCAATAAAATGAATCATGTGCATCATAATTGAATATTCCATAAGTATTCTAAGATGTATATTATGTAATACGCAGTTCGAGTGTTCGAAATGCATAAAAATGTAGCTAAAATGAGTACTTTAAGTGTAAGAAAGTTACCGAAAAGTGTCAGTTGTCACATTCTCCCCCTGTTATTGAGAATTTCGTCCCGAAATTCAAGCTGAGTCATCCTTTGCAGGATTGTTCTCAAACAGGTGAGGATATTTGACTTTGATTTGATCTTCACGTTCCCAAGTATATTGGGGTCCGTGTCGAGAGTTCCAACGAATTTTTACTAATATGTGACGACTCCTTTGTATTTTCTGGACCTTCCGGTCCATGACCTTAATAGGTGCTTTGTGAATTGGAGTTTGTCATCAATGTGAATCTCATCCGCCGGGATGATAACCGTTTCTTGCGTTGGACTCCTCTTAAGATTCGACACATGAAATGTGTCGTGTACACTACTAAGTTCTTCTGGTAACTTTAGCTTGTAGGCAACAGTGCCAATCTTCTCTAAGATTTCAAATGGTCCTACATATCGAGGGTTAAGCTTTCCACGCTTACCGAATCTCGCTACGCACTTCCAATGTGAGACTTTCAACAAGACCTTGTCTCCGACCTCGAAAGATAATGGCTTCCGTCTCTTGTCTGCGTAGCACTTTTGTCGATCGCGAGTCGTCTTGATACGGTCTCGGGTCTGAAAAATTTTATCCGTAGTCTCTTGGACTAGTTTCGGACCAATTAATTAACTATCGCCTGTTTCCACCCAACATAGCGGAGAGCGACACTTTCGACCATAAAGAGCTTCAAACGGTGCAGCTTGCATAGTAGTATTGTAGTTGTTATTGTAGGAAAACTCAACTAAAGGTAGATGAGTATCCCAATTGCCGCCTAAATCCATAACACATGCGTGAAACATATATTCGAGTGTTTGGATTGTCCGTTCGCTCTGGCCGTCAGTTTATGGATGGAAGGCCGTACTTGGATTCAAATGAGATCCAAAGGCCTGTTGAAATGATTTCCAAATTCTAGAAATAAAACGACCATCTTGGTTAGAGATGATTGAAATAGGTACTCCATGACGAGCCACTATTTCCTTGAGATAGGGTTCCGCTAGTTTCTCTGTACTATCCTCCTCTCGAATCGGTAAGAAGTGTACGGACTTTGTTAGTCTATCGATGATTACCCAATCATGTCATGAACGCATGAGGTCCTGGATAACTTCGTAATGAAGTCCATGGATATTTGTTCCCATTACCAAACGGGAATCTCGGGTTGTTGTAACAAGTCCGAGGGATTTTGCTACTCAACTTTGACTTTCGCGCAAGTCAAGCATTCTCCGACATAAGTCGCGATATCACTTTTGAGGTTAGGCCACCAATAGTATTCTTTCAATACTTAGGCCTATGTGCTTCCTCAAAATATCATCTCGAAGGCCGCCAAATAATGGAACCCAATTTCGACCCATAATGTATAAAGTTCCATCTTCTTTCGGCACTAATTGTTCCTTCATGCCTCGAAGTGTTTCTACTTGAATATGCTCTTCCTTGAGCGCTTGTGAATCATCTTCTCTAATGCTTGAGTTCTCAATGTTCTAACTCGCTCCTTGCGGCTCATAGCGTCAGCTACAACGTTCGCCTTGCTCGGATGGTACTTTATTTCACAATCATAGTCGTTCAACAATTCAACCCAACATCGTTGACGCATATTTAATTCTTTTTGGTTGAATATGTGTTGAAGACTATTATGATCCGTGAAAATAATGCATTGAGTACCATATAAATAATGTCGCCAAAATTTTTAAAGCGAATACCACCGCGCCTAACTCAAGGTCGAGAGTGGTATAGTTCTTCTCGTGAACTTTTAGTTGACGTGATGCGTACGCGATAACTTTATCCCGTTGCATAAGTACGCAACCCAATCCTTGATGCGAAGCATCACAGTAAACTACGAAGTCATCGGTACCATTGGGTATTGATAAGATTTTGAAATGCTATGCACCAATATTAAGGACATGTTGTAATGCTACTTCTTGTTTTTCGATTGGGGCAAATTTCTTGTCTTTATGGGTGAGGGAGGTTAGCAATTGAGTAAAAAAAATATATCTCAATAGATCTCCGATGATATCCCATTAATCCCAAAAATTGTCGGCTACAGTTGGAGTCTTGGGTGTTTCCCAGCTCTTAATTGCTTCGATCTTCAAGATGTCTACTTGAATACCTTTCTCGTTCACTTATTAGCCTGAGAAATTGTACTTCACGAATCCAAAACACGCATTTGGAAATTTTTGCGTATAGTGTCTCCTTCTTGAATAGTTCTGAAATGGTTCTCAAATGTTGTTCGTGCTCATCGGCCGATCGAGAGTATATAAAAAAAATTGTGGTCAATGAATATTGTGACGAATTTGTCGAGATATGGCTTGCGTACGCGATTCATTAAATCCATAAAGACCGCTAGTGCGTTCGTTAAACCAAAAAGGCATAACGAGAAATTTGTAATAACTATAACGAGTTTTAAAAGCCGTTTTCGGTATGCTTTCCTCTTGAATTCGTAATTGGTGATACCCAGATTGTAAGTCTAACTTAGAGTAGAAGCTAGAACTTTCATAAACCATTTGAGTTAATTGGAAATTCACTTGTAACATGGTTTAGAAATATGAATTTTCATTCATCGAAATGTTGTGCATTTTTGCAAAACTTGCATGTCTTTCCACCCCCAAAACCTTTATAAAGATGTATAATGGTAAAGAGTGGGGGTTATGAACTCACAACATCCTTATTCGGTTAACTACAAGGTTCAGAAGGTGCTAATCGACATGGAGATTTGGCTATGGGTGCGGCTCCCGGTACCAAGTCGATGTGAAACTCGACTTGTTGATATGGTGGTAGTCCTGGCAAGTCTTTAGGAAAGACTTCAAGAAATTATTTTACCACAGGAATATCTGTCAACTGTGGCCCAACGGCCTTCTTGTCGACTACAAGTGCTAGAAAGGCAATACAACCTTTCCGTAAGCACTTTTGTGGCTTCATGCAATTTATGGTCCGCAATGTTGTGTTGCGCTTCTCTCCATGGATAACAAGTGTATCTTCATTCGGTAGTGGTAAGCGAATGATCTTCTCATGACAGAAGACTTCGGCTAGGTTATCGGATAACCAATCCATGCCAACCCCTACTTCAAAACTACCTGACTGAATGGATAAGAGTTCGATATTGAATTTCAACTCCAGACTCGACTAGTTTACTGTTTGCCAATTCTATAGAATGAGGAGACGTCTAGCTTACGTGACTCTAGGCCAAGTACATTTTGAATTCTATGTAGTAAGGACTTCACTGTACAAATGTAGAGAACAATCCAATCCCTGTGTTTAGATGTAGGATAACCCAATCCCTATTTGTAGCTAGGACAATCCCGTCACTAGCCATGAAATTATGCATGTGAAATGTTGCGATAAAGCTAAAAATCGGCAATGGTATCAAATAATATGGATGTGAAATGTTGATTGATAGGATACGTAACGGTGACCCTTTATGATTTGACAAGAGTCAGCTAATTTCCCATTGGCTAAGTTGATATAGTAATGTGTGTCCAACATGACTCTAATTCGAGTATATGCTTAACATTTAAAGACAATAGCTAAGCTCGGTGTTGGTATTAAAAGAATTGGTACATGATGATCGTAGAGTGTACGTACTCATGACTTCATTGGGATTTTGTGGAGTATTCATAGTTCTAGCCACACACACACTTATTCACTAGCTTGATCCGTTCTTAAGTATTATCGTCTTACTAGCCTTTGTTTTGCGCCCGGTATCAGCACACTACTACTCTTGGTGCTTTTGCAATTGCCCTCATGATGAACGTCTCACTTGTCACATTTAGGATTTCGGCAAGTTACCAGCATACATCCTGGTGCCAAAATCGTTTATGGCAGCAATTGCCTTCATTTCTCTCATGGCGAGAGTTATTGTTTGAGTGATCGAGGTAGGGAGGGATGATGCGGTCATGCTTCGGATCTCCGAGGCTAAACCCAAAATGTAACACTCAGGGTGTTTGAATTCGGGTGTTACGTAGTATGGAAACAACCCTTGAGAGACCGTGAAAGCATCAAGTGTAACCATCAACATTGGCTCCAGTTATGATCGAGTTCTTTTATAAAATCATATGAAAATAGATATGAAAATCAGATGATATAAAAGAATGATGTATGGTTAAATAAATAACCAATAAAAATGTAGTGTATAAATATATCATGTCTTGAAATAGAATATTATGTCTTGTGTAGAGGATGTCGCGTCTTGTGCAAAAATGTCATGTCTTGTCTTTGTCGAAGAGATTTGAATAACACCACGATATGCAATATAACATAAGCACTTATATATAGGAAGTACCAGCGGCGTATCCACCATGCTTTTATCATATTACACACGTCTCATCACTTACAAATAACCACCAAAAATGTCTTGTGTAAACCAACATCAAATGATATGTATAACAATGTCTTGCGTAACAATGTCATGTATAAACCATGTCTTGTGTAAAAGCAATAGTTTTCAACACAACTTTTAACTTAAACAATTGATTCTTTTGGCGCCATGATCTTTTTAATACACACAATTAAAAGAATCTAGACATTTATTTGAATAAATAAAGTCTATCATGTGCCCAAGAATGAAGAATACAATCAATCGGTCATGGAAACCTCAAGACCATATTGTTCATACATGTTTGAATAAATGATAATGTGGATAACCAAAACCAAAAGGTGTAATGCCTCTTGCGTGTATTGGTCATATGTTTAAATGGAAAAAGAAAAAAAAATTCGTTGAGGAGGGGAAACCAACCAGTGGTCTTCGTCTAGATAATATGTGTTCCCTACTCTATGGACCTCGATCATCCTAAGTAAAGAAAATCCTTTTTCTTACTTGTCCATGTGACAATTATGGTAATAGTGCTTGAGTTTCACGAGCTCTAGCAAAATTATTTAGAATTTCCAAAGATGTCGAATAGAATGTAATGAGGGAGTTGCAGCATGACTCATGCCATACCATCCCTTGGAAAAAGACAATTGTCAAACGACGGAATTTATTGTATCACTTCCAATAAATATGATAAGATAAGGTAAAGTAGGATAAAGTGTCATAGACACCCTGGAACCAACCCATGTTCAAGAATTTCGAGAATGTTGAGGAAAATCCTCCATGAGTAGCTAACACGTTTTGTTTGTTTAAATGACTTATCTCAACTGAATCGTGATATAGATCGAATGTTAGGTGTGAACAAATAGGTGTCGTCTTCCCGTATTGTATTGTATTGTACTGTATTGTATTGTATTGTATTGTATTGTATTGTATTGTATTGTATTGTATTGTATTGTATTGTATTGTATTGTATTGTATTGTATTGTATTGTATTGTATTGTATTGTATTGTATTGTATTGTATTGTATTGTATTGTATTGTATTGTATTGTATTGTATTGTATTGTATTGTATTGTATTGTATTGTATTGTATTGTATTGTATTGTATTGTATTGTATTGTATTGTATTGTATTGTATTGTATTGTATTGTATTGTATTGTATTGTATTGTAGGGTGTTATACTAACCATCCCCAGTTCGTGTTCTACTAGATAGGAAGAATTGAATCTCAAGTAATAACTTAAGAATTTTGAATGAATAGTGATCATTAGCTTGACCCGCAGAGTCCACCAGAATTTCCATGCACTACAAGTTGTTATTACGTGGGCCCCCGTAATAATAAATTGTCTTGCATGGTCACCCTAGCATTCTCTCGTTCAGAGCAGGCGATCAGTCAGAGAGAGGACACTATTGTTTATATACCTTCAACATAGAAGGAAACTTCGTGATAGTTCACGTGTCAACGTCCGTTGTTGTTACTCGCAGGACGGTACGACGTTAGATGAAATAGAAATGGAAAGAATCTGTAACAATAACAATTGAAGGGGCACCTTCAAGATGAGTACTTCATCTTCCTTGTAAGGACAAGAGTATATCCACCTTGATTAGTATGAGTCACATGGATCTCTTCCCACTAATGGAGTTGTTGTCCAAGGTTACCACCTTCGCCTCGTCGTCATTATCATGGTCAGGCATCTCAGCATTCGCGAGAAAGCAACCATATTTTACGGAATTAAGTTTAAGATTTCACTTAGGAATCCTGTTCGCCATAAGCTCCGCAATAGACACGAGGTCGATATTTTCACCGTGTGAGTAAAGAATAATAATAGAGTTTGAAGTCGAAGGTATTTTGTTCTTGGCAAAATATTTCATGCAACATATATATGAACCACCTATATATATAATCATGTAAAATCCTATCAATCAAGGATTTCTATCTTGTATAAGCTGAATTTGTGAACTGTTTATAATGCATAAACTGATAATGTAATGTATTGTAGGCACATAGTCTATTAATGTATTGTGTCTGTTTCTCATAGACTTCACCCATGGAAATGTCCTCGCTTGATTTATGTGAAATGAATTTTTGCTGTAGTGGACCTTGAAAAATGTTTATGCAATGAAAACCTTTTGACTTGTCCAATTTTATTTATAATCTGTTCAACATGAACAAGAGGTTTTCGTGAGAGATCCCTAGTGATTGTAGACTTAGACTCGAGAAAGAATCCTGGTTCACTACAATCGATGCTCTGATACCAAGCTGTCACACCCGCTCGTAGCGGAAACGCAAGGTGTGATCTGTCTGATTTTCATTGCATAAATATCGATGTACATGAACAAACTATATGAATAAAACATACTCCATTGCCATTACATAAGTGTTTCAAAAGATTACAACATAAGTTTAGTGTGTCGGTTACAAACCATTAACATGAAAGTAAAGTGTTATTGTTTCATACATTAACATGAAATAAACAACTAAGGTTTAAACCATCATATTTCCGCAAAGAGGCGGAATATAATAGTTAAACCCTTCAAAAGATGGCATGGAGTTCTTGTACTTGTTATCTTGACTGGGAAATCCGACATGGTCCTTTAATTCCCTGAAATACATGTTAAGTTTGGAAAACATCAACAAAAGTTGGTGAATTCATGCAATTTAGTTGTAAACGATGTATTTAAAATGTGAGTTGTAGTATGTAAAGCGTCAATGAAATCGTTGATCATTAATGTTTTGCAAGGACATTAATATGTGTGACGAAATAGGAAGCAAACCAACCCTAGACGATTTTATGCCGATTCCTATCGACTGGGACACAAACGCACTCTTCTGTATGGGTCCACGACCAAGAGTGGGGCTCGCCAAAACCCAATAGATCTAGTCCTTTGTTCCTTGGTCCAAACTGGATTAATGGTGCTTATAGTATGGCCCTAATTCGCACATGATCTATGGTGTTTCATTACCTAACTTTAACATACTCTGAACATGTATCTTCCCCGATAGTTGTAAAGTTGTAAAACATTTAAATGAATAGGGGAACATGAACTCACAGTATCGCGTCCTGTGAATAGATGTAAATAAGATCTCACGTGCGGTCGTCCTGAATAGCGTTGAGACCTACAAATGTTCTTATTTTTGTTAGACACTTTGGTCTTTGTAAATAACTTGAGTACAAGTCTTTTGTCTTGAATATGTGTAAGACTTGTATGTCTTTACTGTTCGTTAACTGTGTATTCGATGTATGAGTTGTTCAAATGTTCGTTAACTGTGTATTCGATGAATGAGTTGTTCAAATGTTCGTTAACTGTGTATTCGATGAATGAGTTGTTCAAATGTTTGTTAACTGTGTATTCGATGAATGAGTTGTATAGTCGGATCTCGTCCGCTGAATCTCGTGTCTTGTATGTATCACTTGTATAGTTGTGTTTCCAATAATAGTATCATTGGGCCAAGCCCATGTTTTCAAGTTATTGGGCTTAAATAGTGCTGGGCCTCAAATAGTGTTGGGCCTCAAATAGTGTTGGGCCTCAAATAGTGTTGGGCCTCAATAGTGTTGGACCTCAAATAGTGTTGGGCCTCAAATAGTGTTGGGCTTGAATAGTGTTGGGCTTGAATAGTGTTGGGCTTGAATAGTGTTGGGCTTGAATAGTGTTGGGCTTTGGCCCATATGTTTGGTGTTTGGGCTTAGCCCACGAATTTATTTTAAGCCCATTATGAAAAATAAGCCCATTTGTAAAACAATAGCCCATTAAGTAGTGTAAGCCCATTTGTATAAAATAGTCCATTAAGAAGTGTAAGCCCATTGGTATAACATAGCCCATTTGAAAGTATAAGTCTTTCATTTTTATAAAAACATTTTTTTATAAAAATCACTAAGTATACTTTTTAGTTAATAAAAACATAATAGTTTTTATAAGTTTCAAAATGTCCGAATTTTGTTAATGGTAACGAAATTCTTGCGTCCGCGTCGAAAGGTCGCCTAAGCATCGTAGTAACTTCTCCGAATGGCGATATGTTCATAGGTTCGTCCGTCGTCCGATTTGACCATAATTTGTATTCGATTACCCGGATCGTCCGTAACTCGCTTTAAGGCGTAATTATGTGAAGTCTTGTAAGACTTTGATTATTATGTATCATGTGTTCATTATTACCATTGTAATAAAGTTCCTATCTTTGATATATATAACTAATACATCAAATACCACACATCACTTAAGTTGTTAAAATGATCAAATATATATTTTCTAAAAAAAATATATATTTATCTTGTCTTTTCTTTTATAAAAGCCTTTCTAAAAAAAAACTTTTTAATCTAATAAAGATTTAACCAAAAATGATAGTTTTCTTAACATAATGTCTTTTTTAAAAAAATGGCCATATAACCTTTGTATTAATCATTTGGCCATGTTTAATAAACATATCATTTTCTTTTCCAAATCACCATCAATTTACTCAACATCTTAACTAAAAACATATGAGATTTTTATAACATAAACTTATCAAAATGATCTCCAAATCATGTAGGGTTTTGGACATGATCATAACATATGCTAACTAGTTCAAAAACCAAGTTTACTTCTAGTTTTAACAACTTTTATAAAAATCTCATGTTGTATGTTACTTTTTATAATCTTGTGGAAGTATTGTTTTTAGATAAAAACCTTAAATACTTTCACAAGATCAATAGTTATGATCATCCATTTAAACCTTTATGTTAAAAACCCTTTAACATAAACATGTATAATTGTTAGATCATATTTTTAAAGCATCTTCTAATAATTTATTTGTATCATAATCATCATAACAAGATTAAATATGCATATAACAAGTCTTAGATCACAATATAAACAAACATAAATATATCATGATTTTTATCTTTGCTTCTTTGTATTTTTCATGTTTATTATGTGTGATTATTTAGTTATTATTAGTAATAATAACAATCATAATCATAATATATGTATCAAAGAAAAAAAAATAGATATAGAAGCTTACGTCTAGCACTAGGCTAGGGATGATCTTAGATGATTTTAAGAAGCAAAGAAGATGAAGATCTTGATGATATAAGGCTCTTGAATGGATGAATACACTTCCTTTAACTTGCTAGTTCTTTAGATCACCTTAAGCTCCATAGAAGTACAACTTGATCATCAAATAAAGGCTAAAAAGGAAATGGGTTTTTGTGGTGTTCTTGGTAAAAAGATGAAGATGATGAGAGTATTCTTATGTGTGGGTAAAGTATGGTGAAAAGTGGTGTAGAATGGTTAGTAACTAATGAGATTACATGTTATAATAATTCACCAACTTGATCCACTTGCATCTAAATAAATATCTAGATATTTTTAACACATAATTAAGGGTATGTGGGCCCTTAAACACGTTCATACATGGGGGGGGGGGGTCTTGAATTGTTGAATTGTTATTAAGTGTTTAAAGTGTTAGAAACTTTTAGCAAAGTTTAGGTGTTTTGGTGTTTAAATGTTTCAAGTGTATAAATGTGTTAAGAAGGTGTTAAGTGACCATTACTAGTCTAATATGATCTAAATAATATTAGATGGTCACTAAAAAAAAGATCCGACATTGTTCGGATATTCATTTCGAATTGTTTCGGTTAGACGTTATTTGAACGCTAAGTTGTGTAACTTGTATGAATTGATGTAGTTATTGGCTCGGATGATACCCAAATGTATCCTCTCATGAATTCTATGTTAAATAATATTTTTACATGTCGTAAAAATATTACAAAACTGATTTCTGCAGAATTTCTGCGGAAAAGTGTAGAAATCGTCGCTTTTAGTGCTTTTCGGCAGTTTTCGGTGCTACCGGACATTGGTAGTATATTAAACCAAACCCTTGCATTCCCATATAGGGTTTAATGTATATTTGATGTTGGACTTCCGTCTGAGTCCTAAAGATGTAATTTAGATGGTTTCGCTGGATCCTGAGTTTTCGTCAGCACGCTAGTTTACTAGATACTGCTCTAGTTGTTTCGATGCATTGTTTACATTGTTTCAAAGGTAACCAATAAAATGAATCATGTGCATCATAATTGAATATTCCATAAGTATTCTAAGATGTATATTATGTAATACGCAGTTCGAGTGTTCGAAATGCATAAAAATGTAGCTAAAATGAGTACTTTAAGTGTAAGAAAGTTACCGAAAAGTGTCAGTTGTCACAATAACCATCGTGATCACGCTCACGTTATGAAGTTCAAACGAACTTCGCATTGACCATAAACTGGTCAATGCAGAAAGTCAAACAAAGTTTGACTTTAACGCTAAAACGAATGAAAAGAATGAAAGAACACTTACAAAGGGTCCCCGCAAGATTGATTTCCAAGTAATCTCAGGTAGGAAGTGTATAAACACAACCACTTAGAGAAAAACTCAGATTTCAAGTGAGTTTTGCAATGGGGATGGATGGGTATTTATAGTAAATGGACCACCGTTAGGATCGTTCCTCGAATAACGTGATCGAATCTCATCCGTACAAGTGTTGGAATATTATGGTAGCTCATTTTGCCCACCACAAGAGATTGACATGTGGCATTGGCCTTTGGGGAGTGTTTAAAGGCTGTTAATCAGCAGGCAAAACGATTTTCTGCATCTGACCCATGCTTACGGACCTCAACACTAATAATGTTGAGGTCCGTAAGGACCTTGCAGGTCTGAAACTTTCAAAAATGGCAGAACAGGCCCTGTGCGCGTATCGTCGTGTTTTGGCACTTCTAACACCTGTCAAACCCAATTTCAAGCTCCACAATGATGTTAAAGTGTAGGGAACTTAAAATGTGCTCAAAAATATCTCGGATGTCGGTTCGTTTGGCCGTACGGTTGCGTTGTTCGGTTAATTATGACGGGAGTCGTAACGAACGTAAAAACGATCCAAATTGCGCGACTAATGGATTTTTGACAAGCCAAACACTAAAATAAAATATTTTAGTGCTTACATAAATTTTTGGATGTCCGGATGTAGTCAGAACGTAAGTTATGCGTGAAAATGCAAACTTATGCACTTTTTGGCACTTTTAGTCCCTGAATGGCCCAAAGGTTTATTTTAGCACACCGAACCCCTCAAAGCCTATTTCTAAGCTATGTAAAGGATATTTATGGTATGTTTAACTTATGGCCATGTTCCGGAATGTCTGTTACAGTTCAAATTGGCATACTTTCGCAGTTTGTCAACTTTAGTCCCTGTAAGCGATTTAACTTGACTTTTGCCATACCAAAGCCTTCAAAACTTATTTCTAAGTTACGTATAGGTTATTTAAGGTATGTTTAGCCTATTTCACTATTCCGTAGTATTCGTTGCATTAAACTGGTTATATTTTCGCATCAGTGCGCGTATAACCTTCCAGAAAGCGATTTAGAGCTTGAAATCGAACAAGAATTGATATGTGCAAAAGATACACATATTTATACAGATCCCAAGCATGAAATACAATATTTCATTGGCTTGGCATTTGTTTGATGGTCGCAGTGACCCAGGTGTCACAAATTACAAGCAAATGTATAAAATTTATATATATTAACATATCACAGTATAATCAAATATAAGTATATCACACATATAAATTTTTGTCCCATAATTGAAAAGATAAACAAATATCTCAATAACTTCGCATGGGCATATGATATTTTATTAAATGTAAATAAGCTTTTCTTTCTATAATAATTATTATTCCAGGTAATATAAAGCTTTCCAAAAGATTCGATCAATTAAAAAATATACCTTTTTCGCAATTCAAAAAAAAAAACAAAAAAAATAATATACTTTTTTTTCAAACAAATATATCAAATATATTCAATTCATATAATTCATGCGTATAAGCATTTATCATAAAACTAATAATCCAAGTTAGTACATATATATCAATCAAATACTAATATCTATAAATTATTAATAAGATGAGAATTTATAAACTTATATAAATACCTAGATTATAATATTGAAAGAAAACAGATTAAAAAGAATTATCTTCGATAGTAAATCTCAAATACATGTTAACTTCAAATTCAAAACTTTATTATTAATCATTTATTTCATTATTATTTTTTCACATGATATTTATTTGAAGAAAAGAGTAGACTATATATAAAAACATAAATAAATATACATACTATGTTTATTCGGGATCATGTTCGACCACGTCACTTTTAAAACACTAAATATTCAAATACCAATAAAACATTTGAACTTAAAAAAACATGGATTAAAATATAATTCAATATTTATTGTGACAAAATATTAACCACTCCACCAGATTTCCCTAGTGACAAGGGCTTAAACAAAACTGGAAGCCCATGTTTTAAAAACAATGTGACTAAAAATTATAACCTTTATCATCTCCCTATTGTAAAACAATTACCGCTGCAATTATTAAAACCAAATTGTAATAATTTCCTATATTCACAGTTATGCTTCAAATAGGTTTCGAGGTTTACCCGTCATGGAGACCGACTAAAGAACACAATGGAATATTTGATTTCAATGGAAAACATAACAAAATCAGAATGTTTGTTTAGGTTTATGGGTTTCTCAATTTATTGTTTTTCTCTTCCATGAATTAGTATTATGGTCAAATCCATGCATAAATAAAAGAAAGTCTAAAATTAATTTGGTTACCTGGAATTCTTTGTGTCCAGTCGAGATGGCCAGAGTTGAGAATGATTGTTGACAGCCAAGACTCCGTTTAGGCCGGATAGATTGATCTTGAATCCTCTATCATATCACATCAATCTAAATCATCTCCTTGGTGCATCTACGAGCCAAGGTTTTCGATGAGAGCACTCCGTGCTGATAACGTGTTGTGAAACTAGCCAATTAACACAGGCATATGGGCAGAATTATAGGGAGAAAAGAATTAATATTTCATTGATAGGTATGATTTACAATGAGATACAATAGTGGTATATATAGGTGTACAAAACTTGGAGAGAAAGCTAATCTATTTTTGGTGTTGATAACCACATTAATAATGTATATATTCATAACAGTAACAAGTTTTTTTACAAAACTGTTTTTTTTATTAGAATGGATTCATACATCTTCATGTACAAAAACTTTGAAAAAAATTTTAAAACAAATAATTTTTAAAATAGTGCACGAGTGTTGGGTTCAATGAAGAACACCAAAAACATGATAAACCAAGAAATCATTCATTTAAAATAAATTTAACATGTTAATTTTTTAATTTAATTTTCCGATCTTTTGCATCAAAATAAATGTAGAAGTCTTTTTAAAAAAAGTTCAAAAATAAAAACATGATTAAAAACACTTTAAAAACAGTAACATTTTTTTATTTTTCTTTACAAAAATGATGTTTTTATTAGAATGACTTCAACACATCTTTATATGCAAAAGTTTTCGAAAAAGCTTGAAACAAAATATTTTTTTTAAAATAGTGAACAAGGGTTGGGTTCGACTGGATTCGATTAAACTTTATATACCCGTTTTATATATTGAATTTCATATTAGAGATCAAAATATTAAAATAATTTTTTTTTGTGAAGCCTATGCGGGCTCAAAATGTTAAAATAAATAAATTTAACATCTTAAATGAGCGTTTGCATTAATCACTTAAACTCGATTCGACTTTGTTGAACCAAACATGTTAAAATAAGCTTTGTTTAATAAACTTTAACAGGGAGTCTACATTGATCAACTTGTTTCGATTCAACTTTATTTGAACAAATTATATATTGAATTTCGGATTAGAGTTTAAAATATTAATATAAAGTTTTGTGTGGCGTTTTATACGGGCTCAAAATATGAAAATAAATAAATTTAATATTTTAAATGAGCGTTTGAATTGACCAGTTAAAATCGATTTCGACTTTGTTTGACCAAATATGTTAAACTAAGTTTTGTACGATAAACTTTAACATGTTAAATGAGAGATTACATTGATCAACTAGGTTCGATTCAACATTATTTGACCAAATTATATATTGAATTTCGAATTAGAGTTCAAAATATTAAAATAAAGTTTTGTGTGGCGTCTATACATGCTCAAAATATTGAAATAAATAAATTTAACATGTTAAATGATCGTTTGGATTGACCAACCAAACTCGATTTCGACTTTGTTTGAACAAACATGTTAAACTAAGTTTTGTATGATAAACTTTAACATGTTAAATGAGAGTTTGCATTGATCAACTAAGTTCGATTCAACTTTATTTGATCAAAGTATATATTGAATTTCGGATTAGAGTTCAAAATACTAAAATAAAGTTTTGTGTGGCGTCTATACGGACTCAAATTATTAAAATAAAAAAATTAACATGTTAAATGAGGCGATTTCGACTTTGTTTGACCAAACATGCTAAACTAAGTTTGGTATGATAAACTTTAACATGTTAAATGAGAGTTTGCATTGATCAACTAGGTTCGATTTAACTTTAATTGACAAAATTATATATTGAATTTCGGATTAGAGTTCAAAATAATAAAAATAAAATTTTGTGTGGCATCTATATGGCTAAAAGTATTAAAACAAATAAATGTAACATGTTAAATGAGTGTTTGCATTGATCAACTAAATTCGATTTCGACTTTGTTTGTCCAAATATTTAAAAATAAGTTTTGTACGATAAACTTTAACATGTTAAATGAGAGTTTACATTGATCAAATAGGTTCGATTCAACATTATTTGACCAAATTATATATTGAATTTCGGATTAGAGGTCAAAATATTAAAATAAAGTTTCGTGTGGCGTCTACACGGTCTCAAAATATTTAAATAAATAAATTTACCATGTTAAATGATCATTTAGATTGACCAACCAAACTTGATTTTGACTTTATTTGAACAAACATGTTAAACTAAGTTTTGTATGATAAACTTTAACATGTTAAATGAGAGTTTGCATTGATCAACTAGGTTCTATTCAACTTTATTTAACCACATTATATATTGAATTTCGGATTAGAGTTCAAAATACTAAAATAAAGTTTTGTGTGGCGTCTATACGGGCTCAAATTATTAAAATAAAAAAACTTAACATGTTAAATGAGGCGATTTCGACTTTGTTTGACGAAACATGTTAAACTAATTTTTGTATGATAAAATTTAACATGTTAAATGAGAATTTACCTTGATCAACTAGGTTCGATTTAACTTTATTTGACCAAATTATATATATTGAATTTCAGATTAGAGTTCAAAATAATAAAATAAAGTTTGGTGTGGCGTCTATATGGGTTCAAAGTATTAAAATAAATAAATTTAACATGTTAAATGAGTGTTTGCATTGATCAACTAAACTCGATTTCGACTTTGTTTGACCAAAATAAGTTTTGTACAATAAACTTTAACATGTCAAAGGAGAGTTCGCATTAATAAACTACGCTTAATTCAACTTTATTTGACCAAATTGTTATGAATTTCGGATTAGAGTTAAAAATATTAGAATTGTCACACCCCGACCACGTATAACATACAAGACGTGGCGGAAAACGTCGGGGAGTGTTGTAACAGAATTAATTGTTTCATAACCATGGCATACAAAGTTGTATTTTATTTATCAACATAAGAATTACATTGGTTTAAACAGTAAATAAAGAGTTCATAACATAATTAAACTAAGTCTCTCTTCATTTTTGTGTCTCTAAGGCACAGGTCCGCCCTAGTGTCACGATCATCATCCTATGCAAAAGCTCCTGAAAACACATGTGAAAATAGGTACGCCAGCATAAAAATGCCTGTGAGATACATAGGTTTTGTGAAAATAGGATTCATGAATTATGAGTTTAGAAATTGTTTAGTCATGAACCTTGTAATTTGCTTTGTCTTGTAAATCATTTGAAAAACGATAAGATCAGATGATATGTATAAATAAGAGAATAATGTATGGTTTAAATGTATAACCGAGTAAAATGAGTTGTATAAGATAAGTTGTTTGTAAACCAAAGTCTCGTGAAAGTTGTGTTACTTGTGTAAAATGTATAAGTCCAAATTGAATGATTTAAATAACGGTATGATATGTAATATAATACAAACACTTATATATAGGAAGTACCAAGGACGTATCCACCATGCTTGTATCATATTACTCACATCTCGTTACTTAAGTCACTTAAACAAACCACCAATGTCTAAAGTCTATGTTTAAACCAATAGTCAAAAGTCGTTGTATAAGCCGTGTCAAATGTTTATAAGGCCAAAAGTAGTCAAGTAATGTGTATCAAATGTTATGTATTGTAAGTAATGTATTGTCCCATAATCCAAATGTAGAAATGTACAAAACAAAGTATTTTGAATATATCAAAAAGTTACGTTTTGCAAAGTAATGCATGTTACATTGATACAAACATTTATGTGGTAAGTTAACGCATACATTCAAGCCTTGAGACAGTCGGATAACCCTTTCAGTCAAGGTTATCAAAAGTAATGTTTTCGGATTCAGTCATTCCTTACATCCAAACAAACCCGGGATGTCAGGAATGGGATTTGTCAAGTCCTATGGTACCAGTACTTACTACCGAGCGGCGTAGCTAATGTTAATGAACGTATAATAGTCTCGTTTGTGCAAACCAAATGTCATAGAAAAAGTGAACATGTTATATGAAAACAATGTACTAAGTATGCTAAGTTAACATACAAAGCAGAAAGTCATGTAAATCAATGTGCTAGCATGCTATCAGTCAACATACATAGCAGAAATGTAAAGTAAAACAATGTACTAAGTATGCACACAATGGACATACATAGCATGAAATGTAATGTAAAACGATGTACTAAATACGCACACAATGGGCATACATAGCATGAAATGTAATGAAATCATGTACTATAATGTACTAACAAACATAGCAGGTATATGATGTGAAACAGGAAAGCACGAAAGTAACAAGTAGGCACATGTGTTCCACCCCAAAACAGTTATGTAACATGAGCTAAGAAGGCCACATAGTTCTTTCGGAGATACTTCCGAGCTTTAAAACAAGAATATCTGAAATAGACTTACCCTTGCCTTTATCTGCTGTAACATGAGCTAAGAAGGCCACATAGTTCTTTCGGAGATACTTCCGAGCTTTAAAACAAGACATGAGTTTGAGACCACTGGCAGGCTTCTCACCACGAACCTGTAGGATCTCACCTATTGAAAGCGGCACACGAACAATCTTTTCAGAACAAACTATCTCTGCGCGATGCTTAGATAACCAATCCATACCCACTATAACGTCGAAGCTTCCAAGTTGCATTGGCGTGAGATCAATAGGAAAAAGATGGTCATTAAGGTTTAATTGGCAGTTGTGAAGAACATAATCAAGAACAATGGGTTCACCACTAGCAACCTCTACTGTCAAAGGTTTACCTAGTTTCGTTCTAGACACGCGAAGCAATGGCTCAAAAGATAAAGACACAAAACTCTTATCGGCACCCGAATCAAAGAGAACAGATGCAGGCTGATTATTAATAAAGAACGTACCGTTCACCACTTCATTGTCCGCTTGTGCCTCTTGAGCATTCATATTGAAGACTTGACCTCGAGCCGGAGCTTGGTTCTGATTTGGATTCTGGTTCTGGTTGGCTAGTCTTGGGCACCGGTTCCTGTAGTGGGTCAGATCCCCACAATTGTAGCACGAACCAGGAGGAAAATGAGGTCGTGCAGCTTGACCTTGTTGCTGAGCAAGAGGCTGAGCAACTTGTTGGGCATGGTTCTGAACTGCCTGGTTCTGGTTAACAGGAATGCGACAAGTAGCGGCAAGATGACCAGATCTTCCGCAGTTGGTGCACTGACGACACTGGAGGTGTGATGGATGATGGCCGTTACACCTGTTGCACAAAGGTGCATTGCCAAGATAAGGCTTCTTGGCTAGTGGCTGCGCAGGCTGATTTGGTGCAGCTTGGGCCTGTGCAGTAACGACATAGTTTTGGGAAGCCTTTCGCTTCCTAGACCCTCCAGAATTCTTTCCCTTCTTGTTTTGACCTTTCTTGCTATCTTCCTTATCAGACGCCTGCTTCTTACCCTTGTCACCCTTTTTGTGCAGCTTCCCCTTTCGAACCTGCGACTCAGTCAATGTCGCTGCTAACTCGATCGCCTGACGGAGTGTGGCAGGGTTACTACCAGTAATGATGTCTTGCACTGAGTCAGGTAGGCCGTCGATGTATCTTTCGATAGCCTTGTCGAGTGGGGTAACCATAGTTGGGCAAAGCAGACTCAACTCCTCAAACCTATCAGTATAAGCCCTGTGCTCGCCACTGTCTTGTTTCAAGTCCTCAAACTCTTTCTCCAACGCTCGCTGTTCATGACGAGGACAGAATTCCCTCATCATAAGGGCCCTAAGTTCAGCCCAAGTTTGTGCTAGAGCAACTTCTGCACCACGGTCTCTCATAACCCCATTCCACCATGTGAGAGCCCTCTTCTGAAACACACTCGAAGAAAACTCGACCTTGCGATTGTCAGGACACTGCACGTGGCGAAAAGTATTCTCAATGCTCTCGAACCATTGAAGAAGCCCAGTCGCTCCCTCAGAACCACTAAACTTGAGTGGTTTAGCCGAGTTAAAATCCTTGTATTTGCATGGAGCATTGTTATTGTTGTTGGCTTGGTGCCATTGAGCAAAGAGATTTGGGAATTGAGTAGCCATCTGCTGCGCAATGATTTCTGCCAGTTCGGCAGTCGCTATCTGGTTTTTGCGTCGAGGAGGCATTCTAAAAGAGGGTTTGTGGTTGTGGGTTAAACAGCTGTAATCAGCTGACTAATCGATCTTATCTGACCTGGGACCCTGACGCGGGCCGCGTAAAGTTACACATAGATCTTACGCGGGCCGCCTGGCCTGCACAGATCAGAAACATGTTTCAAAATTTACAGTTTTGGTCCCTGCACGTGTTTAAGGTCATTTCCGACACTTCTATGGCCCGTAAAGCCAACTTTAAGGCCCTAAAATGATGCCTATTCGTTGTGGACATGAAACATGCTCAAAAATATGTCGGATGTTGGTTCGTTTGGTCGTACGAACGCGATGTTCGCTTAATTACGACGGAATGCGCACAAGCGCGAAAAACGATCCAAAAGTCGCGACGAATGATTTTTTCTCAAGCCAAACACTAAAATAAAATATTTTAGTGCTTACATAAATTTTTGGATGTCCGGGTGTATTCAGAACGTAAGTTATGCGCAAAAGTGCAAACTTGTGCACTTTTTGACACTTTTAGTCCCTGAATGACCCAAAAGTTTATTTTAGCACACCGAACCCCTCAAAGCCTATTTCTAAGATATGTAAAGGATATTTGTGGTATGTTTAACTTATGGTCATATTCCGGAATGTCTGTTACAGTTCAAATTGGTATACTTTCGCAGTTTGTCAAATTTAGTCCCTGTAAGCGAATTAACTTGTTTTTGCCATACCAAAGCCTTCAAAACTTATTTCTAAGTTATGTAAAGGTTATTTAAGGTATGTTAAGTATATGTTTATTTTCCGGAGTACTTGTCGCATTAAACTGGTTACGTTTACGCACCAGTTTGCGTATAACTCTCCAGAAAGCGATATGGAGTTTGAAATTGAGCAAAAGTCAAAATATGAAAAATGTAAAACACAACCAAACAAACATTGGGATCAAATAACATTGTTTTATTGACAATTGAACTGTTCATAATGATTACAAGCACAGATGTTACAGTCTCCCCTACTTGTGGAAATTTCGTCCCGAAATTTATTTAGAGGAAACTCGTGGGAAAAGATGCGGATATTTCCCCTTCATTTGATCTTCGCATTCCCAAGTAAACCCGGGTCCACGTTTAGCTTCCCAACGAACTTTGACCAAAGGAATGCGCTTGCGTTTAAGCCATTTGATTTCACGTTCCATGATTTCCACTGGCTTCTCAACAAATTTCAGTGTTTTACCAACACGAATTTCGTCAAGTGGTATGTGGAGGTTCTCATCAGCTAAACACCTCTTGAGATTGGACACGTGAAAGGTTGGATGAACATTTCCAAGTTCAGGAGGTAACTCAAGTCTGTAGGCTACCTTACCGATTCTTTCGACGATCTTGAATGGTCCAACGTATCTTGGTGCAAGTTTTCCTTTCTTTCCAAATCTAATCACACCTTTCCAAGGTGAGACCTTAAGTAATACTCGATCACCGACTTGAAATTCCAAGGGCTTGCGTTTTGGATCCGCGTAACTCTTTTGATGGTTTCTAGCTGTCTGAAGGTTATCACGAACTTTCTTAATCCTGTCAGTTGTCTCTAAAATGAGGGCAGGTCCCGTAAGCTGAGCCTCGCCGATCTCATTCCAGCAGACTGGTGAATGACATTTTCGACCATAGAGAGACTCGAAAGGAGCCATTTTGATGCTGGTGTTATAACTGTTGTTGTAGGAGAATTCAATTAACGGAAGATGTGAATCCCAACTACCACCAAAATCGATCACACAAGCTCTAAGCATATCCTCCAGAGTCTGGATTGTTCTTTCAGATTGACCATCCGTTTGCGGATGATAAGCTGTGCTCAGATTAAGTTGGGTCCCCATAGCAGATTGCATGGTTCTCCAAAAATGAGAAGTGAAACGAGCATCTCTGTAAGAATTGATGTTCAAAGGAACACCATGTCGAGCTACAGTTTCATCCACATAGATTTTAGCAAGTCTGTCAGCAGGAAAGTCCTCACAGATTGGCAAGAAATGTGCTGACTTAGTAAGACGATCAACGACTACCCAGATGGCATCATGACCTTTCTTTGTGCGTGGAAGTTTGGTAACAAGATCCATAGTAATGTTTTCCCATTTCCAAACTGGGATCTCTGGTTGCACCAATAAACCAGAAGGACGCTGATGTTCAGCCTCAACCTTAAGACAATGTCTTTCTTCATACCAGGCCACCAATACTGAATACGATGGTCCTTATACATTTTATCTGAGCCAGGATGAACAGAATAACGCGACTTATGGGCTTCATCCATAAGCAAGGTGCGAAGGTTATCTTGGCTTGGGACCCACAAACGGTCCATGAAGTAATATGATCCATTGTCTTTCAGTTCAAGATCAGGTCTTATGTGATAGGGAAATTCCTTATCCATTAAACCTTGTGAAACACAAAATTGTTGAGCCTGAGAAATGCGTGCTTGGATATCGGATCAAGCTTGAATAACAGATTGAAAACGTACACAATGAAGCTTAGTACGTTCCTTACGACTCAATGCATCGGCTACGACATTCGCCTTACCAGGATGGTAGCGAATTTCGCAGTCATAGTCGTTTAGTAGCTCAACCCAACGTCGTTGCCTCATGTTGAGTTCTTTCTGGTTGAAGATACGCTGAAGACTTTTGTGGTCCGTGAAGACCACACATTTTGTACCGTACAAATAGTGTCTCCAGATCTTTAGAGCGAAGACAACTGCACCCAACTCAAGATCATGAGTGGTGTAGTTCTTCTCATGTATCTTCAACTGCCTCGATGCATATGCTATGACTTTGTTCCTTTGTATCAGAACACAGCCAAGACCTAGTTTAGATGCATCGCAATAAAAGACGAAATCATCATTGCCCTCAGGCAAAGTCAGAACAGGTGCGTCGCAAAGTTTCTGCTTCAAGTGTTGAAAAGCTTCCTCTTGCTTGAATCCCCAATTAAAGGGCTTGTTCTTCTGAGTTAGAGCAGTTAGAAGAACTGCAATCTTTGAGAAGTTCTAAATGAAGTGGCGGTAATAACCCGCTAGACCAAGAAATGAACGAACCTCAGTAGGGGTAGTAGGCGTATCCCAATCCTTGATCGCACTGATATTGGAGGGGTCTACATGAATACCTTGTTCGTTGATAATATGTCCTAAAAATTGAACTTCTTTAAGCCAGAATTCGCACTTGGAGAATTTGGCAAAAAGTTGCTCTTTCTTTAGGAGTTCCAAAGTAAGACGAAGATGTTGCTCGTGATCAGCTCGCGTCTTAGAGTAAATCAAGATGTCGTCAATAAAAACAATGACGAACTGATCCAAATAAGGTTTGCAGACCCTATTCATTAAGTCCATGAAAACAGCATGAGCATTAGTCAAACCGAATGGCATGACTGTGAATTCATAATGCCCATAACGAGTGCGGAATGCTGTCTTGGGAATATCTTCTTCATGCACCCGAAGTTGATGATATCCGGAACGTAGATCAATCTTCGAAAAATAAGAAGCGCCCTGCAACTGATCAAAGAGATCGTCTATGCGTGGTAGGCGATATCGATTCTTGGTGGTAAGCTTGTTAAGCTCACGATAATCGATACACATCCTAAAGAACGGGAGCACCCCAGGGTGAAAAGCTAGTACGGATAAAACCTTTATCAGAGAGCTCCTGAAGCTGCTTAGACAACTCTTGCATCTCAGATGGTGCAAGACGATATGGAGCTCTGGCAATAGGATTTGCACCAGGTACGAGATCAATGCGGAACTCGACTTGGTGTGCTGGGGGTAGACCAGGTAACTCTTCAGGGAAAACTTCTGAATAATCCCAAACGACAGGAATATCTGAAATAGACTTACCCTTGCCTTTATCTGCCGTAACATGAGCTAAGAAGGCCACATAGTTCTTTCGGAGATACTTCCGAGCTTTAAAACAAGACACGAGTTTGAGACCACCGGCAGGCTTCTCACCACGAACCTATAGGATCTCACCTGTTGAAAGCGGCACACGAACAATCTTTTCAGAACAAACTATCTCTGTGCGATGCTTAGATAACCAATCCATACCCACTATAACGTCGAAGCTTCCAAGTTGCATTGACGTGAGATCAATAGGAAAAAGATGGTCGTTAAGGTTTAACTGGCAGTTGTGAAGAACAGAATCAAGAACAATGGGTTCACCACTAGCAACCTCTACTGTCAAAGGTTTACCTAGTTTCGTTCTAGACACGCGAAGCAATGGCTCAAAAGATAAAGACACAAAACTCTTATCGGCACCCGAATCAAAGAGAACAGATGCAGGCTGATTATTAATAAAGAACGTACCGTTCACCACTTCATTGTCCGCTTGTGCCTCTTGAGCATTCATATTGAAGACTCGACCTCGAGCCGGAGCTTGGTTCTGATTTGGATTCTGGTTCTGGTTGGCTAGTCTTGGGCACCGGTTCCTATAGTGGGTCAGATCCCCACAATTGTAGCACGAACCAGGAGGAAAATGAGGTCGTGCAGCTTGACCTTGTTGCTGAGCAAGAGGCTGAGCAACTTGTTGGGCTTGGTTCTGAACTGCCTGGTTCTGGTTTACATGAATGCGACAAGTAGCGGCAAGATGACCAGATCTTCCGCAGTTGGTGCACTGACGACACAGGAGGTGTGGTGGATGATGGCCGTTACACCTGTTGCACAAAGGTGCATTGCCAAGATAAGGCTTCTTGGCTAGTGATTGCGCAGGCTGACTTGGTGCAGCTTGGGCCTGTGCAGTAACGACATAGTTTTGGGAAGCCTTTCGCTTCCTAGACCCTCCAGAATTCTTTCCCTTCTTGTTTTGACCTTTCTTGCTATCTTCCTTATCAGACGCCTGCTTCTTACCCTTGTCACCCTTTTTGTGCAGCTTCCCCTTTCGAACCTGCGACTCAGTCAATGCCGCTGCTAACTCGATCGCCTGACGGAGTGTGGCAGGGTTACTACCAGTAATGATGTCTTGCACTGAGTCAGGTAGGCCGTCGATGTATCTTTCGATAGCCTTGTCGAGTGGGGTAACCATAGTTGGGCAAAGCAGACTCAACTCCTCAAACCTATCAGTATATGCCCTGTGCTCGCCACTGTCTTGTTTCAAGTCCTCAAACTCTTTCTCCAACGCTCGCTGTTCATGACGAGGACAAAATTCCCTCATCATAAGGGCCCTAAGTTCAGCCCAAGTTTGTGCTAGAGCAACTTCTGCACCACGGTCTCTCATAACCCCATTCCACCATGTGAGAGCCCTCTTCTGAAACACACTCGAAGAAAACTCGACCTTGCGATTGTCAGGACATTGCACGTGGCGAAAAGTATTCTCAATGCTCTCGAACCATTGAAGAAGCCCAGTTGCTCCCTCAGAACCACTAAACTTGAGTGGTTTAGCTGATTTAAAATCCTTGTATTTGCATGGAGCATTGTTATTGTTGTTGGCTTGGTGCCATTGAGCAAAAGAGATTTGGGAATTGAGCAGCCATCTGCTGCGCAATGATTTCTGCCAGTTCGGCAGTCGCTATCTGGTTTTCGCGTCGAGGAGGCATTCTAAAAGAGGAAAACATGAAAGGAAACGAGTGAGATGATTGGATGAAGAGAATGAGATGAAACAAAATTAACAAAAGAAAAGATGGTGGTCATTTGTCCGCATTACCAAGCAAGCAAATGACACACAGTGACTAATCAAAGTAAATGGATAAAAAATAATGTATTGCGAAGACATGCTCGCCTATAAGTGAACACTCATCCCAAGAATTCCCAATTAAGCACAACTGGTCTCGCGTCTGATGAGATATATACGAAGTGCTTGCCTAGACAGAAAACCCAGAATACAGGCATTCACTCTTCCAGTTTGCACGTGTTCACATTATTTAAAACCCAAAACTTTGACGAGATTTTGAAAACTCAAAAGGGTTCAAAACCATATAACAGAGGGTTCAAAACCTTACAATAGAGGGTTCAAAACCTTGTTATAAATTATTCAAAAACAGAAGATTGTTTTTCAAAAATCGTTTCGGAAAATTTGGTTTTTGTTTTGATAATCACCTAAGGATAGGTGATGTGCATGTTTTAAGATCTAAACACAAGATAACTTGTGTTAGGGTCCTAGAAAAGTTATAGTCTAGGTAAAGGAATTACTAATAACCTAATTCCCTATAACCATTGGCTCTGATACCAACTCTTCTGTCACACCCCGACCACGTATAACATACAAGACGTGGCGGAAAACGTCGGGGAGTGTTGTAATAGAATTAATTGTTTCATAACCATGGCATACAAAGTTGTATTTTATTTATCAACATAAGAATTACATTGTTTTAAACAGTAAATAAAGAGTTCAGAACATAATTAAACTAAGTCTATCTTCATTTTTATGTCTCTAAGGCACAGGTCCGCCCTAGTGTCACGATCATCATCCTATGCAAAAGCTCCTGAAAACAAATGTGAAAATAGGTACGTCAGCATAAAAATGCCTGTGAGATACATAGGTTTTGTGAAAATAGGATTCATGACTTATGAGTTTAGAAATTGTTTAGTCATGAACCTTGTAATTTGCTTTGTCTTGTAAATCATTTGAAAAACGATAAGATCAGATGATATGTATAAATAAGAGAATAATGTATGGTTTAAATGTATAACCAAGTAAAATGAGTTTTATAAGATAAGTTGTTTGTAAACCAAAGTCTCGTGAAAGTTGTGTTACTTGTGTAAAATGTATAAGTCCAAATTGAATGATTTAAATAACGCTATGATATGTAATATAATACAAACACTTTCTGAGTATACATATCCTGACTAATATCCCGCTTTTAATTGTTTATTTGTGACCAGGATACTGGACGGGGATATTGCTAACATCCTGGGCGATATCCTAAGGTTGAGTGAATTAAACATGTGCAGGTTAATGGCTGTAAGTTACTAACGGTCATCAGGACTTCTTCTCCTCAAGACTCGGGCGTATTTGTTATGAGGAAGCCGTTGAACCCGAAAGACTTGGTCCTCAACGTTCGAGTGGGAATATTCACTGGATCCCGGAAGTTTAGGATAGTTTGTTACATTATCTTTACTCTAAATAGATGGGGGCGGATCAGTTTAAGGCACACAATTTTACACTAACACTCTAAAACACTTTCACTCTCTAGCTCATTGCAAACACTACACTTGTATTCGAATTTCATTGTAACACATAGTCGATCCGCACCACATCCTGCACTGTATCCTGATATTTGAAGCAATAGAAGAACAAGGCAGCTGCGATTGTCAGCTCCCGAGGTTTTATGCCGGCGATCTAGATTGATCAAGGGCTTTC